>OU015497.1:6903628-7098628 GCA_907164885.2 Dolomedes plantarius | reverse complement strand
ATAAGGCGTTAGTAAAGCATGACAGGTGATTAATTATCGTCAGTTGAAATTTTAAATTCCTTTCACCTAAAAGATTAATCATCAAAAATGGAATTTTGAAGTTAAGCCCTAATCTGATATTTTCGTCGTCCATATGATTGCAAAATTTTTTACGTGACACCTAGTTTAATAAACTCTCGTTTAAGTACGTAGACTGATTAATATTATTACCTTTAAACGCAATTTTTAAATTTATTATCTTTTTTCAATAGAAATATAATTAAATAAATTATCTCATAAATCACAATTTAAAACTATTTGAGAGATCCGTAAGGACACATTTCTAGTTGAAAGCCAGACGAGAAATGAAAACCAAAAAACTTTTAATTTCTAAATAAAATAAGCAACGTATTGTAATTAAAAAATAATATATTTCATAAACATGACACTGAGCGATAGAAAATTTGTAAAACCTTTAATGAAATCTGTCGCAAAAACAGCGCAAAACATATACTGCGTAGAACAGTCTCGTTCTAAATATCTGATTGAAGTCTAGACGTCTAGACTTGTTGATTACTTGCTATAATTGTTTATTTGGTTTTAAAAATACAAAAAGTACAAAGAAAAAATATAGTTTTCCACTAACTTCTTATAAAGTGGAAAGAGTGCAACAGTTTAGAGTGACAAGAGTGATTGAAATCCAAAATATTTCGGATTAAATCAAAAATCCCCAGTTCGAATTTTTCTCTCTAAAATGAAAAATGAAATTGTGAACAACGGAATTCTACAACACAGATGATATATGTTCCGTACTCATCCGGGAAGGAAATAGTGTCTAAGCGTTGGACACTATTTCAGCGTTAGATAAAACGTTTATGCGCATTAGGAAGTTCATGACAAATATTAATTATGATAAACAGATCATAATCAATATCCGAAAAGAATACTAAATTAATGGAAAAATAAGTGCATCCCAACATCCTGCGTACATTGGCCTCAAAAACGGAGTTAGACTATGAGAGGAATGGAATTCAAAAACTGAAAGTACATCCCCTCGGGTATTTTAGTCGACAGTATGGTGGCTCGCTGTCAGCAGACCGCGAGTTCGAATCCTGATGTAGATGGTTCTAATAGCTTTAAGCGAGTGTTCGATTTTATTTTTTTAGCTGTGTATTTACAATTAACTTTCATTTTTTTTAATTAACTATTCCCAAGTAACACATATCGTTGGCCCACCCAAAAGCAAATTTCCGTTACATCGTTGGGGAATGGTTACCGTTGGTAGAACTTCCAGAAACAAATATGAGCTAACTGCGAAATGCTGGGCCAACAATTATAAAATGTTGCTGTCCCAACTGCAAATAAGAGTTGAACTGCTTTCCAAACAGTTGGGCCAACTAACAGCCAACCGTTGGGTGAGCTGCAATACCAACCATTGTTTCAACATAACTCCAACGGCCAAATCCAACTGTTGGACAACTACGCTAAAAACAGTTGCCCAACAATTTCCCAACAGTCTTATGTTACTTGAGATTATTGTAAAAAAATAGGGGAGGAGCCCTTCTCTTTTATTTTACAGACTAATGATTTTATTTGAGATATGCACATGTTATGTACCTAGTTTTGACTTTTGTAATATGAAATACTAATCCATCACTATTATACAATTCCAATTACTATTATACAGCCAACTTGGAAATGCTTATGCTGGGCCAACACTTATGATAGGTTGTTGCCCCAACTGCAAATGAGCGTTAAACTGATCTCCCAGCGGTTTGGCCAACTGAGAGCCAACCGTTGGGTGATCTGCAATGCCAACCGTTGTTTCAACATAACCCGAACAGCCAAATACAACTGTTGGCCGGCTATGCTAAAAACGGTTGCCCAACAATTTCACAACGGTCTTGTATTACTTGGGTTGTGCTTTAAGCGTATTCCAAATGCCTAGGCAGTACGTATGTATGTTTTTGAAGATTACGGGTGTTGTACGTATGGGGCCGTAGAAGCGTCATTTTGAAGTCGTGTATGCATCTGTTACCATGTCTTGATTTTTGTATTTAGCACCACTGTCTGTAAAATCCTGTATATGCTTTATTGTAAAGAGGAATCCTTTTAATTTTTCCCTTCGATGTTGGGGTACCTCGCACATTAAAATATCCATAATTAGGCATGTTAGTTTAGAAATTAACTTTACCCGATTCCCACCTCTCTTATGAGCCGCTGTTTAGGAAGGGGGAGGCTTGCGATCCCTCTTGGCACAACTGCGCTGCAAAACCTAGATCCAGAATAATTACAAGATAAAAAGAACTTTTTATGTACCATGTTTTTAAATTTTCTGTTGAATCATATAAACTTGACAATTCTATGTATTAATAAATACTTTAAAAAAAATTTTTTTTGATGAATTATCCCATCAACTTGAAAGAAAATTAAGTTAATTGAAAGTTAACTTGCGTTTAACTTTTCGTTCCCGTCCCGGTCGATAGATGGCTGCACCAGTCTACAAAACAAAATTAACTGAAAACGATTTCAATTCTGCTTAAAGATGGCTAAAAGTATTTAAAAAATGCATTGTCATGTTGTGTTCTGAGCTATTCTAAAAGTTTCAAATGTCTAGCCAGTCGGGAAGTTAGTTAAAAATCGGTTGCAAGATTTGTATTGGATAAACACACACACACACAAACAAGAAAGCAAGTTAATAAAAACATGGTAATAATGAGAGTAGCCACTAGACCAAAAAATTCCGCGCAAAAATTGCTTCTGAAGCAATCCTTCTGGCGCAGAAAATTTTTTCCTCCGGTAACAGAAAATTTTATCCTCGGCCAGTGAGGTAGGCCAATGAGGTAGCACTCCTTCACGCGCGATAACTGCCCCATTCTGATCATCCCTCCTTCATCCCTCATTGAAACCTCA
The DNA here is from genome assembly GCA_907164885.2 of Dolomedes plantarius. NCBI lineage: Eukaryota > Metazoa > Arthropoda > Arachnida > Araneae > Dolomedidae > Dolomedes > Dolomedes plantarius. The sequence continues at coordinate 7,095,736 of OU015497.1, read as the reverse complement.
CGTGTTGTACTGCGTGTTGTATTACGTGTTGTATTGCTATTTCCGTGGTCTGATAGGGACTTAAGTGTTCAGGTCCAAAATAGTGTGTGCGAACAAACCCCGCTGTCCGGTAGTTTTCGGAGGTCATACCCCTCCGAATATAACCCGGATAGATCAAGCTGTCCGGATTACATTCAGAGACTCAACAAGGCATGAGCGATGAGTACTCCAATAGGGGAAGGAATTCAGGGAGCCCATAACGTGGGCGAAACCGAAGTCCAAGGTTACATACACGCTGGAGATGCATATTTTTGCGTTAGCACTGCCCATTTGGTAGGCATTTATATATTTTCTCTCCCATAACGAAGGTTCACAAATGGCCCCTGAAAAAAACGAGAGCATATAAGGGGGCGTCCATTAATTGCGTGAGGCTTTTAGGGGGGGGGGGGGAGGGAGTCGAGCCGAATCTCACCCAGTCTCACGTGAGGGATAGGGGGGGTCTCGGCAAATATCACGTAATTTTTTTTTCAGCAAGAAACAGTGTAAAATTGCGAGAAAACTGGGTTATATTAAGTAAAACATGTTTCTAAACTAAAATATGGGTAAATCCTATACAATAGTTCCTGTAGTCACTCTTGAGACCACACATGAGTCCCCGAGGACTGAATTAGAATGAATATTCTTTTACGAATTTTAGTAGTTCCTATTTAAGTATTTTATTGTTCGATTTTCTCGCTGTGATTCTAGACTACGTTCTTAGTAGTCTTAAATACTAGTCTTAACTAGTCTTAGAATAAAAATAATTAAGCAAATTATGTTTTTTGAAATAAATCCAACGCAATCAAGCACAGATTAACGTATTTACACTAAATATACGCACGATTTGAAAAATCTCACGTGAGATTGGGGGGGGGGGGGTTGAGTTAAATCTCACGACATCTCACCAGGGAAGGGAGGGGGTTGAAAAATCTCCAAAATTGCCTCACGTAATTAATGGACGCCCCCTATATGGTGTACTCTAAGGTGAACGGAATTCAGTGCATCGAATGCTCCTTTTGTTACGTTGCCTGAATAATTGCACCTAATACAGGATTATAACACTCAACATGCATACTTGCCAGAATTATTTTTCGGCATACTTGAGAATGCAACTGATACAAATAAATTTGCACATTTCTGCCTTGAAAAAACGTCTTCAGATAAAAAGACTGTGTAATATTAAAAAGAACAGTGATAATAATCGACGGTTTATGTGTAAAGTTTTCCCTTCATGGATTGATTAATCTCTTAAAAGTCATTTTAATTTTATTTTAAATGTTAAACAGTGCGTAAGAATCCTCTAACACTGTTTATTGTTGGTATCGTTTTTTTAAAAAAAAAGGAGAATGCCATTGACTTACAGTAAAAACCAACTTGTCAGATATTGATCATTTTTGTTATTGTATGTCATCTGTGATTTCTATTTAAATATAGCCACATGTTATTCCAGATTATTAAAAAGATAAATACAGAAAAATTAAGGTTTTCTAACAGGGGGGAATTAGTCAAATTTTTCATATTTCAGATTACCTATCTTTGTCGTATGAAAATTTAAAAAAAAACTTTGGAGTCAGTTGAAATTTATTTTTTTGACTTTTAAGGCTGCTATGTACTAAGAAAAAAAATCGTATTTCCCTTTTCCTCTTCTTGCAAACTCTTGTGGTGGGAGGAGTCCAGTTGACAGTTCGAAAATTCCACCCCCCTCAGAATTGACATTTTGAGGGATTGTAATGGATCTCTCTCTATAGGGGGATTAAGCGCTGCCCCCAAATTTTTTATTTAAAATATATTTTTGTCAACTATTTACAGGTACATAAATGCCGATAATCCAATAAAATTGGTATTATCAGATAGCCCGAACTTTTCTGCAAAGCGCTACGGGATTCATTTTATGAATTTCGTCCACCGAAGGAATTTATGAGCGTTTAAAACACACTATACCAGATTTTTCCCCGAATAATTTAAATTTCAAAATATTAATTGCATTTTTAAAAAAAACGAAAAATGTGCACAAATGTAAAATTTCTTTCTCTATGACGGAGTACAATTTATTAAAAAAAAATCTTTGAATCCAAGTCGGCAATCCGTGGACAAATTTTCTCCGTAGGTTAACATTGAGGTGAGCAAATCCAATGGGGTTAGTACATAGCAGCCTTAACAACTCGTCATACATTTAACATGATGCCTCCGTGGTTGTACTGATAACATTCCTTGACGTTAGTGAAAAAATTTAGAGCTCCACATTCCCTCTAGTTCAGTTGTTCTTATCGTTTTGTTGATAAGGGACCACTTGTCAAAAGAAGAAAGAAAATTGTCGGGGACCATCTCCCAGCAAAACCTTTTAGGGGCAAAAACAAATTTAATTTTCTGAATAAACAAACTGATTGTGATAAACAACTCACAGAGTATATATTAGGCATTTTAATAAAAACTTACAAATAAACTTAATAACAGTAAGGCCCGTTGAACACGCGGCGTTTTTATCCGTGGCGGAAAAAATCCGTTGACGTCGTTCCAACAGTAGGCCACAGAAGTCAATTGGAGCTTGCACACTGGGCGGAAAAAAACGATCGGTAAATTTTCCGTCGACGGCAGCTTGTGCAGCTGTTGCGTGCCATTGTGCGCCGGCGGATGTTTTGACTACTGTTGGAACGACGTCGACGGATTTTTTCCCGCCACGGATAAAAACGCCGTGTTTGCAACGGGCCTAACAAATTTAGCGTAAAAGTAAACCTGAAATCAAACGGGAAAGCCTATGAAAACTTAAAAATGAATGAGATTTTTGATCTTGCGTTTTCTTATCAGCTGTAAACTTGCTACGACACTGCGACATTGCTGTAACGCTGTGACTCCGCGTCACAGAAAATTTATTAGGTATTTTTAAGCCCAACAGGGATTTTTTTCAGTCAGAAAATAGAATTTAGAATTAGAACTAAAAATTCGGAACAAAATTTTTTTTTGTTCCCGATTTTATAAAATTTTATATTCGCGGTTTTTTGAACTATTACATAATTTTTTTTAAATCACTGCGGACATCACGGACTACATCTTGGGTTCTCCCGAACCGCATGTGGTTTTCGAAAAAACCGGTTAACACCAGTGCTCTAGATAAAAGTACACCGTGAATCAGCGTTATGAATGAATCACGACTCACCCTAAATATTTCACGTTGCCGTTGGCGTCCACTTTTAAGTGACGTCTGCACCAATTCAGATCTGCTGAATTGGCATGAAAGTAAAATAATTACAAGATAAAAAGAACTTTTTATATACCATGTTTTAAAATTTTCTGTTGAATCATATAAACTTGACAATTCTATGTATTAATAAATACTTTTTTAAAAAATTTTTTCGATGAATTATCCCATCAACTTGAAAGAAAATGAAGTTAATTGGAAGTTAACTTGCATATAACTTTTTGTTCCCGTCCCGGCCGACAGATGGCTGCACCAGTCTACAAAACAAAATTAACAGAAAATCAATTCAAATCTGCTTAAAGATGGCTAAAAGTGTTAAAAAAAGGCATTGTCATCGTGTTCCGAGCTATTCTAAAAGTTTCAAATGTCTATCTAGTCGGGAAGTCAGTTAAAAATCGATTGCAAGATTTGTACTTGACAAACACACGCACAGACAACAAAGCAAGTTAATAAAAACATGGTAATTAGACGGACGCAGATCAAAATTCGTGGACCCCAAGCCACCGCGGCCATCTGGCTAAGGAGGCTCCACTCCTTAGCCATCTGGCTAAGGAGGGTGCCCGGATGTCGCAACCGTGTCCGCCTTGGCCTTTGCGAACAAGATCAATCTCTTCATCCATTGGAGCCAACATATTTTCAGTCTGCAGAGAAGAAGCGAAGAAAAAAGTATGGGAAAGGTCTCCTCATAATTAGTTCCAGAGTTCCTGGTTCCCCGCCCAGAACAGTCGGATTTGCCTGTTTTAGGCCGTCTGCACACGGAGCAACCCAAAAGAAACTGATTACTGACTCCAGTCACAAACCAGTCCGTGACGAGTCGTAACCTATGTAATGGAATGGAGCCACGCACACGGCGCAACTGGTTACAAACCCGTCAGCAACGCGTTTGTAATCAGTCGCAGAGGCAACTCAACGTGTCGAGTCGCCAGCAACTTCAGTCGCCAGTTTCTCTTGCTTTATGCGTGTTATTACAATTTCTATGTTACAGCCGCTCTTTTGGAAAGCTGCCAAATGACGTACACGAGAGTCACGTGACTTCTGCCTAGCGATGAAATGAAATTCTAACGTTTTTTTGTTGTATGGAATGTGTGTGCCCATATGTACAGTCCATTTTTAAACAATTGATCAAAGACAATCTATTTTGACGATTTTTTAAAATAAATTAATTTCTGATAATAATTTAACTAAAAATAATGCCCGGAATAATGATGTTCTTCGTTCCATGACAGGTCGCAAACTATTGATTTGAATCACTTTTGAGTAGGTCCGTGTGCGGAGCCGCATCACCAACGAGTTTGCAACCGATAAGCAATTTCAGTCGCTAACCAGTTCAGTTTCCTTTGAGTCGCTCCGTGTGTAGAGATGGCCTTAGACTAATTACCGGACCTGGCGACCTGCGAAAACTCTTACTAGCAATTGGAATGACCAAGGTAGATGCTTTGCTACGTTGTATCCTGGGCGATCTCGATATAGAATCCCCAATATTTTCCCAATACTTGACAATTTAACCTTTTCCCTACGGGGTGGGATAACATGTAACCCATGAATTCGGACCCATGAAGGAATATATATATATATATATATATATATATATATATATATATATATATATATATATATATATATATATATATGTATATATATATATATATATATATATATACATATATTTATGTATGTATGTATGTATGTATGTATATATATATGTATATGTATGTATGTATATATCTATATATATATATATATGTATAATATGTGTGTATGTATAAATATATATATACATATACATATATTTATGTATGTATATATATATATATATATATATATATATATATATATATATATATATATGTATATGTATATATATATATATACATATATTTATGTATGTATGTATGTATGTATGTATATATATATGTATATGTATGTATGTATGTATGTATATATATATATATATATATATGTATATATATATATATATATATATATATATATATATATATATATATATATATATATATATATATATATATAAATATATATATATACATTCATGGTCCCGTATTCTTGGGAAAACATGCTATCCCACCCCGTAAGGAAAATCCCCAGTATTTAATGTTTAATACTGGGGATGGTTTTAAGAAATTTTTTTACTGATTCTAACCTGTATTGGGCTGCCCGTCGACTGTTAGCAGAGAGGCCGGGGAAGGGGTGAAGAGTTTATAAAAATAAATTTCCTCGCGTACAGGACTTTTTCGTGACGTCGATTACTCACAGTTTGTAAAGATGTCCAGACTCCGGTCGAAACTTGCAGCTTCCGCAGTTATAACGCCTTTTCGGAGCACCACGTAGTTTTAGCACCATAAGAAGTCTGTCTTGTCCATTTTGGGAGTAAGAAAGTAAGCTAGTTGCTCTACATCCGTGGACCTTATCAAGTGACGTCTTCTCCGAATCAGGGCCCGATTTAGAAAATTCTTGACTATAGGCATAACTCGGGCTGGGGGCCCCCCTAACACTGATATGGGCATAAAATTTCCGAAATTGACACACACAAAAAATAATCATGAATCATTGCGAAAGTCCCATTTTACCAAGAATTGGCTATTTGAAGCGTAGATTCCTAGAACATTATCAAATAACAAAAAGCAATACAACATATTAACTTCATCATTAACACACCAATACAATGCAACCAGAAAAACTTATTAATCCCTTATATACACAATAAAATACATATGATGAACCAATCAATCAATCAAATTTGAAACGATATATAAAAAAATTGCTATTAAAAAAGGTAAAATTTAAAAAAATTGAATTGGGAATTTTTCCTTTTAAAATTTTTAAAAAAAACATTTGGGGCAACATTTGGGGGCCCCTAGGCCCGGGTCTACCGGGCCTAATGGAAAATAAGGGCCTGCTCCGAATGTGTATATATTTCACGGCTAATGAAAACGACTTCAGTTTTATTGGAACCCGGGTCTGTGGGTTCAAATGCCGTGGTAGGTATGAATATCTTGAGGTGCCTAAAACTTGATCGGCAAAACAAAATCTTTCCCAATTGCAAAAAGTGTAATAATGAACAGGCCGCTCCTTGTCACATCCTAACTTGCTTAAATTTATCTAGGGAGGACTTTATTACCGATCCTCGACTATTAATGGACCTACCGGGGATATATGGACCCATGGACCTGATCTAGCACTGATAGACCAGGAGGGATTAGAAACAACAACAGGTGTGAACAGGTTAGTAGCCGTTCAGTATCTGTTTTGGATTCAGATCAGTTTCACTCCCTTCTCGCAGCAGATAGATGTAGCATTTTAAACCAACTCAGACTGTAATATGAACGTCGGGTAAGATTGGGTGAAGTTTATAAGGCGACTAACTGAATGCCCTTGCTTCGCTACAGGGCCGCCCAGAGACTTTACGGGGTCTGGGGCAAACTTCTGTTGGGGGCCCCAAGAAATCTGATTAATCGAATAATTTTTTTAAATTTTTTGGGGAGATTATTTTGAATTTTGAAGTACGGTACAAGTTTCAGAATTTTCTTTCGGAGGAAATCTAATAAATATTTTTTAAAAAACTTTTTGGGGCCCCTCCGGCAGTTGGGGGCCTGGGGGAAAGTGCCCCAGTTCCCCCCCCCCTCTAGGCGGCCCTGCTTCGCTACGCAGTACATTCAAATTAAATACAACGGCCAATGTATGCAATTAATGCCTATATATATATATATATATATATATATATATATAATCGTAATGGATATTTTTATAGACAAAATAATGTCGAAGAAAAATGTTCAAATTAAATCTAATAGAACATACTAAAGAATATAGTACAGTTAATATAGTACAGTTTGAGGAACATTTCATTTACTATATTCTCATATTTTTTTGGAATGTCCAATCGTCTGTCACATTAGCAAGAAAAAAAGTTATTTGTTTTTTGTCTATTTCGTTGTTATGCACGTGACGCAAAATTAGTTTAAAGTATCACAAAAAGAAAAGAAACCACGTGATCGGCATTTAATAAATTAAATTCTAAAAATGAATCGATAAAAATTCACCCAAAATCAGAAAATGGAGGTAAAGATTCGAAAAAGACTTCATTTTAAAGGAATTTTTATGATCTTTCTCGTGATGTAAATTTTATAACCCTCAAATTACTATTTTAAATACAAACTTTAAAGAATGTTACAAAAACAGCTTAAAAATTTAATTTAAAAAAAATCTAAGATGAGTTTTTCAAAATCTTTCTTATTGCACCCCTACACTATAAGAAGAATCGCCATGCAAAATTTCAGCCCTCTAGGTCCAGCGGTTTGGTCTGTACGTTATCTGTTAGTCAATCATTCAGTCAGTTACGGAACTGTTAGTCTCACATTAGTGCTCGTATGGAAAAGTTCTAAAACCACATAAATCAAAAAAAAAAAAATATTTTTTATCATTCTCTCTGTGCTAACATAACAGTAATGAGAGAATTGTGGATGTTGTGAAAATAATCTATTGATTAGATTTTAAATTTAGTGTCCGTTAATGTCTGTGTTATTACAAAAATAAAACAAATATGTCTATAAATTCTCAGGAAATTTGCCAGCTACGCGAATTTTGAAGCAATGTCTTATAACTGATTTACCCCGTTGAATTTTAGATTTTTATCATATTTCAAATAAATTGAATTTGACTAAACGTAAATGCTTTCGTGTTTGTTTTTTTTTTTTTTTTTTTTTTTGCATAACCGCTTTCATAGTCCTATAGGTTTTCAAAAATTCAAAACTCTATTATTCCTATCTATCAGCCAGTCTGCAAACTTGATTTTATCAAAGGATAAAGCAACGTCTTAAAAAGTAATTTCCCCTAGGTCCAAGAAAATCTTTACACAAGAAGAATAAAGTTAGGAGGGGGAGGTGACTTTAAAAGCAAATGCTTAGAAATTGATGTAATGCTAACAATGTTTAAATTTACTTTTGTTAGTCCTCTATTTTCTTTCGTGCTGGATTGAAATAAAGAAATTTCATTCCACAAAGTCCGTACAAGATGCTGCGTGGATTTTTCTAGGCTTTAGTAAATTTTAACTTGCATTATTTTCCTAGAGAGTTGATTGTTTAAATAAAAGGCTCTTGCTATATCTTTGAATGTTTTTTTTAAACTTTGGTAGCAATTTATACCGTGAAATACTTAGCATAGACAATATATCTAATTCTACTTCATTAAATGCTAGGGTTTTTTTCAGCTCTATGATCATTTATTGCTACACGACGACTAAACAGACTCTGTTCAGCGTATTTCATTATACCGGGCGGTTATAATTAAACTTCCCCTATAAACGGCATCCTACAGCGCAAACGGGTGAACGGAATGCAACGAAATTTTGTATATAGGCTATACACGAGATGCGCTCACGGAATTTCGAAAAAAAAAAAATTTAGTTCCAAAATGTCCACCAGAGGGCGCCTTTTCGGGAAAAACATGAAATTTTACACAATAAACGACCAAAACGGAATACAGAAACAATGTTAACATTTATTGACTAGTTTCTGATCAACTTGCCATCGAACCACATTAAGTAAAGGTAAGGGAGAAACAAAAACAGTCCAGTTTGCAGAAACAAGAACAGATTAGGACGAAATTGCACAAGAGGAGCAGCTGTTAATCGCGTCCAGGACGATGTAGGGAAAGCTGCTCCACGTGACCACCTTCATTCACCTGCAAAATTTCAAGTCGATGGACAGTGTGTTCAACGGCAGATCGTAACTGATCAGTTGTGAGGCTTCGGACATGAAGCGTTATGGAGCTTTAAGTCATTCAACGTCGCAACACCTCCACGATACACCAGCTCGCTCAGTACGATCGTTCGCTTTCCTGGACACGATTAACAGCTGCTCCTCTTGTGCAATTTCGTCCTAATCTGTTCTTGTTTCTGCAAACTGGACTGTTTTTGTTTCTCCCTTACCCTTACTTAATGTGGTTCGATGACAAGGTGATCAGAAACTAGTCAATAAATGTTAATATTGTTTCTGTATTCCGTTTTGGTCGTTTATTGTGTTAAATTTCATGTTATATATGTATATATATATATATAATATATGTATATATACGAGATATATTATATATATAATATATACATATATATATACATAAGGATATATATATATATATATATATATATATATATATATATATATATATATATATATATATATATACATAAGTATATATATATATATATATATATATACTGCGCTATTCCAAGAATGAGTGCGAATCGAAACGGCCTGCGCTTATGCGGGGATTTGAACCCGGGACCTATCGCTCCGTAGTGCGATAGTCCGATACTCCGTAGTCCGATGCGATAACCATTCAGCCACAGAGTCCTTGAGAAAAAGCTCTTATTAAGGGGGCATAACGTTTTTTCGTTACGTGACGATTCCTGCGAGTTTACTGTAAGCCACGTAAAAGAACTTCGTTCTAAAAAAATATTAAAATACAGTAAAAGATATGTTCCTCAAACTGTACTATATTAACTGTACTATATTCTTTAGTATGTCGTATTGCATTTAATTTGAATATTTCCTTCTACATTTTTTTGTCTATAAAAATAACTCTTACGATTTTTTTATAAATTTTTTTTTTGTTTTTTTTTTACATCAATTGTATACATTGATCGTCGTATTTATTATACATGTATATACATATATTTATTTTTTTGGCATTAATTGCATTCATTGACCGTTGTATTTAATTTGAATGTACTCCGTAGCGAAGTGCGGGTTTTCATCTAGTATTAATATAAATGTATAAGTTTTGTATTGCGTTTTGTTTTTGTTTTTTGCAAAAAAAAGTGGTTTCGAATAAATCGTTTCCATAATTTTTTTTTTCTGTTCTGTAAAAAAAAATTCCGTGATATATTTTTTGCTTCCTTACTGAATGAGGGATCATTCCAGCTAAAATAGAATTGATGGATGGGTTCGAAACTTGATGGAATGCTGTGAAACATGAGAAAATTGTAAAATCGTTTAAGAAATGTGGCATTAGTAACTCACCTGAAAGAACAGAGGATGATTTGTTATACGATGACTCAGTTTCTGAAGAAGAGCTCAAAGTGATTCTTCATTTAGCTCTGGAGAGGAATTTTTGGGTTTTGACAAGTCTGATTAAAAGGAACCTAACTACAATGTTCCCTAATTACATTATTTTATGGACATAAATAACTACAAAATTAGTACAGTAAAAACATTATGGAAATTCTTGAAAAAAAGAAGGTAGAAAACGTTTTTCCTTAAAAATGTGCATAAAAAAGGGCGGTGTGTAAAAATGCGTATAAATTTGCTGGCGTCTTATACGCCAGCAAATACGGTAATTGGGTGCATCCATAACCAAAGTTGGCTAGACTGTATAAGACGGTCAGGAAGATTTTTCGCCAATTTGGGGAGAGTTTTTGGTTGCCAAGCCTGGTCGATTATGGCGCCTAGGTTGTTTCTACTGCAAACTTCTGACGTATATGTGATGTGATTATTTCGTGACGGATGCATCACATGATTTTGACAGGAAGTAGTTCCGTATCCTCTTGCCGTAAAATCTGAATAACAAATGCCGAAAAAGTGTAACATTTTCCCGGTAGATTCTCATGGAAATGTCCATACAACAGGAGCTCATTTCATGTGACCTTTCTTGACGAAGTCTGAGGACCCAATTCCACCTACCCTTATTGGGTATTTAATTATATAGGTACTGGACAGTTTAATTAATAGTAAAAAAGGATATATATATATATATATATATATATATATATATATATATACTAGCTGAAAACCCGCACTTCGCTACGAAGTACATACATATTAAATACAACGGTCAATGTATGCAATTAATGACAAAAATTATATATATATATATATATATATATATATATATATATATATATATATATATATATATATATATATATATATATATATACAATTGATGTAGAAAAAAATATATATATTTATAAAAAAATCGTAAGGGATATTTTTATAGACAAAATAATGTCCAATCGTCTGCCGCATTAGCAAGAAAAAAACGTATTTTTTGTCTATTTAGTTGTTATGCACGTGACGATAAATTTATTTAAAGCACCATGAAAAGAAATCACGTGATCGGCATTCAATAAAATAAATTCTAAAAATGAATCTTTAAAAATTAACCAAAAATCAGAAAATGGAGGTAAATATTCGAAAAAAATTTCATTTTAAAGACATTTTTAGGCTCTTTCTCGTGATATAAATTTTATAACCCTCAAATTATTCTTTTAAATGCAAACTTAAAAAAAGTTACTAAAACAGCTTTAAAATTTAATTTAAAAAAATCTAAGAAGAATTTTTCAAAAATCTCTCTCAATGCACCCCTGCACCATAAGAAGAATCGCCATGCAAAATTTCAGCCCTTTAGGTCCAGCGGTTTGGTCTGTGCGTTGTATGTCAGTCAGTGAGTCAGTTACGGAACCGTTTTATATAATATATATATATATATATATATATATATATATATATTCTTTGGCGATTTTTTTTTTACGGCAAGTAATAAAACGCGCCAAGTCTTTAGAGAAAAAAATCGACCCAAATGTCGCCAAATCTGACCGTCTTATACAGTCTTTCTCCAAAGTTAATTCATCTGCGATCACTTCTGCAATAATTTCTTTGAAGTTCCATAAATCTACGGGATGCTATATTCTTATTTTCTGATTTATATTCTATTCCAGGGGTCGGCAAACTACGGCCCGCGGGCCATGTCATGCCCGCCGCTTGTTTTTAATCCGCCCCGCGGGATGATGTTGTTTTTTCTACGTGAAAAACAAATCAAACTAGTTGGTACCCGTCTAAACATGACGGCTGGATGGTAAATAAATGCACTAATGCACAAATTATACTCAACACATCATTGCCAAATGTTGAAAATCATAATAATGCGCAGAAACAAATTAATGTGTTTAAGGGGCCTCGTGCTCAGAGAGTATCTAAAGCCAGATTTAAAAATGTCACTGAGCATGCGCAGAAAGCAATTTTTTTTTTTAATTGTAAATGATCGCTCATTAAACTGCGCGAAATAAACAATTTCCACCAGGTTTAATCTTATATTTCACAAACATAATTCTCATAAAATAAATATGGCAGAGAGAGATATAGAGAAACTCCTTGGAATAAACATGTTTATCCTTAACACATGTCACTGAGCATGCGCAGAAAGAGTGAGTTTGTAAAGACAGATTTAAACATGCCACTGAGCATGCGCAGAAATCAATTTTTAATTGTAAATGATCGCTAATTAATAAAAATTGCAAATTATCTCTCATTTATAAAAATTGCGGTTTCAAAAACCAAATTTGACAAATCTACATATTACAATATTTCGATTGAGACCGAAATGAAGTGAATTGATGTAGTAGTTTTCTCTCACGGACTGCCCAAAAAGTCGGCTTAGCAACTTAAATATACAGATTACGCGCTATTCTGCAACGGCCGATAGTTGAGTTGAAACGTTGTGAATAACGACCGCGAGTGGCTATACTGTCATATTCTCTCGTTTGTTGGTGATATGTTAAAAATGACGTTTAAAGAAAAGGATCTAACCCAATTTTATAAATATCTTTCGGAAGATAAATACGTTCAATTAAAATCGCATGCACGGGATTTATATCCGTATTTGGGAGTACTTACCAATGCGAAAAGACATTTTCGAAAATGAAGTATGCAAAATCGCAATTCAGATCATTATTAACAGATGACCATTTGCAAACAACTTTAATGCTAGGAAGTACTAATTTCGAACTCCAGTATTATGAAATATTATCTTAGAAAAAACAATTACATTCTTAGCATCAGAAATTTTAATCTATTTGATAACAACATTTTTTAATATCCATATGTAAATATTTTATTAATTTTTTTGGTTAAGTGTTAGTAAAATGTGTATAAATATTATGTAAAAGTATAACTTCTTAATAAAAAAAATTAACTTTTCTTTTGCTCAATGAGAAAATTACCTATTGATATCTCTATGTTTGCTACTTGGCCCGCCGGGTCCAAAATTTTTACAATCTGGCCCTTTCTAAAAAAAGTTTGCCGAGCCTGGGCTAGGTGATTCGCAGCGCCACCTTACGCCGCTCTCCGGCATCCTTGCTGTTTCTGTCCATGATGCGTACTTCGATTACCATCATACACACACACACACACACACACACACATATATATATATATATATATATATATATAGGATGGCAAGATGTCTAGGGGAATGATAATGCAAACTTTGGAGACACAAACAATATTTAATGTTTTTTAGGGACATGAATTTATACGGGGACATTTACAACACAGTTATAGGGACAATAAGAAATACAATAACCGCTCTCTTCACCACTCAATACAAATCAATTCGATGCTTGGGCAGTCTCTCGGAGATGACCTAGCTCGTCACTCCCTACGACCGCTCTCCCGTTTTTTCCTTCTCGCATGTTTTACCTTGCCGCGCAAACCTCAGCGACATCTAGTAGCTATTCCGCAATCTTCTTGTACGGTTTGCCTTGTTCCTATATATATATATATATATATATATATACTTTCTTCAGATATTTTATGCAAACCCTTTCCCCAACCCTCAATATCCCTCACGCCTCCCAGGGGAGTGCGTCCTACAGGTTGAAAACCCCTGAATATCAAGTAAGGTATTGACAAAATTTTTGCGATATTATGGAATCCTCTTATATTAAACGTCAATGTCACGAATTTTCGAAAGAAAACCTGACTTAAAAAATTTTAAACTTTTAAGTAAAATACAAGAGAAAGCTTACATATTTTTTATCATACGTGAGGAAACAAATAAAATATTTTCATAGGCTTTGTTTTAAAAGAGTGCAAAAAAGTGTCAGGCATCATGTAATTTCTTTCAAAAATTCCAAATATTTTAAAGGTTTGCGTATTGTGAGACTCTTTAAAATCTTTTATATATATGTCATATTCCTTTCAGGGATTTGATTAAAAATACAGATATTTCAGATTATAACCTGGTATTATCCTGATTTAAAATATAAATAGATGTTTTAGATCTCTAAGAAATGCGTAATATTTATTGACAATCGTGCCTTTATTTATAGGACAAGTAAAATTAACTACTCTTAAAGTCGTAACAAATTTGAAATATTAGATAAATATCAATATAATATCAATATATATTTAACTCTTCCTTTCAAATTTGTGTGAATTATTTGAAATATTAGACGTAGGAAGCTTGAAACGAAGGGAAAAAGTTAAGAACATTGACCAGCAGAATCTTTTCCGGTCGAAGACGCGACATGCTTTAATCGTTCTAATTAGCAGCTTGACAAAACATACTAATGGCAACACAAACGAAGTGGGAAATACAAAATAATGACATACCATCGAATAGAATTACAAAGATTCTTTCGTATTGTGTCGACTTGCTGTCTTTCATTTCAGTATCGGGAAAAGCAATTTTTCTTAATTTTTTTTTTCAATGCGGCAGACGGTTTGTTGGACAGTATCCTTACCGCCATAGTACACCGCAGTTGCTAGCCATTTTATTCTGGGGGCACCATATAGGCGGACTAGCATTACCCCCTATGAAGGGACGACACAAACGGAGGCATTTTTAGTGGCGCAATGTCGGGATTCGATTCGAGCACCCTCAGCACCGAAAACCAGCGCGCTGTACCACTGGGCCGTTGGGAAAGTGATCAAATTTCTTTGTTGCTATATCTCTTTGAAAAGTTTTATTTTATTCTGAAAACTGAAAACTGATTGCACAAGTTCTTTCCTTCCTTGTCTTAGGACTTTGTTCTTACCTTGAAGAGCCAGGACTTGGAGCTTCAAGTTGGAGGTGTTGCATTACATCTGTAAAGAACATCAGATCCTGTACCCCTCTTGTTACTTTGAAATGATTGGTTCAAAAAGCGCAACAAACTTATTCAAATATTGGTATTCGATAGCCATCTTACAATACAGTAAATTGAAAGGTCACTTGACTTTCCTTCAAGCTCCAACTCCTCAATAAAATTTCTAAATTCACGGTGTGTTTCTGCACTCGTCCGAACGAAAATCATTATCTCTAAGACGCTATTTATGACACTTGAACTTGAAATGTCTGCTTGCTAAATGCTCAAGGTGGATGAATAGTACAATGAAGAAAAAGGCATTCAGGATAGTTGACATCGTGAGTCAACTGCCCAACTGGACCAGTATTTTGATCTACCGTAGATGGTGTTCCGTCTGTTGCAGTGCTAAAAAGTTCATGTAATGGTAGTTGAGCATTTAACAAAGCTTTGTTAAGTGCATTTTTTTCCTCAATACCTTTAGTGGTTTCCTTTAAGTTCATCAAGTCTAAGAATTTTTCTTTTACATTTCCGACGTTTTTAACAGAGCGAACAAATATAAAAGGTGGCCCAAATGAAAGTGAGACTTTTGTTGTAGCGGCAGTGGTTAAATACTTGAAACTTCGTGTTTGCACCAATAGATGACGTTGTATGCTGAGAAACAAAGCTGCTACCGTGTGAAAGTAATAGTGTGCTGTTTGAACTTGTTTAACCCTTCAGCGGGCGAGCCAATTTTTTGGAACACTAGCAGGCGCGCGTGGTACAAAGTACAACGTCTCTTTCAACCTTGATTATTCCTTTCGTAATAAACTTCTTTTTAACTTGAAAATAATAATTCTGTGTTTTATGACAAGATATAAAATGTTGATAATATTAAGATATATTTATAATCAAAGGCCAAAGAATTCAGACACAATCGCCTTATTTCAAAACTGTCCGGTTTATTGGATCTAAGGACAACTTGCGAATGGATTCCTATTACGTCCAAAAACCTAAAAAATCAATGAGATTGTCCATCTTCGTGATATGCGGGATACCGTGTAATAGCTGCACAATTTGATCAACTACAACAACTCCTGCTTTTGTGGTATTATAATCCAGTATAATCGCTGGTTTACCACGGTTAAATCACGACTAACAGTGAATGGAAACGAATACAAGGGTCAGAAAATCAGACCTGCATTAGAAAGAGTGTAGCTATAATTAGAAACTGCTTAGAACATTCAAACCTTACATGCAAAAACAAACCATTAAAATGACGAAAATGTTACACTTTGTACACGTACCAAAAAGAATGCCAAAAGTAACACTTTCATTTGGGTCACCCATATAGTTATATGAGGGATTTCTTGAATGTCTGTAGATTCCTCCAATGCTAAGGCTGTAACCACAGCAGCTTTTCACAACACTCGGTAATGAACATACGATTAATTTCAGAAATACGTCTCTCAGCAGCACGGCGGGAGATTAGAAATTTGTTCGATTGCCTGTTTACGTTTTGGGTTCTCTGGAGCGAGAGTAGCAATCACGCCACTAATATTCTTTCTACAAATTCTCCATGATTGTAACGTAGCTTACTTCGAACAATGTTCCAATCAATAACAAAACTAGCCTCAGTAGCTAAATCACTTTGCTTACTAAGGAAAATAGGCTATCTTGTTGAGTGACTAAATTAGATTCCAAACACTTCAATCTTATTTTTACTCAGTTCTCATTCAAGTGGAAATTCAGATGCAAATTGAGTATCATTACAATCATGGCGACGCTTTAAATTACTGGCTTTAGAGTGTCTGATGGCTATATGACAGATAAAGCACGGGGCCTTTTCATCCTTAGCAAAAAAAGCAAATCTTCTTCCTATTTCTTGGTTAAACATTCTCTTTCCTTGTTCGGTTTCCCTCTTATACTCTTCAGTTGTCCAGTGTTGCACAAATCGGTGGCTCTTCTGTTGCTAAAAACTCTTCTGTTGCTCTGTTTAAACAAAAGTTTTAAAACTTCACTAAAAGCCATCTTAAATATTAAATTACATATCTACACTGCACGAGAAAAATGTAATAAACCCAGATGACATCCAAAAAAACCCCTCAGATTGTAATAAAAAAAGCCAGCATTTAAAAAAAATATATTTTTTATTATTAAAAATAGATTTAAAAAAATTCAAATAAGATAATACACACCCCATTTTCTGAGAACTTGAAGTTAAATTATTTAACTGTTATTAATAACTGAGTTATTTTATTTAAATGTCGTCTTTTTGAATCCATTTCATCATTGACCTTCGAATTAATGTGCTGAAGATCCTTATCTCATCATAACAATACGATGTATCATACTAACTACATCATACCAACATAATGTCTTCCACCCACACAGTTTGAAAATCCCAGATCTGGGAGCTCTGACTACACCAGTTATGTTCCGCTACCACCAGTTGGCGAAAAGGCAGCGGAGGCTGTGGGTATATCAGCAATCATAGTATAGTTACTTTTGGAACTAATTTTGGCGGGAGCGGCCATCAAATGTCGAAATATTTGTTGTTTGAAAAGATAATGTGAATTATCTCTACGTATATATAAAACAGTTCCGTAACTGACTCACTGACTGACATACAACGCACAGACCAAACCGATGGACCTAAAGGGCTGAAATTTTGCATGGCGATTCTTCTTATGGTGGTGTAGGGGTGCACTAAGAAAGATTTTTCAAAAATTCTTCTTAGATTTTTTTAAATTAAATTTTTAAGCTGTTTTTGTAACTTTTTTAAAGTTTGCATTTAAAATAATAATTTGAGGGTTATAAAATGTATATCACGAGAAAGATCCTAAAAATTCCTTTAAAATGAGATCTTTTTCGAATCTTTACTTCCATTTTCTGATTTTTGGTGAATTTTTAAAGATTAATTTTTAGAATTTAATTTATTAAATGCCGATCGCGTGATTTCTTTTTCTGGTACTTTAAATAAATTTATCGTCACGTGCATAACAACTAAATAGACAAAAAAAATTTTTTTTTCTTATTATGCGGCAGACGATTGGACATTATCCAAAAAAATATTAAAATACAGTAAAAGATATGTTCCTCAAACTGTACTATATTAACTGTACTATATTCTTTAGTAATCTTTATATTAGATTTAATTTGAATATTTTCTTCTACATTATTTTGTCTATAAAATTATCCTTTACGATTTTCTTATAAATATATATATATATATTACATCAATTGTATACATTGATCGTCGTATTTATCATATAATATATATATATATTGGCATTAATTGCATACATTGACCGTTGTATTTAATTTGAATGTACTCCGTAGCGAAGTACGGGTTTTCAGCTAGTCTGTTTATACATAAAATATTCTAATATTAGTACATACTAAACTACGATAGATTATTAATACTCGTATAATAGTTTAGGAAAAAGGCAATAAAACCCCAAATTGTCTCGTGAGCTGCATTTTGCCCACTGTTACTAGCCTTTGCCTGGAATTTGAAATCTTATCAATATTTTGGTAATCTACATAATTTAAATGTTATACGTGTGACTCTTCATTAGTTATTCTGTTCCTCTCTCTTTTATGTTAATTCTTTCCTAGTCTGCGAATCAATTTTATAATCCTTCAGAAATATTGCGGAATGGAATCGATTTCTTCCATTCTAGGAAGGGTAGAATAGAAGCAATCGTTTTTTCCCTTTACTCTAACGCACTCTCTATTTATACGGAGAATGATGTCGCACACAGCGGTATAAACAGAGAGTGCGTAAAAGTCAGTTGTCCATTCAATTACCCGCTAATCAAATAGCAGGTGGACATTGTTTCATGATGGTACTTAATTGCATGCTGTTGTTATAACGAAGATCACTTTCAGTCGACGTCACTGAAGCAGGCATGCTGTGAAGGGGAAGTTTGTCGCAGTCTAATTATGTGTCATGTAAGAATTTCTACCAGAATGTCTGAAGGCTTCAGAATAATGTTAAACTTGTAGAACGTTCAGCGGTTGTTTTTATTTAAAATTTTTGCTTACTTATCAAGTGCCGATTCCGCGTTCGACCAAGTGGTTTGTCAATTCTATTAGGTCAAGTAATTACAAGATAAAAAGAACTTTTTATATACCACGTTTTTGAATTTTCTTTTGAATCATATAAACTTGACAATTCTATGTATTAATAAATACTTTTTTAAATTTTTTTTGGTGAATTATCCCATCAACTTGAAAGAAAATTAAGTTAATTGGAAGTTAACTTGCGTTTAACTTTTCGTTCCCGTCCCGGCCTATAGAGGGCTGCACCAGTCTACAAAACTAAATTAACTGAAAATAACTTAAAATTAATTTAATTCTGCTTAAATATGGCTAAAAGTATTTAAAAAATGCATTGTCATCGTGTTATGAGCTATTCTAAAAGTTTCAAGTATCTAGCTAGTCGGGAAGTTAGTCAAAAATCGATTGCAAGATTTGTACATGACAAACACACACACACACAAACAAACAAGAAAGTGAGTTAATAAAAACATGGTAATAAAATACATTTTTTAGTCAGGCGAACGCACGTTTCTTTTCACGCGGATGCTTTCAGGAAAAAAAAAACAGGAAAACGTAGCAAAGTTTAACTGATCGGTAATTGTTAAGTCAAATGAAAAGGACAATTTTTCTTTTAATCATTCTTTCTCTTATTTGCCAAACAAAATTCGACCTTATTTATGAGAAGTCGTACGGCTCGTCTTTTACTTCCTTCTCAATCAAATGGAACAAAAAGAATATCAACTTAAAATGAACAAGAATATCAAATAATATCAGCGTTTATGAGTTCATATTCATCGGAACGAAGAAATTCTCTCCTGTCAATTAACAAAGAGGAAGTTGAGAGAACTAAAAGCAGATTAGGAAAACTTCGTAAATGACACCGTGCAGCCAGTCGATCAAACTTCACTTTGCGTACAGGTATTTAGAATTTAAATATATCCGAACAAATTTCATCAGTTCAGATCTTTATGCTTGTAGTTCAAGACTGATTCAGGTCATAACTTTTGAAGACAATGAGATAATTGCCATCGATTTTAACGCGTTTTTTTTTTCCTGTAGTGGTCAAACTTGAATGTTTTCGATAATTACCATTGTATTTTGTCGATGTTTACATAGCAGATATGTTCCACAGATCGCTCATGAAAGGTTTTTCGGTCTACCGCCCCCGCAAAAGGATTTTAAGATTTCTGTGTAAGTTCCGTCTGTTAACAGATTCATCATAATTTTGAATTACTTAATTAAATTAATTTTCAAGATTGCTTTTTAAGCAGCTGAGCATTGCAAATACAGAATTCAGACCTACAACACATAATAATAAAATAACTAATTCTGGACGTTAAGATAAAATTGCTAGATTCAGGATTTAAAAAATACTTAGGAAATTATTGATTATACTTGCAATTTACCGTCAAAATAAATTTCGTTCCAAAATAAGCGAGTAATCGAAATAGTTTATGAGAAATTGAAACTTTTACGGTAAAATCTCACATTTTACAACAAAAGTATTTGAAAAAGAAAAAAATTAATTTGTTTTGAACAAATAAGTACGTGCCGGTGAAAAATGTTCATGTAATTTTAAATTAAATGTTTAATAAGTTTTAAACATTTAATTTAAAAGTCAGTAAATTAGTCATTAATTAGTCAGTAAGGTTAGAACATATAAATTTGTACATTTTGATTGTGGATGTTTTCTAAAGCGAGAAAGTCAATATAACTTGATAGTTTTGCAACCCGATACATACGAGGTTGAAAAAATGTACATACAAAAGAGATTAAATTCTGGGTCATAGTGAGAAATTATAATGTACCACAATAAACGTGAAAAGGAATGTTAAATTTGAATATACCATCCTCTGTGTACAGCGTCAACCCTGTTTTTGACTACATCAATTTTTACAGCTTCGGAAAAATTTTGAGTATATTTCAGTTTCGTTTCCAGTGTTATTACCCAAAGGAAACGTGTGATCCCTGCACAGGTTTAAAAATATTTTTCTTATTAATTTATTTATTTCTATTTTTTTTTATTTACTTTTTTCTTTCCGATTGATTTTGATTGTCCATGATTCCATTAACTTATCCTACTAGTCCTTTGAAACATGAATTTCGATTCAGGGGATCTATTGGACAGTGTTATTCACCAAGGGACCAACACGCACTACTTTGGAACTGAGAAAACTGTACTTTAATAAAGCATTTAGTTAAAAATTTCAGCTGCTAATGGTTGGTTTACTACTTAATGAAAAGAATACGATTTGGCTTACAATAACAACACAGGCCAACGATGAAAAAACTGTTTGAATAAATTAGCCTTATTCTTGTGGTTTTTAGTGTGAGTATAAAAAGTCGTATGATAGTATAAAATGATAGTCGTACGAGTATAAAAAAGTCCTATCACCCACCATTTTATCGCATTTCAACACTCAATAATTAAGGCGACAATGGACCACGAAAAACTTCTTTTTTTACTTATTAACCAATTGCTATGAAATTTTGTATACTTATACAGTGTCATTTAGAGATGGAAAATCTAAATTTTTAAAAAAAATCAGAATGTAATTAATTATGATATTAATTAAAATCAGTTTGGTAATTACTCTAATTAAAAATGCTCCATGAGCATTAATTTTTGTCTCAGATATCTAATTTTCTCTCTTAAGCTAGCTTTATATAGTTATAATAAAAGTGAGTAGCAATATTTGATTTACAGTCATATTTATAAAAGCTAGAAAAGAAATCGATAAAAATAAGTCATTTTATGCAAGATTTTATCAAAATTTTTTTTTATTGTAAAAATTTTAAGTTGTTTTAAAATAGTATAATGAATTTATTAGTAAGTTTTATTCTAACATATATAAATAATCATTTTATGAAATTTTATGAAAATTCGAGAAAAATTATGACGCATGGAACATTTTGAACTTACCGAAACGACATGAAAACTTGTTTTGAGAAAATGGCATTTAAAGTTTTAATTTGACTAACATTTCCATTGTTTACGTTTGAAAAAAATACTTATAACTCGGTTAATAATGATCGGATCGACATACTTTTTTTTTAAATATAAAGCTGATGAGTTGCAGAATTATTTTCTGAAAGGAAAAAAAAAATCGTTTTGGGGACATATTTTTGTCAATCTGAAGGTCCATTGTCGCCTTAAAGAAACGACATTTTTAGCGAATTCAACGCCATAAGCTAACCGCCAGCAATGTGGCTTTACCTAATTCCCATGTTTCTTATGTGAATGGGACGGTAGGGCAAGAGATCAACATTGGTCCAGAAAAATCTGGCCTGCAAGAAAATCTTTAAAGCCTGGAGAGAAGAACATTCTGCGCAAGAACCTCGTGGACCCTGTCATCTCTACACATAAAATTAGGCCTAATGAAACAGTTTGTGAAAACCTTACCCAAAGATTGGAGAATGTTTCAAATATCTCAACGAGAAGTTTCCTCATCTATCAGCAGCAAAATTGGAAGAAGGCGTGTTTGTTGGGCCTGACAACCGAAAAATGATGTTCGATCCCAACTTTGAATCAAAAATGACTATAAAAGAGATTGAGGCTTGGGTATCATTCAAGTAGATTGTGACCAAATTCTTGGGCAACAAAAAAGGACCCACATTATATTTCTATTGTAGCCAACATGCTGGAAAAGTTCAAAAAGTTAGGCTGTTTGAGGAGCCTCAAGACAGTGGCGTAGCGAGAGGGGGGCAAGGGGGGTCTATCATGCCCCGGGCGCCACTCGCAAATGGGCGCCAAATGGTTCTTATGACTAATTCTACATATTATATTACTATATGTATTTCGGGGGGGGGAGGCGCCAAAAAGGTATCGTGCTCCGGGCGCCAGTTATGCTCGCAGTAGCGTAGCGAGCATAACTGGCGCCCGGGGCACGATACCTTTTTGGCGCCCCCCGTGGTCTTGGGGACCAAATGGTTCAATGGTCGTGGGGAACATATGGCGCCCCTCTGGGAGTGGCGCCCGGGGCATGATAGACCCCCTTGCCCCCCCCCCCCTTGTCGCTACGCCACTGTATGCTCGCTACGTTACTGGGGCGGAGGGAGGGGGTTTATCATGCCCCGGGCGCCAAATGGTCCCCAAGACCTTGCGGGGGAGGGGCGCCAAAGAGGAATCGTGTCCCGGGCTCTAGTTATGCTCGCTACGCCACTGCCTCAAGATTTTGAACTTTTTGAACACTTTTTGAACAGTCACCTTCATTTTTTTTCCCAGATAATTCGGGTGATGTCAGTGAGGAGAAAGGTGAGCGGTTTTATCAAGATATTAAATTGATGGAAAGACGGTATCAGGGCCGCTGGAATACCAATATGATGAGAGACTACTGTTGGATAGTTGTTTACTTGACTTCACCGAGAAGTTGAGCAAGCGATTCACAGGCGAAAAAGTAATATCGGGAGCTTTAAGGAAAAGAGGGAAAGGAAATACAAGCCAAAGCACACATAAAATCTATGTAATAAAGAGGTATTTTCATGTTTATAATTGAATAACAGTTTGTTCATGTTGTAACATTTATTTATTTTTATTTTCTATGGTACGTTCGGCCAATTTTCTAGTTTCCGACGAAGTCACATTGTGACGAAACTGTGGGTGATAGCAAAAAAAAAACTGTGGTCAGATACGGATTCAGAACCAAAAATTACATAAGAATCAGCTATTAACGTTAAAAAAGTTTTCAAAAAGTCATTTTTCGTTGGCCTGTGTAATTTTTCCCAGACAGCTTAAATATGTGGCACACCCAACCAGCTGTTTATCTCTGTTTTAAATTTTTGTGGGTAACTTCCTTGTTGCGTAACACCAGTCATAAATGGCATATACGTGAACGCAATGCGTAGAATTGTTTCGAATACTGTCTTCTGCATTGTTATAATGGCGTTGGACAAGCAAATTTATTTGTAATCCATGTGGATATTAAAAAGATGACGCCAATTTTCGAGCACTTCATTCGCACAAAAATAATTTTGATACAAATTCACTCGAAATAGCTTATGTCGTCTGGAGAGAAATATAGATTGAATTGTCGGCAAATTGGCCCAATTTCTTTCTGCTTTTCTCCCTCCTTCCAGCCACGGTGATGAAATCAATTTTAAAAAATCAATTACAGTCATTAAATACCAAAAAAAAAATTTAAATTAGCATTTTAACGTAGGATTACATTCCTCCATAACGGTCCTCCGGAAAGGAAAACTTCAGACGCTAAAACCACCCATCCGTACCTCGCGAGTTATAATTCTGGCAGCGCGCCAAAATCCAGTCTGTATTGTTTGAACAAGCAGTAAACAGTTAAACAGAAAAGTACCAAAATGCGTCAAAATTTTGATATATATGTACAGTAGAATCTCGATCGATCGTTTTCAGATCCATCGTTTTTCCGTATGTATCGTTCATTTTATCCAGTCCCAACGATCATATTGCTTTGTTATGTTTCCGCGTCTATCGTTTTCCCGCATTTATCGTTCATTTCAGTCGGTCCCTTGAAAAACGATAGATCGAGATTCCACTGTATTTATACATACATATCTATTTATTTATTTATTTATATATATATATATATATATATATAAATACATATATACATAACACATACATACATACATATATACATACAAAAGAGGTAAGCAGTGATAAGTAATCCTACGCTAACAACCCGCGGTAGTTTCGTTAAAAGAGACTACCTGAAATTTTTTTTACATTTTTTTTATTCTTCTCAAATTTCAGCAGCCCCCTGGACGGACATATACTATCCAGGGTCATTGAAAGCTGCAGGGTGAAACGATGAATGGAGCGACATCTTGCAGGATCGTACTTTCCACCCACCTCCAGTGGCGCACCCAGGGGGGGGGGGGTGCAAGGGGCCCTGCCCCTCCCCCAAAGAAATAGAAATTGCATTATGAATATTGATTTTGCATTGTAACTATTTTTATCCGTTCATCTCGCCCCCCCCCAACATAAAATCCTGGGTGCGCCACTGCCCACCCCTACCGGACTTTCCGGCTTATGTAGTTAACGTGCCGATATCCGGCTTTCACAAAGGAGTGGCGCTTGTCAAGGTCAAGGTAATTCGTTGCATGAGGGACCTAGCAGTAAACTGAAGCAGTTTATAGCTTTAAACCCCAATCGGAAAGGGGAAAAATAATCATAAAAGGGGTTTCTGTAATAAGATGTGGCCAAAGGCAGCCGAAAGAGGAGGGGGGGGGGGAACACGCTCGAATCAACGTAGAACGAGGCTATATTGAAACATGAGCAGTGAAAAGACCGTTACCACAGGAGAAAAAGTGGCAGGATGGCAACGACATCGTACCTTGACGATGAGGAGAGACCTAAGCACTTAAATTTATTACAAACAAATAGAAAACAAATAGAGAGTGGCGCTTGTCAGGGTTCAAACTGCGCCCCCTCAGTGCCGAATTCCGACGCATTAACCACTAAGTCGTCCCGGGCACAAAACTTTAGTTTGCTTCATTTTGACACAACAGCTACACCTCATTTTACTACTGGCCTTCGGCCATTCACGAGTCAGTTAACTTTAGGAGCCAAATGATATATATATATATATATATATATATATATATATATATAT
Source organism: Dolomedes plantarius (assembly GCA_907164885.2). Taxonomy (NCBI): domain Eukaryota; kingdom Metazoa; phylum Arthropoda; class Arachnida; order Araneae; family Dolomedidae; genus Dolomedes; species Dolomedes plantarius. Next base: position 7,070,046 of record OU015497.1, on the reverse strand, counting down.
AATGTATAAATATATATATATACATTACGCCCCCCAGATATATATACAGGGTGTAACGAAACTCTTAGGCAAAACTTTAAAGGGTGATAGTACACATCAAGACAAACAATATTATATAAGAAACTTAGGGTCCCAAACGTCTTCCAAAGGAGATAGACGCCATTTAAGTTTAGGGTCCGAAATTTCAAATGATTATAAAAAACGGAAAAATGGGTCAATTCGTTAGCGGTTTTAGCTAAAATTATTCTTTTTGTCAGTTTTTTCTTGAAAAATAAATGTAAAGATAAAGTAAAAAAAATGTCGATAGAGGGCGCTTTAGACTTTGGAGTAACGAACAACTATTTTTTACCGTTGTTTTTTTTATCACATTAAATGCTTTCAAAAGCTTAGCCTTAAACTTAAATTTTGAGCTCAAAATCTGATTCGTTGGAGGTGGTTAAGTAGCGCAAACGGAATTGTGTTCAGGAGTTGAAATTTGAAACTCCCTCCCTCCTGAACAGAGTTCAGTTATTCCCGATCTTGGTGTCGTAGGACTTTGTGTCGTAGACCAGGTAGCAACTACTACCTCCTAGACGTAAAATAAACTAGAGAGGGATGACAAAATTAAAAAATTTATTCATAATACTAGACATGAGCAATTTCTCCTCTCGAAAAAAAAAAATAACAATTTGATGTACGCACGTCGTGGGCATGAATGAAGGTTGAATGAATGATGACACGTAGAAAATGGTACACGCATGATTTTCATGTGGAATCACAAAAACTGCTCGAAAGAGCGCCCACCAGCAAGGATGCAGGCCTCACACCGCCGGCGGAGGGACGTTCGAACATTAGCAAATACCCCGGGCATCTCCTGGATATCGCCTGCTACGACGGCAATTCTCGCAACCAGTTCCTCGTTGGAGTCGACAGGGATTGCGTAAACAAGACTCTTCATATGGCCCCAGAGGAAGAAGTCTAGACAGGAGAGGTCAGGCGAGCGTGCCGGCCAATTTACCGGACCACCCAGTCCAATCCATCGCCCTGGTTATGCTGTATCCAATGCACTTCTCACATTTGCGCTGAAATGTGCAGGCGCTCCATCATGTTGGAACCACATACGAGCCTTTATGTTGGCTGGAACACTTTGCAGCAGAACTGGAAGCAACTCTTGTAGGAATACCAGATACGTTCCGCCGTCCAGGCACCTTGGCAGAAGATATGGCCCGATCAAATGATCGTGGATAATTCCGGCCCACACATTTTTGTCATCCCTCTCTCGTTTATTTTACGTTTAGTGGGTAATAGTTGCTGCCTGGTCTACGACCGAGCATCCAAAATCGTGAATAACTGAACTGCGTACAGGGGAGGAGGGGGGGTTCAAATTTCACCTCCTGAACACTGTTGAGTTTTCGCGACATAACCACCCCCAACGATTCAGATTTTGAGCTCAAAATTTAAGTTTAAGTCTAAGCTTTTGAAAGCATTTAATCTGATACAAAAAATAACAGTAAAAAACAGTTGTTTGTTACTCCAAAGTCTAAAGCGCCCTCTATTGGCATTTTTTTAACTTTAAAATTTATTTTCCAGAAAATATGGACATAAACGAATCGACAAATTTTCCCGTTATTTATGATCATTTGAAATTTCGGACCCTAAACTTTAATGGCGTCTATCTCCTTTGGAAGACGTTTGGGACCCTAAGTTTCCTATATAATATTGTTTGTCTTGATGTGTACTATCACCCCTTAAAGTTTTGCCCAAGAGTTTAGTTACACCCTGTATATATATATATATATATTTTTTTTTTTAATTGTCAACAAGTGGTGGCACTATCAAAATTCTTCAGAACATAAATCGTGACCGCATCTCAGTGGCTCGCCCGGAACCACTTCCAGGATGGAATTTCCAGTGTCTTAACATTTTCCTTACGGGGTGGGATAGCATGTATCCCAAGAATATATATATATATATATATATATATATATATATATATATATGTGTGTGTGTGTGTGTGTGTGTGTGTGTGTATATATATATATATATATATATATATATATATATATATATATATATATATATACATACAGTTGGCTCTCCGTTTAACGACTTTCAAGGGACCGTGAAAAATCGTCCTTAAGTAAATATCGCCCTTAAACAGAATTTGTGAAAATATGACATTTCCCATAACGTCGGAGGGGCCGGGACTGGGAAATATCGTCTTTAAATAGAGATCGTCGTTAAGTAGAGCGTCGTTAAACAGAGAGCCAACTGTATGTATATATATATATAATCCCCTTAATGGCCGTTCTTACAAAGGGGGTAGGAAATGTCCCGTTTTAAAGAGGGAATCAGAAAAATGGGCCCCGTAAGCTAGAGGTTTAAGAAATCATTTTCTATTCTGAGGGAGAAGGGGCAGCGAAAATTTACGTTGAAATCATCCATCTTTACCCACCTCCGATTTTAGGCTCCGGGTTAAGAGAATCGTCGACCCCTCTCCTGTGGATGCGCTGCTGCTAGCATCTAGTAAAAATCAACGTTAAAGAATATTAAAACAATTAGACATAATAATCATATATACATACATATGTGTGTGTGTGTGTGTAAGTAAGTGTAATAATAACGTTCCACCTTTATTAATTAACGCATATTTTAAATTTTCCCGTTAACGTTTCAATAAAGTATATCCCCCTATTTCAAATTATGACCTAAGGATAAGCGAATTAACTGGCTAAATTGTCCCTCAACACACGCGCGCTAAACAGTAAGAATTGTTTTCGAAACATGATTCAACATCACGAGTTTTTCTCGCGCCTTCCGACAGATCATACGACTTCTGACGCCCGAGGTCATATGGTCCCCGATAACCAATTAGCAACTTTTGGCCCCCTGGTGTAGAAGGTCATGAACCCTTCGTATAAGCGAAAGCAAGGGTTCTCCGCGGCTTTTTTTTTCTTCATGACTCTCCTCGAATGTTGATGTTGTCCCGTCCATGCTTTGTGTCATCTCCGCACTCTTTTGTCTTGTGTGCTCTATCGCCGCGTCCTTTCTCCGTCCATCAAGATGTAACGTAGCTAAATACGGCAGGTCCGGAATTTACATGTACTTTTATGCGTGCTGTAACATACTTCAAAACGCCGTCCAGAATACAGTTCTAAAAATCTATGGAGATTCCTTTCGACACGACTTACAGAACGAATGCCTACAGTTGCCCGTGTAGCGTAATGAAAATATGGGGTTATTTTTCCCCAAGACCTCACAGATTGCACGAACACAGATTCGAACTTATCGGAATACCATTTTCCAGTTCCCATCGAACGAACACGCGTGTGTATTCCGAGCGGATTAAAAAACGATACCGGCAAATGCCGCCAGAATTTTTAGCCTAAAAGTTAAGCCCATGCATATCGGTTTTTCTCCGGCAAGCTATGGGGATAACTGTTTTGAAAAACAGAGGCGTCTCCCATCGTCTCCTAAAACTAGGGTTTATACAAAAACCTACTTTTTGAAAAACCGGTTTTCAAATTCCAGATTTCCAAAAAAACCGGTTTTAGCCGGTTTTCGAATTTTTATCCAAAAAAAAAAAATAGAATAGGGAAAAATATTTTATTTAATTTATATGAAATTACAAAAAACGAAATCAATATCAAAGTCAAAATATTAAAAAAATATTAAGGATTTCACATTACTTACACAAAATAACGAAAACTCAAACAAAAATTTCAAATTTCGAATAATATTTAGATTTATTTCGCTAATTTTAATTTCTCCTAAGAAAATAGGATTTTAAAAAACATAAAATTTCTACTGAACGCTGGCTAAGTCTTGTTCTTATTTTGGACACAATATTGCCTGAAATTGAAAATACTCGTTCACTAGCTACTGAGCTTTGTTTTATAGTTTTCAGGGTATCAAATAACAAATCTAAGTTTTGGGTTCTTTTATTCGTTGCCTCAAATAATGAAAATTCAGCTTTCAGTGTCTTTGGATTTGTAAGTTTTTCTTCAGGGTCTTCAAGAAATCAAAGAAGTTAAAAATTAATTTTTACATAATAATTTGAATTCTTTTAAACCGGTTTTCTTAATATATAAACCGGTTTTCAAATGTGAGAAATTTATTTCTAAAAACCGGTTTTTTAAAACCGGGTTTGAAAAACCGTCAAACCCTACCTAAAACTGTCTCTCTTAGAAGTAACTCAATGCGAGTTTGACACTACAATGATCGTAAAGTTTGCCTAAATATTCGACGATAAGAAGAACCGTCACCCGCTAATCTGCCGGCCCCGCTCTGGGAATTTCAAGGCATGCCGTCAAAAAAAAGAAAATTGTGAAGAAAATTAAGAAAACCTGGAGATATAGCCAGGAACTCTGTTACACTCATGGACAAAAAAATTAGCGCACCAAGAAATAATTGCGGGATCGTAACGAAACTTGCAATGAAGGTACATGTCGGGGAGATATGCAAATGATTAGAAATGCAGCGTGATTGCGCATTACGTATAGCCGGTAGAGGGCGTTGAACATCGTACTCTGTGGAGTATAAAACAGGTAACCAAAGCTTGTTTGAGTGTGCTGAATCATTTACAAAGGAAGAGCTGAGATAGACATGCCATTACGCCGTGTTCGAATACAATATAAGCAGTTGTCGCAGTTTGAGAGGGGGAGAATCGTCGGGATGATGGAAGCTGGGTGGTCAGCTAGGCGAGTAGCTCGTCAATTAGGCGGCTCTGATTGTGTTGTGAGGAGGTGTTGGGACCAGTGGACCCGAGAGATATCATGTACACGGACCAGGCTCAGGACGCCCTCGACAGACCAGTCGTCGAGAAGACCGCCACATCGTAAGAAATGCACGCGTACAGCCAACTGCTTCATCGGCCGCCATCCAGGCACAGGTAGCACCTTCACTAGGGGCCTCTGTGTCTTCTCGAACCATACGAAGGCGCCTGGCTGAAGGACAGTTGGTATCGCGGCGCCCATTACGTGTGCTGCCCTTGACGCCCACCCATCGACGCCTCCGTTTGGAGTTTTGCCACGCACGAAGAAACTGGACTGTAGCGGAATGGAACCAGGTCGTCTTTAGCGACGAATCCAGATTCAATCTCGGCAGTGATGACAATCGTGTTCGTGTGTGGAGAGCCCGTGGTGAACGCTTCAATCTTGCCTTTGCTGTACAGCGACATATAGCTCCCACAGCTGGTGTGATGGTATGGGGTGCCATTGCCTACAATACACGGTCACCCCTAGTATTGTTCCGTCGCACCATGACAGCCCAGCGGTATGTTCATGAAATCCTGCAACCACATGTGTTGCCACTCATGCAACGGCTCCCAGGAGCCATTTTTCAACAAGACAAGGCTCGGCCTCGTACGGCAAGGGTGTGACAAGACTGTCTCCGCACTGTTATTACCCTTCCTGGGCCTGCCCGATCCCCAGATTTGTCTCCAATCGAGCATATCTGGGATCATTTGGTACGACGAGTTGGGCATCCCACGAGTTTGAACGAACTAGAGGCAAGGTTACAGTAAATATGGAACGAAATGTCTCAAGACATCATACAGAACTAGTATGACTCATTGCCTGATCGTATCGCATCGTGCATTCGCGCTAGAGGGGGTCCAACGGAGTATTAACTCCTCCGTTCTTTTGCCTTTTTCTCTGAAATAAATTATCCCTTTTCTTTGATTTTCTTATCATTTACTTATATCAAAGTAGTCATTACGTATGTAAAATTTCGTTTCATTTTGACGACTCCTTCTTGGTGCGCTCATTTTTTTGTCCACGAGTGTATTTTCGAGAGATCCTTCATGTAACTGGCGAATCGGGCGTGTTTTTTTAGCTCCTGTTTTGATACTATCCGGGTCTCGGAGCTTGCTGCAAAATCTGCACTTAAGTTCAAATTCATTTAATTATGCTGTACTTGTTTAATGTTAAATTTCTTTGTTATTAAATTGTTAATTTTTTTTTTAAGATTTGGCCTTATCATTTACAATTAAGACTCTGTCTTTCTTGGTCACGAATTTAGTAATTTTAAAAAAGCCTCAGAGCAATAGCCTACCTACTTATGATGTCACACCGATTATTACATATATATATATATATATATATATATATATATATATATATATATATATACCGGGTGCGTCATAAATTCGTGCAAAGTTCAAAAATTCATAATAAAAGAAGCAATGCCCGGAAAATTTTTCTGTTTGCGCCAATAAGATCAGAGGGACATTGGATTTTTTTCCATGTGAAAAAGTAAAGTTTCCAAAGGTCACCGAAAGAGGGCGCTCACACGTCATGCTGAGACGTTTTATGCAAATCAGGCAAACTCCAACAGATCACAATAACATGAGACTGTGCATTTATTTTAAAGTAACAGATGTTCAACATTACTACCAGCATAAGGTAATAGGCAAGCGAGGCGCGTCACTAAGCCCATTACAGCGGATTGTAGCATCGATGGCAGCGACTGTCTGTCGAATGACATTTTTCAGTTCTACGAAAGTGGCTGGGGAGCCCCGGTACACACGAGACTTTAAGTATCCCCCCAACTAAAAACTTGCCGGGGTCAAGTCTCGTGATCGTGAGGGCCACTGAACCTTACAACCGCGACTTATAGAACTCGGTCTTCAGTGAAAGATTCCAACAGGAACGTCGTGATATCACGTGAAATGTGGGGCGGGGCACCATCCTGCATGAAAGTGACAACAGGTAACGCATGTCTTTCCTGCAATGCAGACTTAACGGGGTCACGCAAAAGCGCCCTCTTTCGGTTACTTTTGGCAACTTTTTTTTTTTTTACACCGGAAAAAAAAAATCCAATGTCCCTCTGATCCTATTCGCCAAAACAGAAAAATTTTCCGAGCATAATTTCTTTTATTACGAATTTTTGAACTTAGCACGAATTTATGACGTACCCGGTATGTACAGTCGAACCTCCATATATCGAACTTCCCTATATCGAAATTTTCTATATATCGAACTCTTAGCAAATCTCAATGTTCATTACATAGAAAAATTGTTTCTATATATCGAAAAAATCTCTATATATCGAAATTTTTTTCAAGACAAATTGGGAGATTTTATTCCACTTTAGAATAAAATCTCCCAATTTTTGGCATTTGAAACAATACGTCGTGGACTTCAATTCGCGGAAAATGTCCCTGATGAAGTTTTTAGTGGACTGAATAAATACGAACATTTCTTTGAAATTTCCGCAAAACTAACTGTTCAGCAAGATCTTCGTAGTTTTTTTTTTTTTTTTTTTTTAAGAATGTAACTGTGATCATTGTAACCATTGTCTGCATTATTGTATTTTTTAAAGGTATGTAGTAATCAATAAATCTTTCATATCAATTCATTTTTTAGTTATTAATTTTCATTTAATGGGATTCGCATATAAATTAGAAATGGAGTTTCGTATACGAAAATTAGCTTTATTTTTTTTTAAGGAGAATTATGATAAGGCTAAGCTCAATTCTATATATCGAAATTTCTATATATCGAATATTTTTAGCGCAATTTGCTACTTCGATATATGGAATTTCGACTGTATATATATATACAGTAGAGCCCCGATTATCCGCGAGAGCGAGTGCGCGAAAAATTTTTTTTAATTACGAACCTCAAAAAAGCCAATTTTAATTTTTAATCCAAGCCAACTTACAAGGGAAATACAATATACCCTGTACGGAGGTCTACGATGTTTAAGAAAATAAGCACAATGGACTGTAAATAATATAACATAAATTTTATAGCGAGGCATTGTTTGCCATAGTAAACTCCGCTTGTTGCAGGAGCTCCGTGCTAGACAGATACAAAGTTCGTTCTGATGCATTCTTGCCACTAGAGAGCGTACATTGACAAATGGGTGGAGACGTTACGACATACATTACGTATGAGACCCTGCAGTGCGAACGTCGAAAATTATGCTGTACATTCTCTGATCACTGACCTTGATGACCCGAGCGGGCGAGTCCACTCTGTGAAGTTCATTAGCCTTCCCCTCCCCCACTACGTATTTTCTCGACCTGCCAGTGGTCTCAGTCGTCAGTAAGCGTGCTTATTGATCAGTCGTGTTTTGTGTTTCTTTATAAGCTTAGTGTTTAGTTAGTTCTTGAAATTGTTAATACATAATGGCTGAAAAACGAAAGAAGGTTGTGTTAACGATTGCACAAAAACTTGAAATTATTTCTAAAATAGAAAGTGGCGCTTCAAGGAAGCAGATGTGTTTGGATTACGGGATTGGGAAAACAACCGTGCGAGACGTTTTAAAACAAAAAGACAAACTGTTGACTTTTGCATCAGTGTCTGAAAGTGCTCCTGGGATGAAAAAACGAAAAACAATGAAGAAATCCACCTATAATGAACTTGACTCGGCATTAACGGAGTGGTTAGCTCAGGTGCGAAGTGAGGGCACCCCCGTGTCTGGTCTTACAATTGCCGCTAAAGCGAAAATCTTTTTTGATTTGTTAGGCCATGAAGGGAATTTTGATGCTTCGTCCGGTTGATTACATCGTTTTAAGAAACGTCATGGAATTAGAGAGATTGGTTCACACGGAGAGAAGCTGAATGGAGATCAACAAGCAGCTGAGGATTTTCAACGTGATTTTGAAGATTTTGTGTTGTCTGAGGATCTGTCTTATGAATAAATTTATAACGCTGATGAATCGGGGCTTTTTTGGAAGTGTCTTCAAACTCGTACTTTAGCATTTGAAAGTGAACATCAAGCGGCAGGTCACAAAAGTAGCAAGGAAAGAATTACAATCTTGCCATGCAGCAACGCTGCGGAAAGTCACAAACTTAGGCTTCTTGTAATCGGTAAATCTAAGAAGACCGAGGTCTTTTAAGGGGCCAAAAGTAGAAAATTTACCAGTTGATTATTTCAACCAAAAAGAAGGTTGGATGAACCAGCAGATATTTCAAGAATGGTTTGAAAAGATTTTTGTACCTCAAGTACGTAAACATCTTGACTCAAAAAAGAAGGCTGTTTTGTTAATTGACAACGCGCCTTCACATCCAGCTGCGAGTGTGCTTAAATCTTCTGACGGACAAATATTCGCAAAGTTTTTGCCCCCAAATGTTACTGCGCTGATACAACCTATGTACCAGGGAGTCATTGCGACCATGAAGAGAACATACAGGACAAAGTTGTTACTGTCAAAAATCGAGGAAGGCTGCGATCTCGAAGAATTTTGGCGGAATTATACAATTTTGGATAGCATTTACGATATTGCGTCTGCATGGAATTACATCAAACCCTCAACCCCTGTTAAATCAGGGAGAAAACTCTTTCCGAGTATCGAAACAAATGTCAACCAAACCATTTGTGAAGAAGAGAATGAAGTCATGCCTACCGCTACACTTGTTGACCTAGTGACATCCGGGAGGTGAGAATGTCGACGAAGAGAACATTGAAGAGTGGCTGGAATGCGACGCAAGTGAGTCGGGGTTTGAACGACTGACTGACATAGAGATAACGAACAAAGCAATGGGAGTGAACGAGAATGAAGAACAAAATGAAAGTGAAGACGAGGCGCTTACGCGGATGACACACGAAACTGCTTTGCAGCACGTAGACGGATTGCTTCAATATTTAGAGGAACAAGACGACGATGCACATCTGGCAGAAAAAATCATGTTAAGGAAAGTACAATTTAGAATAAAGGAAAGGTGTTTTCAAAGCAAGAAGCAAAAACGAGTGACTGATTTTTTTAAAAAGGTGTAACTGAACACTTTTTGTGCATACAGTATGTATGTCTTGTTTTTTGTTTACCGTTCTTTATATTAGTGATTTAGACATAGAGCAAATGTGTCTGCTGTACTGTACATATGTAAGTATTTTAAAAGTTTTACTATGTTTTTGTACAATAACACATAGTTTTTATGTTGAAATATTTTTTTTTCGTGTTTGCACCTCATTTTTAGAGATTTTCGGGGTATCCGCGATTTTTGTTATCCGCGGTGCTCTTGACACCCAATTCCGCGGATAATCGGGGCTCTACTGTATATATATATATATATATATATATATATATATTTATATATATATATATATATATATTTATATATATATATATATATTTATATATATATATATATATATATATATTTTTATATATATATATATATATATATTTATATATATATATATATATATATATATATATATTTATATATATATATATATATATATATATATATATATATATATATATATATATATATATATATATATATATATTATATATATATATATATATATATATATATATATTTATATATATATATATATATATATATATATATATATATATATATATATATATATATATATATATATATATATATATATATATATTTATATATATATATATATATATATATATATATATATATATATTTATATATATATATATATATATATTTATATATATATATATATATATATATATATATATATATATATATATATATATATATATATATATTTATATATATATATATATATATATATATATATATATATATATATTTATATATATATATATATATATATATATATATATATATATATATATATATATATATATATATATATATATACTAGCTGAAAACCCGCGCTTCGCTACGGAGTACATTCAAATTAAATACAACGGTCAACGTATGCAATTTATGCCAAAAAATAAATATATATATTTATAATAAATGCGATGATCAATGTATACAATTGATGTAAAATATATATCTATCTATATATATATATTTATAAAAAAATCGTAAGGGATATGCATTTTTTTGGATAATATCCAATCGTCTGCTGCATTAGAAAGAGAAAAAAATATTTTTTTGTCTATTTAGTTGTTACGCACGTGACGATAAATTTATTGAAAGTATCAGAAAAAGAAATCACGTGATCGGCATTTAATAAATTAAATTCTAAATATGAATCTTTAAAAATTCACCAAAAATCAGGAAATGGAGGTAAAAATTCGAAAAAAATTTCATTCTGGAGGAATTTTTATGATCTTTCTCGTGATATAAATTTTATAACCCTCAATGTATTATTTTAAATGCAAACGTAAAAAAAGTTTAAAAAACAGCTTAAAAATTTAATTTAAAAAAATCTAAGAAGAATTTTTGAAAAATCTTTCTTAGTGCACCCCTACACTATTAGAAGAATCGCCATGCAAAATTTCAGCCCTTTAGGTCCAGCGGTTTGGTGTGTGCGTTGTATGTCAGTCAGTCAGTCAGTCAGTGAATGAATGAGTCAGTTACGGAACTGTTTTATATATATATATATATATATATATATATATATATATATATATATATATATATATATATATATATATATATATATATAGATATATATATATATAGATATATATATATAGATATATATATAGATATAGATATATAAATAAAATATAAATATATAAATATATATATATATATATATATATATATATATATATATATATATATATATATATATATATATATATAAAATATATATATATATATATAAATATATATATATATATATAAAATATATATATATATATAAATATATATATATATATATAAAATATATATATATATAAACATAAACTTCTTTAGCCTGCCACCCCTCAAAACGGTCACTTTTTTCGGAACCGCGACTGGCGACTAGAGAGTAGTTGGCGACCAGAGAGTCACCGTATATGCATAAAAATATCCGATTTTTCACACGGACACTTTACATCAGTAGCGCCGTCTGCGGAAATCCACCGCGCATCGCGTCAAGATCGCGTCGATTTCAAGCGCGCCTAACCCCGCCGCCGTTCCCAGACGTCTCGTCCTAAATTTCCCGATAAGCGAAAGCGTTTTTCGGAAGAAAAGTGAAATCCGAACTAATCCGACAGCCGAGCGCGGCATGTGCCCGAAAAAAAAAAAAAAAAAGTGAAGTGCCAGAAAATACCCTGCAGGCAAAAAGTGCCGCGAGCTTTTCTTTTCCGTACACATTTTTACCTTCCTCATTTCAGAAAATCGGTAAACAGAATAGAAGAAAAAAAAACAAACGCCAGACGAATGAGCATCGGGTCCGGCATCTTAAATACAAGCTTGTTTCAGCGGTGCTTAGAAGTAAGTTCATTCGATACATTTAACGCATCATCGATCCTCCGCAGCCACGCTCCGCTGAATCAGGGTTAGACATTTTTCTGACACGCTTTCCACACTCCGGCCAGCGAACTGCTTAGCCTGATTTTCGAAGAAACATTCCACTGACTTTCTTTCTGCTGGGGGTGTTAGCCGAGAAATTTTTCCCAAACGACGACATTTCCGGCTTGGAGACACCCTCGTCCTCGCCTTGTCACGAGCGCCAAAATATAGATAAGCTTCTGTAACATGGGGGTGGCCAAGCGCAGCTGTTTTTCTCGCTAGCGATCTGTCGCGGTCTCAAGGTCGCCCGCTGGAGGATAGGACGAGGCCTATTTTTCTAGCGGTTTGTGTAGATTTTCAAGCCGAGGGAAAAGACCCGGCGGGAAAAAACGTCACATGCACGTGTGGCCGGCTGGTGTAGATTTTCAAGCAAGGGGAAAATCCGTAGCGGGAAAAATCGCTCGTGTGGCCGTAGCCTAAAGCTGTCAAAATAGGGGGGGGGGGGGGTATCGAGGCATCCTTCCATCGCAGAGAAAGGTCAGTGACTCGAGTCGCTATCCTAACCAATAATTAAAAAAACCTCGCAGATGTGCCCTGGATTGATAAATTACGGATCTCTGGTCCATTAATTACGTGAGGCGATTTTGGCAATTTATCGACCCCTCCCCCCCCCCCCCTGGTAAGATGTCGTGATATTTGGCTCGACCCCCCTCCCCCTAATCTCACGTGAGATTTTTCAAAATGCGTATTTTTAGTGTAAATACGTTAATCTGTGCTTGATTGCGTTGGATTTATTAAAAAAACATAATTTGCTTAATTATTTTTATTTAAGACTAGTTAAGACTAGTATATATATATATATATATATATATATATATATATATATATATATATCGTTTTCGGATCCATCGTTTTTCCGTATGTGTCGTTCATTTTATCCAGTCCCAACGATCATATTGCTTTGTTATGTTTCCGCATCTATCGTTTTCCCGCATTTATCGTTCATTTCAATCGGTCGCTTGAAAAACGATAGATCGAGATTCCACTGTATATATATATATATATATATATATATATATATACAGTGGAATCCATCCTTAAATATATATATATATATATATATAAGACTACTAAGAACGTAGTCTAGAATCACAGCGAGAAAATCGAGCAATAAAATACTTAAATAGGAACTACTAAAATTCGTAAAAGAATTTTCATTCTAATTCAGTCCACGGGGACTCGTGTGTGGTCTCAAGAGTGACTACTGGAACTGTTGTGTAGGATTTAGCCATACTTTAGTGTAGAAACATGTTTTATTTAATATAACCCAGTTTTATCGCAATTTTACACTGTTTCTTGCGGGAAAAAAATTACGTGATATTTGTCGAGACCCCCCCTCTTCCCCACGTGAGGCTGGGTGAGATTCGGCTCGACTCCCTCCCCCCCCCCCCCTAAAAGCCTCACGTAATTAATGGACGCCCCCATATCTAGATACTGCCCCTATCTAGATACTGCCCCATATCTATTTTACACTGTTTCTTGCGGGAAAAAAATTACGTGATATTTGTCGAGACCCCCCCTCTTCCCCACGTGAGGCTGGGTGAGATTCGGCTCGACTCCCTCCCCCCCCCCCCCCTAAAAGCCTCACGTAATTAATGGACGCCCCCATATCTAGATACTGCCCCTATCTAGATACTGCCCCATATCTAGATACCCCCTAAAAGCCTCACGTAATTAATGGACGCCCCCATATCTAGATACTGCAAAACCTCAATAAGTCGTCACTCCGGATAAATCGTCCTGTTCCTTGAGTTCACCCAAGCTCTCTCGGAAGACAATGTAATTAAATTATCGTTTATTCGTCGCTCATCAGTATGCTAATCAGCATAAATGCTCATTGTTTTAAAGGTTGAGAAAAAAAAAAGAAATACTTCTGACTTGATTCAATACCCATACCAGTCTTACGTTCAACAATTTTCCAAAAGGAAACAAACATAGCCAGTGGCGCAACCAGGATATTTTTTGTTGGGGGGGGGGGGGCAAGGGGCAGGGGCCCCTTGCCCCCCCCCCCCGGTCGCGCCACTGAACATAGCTTATCCCATAACTTAAAACCCCTAACAGACCTCAAAAATTCGCGCAACCCAACACTATTGCATCAGAAGCAATGCTGCTCCCGGAAGCAAAAATTATTTTCTTTGACCAATGAGAAAGGAGCAAGCACTCCATCATGCATGATCATCGTCCGTAACTGCATGGTCTAACTTCGCGAAACTTCCATCTTTGGCCATTTTTTCTTGGTTATTTCGCTAATTGGCCATTGATTGTCGTGCACATCGCGAATGGGTCGGCCAAAGCCCGAAGTAGTCGTAAATTGTCGATTGTTTCGGGCGATATATATATACATACATACATACATATTTAAATAAATAAATATATATATATATATATATATATATATATATATATACAGGGTGTCCATAATTAAAGTCCAACATTCAAAAGGCTGCAAAAAAAGAACCACAGGTCAGAATGACTTCAAATTTGAACTGAATATACTGGAAGAAGGGGGAAACGGTTTGGCATGATAAAAAAAAGTTTCCAACCGCTTACAGCACCATCTATTGATACATTTTGGAACTTTTTTTTATTATGTCAAATAGTTTCCCCCTTCTTCCAGTATATTCAGTTCAAATTTGAAGTCATTCTGACCAGTGGTTCTTTTTTTGCAGCCTTTTGAAAGTGGTACTTTAATTATGGACACTCTGTATATATATATATATATATATATATATATATATACACTGAAGTGCCACTGAATTAGGGATAGCAAAGGCTATGCAAATTGCGTAGCGCTGCGCATCATGTATGCACAAGTGAGGGCGCTGTGGTAACTGCATATATAGCGCGTACTGTGGTTGTTCTGAATTAGTTGTTGGAATTGCCAGTATGGGTAAACTGCCTGATTTAGACGCCTTCGATCGCGGACAAATCGTAGGTGCGCGACGCATGGGCCATTCAATTTCCGAAATCGTCAGACAGCTAGGATTTTCAAGGTCGACAGTGTCAAGTGTATACCAAGAATAAATGGATGGTGGAAAAGAAACTAGCGATCGGGCAAACTGCAAAGGACAATTAGCCTTGACAGTGCGTGGTGAGAGACGGCTCAGGCGTATTGTACGTAGCCAGCTAAGCCAAACATTAGCTCAAATTACCACCCAGTTTGATGACGGTGCCAGTCGTACAGTCAATAAATGGACTGTGCAACGCTAGCTTCACCGTATGGGTTTCGGGAGCCGTCGACCTACGAGAGTACCATTGCTCTATACTCGCCATCGGGCTGCACGTCTTGCCTGGGCAAGAGAGCACAGAGACTGGAGTGTAGAGGACTGGAAACGAGTAGCATGGAGTGATGAGTCTCGATTCTGACTACTTAACGCCGACGGGAGGCTGAGAATATGACGTCAGGCTCATGAAGCCATGGATCCTGCATGCCTGGCTGGAACTGTACAAGGGCATGGTGGCTCAATCATGGTCAGGGGTGTTTTTTCGTGGCACAGTTTGGGATCTTTGGTGCATGTACCAACCTCCCTCAATGCAATTCGGTACGTAGAGTTGCTGGGTGATCACCTCCATCCGTTTATGCTGTTCTGTTTTCCGCACGGTAATGGAGTTTTCCAGCAAGACAACTGTACCTCTCTCAAGTCCCGGTTGGCTACTGGCTGGTTGGATAAGCATTCCTCTGACTTCTCTGTCATGAATTGGCCACCTAGAAGCCCAGACTTAAATCCTATTGAGCATCTTTGGGATGTTTTGGAACAAGGCGTGAAAGGCCATCACACAGCACCAAAGAACCTTACTGAATTATGGATAGCTTTAGCCAATATTTGGCAAGCCATTCCCGTAGAACGTTTCCAGAAACTTGTTGAATCTATGCCTCGTCGTGTGGCAGCCGTTATCAAGGCCAGAGATCGCCGAACTCGTTACTAGGTTGGTATCCCTAATTCAGTGGCACTTCAGTGTATATATATACCCAACAAACACAGAGGCATCGGGCCGGGGCCGGATGATTCCGGCCAGCCGATTTCTCCATTGCCGGGCCGGCGCATTAGGTCAGTATCGGATCCGTCACGGGCTTGTCCTCTCGCCCGCGACTTCCCCGTCGAGTACTGGGCCGCTTCCGGTAACAATGAAGCTATCGTACATCCGACTGCTTACCTTGATTGAACCGCAAACTTCCCGTCGATGTGGACATACAGCCGCACCATTGCCGGAGGCTGACGGGCCGGTTACGGGAGCAATAATTCGTGTCGACAGGCCGTCAAATACCCATCTCGAAACCATCAAAGCGCCGTCGATCAGGGTTACTTTCCAGTGCTGGGCCATAATTGGAATTCCGACAGATTTTCTAAGTTTTTCTTAGACCCCTTCCTTTCACATGCTTTTTATTTTTATTAATGAGATTGTTTATGATAACAGTACTTAACAGTGTTTATGATAACATTTGATATACATCAGATGATGTATATCTGATATATATCTGTAGATATCAGATGTTATATATATAATACTTGATATATATAACATCTGATATCTACCCTTACACTTTATTTCTTTTTTTTTTCTGGCTCTCCATGTATAACTAGTATTAATATTTTTAACTTTTCTCTTTTTCTCGTGTATTTTCAGGTAATAGAAAATATTAATCTCTGCTAAAACCTAAAATTTTTGTTCAGAATAATCCCTTAAAATTATATTTTGTACATGTTATTTTAAGTAAAGTTCGTAAATGTTCTCGAGATAAGAAAATTATAATATTTTCCATAGAGGAAATTTATTTCATTCTTCTCAAAGTTAAAAGTGAGGTGTATTATATATTTGAAAACCAGGAATTACCCGATTATACAACTTTAATTGTTATAATTTATTTGAAAATGATTTAAAATTAAAATTGAAAGTAGTTCAATGTTTTATAAATTTTGTTCAGTACTTTTTTAGTAGTTGACAAGTGAAAAAATTTCATAGTTTTGCATATCAAAGAATGGTTCATTGTTAAAGCTTAGCTGTTCAAGAAATATTTTGTTTTGAGACATCTTCAAATACGTCTTGATAAGTTTATTCTTTGGTGATAAAAATAATAATATTCTGTCATCCTACAGTCTTATATTGCTGAATACGATAAGACTGAAAAAAAGGACTGAACAAAATTTATAAAACATTGAACTACATTCAATTTTAATTTTAAATCATTTTCAAATAAATTATATAAATTAAGATTATATAATCGGGTAATTCGTGATTTTCAAATATATATTACACCTCACTTTTAACTTTGAGAAGAATGAAATAAATTTCCTCTATAGAAAATATTATAATTTTCTTTTCTCGAGAAAATTTACGAAGTTTACTTAAAATAACAAGTAAAAAATATAAACATACCTCTCGGTCAATGTCCAATGACGGTATATTAAAAAATATGCTGGAAATAAAGAAAATCCCACACAGTCGAGCATCGGAGAGAAATGTTCAACCATGTAGAGAACTGCAGACATTAACTGTGTCGGAATATAATTGGCATAAATAGCGTGCGCCATAGGTTTCGCCAAAACAACATCGCCAATTTTTATACGTCCTGTATTGGCGACTGCCCAAGAGCATTCCCGTCTATTTTTAGAATTACCACCCCCACCCCCCACCCCACCCCACACACACACACACATACTCTTTCTGAGAAAACGGTCCTTCTGCTACTTGCACCTGCAAATGTCCACGGAGGGACATTTGCAGAACAAAGGAAAGTCACCACCCCAAGCGAGGCACAGCACACAGCTGGAAAGTCGAGAGGGGGAGGAGGTGGGGGGGGGGGCGGATGCGCGGTTAAAAAAACTTAAAACTAATTTATTAGTAAAATAATGAATATAAAAATATTATCATTATGCTAGATAACTACTTAGAGTTAAAAATGAATTTTACAAGTATAACTGGAAATAAACAAAACTACATTGGTTTTAAAAGCGGTACTCCACGTAGCAACCAGTTGGGAAATACATTTTTCGTTTTTGTTTTAACACGTTTTAACCCATCAAATAGCGTCGGTTAGGGCGGTTTTTGTCAGGTTGCTGGAAAATACTATTTTATGCCCTGAGCCTATAAATCACGGCCCGGGATAATTTGCACTATATTAATTTTGAACGTGTCCACCTCAACAACTGAAAAACAAAGCTTTTTGTCTCTAATTTTTGTGCTGGATTTTGTGATTGCTGACCAATAAAAATATTTCACAGGTAAGGAAACTTGATGATATTTTTTCATTAAAATATCAGAGCACCTCACTAGAATCAGCAGAAATCCATCAAATATGCCTCATTATTTACAGTGGCTCCCAAAAGTGTTCGTACACTTACGATTTTCAATGAAATAGGGGTCTATCCATTAATTAAAATGAATATTTCAGAATGCGTATTTAACAATAAGATGTATAATCTATTCTTAACAAAACTACATGAAATATTTTAAAAACATAGTAAAACTTTATTTTTAAGAAACCAGTAATCAAAAAGTAACAAAAACTTTATCCCACAACAGTCATCGAACACTTGTAAAAAAATCTCTACTTATAAGAAAATATTCTAATTTTTCGTTAAATTAATATTTAGTAGGATATCCTTTAGCATCAACAACAGCTTTTAAACGTCTGGGAATAGATTGCACTAGTTCTTTTGTAATTTCTGCATCAATGTTCATCCATTCTTCCATCATAATTGTTTTTAGTTCGCTTTTTCTTTTAAAAATGTCGTGTTTTCGTACTCGAACCTCCAGTTCTCTCCAAAAATGTTCTATTGAGTTTAAATCTGGCGATTGAGGTGGTGTTTTCAAAACTTGTGGACAATTATAGAGACACCAGAGGCGAACGTTGAGAGCCGTGGGCTTAGGATCGTTATCTTGATTAAAAAAAAAATTAAAAATTTCAAATACCCAAATTTTAGGCTGATAATTTTAAATTGTCTCTTAAAATATTTATATAAACAGAACGATTCATTATGCCATCAATAAATACCAAATTACTTAGTCCTGATGTTGACATGCACTCCCACACAAGGACACCTCCACCGCCATGCTTAACTGTTTCTACTAAGTTCTTAGGATTAAGTTCCTCATTTTTTCTTCTCCATACAATTATACGCCCATCGGAACCAAAAATGATAAACTTGCTTTCATCGGCAAATAAGACATTATTCCAATAGGTTTGGGGCTTATTAATCATTGATAGTGCGAAGGAAAACCCGAGCTTTCTGTTTTTCTCACTCACAAAAAAAATTCTACGGGCAGAACGCCCATATAATCCAGCTGCTCTGAGAACTCGTCGAACAGTTTCAGGTGAAATTGAAGTAGAAAATGTTTCATTAAATTCTGCAGAAAGTTTTACAGCACTCAAACGTAGATTTTTCATAAATTTTCTAATTAAAAATCTCTCATCACGTTTTGTTAACTTTGCCGGACGACCTTTTCTTATCTTGATTTTGATCGGATTTTCTTCTTTAAAGCGTTTTATCACATACTGCACAGTATAATGGGATAAATTAAGTAATTTAGCAACACTCCGAACTGATTTACCACAACTATGATGAAAAATAATCAATTTTCGATCAATGCTGTTTGTTGTTTCTTTGCAAGCCATTTTTAAATAATAAATAGAATATTACGGAATAGGCAAGCAAAAATTAAAGCCAATTGATATTTTAAATGCCACCACAATTCAAAAATAAAAATAAAGCGCCAGGCGATAATTTTAGTTATGAATTTATCCGAAAATATTTCTGTGTACGATGACTTTTGTGAGATAGTTTTTGTTACTTTTTGATTATTGGTGTTTTAAAAATAAAGTTTTACTATGTTTTCAAAATATTTCATATAGTTTTGTTAAGAATAGATTATAAATCTTATTATTAAATGCCCATTCTGTAATATTCATTTTAATTAATGGATAGATCCCTATTTCATTGAAAATCGTAAGTGTACGAACACATTTTGGAGCCACTGTAGGTGTTCATATTCAAAATGAACTATTTCCCTTTTGGAACAAAAAATAAGACATGAAATAATATCACTCTTAAAATTTTGTAAATATTATTCTACTATTTTAGATTCCACCCCTGATCTAAGCAACCAAGACCGACTTACTCTTGTAGTAAGATTTGTTCTATTAAGTAATAAATCAAAGCAAATGGAAATTAGGGAGCATTTTTGGGGGATTTATTTCAATATCAGATTTCCTTGAAACAGATAAATCAAATAGGTCTACAAAATGTAAATATGTGGAAAGTATGTTACATGATCCATTTAAAAATGAAAAATATATTATAGCTGAAGATTTATGCAATGAAACTGACAACATTGCCCTCTATATTTCTCTTGAAATGAACGCGTTAAATGTGATTCAATACCTATTTACAAACAACCTCATCTATCTGTGTCCAAATTTAGTGATTACCATACAAATTTTATTAACATTGCCTGTGACTGTGGCTAGCGGGGAAAGAAGCTTTTCAAAACTTAAAATAATAAAAAATTATTTGAGGTCTACAATGGGACAAGAAAGGCTTTCAGACTTATCTATTATTAGCATCGAAAAGGACATTTCGGAAGATATAGATGATCAGATATTATAACAGAATTTGCATTAAAAAAAGCAAGGAAAGCAAAGATTATCTTTTTGACTGACTTATTAAGTATATGTATTAATAGATATGTGTTGTATGTATTTAATATAACGTATTCATTTAGTTGTTATATCAATACATTAATAATTATTATGTTAGGTTATAAAATTAAAAAATAAACTGAATTTATAATATTTTCTGTAATTCGTTGTTTCATTTAAGGTAAAAATATTCCAGAGAAATTTCAATTAATCCATACGGTATGAGGGGGGGGGGGAATTATTCTCGCACACGTATGGCAGCTACCCTAGAAACTGCCCTGTATTTACTAGCACATTAAAAGCTACTAAATTACTGTCAACATTTACATACATACAAACACACACTTTCTAATTTTATCTCTGATGAGATGGAGTTTGTTTTTATGAAGCATATTCGAAAAATATAAATACAGTTCATATCAATGGGTGTTAAAACTTATAAAGTATTTGTACCTACATTTACATATACGTTGGTCTGCTATATGAAATTTATTTTCAGTCATCAATTATTTTTATTTCATTTCCTAGATTCATTCTTTATTGTTCTATACATCACTAGCTATAAAGTATGCGAATAAATACTGTAAAAATGACGAATAAAATTCAATGTACCTCAATATTTTAATAACAATATTATGACTGTATAGAGGTTTAAAAATGTATGATATGTTTTTAGTGTTTAATCTGTTAAACATTTATTGAAATGCATTCGGACGCAATTTCATTTAAAAGAGAACTGTCACTCGAAGTATTTTACTTTATGCTATGAATATATCTATCTTCTGATAAATAAAAACGGTCATGTTATTCATTACAAAATCAATATACTTACCCCCCCCCCCGCGAAAAAAAAGTGCCGAAAATAAGCTAAAATGGTCATGTTTCTATAAAAAAATGGCTCCAATTCCTGCGTCACGAAATATTTAAATCATGAAATAATTATCAACACCATCACCGAAAAATTTGAAGTCCAAATAAGTGTAACCCAGCGGTCTACCAAAAAACGAAATGTTGCGCCTAACGAAATTGATATTGGCCCAATGCAACTGGTGGTAGGGTTGCCAAGTAAATCGCAGAGAACCTGAGTATGAAATGAAGCGCCAGATAGATACCCGCTTTGGCATCCAAGAGAGTCTGCCGAAAAGTCCGTCTTAATCAAAATGAAAAACAAATTTAGGCAGGTACTACTCTTTACTCTCTTGTGCATAAACTCTTGATCGAAAAAATTATCCATTTGTAAGTGGATGTTTATTTCATTTCTATATAAAAGCCAAAAATAAATTAATATAATCTAACAATAGTTGATGTCTGTCAAAACACGACGGCTAGATAGTAAATGAATGTACTAATACACAAATTATATTCAACACATCATTGTCAAATGTTGAAAATCATAATAATGCGCAGAAACAAATTGTGATTAAGCGGCTTCGCGCTTAGTGAGTATCTAAAGACAGATTTAAAAATGTCACTGAGCATGTGCAGAAAGCAATTTTTTTAAATTGTAAATTATCGCTAATTAAACAGCATGAAATAAACAATTTCCATGAGGTTTACTGTTGTATTTCACAAATATAATTATCATAAAAATAAATAAGGCAGAGATAGAGACTTCTCGGAATAAACGTGTTTACCATTAAAACATGTCACTGAGCGTGCGCGGAAACAGTGAGTTTCTAGAGACAGATTTAAACATGCCACTGAGCATGCGTAAAAATCAATTGTAAATTATCGCTAATTAATGGAAATTGCTGTCACAAAAACCAAATTTAACAAATCTACAGATTACAATCTTTCGTTTAAGACCAAAATGAAGTAAATTGATGCAGTAGTTTTCTCTCACGGACTGCCCAAAAAGTCGGCTTAGCAAATTAAATATATAGATGATATATATTATGCATATATCACATAGTATAACCGAAAGATTATATTATGTCAGCCGTATACTTCTGATATAATTCAATCTTTTCATACAAGGAAAATTATGTGAATTTTTCGTGCAAAAGAAGTTGAGAAAGTTCACAAAAGTGAAATAAATATTTATGAAAAGTCTGTTTAATCTAATCTTCGCCTTCCCTTTCAAATCCATAATTCTGATGCAGATTTCTGTTACTTGTGGTTACGAATCGGACTATCGATTCCGGGACGTTACAGGGTGAGCGTTTTCGGGTAGATTCCTATCCAATCATCACCGGCCCTCAAACGGGTACACGCTACGGGATTCCGCGTCGAAGATTCGTAAATCACCCGGCAACGGTACGGATCATTTTCCCCGAGCCTATCGTTCTACCGGCGCCTCCAGAACCGGCCCGTCAAGTTGCCGTCAGTCTTGTGTTTGTTGGGTATATATATATATATACAGTAGAACCCCGATTTTACGTTGTCCGTATCGTACGTTATCCCGCTTCCTACGTCATTTTCTGCTAGTTCGTGAAAATTGCCTACACCGATAATGTTAAATCATCCCAATATGGAAACCAAGAAGCAAATTTGCAAAAAATTGTGAGTATTGAACGTGCTATAGTTGAAATTGCATCTAAAAGCAAAAAACAAGTAAAGATTACGCATTTTTTCCAATAGTTTATCCGGTAAGTGTCAATTTTTGAATAATATGCTTAGATTTTTTTTAACCCCGATTTTACGTTTTCCCGTTTCGTACGTTTTTTACCGCTGGCCCCAAGAAAAACGTAAAATCGGGGTTTCACTATATATATATATATATATATATATATATATATATACAGTGGAATCTCGATCTATCGATTTTCAAGGGACCGATTGAAATGAACGATAAATGCGGGAAAACGATAGAGGCGGTACCATAACAAAGCAATATGATCGTTGGGACTGGATATAATAAACGACACATACGGAAAAACGATGGATCCGAAAACGATCGATCGAGATTCCACTGTATATATATATATATATATATATATATATATATATATATATATATATATAAATGTAAGTATGTATGTATGTATGTATATATATGTATATACATACATACATATATATATATATATATATATATACGGTTCGGTTGGAGTCGGATCCGACCCAGGGTTGTTTCCTCCTTCCGTACTCTCCCCTCACATTTCGAGAGATCGAGCTGACAAGGAGCCCTACCAGGCAGTCATGCAACAGGTGTTGGAGTGTTTGTAATTATAAGTTTGCAGTAAATACGAGTGTGTTTGTTGAAAAACGTTATTCGTGATCACTAGTCAATTTTTTTTAAATTTTTTTTTTAGATTTTTCATTTTTTTATTACGATTTTGATGGTTAATAATGTCGGTATATATTATTTTTCTACATTTTTGTGCTCGGAAATTTGGTTCAGTAACGTCTAAAACTAGGTAAAAGAGTAAATTACATATTAGACCTAATATATACCACATTCTATGTAAATGCAAGCGATATTTTCTTTGTTTGGCAAAATTACAATTCGTTGGTCTTTTTTTTTCGTACAAAAAGATTTTTATTTTGTGTAAAATATTATCAATAAATGTTATTATACAACAAAAATGCTTATTGTGTACTTATTTCTACCAAAAACCTCATCTAAAAAGACATTGGGTCGGATCCGACCGGACCGTACCATCTATTTCGTTTAAAACCATTGTACTGTTAGAGGGATATATATAAATATATATATATATATATATATATATATATATATATATATATACAGTAACCACCGCTTATAGTGATCAGTGGTTATAAGAATCAATTTCGCGAAAACAAAAACAAATGTATTTTTTCCATGTTAAAACTTTTGCTTTAAAGAATCAATCCACCGGTTTTAAGAATCAGTTTACACTCTTCGTTTTCCTTTCATTTTAAAAAAAAAAAGCCACTTAAACTCTCAAAAGGCACGAAGTTTTTTCTTTTTTTTTAAAGAAAGATTGATAAGATGGGATGGAATATAGTCGTAAAATTCATCCCTTTCTTTGTTAGACATAACATAAAAGTTTCCCCTTAAACGCTTTAGCACAACACTGCCCTATTAGCTTGACCCGGGGGCATCTTTACCCGTCTGGATCCGATTTCACTTTTCTGCACTGACAAACAAAAATAGGGAATCATTTTTTTTTCCACCTCCCACATCCTGGTTGCGGCTCCCTGGACCCTGAAACACATAAATATTCTGCGAAGTGTCCACTATCACTTAGGCAAACGTGACATTAGTAGATTCAGCGCGTTATCAAACCGTGAAACGTAAGCTAGAAGGTGAATCTTCGTCTGAGACTATTAGTATTGAAAGAGGTATAAACAGCCTCCTGAAAACTTCATTACGTCAAACTACCATAGAAAACTTTTTCTTGCTCTCTTCCTGTAGTTGAAATGTTAAAACTGTTAAGCAGGTATGCTGCAACGTAACAAATATTGGATTTTTTTCTTCTCTTACTATAATCATGTGTATCTACTTAAAGGTCTATAAATTTAGTTGTATTTTTAAAATTATAAAAAATAATTTTAATAAAAGATAATTAACGTAAATTAAAGAGTAATTTATGCTAAATTATCTAATATATGTATATATGAGTGTGTGCGTCCTGTCCTAAAACCTAAATTTCAGCTTTAAGAATCAAAAACAGTAATAACAAACGTGATTCTTAAAAGCGGAAATCACTGTATATATATATATATATATATATATATATATATATATATATATATATATACAGGAGGTTATATAATTAAAGTTGAGGGGTGATTATAATTAAAGTTGAACTCTCAAAAAGCTGTAAAAAAATAAGAACCACTGGTCAGAATGACCTGAAATTTGGCCTGAATATACGCGATGAAAGGTGAAAGGGTATGGCATAAGAAAAAAATAGTTCGAAATTTTAGCTATAGATGGCGCTTTACTCGTCATAACGTAAATTGGTTCGGCTACCAGTGACATTCGAATCCCAGTGCGACGGCTATTGTTTGAGTTGCAGGTTAAACCAGGGCTCGATTTAGAAAATTCTTGACTATAGGCACAACTCGGGATGGGGGGCCCCCTAACACTGATGTGGTCGTAACATTTCCAAAATGGACACACACAAAAAATAATAATCGTGAATCATCGTGAAAGTACCATTTTACCAAGAATTGTCTATTTGAAGCTTAGAAGCCTAGAACATTATCAAATAACAAAAAGCAATACAACATATGAACTTCATCATTAAAACACCAATACAATGCAACCAGAAACACTTTTTAATCCCTTATATGCACTATAACATACACAGGGCCCGATTTAGAAAATTCCTGACTATAGGCACAACTCGGCATAGGGGCCCCCTAACACTGATGTGGGCATAAAATTTTCAAAATTTACACACAAAAAAATAATCATGAATCATTGTGAAAGTACCATTTTACGAAGGAACCAGAAAAACTTATTAATCCCTTATATACTCTATAACATACATATGATGAACCAATCGATCAATCAAATTTGAAAGGATATATATAAAAAAAATCGCTACTAAAAAAGGTAAAATAAAAAAAAAATAGAATTGGATTTTTTCTTTTTTTCTGTTTAAAATTAAAAAAATTTGGGGGCCCCCAACATTCAGGGGCCCCTAGGTTGGATTTTTTCTTTTTCCTGTTTAAAATTTTTAAAAAATTGAGGCCCCCAACATTCGGGGGCCCCTAGGCCCGGGCCTAATGGAAAATCAGGGCCTGAACATACATATGATGAACTATACATATAACTATACATATGTTGAACCAATCAATCAATCAAATTTGAAAGGATATATAAAAAAAATTGCTATTAAAAAAGATAACACAAAAAAGGTAACCCCTCAGCATTCGGCCTACTGGGTCTAAATGGAAAACCAGGGCCTGAGTTAAACCAACTATACTGTTCGATGTGCATGACTGTATCGGTTTTTAACTGAAAAAAATGACTTCCAAGTCATTCAGCAGTAGTGGCACTCTTGGTGGAAATCCCAACCACCCCGACGAGGTGCTGCCACATCGGATGGGAAAAAATCGGTTTTTAATTGTCTCGAGAGACTTGCTCAAGTAATGTTCAACATGCCACTGGAAACAATAAATTTTTCCAGTATATGTGCACTATGTATGGACACTATTTAACTTTTGCTACTTAGATTTCAGCTATTCCATAAATTCAAAAATCCTATAAATTTAAATGCATTAAAATTCAGTAGAGTTTAAAAAAAAATTTTACATTACGAAAAGGATTGCAGGAAATGATAGGAAACGTACGTCCTTGAATTTCTCAATGAAAAAAAAAGAAACTGCTGAGCAAAACATATGAGCTCGGACCAGGGATTAGTGTCACCAGATTTAAAAGGCTGTCGAAGTCAAAAACAATTAAGGCTTCATTAAATACGTGATGTTTTTTTCCTTCAAAACTACTGGTCGTTTTTCCTCAAGAGCTAATTCTATGCAAAACCATCTAACAGAAAATAAGTTAAGCAGAATTGTATTAAATGCAAACTCCGTAATATCTTAAAGCGTCAGAATATTTGGTTTTTCTATCTTGTTTCTAGCCAGAGGAAACACTCAAATGTTATAATTTTATTTTAGAATTAGCAGAATACCCGTACTTCGCTACGGAGTAATGCCAATATATAAATATATATATATATATATATATATACAACGATCAATGTATGCAATTGATGCAAAAAAGCAAAAAAATATATTTATAAACAATCGCAACGAATACTTTTATAGACAAAATAATGTAGAAGAAAATATTCAAATTAAATCTAATAGAACATACTAAAGAATATAGTACAGTTAATATAGTACAGTTTGAGGAACATATCTTTTACTGTATTTTAATATTTTTTTGGATAATGTCCAATCGTCTGCCGCATTAGCAAGAAAAAAAAATTTTTTTTGTTGTCTATTTCGTTGTTATGCACGTGACGAAAAATTAATTTAAAGTATCACAAAAAGAAAAGAAACCCCGTGATCAGCATTTAATAAATTAGATTCTAAAAATGAATCTTTAAAAATTCATCAAAAATCAAAAAATGGAGGTAAAGATTCGAAAAAGATTTCGTTTTAAAGGAATTTTTATGTTCTTTCTCGTGATATAAATTTTATAACCCTCAGATTATTATTTTAAATGCACACTTTAAAGAATGTTGCAAAAACAGCTTAAAAATTTAATTGAAAAAAAACTAAGAAGAATTTTTCAAAAATCTTTCTTGGTGCACCCCTACACTGTAAGAAGAATCGCCATGCAAAATTTCAGCCCTTTAGGTCCAGCGGTTGAGTCTGTGCGTTGTATGTCAGTCAGTCAATCAGTCAGTCAGTTACGGAACTGTTAGATAATTTTTACACTTCGTTTCTGAAAACAACTGTGCGTGTGGGAGTGCTTTGGGAGTGAAGCTTCTTATCATATGCGCAGTACACTGCAAAATATTCTGAATTACAGAGTTATAGTGTCGTGCCAGTCACATGATCATTTCTTGCTTGGCGCGATGGCTTTCCTTGGACGATGAGACTCTGTTCGCCAGCTAATGTTCGATGCTAAATGCTTTTTGTTTTTTGTTTGTCTGTTCTGTTGAAATAATTTATTCATTGGCTAAATGATATTTACACAGTGCGCATTATATATAAAGATATTTCGGTCAAAATTCGCTTTATATATTACTAGCTGAAAACCCGCACTTCGCTACGGAGTACATTCAAATTAAATACAACGGTCAATGTATGCAATTAATGCCAAAAAAAAATAAATATATATATTTATAATAAATACAACGATCATTGTATACAATTGATGTAATATATATATATATATATATATTTATAAAAAAATCGTAAGGGATATTTATTTTTTTTGGATAATATCAAATCGTCTGCTGCATTAGAAAGAGAAAAAAAAAATTTTTTTTGTCTGTTTAGTTGTTATGCACGTGACGATAAATTTATTGAAAGTACCATAAAAAGAAATCACGTGATCAGCATTTAATAAATTAAATTCTAAAATTTAATCTTTAAAAATTCACCAAAAATCAGAAAATCGAGATAAAGATTCGAAAAAGATTTCATTTTAAAGGAATTTTCAGGATCTTTCTAGTGATATAAATTTTATAACCCTCAAATTATTATTTTGAATGCAAACTTAAAAAAAGTTACTAAAACAGCTTAAAAAAAATTAAATTTTAAAAAATCTAAGAAGAATTTTTCAAAAATTTTTCTTAGTGCACCCCTAAACCATAAGAAGAATCGCCATGCAAAATTTCAGCCCTTTAGGTCCAGCGGTTTGGTCTGTGTGTTGTATGTCAGTGAGTCAGTTACGGAACTGTTTTATATATATAGACTAGGTGGCCCGTGGGATCCTTTCGCATGCGATTAAAATACGATGAATTATTGGTGGTTTGTAGTAGGACGAAAGAAGAACCGGTTCATTTGTAGCAATTGTTTATTTGTCAAATAATAATGGTGCTTCAGGGAAATACAAAACCGATTGCAGAATCACCTTTGGATGCACGATTGGAGGTGAAGCATAAGACAAAACAGGGGAACATGAGACATGTAAACGTCGAAACACCTTTGTAGACAATATTAAAAATTAAATATGTCACAAACTTGTGGAAAATATCGTCACCTGAATGTAAGAACTAGGTAACTCAAAAAAAAAATTATTTTTGAGATATCTGGCTATTTATAGCTAAATTACATAAGAATTGAATGCAGTAACTAGACAACTCACTTTGCTGCTAACCTAATGCCATCTGTTGGCTAATGAAATAATTAGACAAATAGAATGACCAGTATTTTCTCAGTGGATGAAGTCGACATTTGAGATCTTTAAGAACTTGAAGAATCGAGTTACCTAGTTCTTGCAATCAGGTGACGATATGATATTTACATTACAAAACCTCTTTGTGCACACTATTTGACCGTGCCGTGTCGACGCATCCAGGAAAAGAACTTTAGGGCCAAAAGCAGGGCCTTTTTATCGAATGGGCAAATCGGGACTTTTCCCAGGGCCCCCTGATGCTAGGGGGCCCCAAAACCCCCTTGGTGTATGCACCTAGTACTTCTAATAGTATGTATAGCCCATGGATAGTTCTTATTTTTATAAATGTTCGTAAGGGGGGGCCCCCAAATAGCATCTGCCCAGGGGCCCCCAGCTTTCATAATCGGGCCCTGGCCAAAAGTCAATTTTTCACTTCGATTTTTAAACGAACAATACAATGTGTTATTCTGAATTAACAATTCGTCGGAAGCGGAGAACTTTATCTTTAAAATGGTACCTCACTTATCGATTTTGGTTGAGTATGAAGCGAAAGAAAGTGATAGTCACAAAAAACACCTTTTAGAA
The DNA here is from genome assembly GCA_907164885.2 of Dolomedes plantarius. Lineage (NCBI taxonomy): Eukaryota > Metazoa > Arthropoda > Arachnida > Araneae > Dolomedidae > Dolomedes > Dolomedes plantarius. The sequence goes on along the minus strand of OU015497.1, from coordinate 7,039,910 downwards.
ATGATATATATGGTTTTTCCCATGCAAAAAGAATAATGTACACGTACGCGGATGTTGCCAATAAAGAAACTGATTAATAAAATCACAGAATGATAATAAAGGCAAACGATTTTTAAATTTAAAAGTTCAGTGTGATTGATAATGGTAAAATAAAAAAAGCTAGCGTGCGCGCCATCTAGGGGAAGAAAAATTGTTTATAATATTTACACTTCAATTTTTAAGGGCGCGGTGGCCCAGTTGGCATGAGCAGCGTGCCAGTGATCTGATCGTGCCTGGTTCGATGCTCGTCGATGCAAATCCACCGCCGTGTTCACTGATGGTGCCCGTGGCACGTAAAATAGGGCGTGGCTGCAATGTCCTGCAAGTTCTAAAATTTAACCTCTGGAGGTGCGGGGTCAAGTGTTCCGGTCCCGTCACTTGACTCGGTTCAAAATTACGGGACAGGTCAATCAGCCAAGTCGAACTCCGACCCTGGTGGTGCTGATTCAAAACAGGAGCCGCACCCCCGTCGCCCATAGCCTTCGGGACTTGTTCTGATGTTGCTGTCGGTCAAGTGGCATAAGCAACAACAACACTTCGATTTTTAAACAAACAATAAGATTTGTTATTCTAAATTAACAATTCGCACGAAGAGGAGATCTTAATCTTAAAAATTGTACCTCATTTATCGATTTTGGTTAAGTATAAAGGGAGAAAAGGGGATAAAACAAAAAACACCTTTTAGAAATAATGTATCTATATATATAAAACGCGTAGGTATGCGGCACCAAAAATCGACGATATTTCTACACTCCGAATGGCAACGGCTGCAACTACCAGATGCAACTACCATTAGCGGCCGTCCGCAATTTGCAACCGCTTGCCAACATGGATTTATGCGCTGAAATCAGGAATGTTCGAAAGCGCGCTGCACGATCAAGTGAAAATTGGGAATAGTCTCAAGAAAAAAAGCGAAGAAGAAATAATTCATTAAGAGAGAGCATAAATGATCGCGAGGTTAGGCTTAACCGTCGCCGGCATAACAATCAACAACCAGTAATAGTTAATTTTCTACACTTTTTTCAGTACTTGCTGAATTGTCACTCCATTTTATAAGTGAAGAAATTTTCTCAACAATTTATTATTTGATATGATCAAGTGTAGATATCTGAATTGTGAACAGTAATACATACAGAGAGTGATGTAATCGACACTATATTTTAAACTTTCCCCCAACAATTTCTTATGTGTTGTAATGATAAAGTGTAGATATCTTAATTTTGAAAAATTGCTGAATTTTTGCTCCGTTTTATAAGTGAAGAAATTTTCCCAACAATTTATTATTTAATATGATTAAGTGTAGATACCTGAATTGTGAACAGTAATACATACAGAGAGTGATTTTATCAACACTATATTTAAAATTTTCCCCCAACAATTTCTTATTTGTTGTAATGATAAAGTATAGAAATCTTAATTTTGAAAAATAGTACATACAAAGAGGGATGTAATTTTTAAAATCATTGATGTTGGGTTTCTCAGTCTTATTTTTAACTCTGTTCTGAGGTAATGGAAATTCACATTTTTTGATCACGATGTTCTAGAATCAGCCTTATAGAGAATACCCCTTAACAACGTATATTTATGATGACAGGTAATGGTAACATTCCTTACATATGTCACTTTCAGTTGCGTTGTTTTGCAAAAGAAAATATAAAACTAAAAGCGACCATGCTGGTCGCGCAGCGGCTAGTATATAGATACTTCACGCATATACACAAGTTTAGATCAGTTTCACTTGAATTCAATAAAAGTTCTTTAATATCTGGAGCTAAATAACACTAGTCTAATTTAAATACAATTATATATATATAATAGCCCTTGTCTCTGTATAACACTTCCGGGCTGTACTCATCTTTCAATTGAAGCCCGTAACGAAGTTGTAACCGGCATTGTAAACAAAATGCCGGTTAGGCTTAATTTCAATTTCAGATGTGGATCAGAAATTTTTCTTACCTAAAAACTAATATCTTCTCCATCAAATCACGTTTGTTCGGCCTATTTTTCTATAAAACATTCAGAACTAAAAAAAAAATTGGATGTTTTTAGCTGCATATTTAACAGTTTTTAAAAATCTGTTTACTTTTGCGATGAATTCTGAAAGTCAACAAACTTGAATGTGAATGAATCGAGTAGCTCAAGTATTCATATCGCGTAGTGAGCTGTAAAAAACTGGATGGCAGTCTACTACTCCAATCGCACGAAAAACTAAATAAATAAAAAATAATGAAAGGGTTTGCTTTTACAAGGTGTGAATTAAATGCAATATAGTTAGATAATTCGGGATATTTTTTTAACTTTCATATACTTTTTCCATTATGACGTCATTATTAGTATTATGACGTCAAAATGACGGGTTGGATGGCAGTCTACTACTCCAATCGCATGAAAAACTAAATAAATAAAAAATAATGAATGGGTTTGCTTTTACAAGGTGTGGATTAAATGCAATATTGTTAGATAATTCGGGATATTTTTTAACTTTCATATACTTTTTCCATTATGACGTCAGTATTAGTATTATGACGTCAAAATGACGGGTTGGATGGCAGTCTACTACTCCAATCGCACGAAAAACTAAATAAATAAAAAATAATGAAAGGGTTTGCTTTTACAAGGTGTGAATTAAATGCAATATAGTTAGATAATTCGGGATATTTTTTTAACTTTCATATACTTTTTCCATTATGACGTCATTATTAGTATTATGACGTCAAAATGACGGGTTGGATGGCAGTCTACTACTCCAATCGCATGAAAAACTAAATAAATAAAAAATAATGAATGGGTTTGCTTTTACAAGGTGTGGATTAAATGCAATATTGTTAGATAATTCGGGATATTTTTTAACTTTCATATACTTTTTCCATTATGACGTCAGTATTAGTATTATGACGTCAAAATGACGGGTTGGATGGCAGTCTACTACTCCAATCGCACGAAAAACTAAATAAATAAAAAATAATGAAAGGGTTTGCTTTTACAAGGTGTGAATTAAATGCAATATAGTTAGATAATTCGGGATATTTTTTTAACTTTCATATACTTTTTCCATTATGACGTCATTATTAGTATTATGACGTCAAAATGACGGGTTGGATGGCAGTCTACTACTCCAATCGCATGAAAAACTAAATAAATAAAAAATAATGAATGGGTTTGCTTTTACAAGGTGTGGATTAAATGCAATATTGTTAGATAATTCGGGATATTTTTTAACTTTCATATACTTTTTCCATTATGACGTCAGTATTAGTATTATGACGTCAAAATGACGGGTTGGATGGCAGTCTACTACTCCAATCGCACGAAAAACTAAATAAATAAAAAATAATGAAAGGGTTTGCTTTTACAAGGTGTGAATTAAATGCAATATAGTTAGATAATTCGGGATATTTTTTTAACTTTCATATACTTTTTCCATTATGACGTCAGTATTAGTATTATGACGTCAAAATGACGGGTTGGATGGCAGTCTACTACTCCAATCGCATGAAAAACTAAATAAATAAAAAATAATGAATGGGTTTGCTTTTACAAGGTGTGGATTAAATGCAATATTGTTAGATAATTCGGGATATTTTTTAACTTTCATATACTTTTTCCATTATGACGTCAGTATTAGTATTATGACGTCAAAATGACGGGTTGGATGGCAGTCTACTACTCCAATCGCACGAAAAACTAAATAAATAAAAATAATGAAAGGGTTTGCTTTTACAAGGTGTGAATTAAATGCAATATTGTTAGATAATTCGGGATATTTTTTTAACTTTCATATACTTTTTCCATTATGACGTCATTATTAGTATTATGACGTCAAAATGACGGGTTGGATGGCAGTCTACTACTCCAATCGCATGAAAAACTAAATAAATAAAAAATAATGAATGGGTTTGCTTTTACAAGGTGTGGATTAAATGCAATATTGTTAGATAATTCGGGATATTTTTTAACTTTCATATACTTTTTCCATTATGACGTCAGTATTAGTATTATGACGTCAAAATGACGGGTTGGATGGCAGTCTACTACTCCAATCGCACGAAAAACTAAATAAATAAAAAATAATGAAAGGGTTTGCTTTTACAAGGTGTGAATTAAATGCAATATAGTTAGATAATTCGGGATATTTTTTTAACTTTCATATACTTTTTCCATTATGACGTCATTATTAGTATTATGACGTCAAAATGACGGGTTGGATGGCAGTCTACTACTCCAATCGCATGAAAAACTAAATAAATAAAAAATAATGAATGGGTTTGCTTTTACAAGGTGTGGATTAAATGCAATATTGTTAGATAATTCGGGATATTTTTTAACTTTCATATACTTTTTCCATTATGACGTCAGTATTAGTATTATGACGTCAAAATGACGGGTTGGATGGCAGTCTACTACTCCAATCGTATGAAAAACTAAATAAATAAAAAATAATGAAAGGGTTTGCTTTTACAAGGTGTGAATTAAATGCAATATAGTTAGATAATTCGGGATATTTTTTTAACTTTCATATACTTTTTCCATTATGACGTCATTATTAGTATTATGACGTCAAAATGACGGGTTGGATGGCAGTCTACTACTCCAATCGCATGAAAAACTAAATAAATAAAAAATAATGAATGGGTTTGCTTTTACAAGGTGTGGATTAAATGCAATATTGTTAGATAATTCGGGATATTTTTTAACTTTCATATACTTTTTCCATTATGACGTCAGTATTAGTATTATGACGTCAAAATGACGGGTTGGATGGCAGTCTACTACTCCAATCGCACGAAAAACTAAATAAATAAAAAATAATGAAAGGGTTTGCTTTTACAAGGTGTGAATTAAATGCAATATAGTTAGATAATTCGGGATATTTTTTTAACTTTCATATACTTTTTCCATTATGACGTCATTATTAGTATTATGACGTCAAAATGACGGGTTGGATGGCAGTCTACTACTCCAATCGCATGAAAAACTAAATAAATAAAAAATAATGAATGGGTTTGCTTTTACAAGGTGTGGATTAAATGCAATATTGTTAGATAATTCGGGATATTTTTTAACTTTCATATACTTTTTCCATTATGACGTCAGTATTAGTATTATGACGTCAAAATGACGGGTTGGATGGCAGTCTACTACTCCAATCGCATGAAAAACTAAATAAATAAAAAATAATGAAAGGGTTTGCTTTTACAAGGTGTGAATTAAATGCAATATAGTTAGATAATTCGGGATATTTTTTTAACTTTCATATACTTTTTCCATTATGACGTCATTATTAGTATTATGACGTCAAAATGACGGGTTGGATGGCAGTCTACTACTCCAATCGCATGAAAAACTAAATAAATAAAAAATAATGAATGGGTTTGCTTTTACAAGGTGTGGATTAAATGCAATATTGTTAGATAATTCGGGATATTTTTTAACTTTCATATACTTTTTCCATTATGACGTCAGTATTAGTATTATGACGTCAAAATGACGGGTTGGATGGCAGTCTACTACTCCAATCGTATGAAAAACTAAATAAATAAAAAATAATGAAAGGGTTTGCTTTTACAAGGTGTGAATTAAATGCAATATTGTTAGATAATTCGTGATATTTTTTAACTTTCATATACTTTTCTATTATGACGTCATTATTAGTATTATGACGTCAAAATGACGGGTTACCTTCTAGTGTATAATAAAAGATTACTTAATAATGGTAAAAGTGCAAACATAGGTTCACTTCAGCTTTGTTTATAGCTACGATCGAGACAAAGATACTATGTAATTCACCGCAAAAACTTCGCACATAAGATCTGGAGCTAATTGAGCTATCCACAAGCCAAATCGGTAAAGTCCACCTTTTTGAAATTTTATTGCCAAAACACTTGACTCCTAACGCTTCCAGTAATAAGATTAACATCACTCAATGACAAAATATTTTCGGCCGTCGAATAACAGGTAACAATTTTCAGACGCCAATCAAGTTAAGTCCATACTCTAATCTAAGGTGAATCGTAGCAATAATGTCATTCAAACGCAGAAGTAAATACTAGATGATAACGGTCAATGGTTTGGGATCGCTTCATTCCCCCCAAAAAATAAAATATGTCGAGTTTGGGCGAGTGGCCTTATTTTTCTGTACGGATGAATACTGTTACCTATAGCAGCGCTGTCCGCCTAGGCCCCCCCCCCCCCCCCCAAAATTTTTATTTTAAAATAAAAAAAATTCCCAATTCATTTTTTTTATTTTACCCTTTTTAATAGCAATTTTTTGGATAGTCCTTTCAAATTTGATTGATTGGTTCATCATATGTATAGTTATATGTATAGTTCATCATATGTATGTTATCTATATATATAAAACAGTTCCGTAACTGACTCATTCATTCACTGACTGACTGACTGACTGACATACAACGCACAGAACAAACCGCTGGACCTAAAGGGCTGAAATTTTGCATGGCGATTCTTCTTATAGTGTAGGGGTGCACTAAGCAAGATTTTTCAAAAATTCTTCTTAGATTTTTTTAAAATTAAATTTGTATGCTGTTTTTTAAACTTTGTTTGCGTTTGCATTTAAAATAATACATTGAGGGTTATAAAATTTATATCACGGGAAAGATCGTAAAAATTCCTTTAAAATGAGATCTTTTTCGAATCTTTACCTCCATTTTCTGATTTTTGGTGAATTTTTAAAGATTAATTTTTAGAATTTAATTTATTAAATGCCGATCACGTGATTTCATTCTCTGGTACTTTAAATAAATTTATCGTCACGTGCATAACATTCTAAATAGACAAAAAAATATTTTTTTTTCTTGCTAATGCGGCAGACGATTGGACATTATTGTGTCTATAAAAATATCCCTTACGATTTTTTTATAAATATATATATTTTTTTCTACATCAATTGTATATATTGATCGTCGTATTTATTATACATATATATATATTTTGGCACTAATTGCATGCATTGACCGTTGTATTTAATTTAAATGTACTCCGTAGCGGGTTTTCAGCTAGTAGTGTATATAAGGGATTAAAAAAGTTTTTCTGGTTGCATTGTATTGGTGTTTTAATTATGAAGTTAATATGTTGTACTGCTTTTTGTTATTTGATAATGTTCTAGGCTTCTACGCTTGAAATAGACAATTCTTGGTAAAATGGTACTTTCGCAATGATTCATGATTATTTATTTTTGTGTGTCAATTTTGGAAATTTTACGCCCACATCAGTGTTAGGAGGGGGGCCCCATCCCGAGTTGTGCGTATAGTCAAGAATTTTCTAAATCGGGCCCTGCGTGGTTGTGATTAATCGTATTTAAAGAGTGTTCTATGAAATCGAAAGTGAAAAGTGCCAAAGCACAAATCGAAAATGGAAAAACGTAATATTCCAGAACTGACTGGAGGAAATTATTTCATCTGGTGTTTGAAAATGAAAGCAGCCCTATCATTAACACGTCTAGATACTGTCATATCCAAAGTTAAGCCAGAAAATTTGGAACAAAAGGAATCCGAACAATGGGACCAAAAGAATGCTGGCCAGTGTTGCCAACCTCTACGAAGCGCCCACCTCCCCCCCTAGCGCCATCTCGAGATCCCCCCGTTTCCCCCTAACACCAACTTGAGATACCCCTAGACCTTCCTAAAAGAAATTCTGGTTCCAAATAGGCATCCTGTTTGAGAGATAAATTGAAATAAATAGAAAATACGCACTTACATAATGAAATGGTGGTTTATTTACATTCCACATATGCATGGAACTTATAATCTAATAAAAAAAACGCGTCTCGATTGAATAAAATAATTTTTTTAAAAAATGTTTCCCCCACAAACTGCCCCTAAAAAAATGTGGACCCTAAAAACACCCCTTTTCGTGTAACTTATCCCCAAATTTAGGGGGAAAACACCCAAGTTGGCAACACTGATGATGGCACAGTAGCATACCTGCAACTCTCCCATGTCAGACGAACAGGCGCTGCAGTTCGCCACTGTAGAAAATGCAAAAATTCTGTGGGGGGAAAAATTAAGTCGACAGTCATCGGACAAGCTGAGGATCGAAAAATTTGAAGATAGACGCAGGAAACGAATTTAAAAATCTGGAAATGACTTCGAATGAATCTGCAAACGATTACATTGCCAGGGCAAGAGGAATATTGAAGTGTCCTTCTGTAAGATTACAAGTTACACCACGGGAATTATTTTTTTACACTGCTATAAGCCTGAAAGGCAAATTTGTACGTGTTCGTGACATTTTGAAGCCCCAACGGGATAAAACAATGGATGAAATGTTGGAAATTCTACGTGAAGAAGAAGCAACGAATTCCCAAAACGAAAGACGCTTTGAAGGAACAAACGCAGAGCATTCATTTCGAAGAAGAGTAAGAATTTTAATTCTAGAACCTGTTACGTATGCAGACGCCCTGGTCACCTATACAAAAATTGCTACTTTAATACTAGAAATTCTAAAAATGACATATCTATATATTTAAGTTGCTAAGCAGACTTTTTGGGCAGTCCGTGAGAGAAAACTACTGCATCAATTTACTTCGGTTTGGTCTTAAACGAAAGATTGTAATTTGTAGATTTGTCAAATTTGGTTTCTGTAACCGCAATTTCTATTTATTATACGATAATTTACAAATAAAACATTGACTTCTGCGCGTGCTCAGTGGTATGTTTAAATCTGTCTTTAGAAACTCGCTGTTTCTGCGCATGCTCAGTGACATCTTTTAATGATAAACCCGTTTATTCCGTGGAGTCTCTAGATCTCTCTCTGCCATTTTTATTTTTATCATAATTATGTTTGGGAAATATAAGATTAAACCTCGTGGAAATTGTTTATTTCTCGCTGTTTAATGAGTGATAATTTCCAATTACAAAAAAAAAATTGCTTTTCGCGCATGCTCAGTGAGATTTTTAAATCTGGCTTTAGATACTCACTAAGCACGAGGCCGCTTAAACACATTAATTTGTTTCTTCGCATTATTATGATTTTCAACATTTGGCAATGGTGTGTCGAGTATAATTTGTGCATTAGTACATTTATTTACTATCTGGCCGTCATGTTTTGGCGGGTATCAACTAGTCAGATAATGAAAGAAAAAAGAGGAGTCCACCACATGAGCGTTATTCATCCGTTGATCAAAATTCGAGATCTAGGCTTACAATTTCTGCCCAAGATGATGAGTGTGACCAAGTTTGGACACTACATAGCGAGGCTTCTTGTCAGATGGCCAAAGATTCTTTCCGGTTTGAGGAAATAATACCAGAAATAACAGACATTCGCCAAGCAGGCTAAAACTCGGTGATTTATTCACAGGGGACGAGTACTGTTAAAGCTAATACTGTAAATAAAAATTGTAATTCTATAACTTTAACTATCAGTAATTGTTAGGACTCATCCCTCCCGCACGCATGCCCAGATGTGTTCAAGGGCGGCGAGTCACGTGAACATTTTGGTGTCTGTCTGTCGTTAGTTCGAATCCTAACTTCATGCAAGCATTACGCATGGTGTAGCTCTTAAATTCTTAATTTCATTTTGTTTTATGTTTCAAAGTTGTTCATAAGTGTAAATGGGGAGATTAAGCTTCCCCTTTGCGAATAAAGAATGGGTTTAAACGAATGACTATATACAGTATGTAATTAAAGAATAGAAAAGATTGGGTAACTTACCCATCTCCCTTGGCTGGACACGAGATTAATTAGACACATGAACACTAAGAAATAGGCCCATGATCCTGAACACCACATTTAATTAGAATCGAATTACACCTGATTTCAAGGTTTACATCAAATCAAGAAAAACTTGACAAAAGGGAATAAATGAATTATAACGAATGCGAATGTAGCTTATCCGTGGTCACACACCGGAACACAACCATCCGACTGACTACGACGCAATTAACCGTTCGGGTTTTGATCACATCATCTCCGAACAAAGAGAGATGGGCCTGGTAGACGAATCGGTGCCTGCGATTCCGCCGCTGACGGTTTTCGACCCGTAAATATTGTAATATAATTAAATTATCAAATATCAATGATCGAAATCCTTATTGAAATATGCCTGAGAGATTGTTTTATTGAACGTGAACAATTCTCCATGATCACCTATATTTTATGGAGGCACCAGCGAGATGGGATATTCTCGAAATCAATGGAATATGAATCAAGGCTATTTAGCTTTCATGGATAAAGTTTGTTGATTGCTGAAAATCGGGTAGGAGCATTTTCTTAAAAAATTTTTTTTTTGATTTGTTGAGTTTCGATTTCTATCTTGAAATTGACAAATTAAAAGCGAAACCTACATAGATCTGCCGTTACAAATCTTGTTAAACAACTAGATACAATTTTGGCTCTAGATATACAGGGTGAATCTGAACAAGTGGGTAAATCTTTACGGGGTGATAGAACGCAGCTATATGACCAATATTCGTCGTAGAATGTATTGTCGGAATGCAAACGGTGAGAAGTGAAAAGGTAGTTTTCCACTGTCACATTTAAAGAATTAACACAAGAATGAGAGCAGATACTGAAGAAAACATTTTATTAGCAGGAATGTAATTGATTTACATGGCCAAAGAAATTGCTCAAAAGAGCTTCCGCCAGCTGTAATGCAGGCTTCACACCTGCGGGATAGGGACTGACGCACTTTTGCGAAGACACCAGACATTTCCTGAATATCGCCGGCAACAAAGGCGATCCTGGCAACTAGTTCCATATTGGTTTCAATGGGGTACTCGTAGATTAGGCTTTTCATATGTCCCCACAGGAAAAAGTCCAAACACGAGAGATCCGGCGATCTTGGCCATCGCCCTGGGAATGTTGCATCTAAATTGTTCCGCACATCCAAGCTGAAGTGTGCAGGCGCACCGTCGTGCTGGAACCACATTCTCGACCTGATGGGGGTTGGAATCGGACGAGCAGCTCCCGCTACACCTCTCGTAGGAATGTGTGATACGATTGGCCGTCCAGACGGTGTGGCAGGAGGTATGGGCCAACCAAATGGTCATGGAGGATCCCTGCCCAAACATTTACGGAAAACCGCCGCTGGAACGAATGAGGACGTGCGGCATGCGGGTACCATTTACAGCGCCACCTAGCGCCTCGCTGTTTGCGTTCCGCCCACACTTTCTATTACGAATATTGCTCGTGTAGATGCGTTCTTTCACCCAGTAAAGTTTTGTCCACTTGTTCAGATTCACCCTGTAGAAAAAACTGATAGTGATGAGCTATCAGAGCTCAGTACTCAGATTTGTGAAAGAGAACAAATCTTAACGGCTTTAAATTCGGAAATCGAAACTCAGTTGGGTGATAGTAAAGAATTTGAAAGGGAACTCGCACGGAGCGAAGAATATTATGAACAAATATATGAATATCGGCGACTGCCGTGAAATTACCTAAATTAAATATTTCAAAATTTTCAGGAGATCTTAGTATGTGGCAGGAATTTTTTAACGCATCTGAGGAGTCAATTGATCAAAATTAGTCGTTAAGTAAAATTGAAAAATTTGTGTACTTGAAACAATTTCTTATCGCTCAAGCTTATAACGCTGTTGAAGATAACTCAAATAATGTAAATAAGACGAAATACTACACATAAAGAAGGTATAGACAGCCGAATAAATTAACGGAAAAAATACCCTAGCGTTCAAAAATTTTAACTTTTCAATAAAAGATTGCGCAGTTGCAACAAATCCTCATACTGGAAACAGACAATTATAACTAAAAGTAAATAATTCAACAGAGAATAAAAATTTGCTAACAGGAAGAATGCACTTAGAGCTAAACGCACTATAAATGCAAGAGTCTGTAGCAGCAAAAGAACTAAACCATATAACGAGGCAACAGACCGGTCTCTTCATCAGGAGGATTAACCAAATCAGTTACCTCAAGTTCCCCCTTGGTTCAGCCGTTACCCATTTTTTTCATTTCATTTTTCCGGTGATGCTGATTTACTTTTTTTCTGCCATGCATATTTTTTCCATACTTCACAGAGACAAGCACCGTATTGTCTGCAGTCTGCATGGCGTAATAGGGATCTACAACCCCCTCTCCCCACAAACCTGTCAGCGTCCCGACCCATGCCAGCGTCTTGTATCGTAACTCCAGTCTTCCTCTGTGAATAAATACGGGTCACATACCGAATAAACCTTTCCGGGCTGTACCTGAATGTTTAATTTAGTGACATACCTTTGTTTAGATACCGTATCTAAAGACTGCGTAATCTGAGAGCATTTTATTCAACAAGCTGTAAGAATGCTCATTGAACGCCATGTTAAATTATTCAATGTTTTGCCACTCCTCGCCAAACAAGAAGTAAAATCTGCAAGAGTTGAGATGTGACATGCTGCGAGACACTGCCCTATGAAACGTCACTTCCAAAGGTTTCCTTTTTCACTACCGGCACCACTCTCGAAGTGAAAGCAGAGATCACATTTACAGCCTAAAATATCTTGCAAGACTCAGTACAGTCCATTATTCAATAGACGAGACTTGGTATAATATCTTCTATAAAATAATAAAAGGTAAATTAATTTTAAAAAGTTGAAATAGAGAGACAAAAGCGATAATTAATTCAATCTCGATACGAAGCCATAAAATATTTATTTATATATCATTATACATATATATTTCCTCATTTACAGAACACAGCAGATGTAGAAAAAATCAGTTAAACCTTAAAAATTATAATTAAATATAAGGCAAAAACAAAAACCAGAATTACTGCATAAGTGACATTTCATGACAACCTTTCCTGTGTAAACGCCGGACGATGGCCGAATGGCTAGGGCGCTGGCATTCGGTACCAAAGTTTTGTGGGTTCGAATCCCACTCTTGGCATGGACGTTTGTAGCCGTTCGGAATCGGCTTTAAGCAGTAGGTCCCGGTCTAATTAGCCCTCGTGTAGCAAAAATTGACCGTAGCGCTCCAAACCAAAACCTGCAGTGTAAACAGGTATAGTGACAGGTTTATTTATTTTTTTTACTTCAAAGACTTTGGTAGGCCAAGTATCCCATTACGGATCGTAGGTCATGCTGGATTTCGCGTTGATATATTTGAAAAAAATTTCAAAAGAAAAATGGCATAAAACACTAAATAAAGTCCAAAACATAATTACATGCGATATCTCCTTTAAGAGGGTCTGGGACACATTTTAAAAAAAATGTATTTATTGAGTTAAAATTTTGAATTTTTTTGTGATGATTAACCATATAATTGCGGAGATATGCTTTTAAATGATCCTGTAGAGAAAATCTTTTCCCACATAAAATGCATGCGAAAGGTTTCTCGCCTGTGTGGATGCGGAGGTGTGTTTTTAAATCACCATGTTTAGAAAATCTCCTCTCCCGTACAGTGCAGGCGAAAGGTTACTCCCCTGTGTGGGTGCGGAGATGTCCCTTTAAATCACCATGTTCAGAAAATCTCTTCTCACATACAGTGCAGGCGAAAGGTTTATCTCTTGTGTGGGTGAGGATATGTTTTTTTAAACTACCCCTTTCAGAAAATCTCTTCTTACATACAGTGCAGGCGAAAGGTTTCTCTCCTGTGTGGAAACGGAGATGTGTTTTTAAATAACCCTGATGAGAAAATCTCTTCTTACATACAGTACATGCGAAAAGTTTTTCACCCGTGTGGGTGCGGCGATGTATTTTTAATTCATCTTCTCGATAAAATCTTCTTTCACATACTGTGCAGGTGAAAGGTTTCTCTCCTGTGTGGGTGCGGAGATGCGTGTTTAAAGTACTCTGTACAGAAAATCTTTTCTCACATTCAGTGCATGCGAAAGGTTTCTCTCCCGTGTGGATGCGGAGGTGTGTTTTTAAATGACACTGTAGAGAAAACCTTGTCCCACATACAGTGCAGGCGAAAGGTTTCTCTCCCGTGTGGGTCCGGAGATGTCCTTTTAAATCCCCATTCCGAGAAAACGTTTTCCCACATACAGTGCATGCGAAAGGTTTTTCTCCCGTGTGAATGCGGAGGTGGTTTTTTAAATGATGCTGTCGAGAAAATCTTTTCTCACATACATTGCATGCGAAAGGTTTCTCTCCTGTGTGGATGCGTAGATGCATTATTAAAGTACTCTGTACAGAAAATCTTTTCTGACATACAGTGCAGGTGAAAGGTTTTTCGGTATGGTTGCTTTGAAGATCATCAATAATGTGGTCTGAATTATGCATATTAAGGAGGCCAACCGTGAAAATGCTCCTTCATATAAATTACATTTGAAAATTTCTTCCGTACGAAGGGGAATATGCGCATTGGATTTTTTTACAATTAGACTAATTCTACATGTCTCATATGGAGTGCATTTAACTTCGACTTCAGTAGACTTCCACTCGCAGGAATGACATTCACTGGAAAGTCTATTTACACTGTGAATACATTTGCTCTTCTGGCATGTCGACGTTTCTCAACACGATCAGAAAACTGCAACTGCCAGCAAGGTGTTGATCTTCTAAATTTGTGGACACCCCAAATATTTTAGCTTCGCATGTAACAATCTGTACTGAGCCCCTGAAAAGAAAGGAGAAAAGAATTTGCATGAGATATATTAACACTGTACCATCAAGATGTTTTTTTCACGTGAAATCAATGGCAATATATAAGTTTGTGGTGGGAAATAAGATATCTGTTTACTAAGATGTTATAAATTATGTTCTGGACAAATTAAACTACTGAGCATTTTAAATTTATTGCAATTAAGGCACGAGGTTTAGCCAACATTATTTTTTTTGTCCTGGTAGATCGTAAGGACGTGCAGAGATTTGATATGTTTCGGTTTGTAAGGATCTCCACAAAACTACTGTTATTGGCCCGATCAATAATGGATAAGCAATATTTTTTCTTCTTTATATTCATTTTAGTTGTCCGCAATTCTAATTAATTTCACCATTAATTATCTATATATTATTTCTAACAGGTTTTTTACTTGGAAGAACTATTTTGAGAAAAACCGCTGAACGTAAAAATATGTTTGAGGTACCAGAAAAAAAGGTCTCGACGTGTAGATGTGCCAGTCGAAGAGAAAAATGAGATTGGGGTAACGGTTCGGGCGTAGTAGAGCGTCGAAGTTATTTAAACATTTTCTCTTCCGCTGGATGACACGCGCTCACTCGCTTTTATTTTCCATGCACATATCATAGCTGCCAACCTCCAAAGAAAAAAATAGGGAACACAGCGCGCGACGGAATAAATAAAAAAAGGAGCAACAAGATGTTGCATAATATTTTCTAACACAAGAATAGAACTATGAAAGTTCGCTTTCAGACAAATCTTTGACAAATTCTGATGTTTCGGATCCTATAACTAAATCTTTATCATCCTTCTGATTTTTAAATACATCAAATTTCACATTAAATACACATTTAGAGCTAGTTATGACAGCTATTTTTCAAATCTCGCAAACAATTAAAAAAAAATTCGATAACTCTCTTCTCATCTTGTTAATTTTCAGCTCTTCATTTTGAAACATCACATTGTATGTTTCATAAATGACAATCACATTTTTCACAAAAAATGCTGAAGCATGATCAAGATTTGAGCTTAATGTAAGAAAAATTCTTTCTTCCCGCTGCAATATGCGTTTATTGTTGGTAGATGATGGTGACTCTGCAAGTGATTTTACTTTTTTTTACTGATTTTTGAGAAGCTCACGAGGTTGGTTTTCACTGTTTTACAGAGTTGGGTGAAGCACTTGACATTAATTTTAATTTTTTACTGGTATTGGTGAAGCAAATGAGGTTGATTTTACTTTTTCTATTAGTTTAGGTGAAGCACATGATGTTGACTTTTCCTCTCTTTTTAATGTTGTAGAAGCTGCTTGCGGTCCAGGAAGTTCTTGTATAGTGTAAGCTGCTAGGAGGGGGAAAATATGAATCTCAAAAACGCGATGTAGGGGGAAAAAGGCGATGGTGCTGCGGAAGTAAAAATACGGGACAATTTTGCTTGAAAACGTAGTTTCGTAACAAAGCTTAAAAAACGGAACGAATACGTTTTTTACGGAACACTTGGCACGTATGACATACACTGAAGTGCCACTGAATTAGGGATACCTACCTAGTAACGAGTTGGGCCTCCTCTGGCCTTGATAACGGCTGCCACACGACGAGGCATAGATTCAACAAGTTTCTGGAAACGTTCCACGGGAATGGCTTGCCAAATATTGGCTAAAGCTGTCCATAATTCAGTAAGGTTCTTTGGTGCTGTGTGATGGCCTGTCACGCCTTGTTCCAAAACGTTCCAAAGATGCTCAATAGGATTTAAGTCTGGGCTTCTAGGTGGCCAATTCATGACAGAGAAGTCAGAGGAATGTTCATCCAACCAGCCAGTAGCCAACCGGGACTTGTGAGAGGTACAGTTGTCTTGCTGGAAAACTCCATTACCGTGCGGATAACAGAACAGCATAAACGGATGGAGGTGATCACCCAGCAACTCTACGTACCGAATTGCATTGAAGGAGGTTGGTACACGCACCAAAGATCCCAAACTGTGCCACGAAAAACACCCCAGACCATGATTGAGCCACCATGCCCTTGTACAGTTCCAGCCAGGTATGCAGGATCCATGGCTTCATGAGCCCGACGCCATATTCTCAGCCTCCCGTCGGCGTTAAGTAGTCGGAATCGAGACTCATCACTCCATGCTACTCGTTTCCAGTCCTCTACACTCCAGTCTCTGTGATCTCTTGCCCAGGCAAGACGTGCAGCCCGATGGCGAGTATAGAGCAATGGTACTCTCGTAGGTCGACGGCTCCCGAAACTCATACGGTGAAGCGAGCGTTGCACAGTCCGTTTACTGACTGTACGACTGGCACCGTCATTAAACTGAGTGGTAATTTGAGCTAATGTTTGGCTTCGCTGGCTACGTACAATACGCCTGAGCCGTCTCTCACCACGCACTGTCAAGGCTAATTGTCCTTTGCAGTTTGCCCGATCGCTAGTTTTTTTCCACCATCCATGTATTCTTGGTATACTCTTGACACTGTCGACCTTGAAAATCCTAGCTGTCTGACGATTTCGGAAATTGAATGGACCATGCGTCGCGCACCTACGATTTGTCCGCTATCGAAGGCGTCTAAATCAGGCAGTTTACCGATACTGGCAATTCCAACAACTAATTCAGAACAACCACAGTACGCGCTATATATGCAGTTACCACAGCGCCCTCACTTGCGCATACATGATGCGCAGCGCTACACAATTTGCATAGGCTTCGCTATCCCTATTTCAGTGGCACTTCAGTGTATATTGGCGGAACCGCAAATTTCTTATGTAAAAATGAGCGCGAGACATGCAAACATTTGTTTTATTGCTAGATGGCAAGCACGAGCTCGCTTATTTACTTACTTCCACTTTTATCTATAGAACACTAACCTTTAAATTTCAAAACATACCATCTGCAATTTATTTCTAACTGTCATTGCCGTTATCTATATAAGGACTCAGTTTAGTGTTAGATTTGGTGTGTGATATTTTGTAATCACCCTTAACTGAATGTCACAACCACAGCCCCTCCCCCCCCCAAAAAAAAAAAACCTTACCGGAAGGCGTGAGCGCTATATATATCTCATTTAAACAAGGCCTTGAAAGCTTTCATCTCGAACATCAGTCAGACATTTAACCTACTGGCACTCCAACAATAGTGCCCTTTACATGTGCCCAAAATCCAGGGTCAAAGCAGCGTTGTTTCTTGCTTTTTGACTCCTCTTCCCTACGATAGGGAAAAATGCAGGGTGGAATTTCGCTCCTGAATGGCCATCCAGAAAGAATTTTCTCTTATACACAACTTTGGCAAGTTGTAGCTTCAGTACTTTGTCGATCAGTATGTATGAGTTCAAGTTGAGCGTCTTATGTACAATAGGACACAGCTTGAGCAAAATAAACTCAGGGTTGACACATTCACTGGATTACAAGACTATCTATTCAACGAGGCAGCCAAGCGGGGAGTACAACCTAGGAAAATCGTCATATTGTCTTCTTCCTATCAAGGTTCGCCGAGACACATGAACATGCATTACCAAGATGGTATGGCTTTAGTCAGAGCCCTCGGCAAACCATCGATGTTCATCACATTCACATGTAATCCGAATTGGGGACGAAATAACTGAAAATTTTGGATACGCAACTCAGTCCAACTTCAGACCTGAACTTATTGCCCGGGTATTCAAAGAAAAACTTAATAAGCTCATCTCTGATTTCACCGAAAGAAGTCTTTGGAAAGGTGATTTATCACACATCGAATTCCAGAAACGAGGACTGCCTCATTCTGACTTGCAGAAGATGTGATACGTGACATTGAACAAGTTGATAAAGTCGCGTCTGTAGGACTGCCGCCGTATGGCAAGACTACCCTTCTCGAAGCTGTGAAGTCTTCCATGATTCACTGGCCTTGCGGAACGCTCAATCCAGTGTATGAGTCATTCCATGTCAAATCAACACAGTGATCCGGAATGACCCCCTCAGAATTTGATGATTTTTGGCACACTTGCAGGTTTCATAGACATATGAAAAAATGTCAATTTTTAGTGGTCTTACTTTATCGGTTCAAAAGTTATTAAATAGTAAAATTTCAATTTTTTGCAAAAAAACACCACATATGTCAGTCTTAAAATGGCTGTAAAACAGTAACCATTTGAGGTACAGACCTGAACTTAGGCTCATTTTAAAGCTCTTTTCCAGGGCTTTCACATGATATGCAACATGATAGCATTTATAAAAAAATAATTTTTTAAAATCAATTTGAAATTTTAAAATTTAAATTTCTCAAAAAGCGACAATTTTAAAATTTTGAAAAAATTCTCAAAATAAGTTTATATCATCATCTAACAGCACCCAAAATCTTATTTTGGGATCTCTATGGGATCCTGAGATATAGGAGGTATAAAGTATGTATGGTTAGAGGAAAAATGCCAAATCTACCATATTATAGAGTTATATACAAAGAAATATAATTATAATATATAATTATACAATCATATGTAATTGCATAGTAATATGTGATTAAAAATATATATAAATATAATAATTACATTTATAATCATGTATAATTTTATTATTTAATTCTTAATTTCATCTCCTTTACACTACTAAAAAGTGAAAAAATATCAAACAGATTTTAAAAAATCTTTCCCTAAATTATAAGATATAATATATAACAATCTGAGAATGGAGGAAGCTGATTAGTGACTGACCTCTGATGTATTTCAGTGAAAGACATCACAGGTGCTAAAGTAAGTTTCCAAGAGACTGATGCTGAGTAATTTAAAGGAAGTATACAAATGCTTCCAGGAAAAGTTTCCAGGTATCAAAGTTGGATTCTCTAAATTTGCAGAATTACGGCCCAAACACTGTATTATGCCTGGTCAGAATAGCACCCACTCAGTTTGTGTATGTACTACTCACCAAAATGTGAAACTTATGGTTGAAAACAGCAAAATGAAATTAATCACAGACAACCAGATAAAAACATACCAGGACTGTTTGCAAATGATGGTCTGTAACCCACCGTCAATTAACTGTTTCTTCTCAAATTGTGTGTTATGTCCAGGAACAGAAGGAATCCAGATGATTCTGGAAAGAAGGTTTGAAGAAAATGCAATTGAGACTATTACTTTTTGCCAGTGGATCTCTGTTGATCGCTGTAACTTGGAAACAATCCAAAAATCAGTAGATGACTTCGTTGAAATTTTTTGTGAGAAACTCTCTGTTCTGCTTCGTCATGACTTCATAGCAAAACAGCAAAATTTTTTTATGAGCGAGACTAAGGAAAATCTCTTAGATTCTGAGGTGGTGGTCCTTTGTGATTTTTCTGAGAATTATTCCTTTGTATTATAGGACGAAGCACAATCTTACCACTGGACACGTAACCAGGCAACAGTGCATCCGTTTGTAGTGTATTTTAAAAAAGAAGATAAAAAAGAGCATTTCAGTTTCGTAATAATATCAGACTGCCTTGAGCACAACACTACTGCAGTCTATCTGTTTCAAACAAAACTAATCCAGTATCTGAAATCAATGTTTGAAACATTTCCAAAAAAATATACTATTTTTCAGATGGGTCAGCAGCCCAATACAAGAATAAAAAGAACTTTTTAAACCTGTGCTTTCACTACAAAGATTTTGGGGTTGAAGCTGAATGGCATTTTTCAGCCACTGCACATGGAAAAGGCCCATGTGATGGAGTGGGGGCACAGTAAAAAGATTGGCAGCCAGGGCTAGCCTGCAGCGACCTTATGAAGACCGAATACAGACTCAAAGACAACTCTTTGAATGGGCAAATCAGAATATTTCTAACAGATTTCACATATGTAAACCATGAAGAGTATATTCAAACAGAAGAACAATTGGCACACCAGTACAGCAAAACTGTAGCTATCCCAGGGACACAAAAGCCCCATGCCTTTGGACCCTCAAAGTGTACAACAAAAGTAACTGAAAAATCCTTTTCTTCTGCATCTGCATCAACCATCTTTCCTGTAGCAAGTTATGGAAATAGGTTGGGCTTCAGTGACATGAGTGGATATGTGGTTGCAGTCTATGATGGCAAATGGTACCTAAGCTATGTTTTAGCTAAAAATGAAGATGTAAATGAAGTAAAGGCAACATTTTTCTATCCCCAAGGACCATCTCCTTCATTTTCATACCCTTCAAGACCTGATGTACTGTGGATTCCCTCTTCAAATGTGATCTGCAAGGTGAACCCCATCACACCAACTGGTTGAACATGCAGTTTACAAGGCAACAAGGTGAGAAAGATTGAGGATATTGTGCAAGGCCTCCCAGAAATGAAGATGTGATCGCTGTACATATGCTACTTCCATGTCTCTAAACTGGTGAACTCTATGCATGATTCCATAAATAAAATTATGATTTTGAGATAGACTGGATTTTCTAGAAAAGTGTTATATATATATATATATATATATATATATATAACACTTTAAATTTTAAAATTTAAAATTGATTTAAAAAAATTATTTTTATATAAATGCTATCATGTTGCATATCATGTGAAAGCCCTAAAATAGAGCTTTAAAATGAGTCTAAGTTCAGGTCTGAACCTCAAATGGTCACTGTTTTACAGCTATTTTAAGACCGACATATGTGGTGTTTTTTTGCAAAAAAATTGAAATTTTAATGTTTAATAACTTTTGAACCGATAAAGTAAGACCACTAAGAATTGACATTTTTTCATATATCCATGAAACCTGCAAGTGTGCCAAAAATCGTCAAAATCTGGGAGGGTCATTCCGGATTTTGCAAAAAATTGTGTTGATTTGACATGGAATGACCCGTATGAAAAAATGGCATTTGTGCGAAGAATTTACCGAAACCTTACGCAGCTACGACAAAGTAAAACTACAATGATAACGTGTTTTTAAGGTTTACATTTGTTGTTGGATATGAGTTTATTGTTTAAAAAAATTACTAACCGTCGATTTCGAAGGGTTTTACTATAGTATTTAATGGCAATAATCTTCTATCAAAGAAGTCAAGCTCAAAAAATTATTGTTCACGCCGACGAGAAGGCTAACAAGATGGCATCACAATTTTGCAAACGCGATTTGCTAAGGTTACTTCATTGAAACTAAAGATCTTTTAACAGAAGTTTTACCACCAGAAAAAATTGCACTATGAAGAAGGCGTCGGTGTTCGAAGTGATATGAAAATTTTCTCAACACTAAGAAGCTCCCTTGGCTGTTCCATTTGACCGTCCGCGGCATTAAGTTACAGTTGATAAGACTGAAATGTCAAAGTTCAATAAGCACTGCGCTACCCGAGTTAGAAAGCCCTTGTTATTCCAAAAATAAAATAAAATTTGCCTGATTTCGAGCAACGAGGACACTAGTTAAGTTTAATGCTCTGAGAAATTCAAGCATTTAATATCTGACGAAAAAGCTCGGTTACCAGCAGATTAAAAAGTTTATGAGTCTAATCAATTATACAAAATTATTACAGGAAATACAAAGAATATGTGGCGTAAGGGTACATTTCTTTGGACTGTATTTGGACGACAGATATTTTTCACTACTGTCTCCACATTTCAATCTGTATGTTGTGTATACAATAGGCCTGGGCGATGTTACATTTTTGACATCGCGATACATCGTCAGTCTAACATCGCGATGTTAACCACGAACGTAGCCAGCAGGTGGCAGCGTACCTCCCTAAAAAAAAGTAATATAGATTCATACATAAAAATGAGACCAGGTTGTTGTCCTGCAACAGACTAAACTAATTAAAAATTCAAATATCTTTTATTTTGAGCTAAAAATATCTGCATTTCTGCATTTTTTGGAAGCAATGCAGCTCTTTGTCTTGTAATAACACTCCCGCCTGTGCTGAATACTCTCTCTCTGAAGGTACACTTGAACCTTGAATTGCCAAATATTTTCTAGCAAGTACTTTAAGTGGTCACTCTAAGTATTGACGGTGTGTAACCGGAAAATCGTCCCTTCAAGCTCAGCGATGTGATATCGTAAAACCGCGCATGCGTACAAACATCGGACACCGGGAAATCGTCCACCAAGCGATGCGACATCGTAACATCGCGCATGCTCACACAGAAACATCGGAACCGTTTGTGTGACATCGGGAAATCGCACGTATGCGTACACCGCTAGGTTTATGACACCGGGAAATCGCGATGTTACGATGTATCGCTGATTTGAAAATTATGAAACCGGTGTGACGATGTCGGCTTCACACCGGTTTTTCACGATGTATCGATACATCGCCCAAGCCTAGTATACAATACATTAGAATTGAAAATAGTATAAATTCTTCAAAAATTTTTTTTCAGTTAATCTACTGTAGAATAGTGCTTTTATGTGATTCTTCACATAATTTGAATCAAATATTTCAAAACAATTATCTGTGGACCTCTTGTAGTCTGTGAAATATACGTCAGGAATACACGGTTGATGAGGTCCTTTTCAGACCAAAGCCTTTTAAATATTGTACAAACACGTAATAAAAATTCTAAACAAAATAAATCTACACGGTTATGGTGCGACGCTCCTTAAAAATTACTTGTGATAACAATTTTTAAACTTCCATAGTCAGAAATATTAATTCAGAACTGCTAAAAGAAGTTTTACCCCTGTTATCTCTCACACATTTTTTTTTTTGTATTCTTTTTGGAGGGAACTCTCTCCGGGTTGTAAATAAAATATGCCAAATGAATGTGGGGTAGGACTTGAAGTGTATAAATTTATATAAGAATTTTATTAAAGTTCAATTTTTCTAAAAAATTATGTTTTTACATTTTTGTATTTCTACAAAATTTTGCTAACACTTTTATATATCCTGATTTTGGCACGTTAGCCTCATTTGCCATTAATTTTTTTAATTTTCTCTATTTTGCAGGATGGATATTCAAGGTTACGTAAGATTCAAAATTCAATTTATGCTTAAAAATGCTCCTTTATGCATTTCCATGCATAAAACGTCTTATTTTCTTGTGTTCGCAGTGGACGTTATGTCGAAGAGCCCTTAACAAAGTCTATAACTGAAATGCTAACAATTTATGACATTCTTTGAGAGATTAGAACTGAAAACACTTTTCTGATTCTGAATTGCATACATCGAGTCAAGGGGACTACTACATAATAAACGCACTAGAAATAAAAGATTTATTTCTAGATACTATGTTCACTTTCAAAATTGTATGCAAAATTCTTTTATATAAATATGCATTGCTATAAAAATGTACATTGGGAACAAAAATGTTAATTGACTTATATTTTAAACACTCTTCAAACTTGTTGTCGATAATAATAAAATAGTTTTAATATAAATCTAGAAAAGTTCAGAGTTAAAATTACAAAAATGAAATTAGATAAATTAAGAATAATTCGAATTACATTGATTTCCTTCAGTTACCTTTACATTGGATAATATAAATAAAACGATTATGTGATTCTGAGAATATTGTAAAACTATTTTTTTCTTACAGGGTAAGGTGATCTCATAGCATTTTTCATTTTGTGTACAAAGTCAAATGATTTTAAGATATTCACATAGACTGGAATTCTTTTGGTCAGAACTCTACACAATACAGTTCAGTGCTACCTGAAATCAGATGAAGATTAAGCTATACCTATTATAACACTTCTTGGTTAGAGAAAATCACACCTTTCTCTTCATAAACGATGAGATAGAAAAGCAATTGTCAATTTATATAATTTTTCATGACAGAGTATGAAATACTTAATTCTGCAGTCATAAATGTATGCACTGAGAGAAACTGCAAAAATTGAATACCATATTTAACAAAACAGTGATTAAAGAAACATATAAACATAGTATACAAAGCAGTAATACTCACACAAATTAAATTTTTTAAAGGATAAGTAAGTCAATACAGAATCTACAGTGATATGAAATTCCCTATATGATGAAATTTAAACTGTTTAGTTCATGTAGAAACATCTTATGATCTTTTCATAAATTACTTCCCATTAACTAGTTTCCCTTTCCCTCCTCGTTCCAAATTCAGGAAATTTCACACATATTATATACAATAATAAATCAAATCCTTAGAAGTAATGCACTTGACAGGAATAAGAAAAAGCAACTTTTCTTTATTTTGTATACATAAGCTCAGGTGAGGATACTGGCAAAACATTATTTGTCTTTATTTCGAGCAAATGTAACAAAAAGAAAAAGATATTGCCTAACAAACGAGTAATTGTTACTTTCAAAATAAATTGTGCAGAAAAATTCTTTTATATAAATCTCATTGGAGTTTAAAATATCTACAGGCTGGTACAAGGCGGTTAGCAATAATGGATTGTTGGGCTTATATCAGAATGAAAAAAAAAATATCATAAAACTCTAGATATCGGAGGTGTAGTGTTAGGATTAGGAGCATTTGGAAGTTTTAAAACATAACAACCTATTTCTGGAGGTAGAGAGTTGCAATCAATAACATTTGTGATTGGATTAGAGAGTACAAGAGGCTGATTATTATATGCCTTCACTGTAGGAGAATTTATGAGAAGTTCAGCACAGGCCAGATCAATAACAGATGCCAGAGGA
Organism: Dolomedes plantarius; assembly: GCA_907164885.2. Taxonomy (NCBI): domain Eukaryota; kingdom Metazoa; phylum Arthropoda; class Arachnida; order Araneae; family Dolomedidae; genus Dolomedes; species Dolomedes plantarius. The sequence goes on along the minus strand of OU015497.1, from coordinate 7,014,832 downwards.
GGAGGTGGCTCTTTGGCATCTATAACTTTGCCAGCATGTAGTATATCAATAAACTCGTTCATGCATTTCATCGCAGAATTTACAGCAATTTTATTCAAATTTCATTAACTTTATCTAGAAAATTCATATTTTCTTTAAAGATTTTGATAAAATTCAGAATTACTTTAAGGTACCTCCACAAAATCATCACTTAAAAGTAGATCAGGAGATATACAAGTAGTAAAATGAGGCGCAAGAAAATGCCACAATAAACCCTGATTATGCTTACATAAATTTGCATTAAATTGTGAACACAAATGCATATATACCTATGAATACCAATATCACATTCTGGACATTTTTTAATTATAATGCTCAGGACATGTTAGATTTTCGAGGAGGTACACAGGACATAATTCAGAATTATCTGATTTCCTGACAAATGTTTACTTGATTTTTCCCCTTGTTTTTTTTTACATCTTGGAAGCCTTCTACCATCTATATTTATTCCTACAGAAGAAAAGCAAGAAATAATCCTCACATATTAGTGAGAAGTGAGAGGAGAATTATAATATTCGCAAAAATCTAAAAGTAGAAAGCTGCTACAACTTAAAATAATTGGGTGCTTTCCTTCCCCCCACATTTTCACTGCTATGTATATAAAGCACCTTGCACATCTGCAGTGTATAGCTTCTTTAGAGAACAAACTGAAGAATCGAAGGGAGAAAGAGCCAAAATTGGCATTTTGGAGTGAAATCTCCCTACAACAAACAATACAAATATTGTACTTAAGACATATTTAAAAAAAAGAATTGGTGAATCAGAAATCACTGTATTCAGAGTTCAAAGAAATTGGGAGTGTAGGTCATGAAGATTATTTAGTCTAAAAAGTTGTTGCTTATTCTTGTAGGAAGTTAAAAGCAACTAAAACCAGATGCTGAAATAGAAAATCTACTACAGAGATTCTCTTATCACAAGAGGCCTGCAAATTTTGAAAGTTTCTGAAAAACTCCTATAAATATTTGAAGTGTTTAATAGAGCTAAATACCGACTGAAACTTTACTTATCTAATGATGATTCAATGAGATAAGAAGCAATGTGAAAGGTACAAAATACCCACAATTTTTCTGCCCCAAGTAGATTTACACATCTACATCAAGACAATAAATTTTGGCTACTAGCCAGCGTTCTCTTTATAAAAATTTTAAAAGTCTGTGAAACCAAAGTCATTACAGTTCACCACAGAATTAAAATGATATAAATAATCATAAGACATCTTCAGGAACACTATGCATAAAAGGATAGAAAATATGTAAAGAATAAATTATGAAAGGCAGGACTGACTTTAATTCACTTATTGAACACAATAGGTCCCTGCACTAAAATATTCTCAAAGGAAATACTGTGATCATTTAGAAACATTCTAGAATGCCTGACTAAATATAGCCACTCTGGTATTGAACAAGTTTTAGTCGGAACCACTGAGCTTGTGACTTATTTAGAAATCACTCCAGAATTTTTAGAAACACATTTACGAAAATAAAAATACATATTTAATTACAAGTATGCAGCTGAACCAATATGTAACTGGAAAGAAATGTTGAGGTGCATTGTTTTAACAAATACCGTACAAAGCCAGACAAGTTTATTCTAGACGATTCCACAGAACAAACATCAAAAACATACATAAGTACTAGAGATTGCCTTGACAGATGTAAAAATCATTCAGAACCCAAATGAAGTCTATAAAAGATTAGACGTAGATAGCTATACGCTGGTCGAAGAAATGGAAATATTATAACCCATTGTTTTGGACACCCTATAAAAATTCTACAATTGCTACAAATCACAGCTATGGGCATTTGAAATGTGTTTGTATCTTTAAGGATATTTTTAACAATTCATGCAACTGTAGCATTTGAAAAAAAGAAGCTTTTCTAAATAAAAATGAATTGAAACACATCTTAGGTCAACATAATTACAGGAGAGACTCAACAACCTTGCTATACTGTCTATAGAGTATGTAGAAACAAGACACTAAAATTTCCTCAATTTTCAAATTATCTTGCTGATAAAAAAAAATCTAGCAAAATTGATTGTAAATAATTTTGTTCTGCAAATAAAATAAATGTAGTACCGCTACTTTATAGTTTTTCTTTTCTTATAAAAGTACATAATAAAGGAAATATGACAATCTTCCTGATTTTTGTCTTTTTTGCTTCACAGTAAATGTTTATCATTTAATGTATTTTAGAATTTTAAAGGACCAAAATTTCTGCAATTGGGCAAAGTAATAAACTGTTTACTCTGTTACTTTCATATATATTGAGTTAATGTACAAATTTCCAAATTTTTAATTATTAAAATGTAGAATTCCCAGAAAATCTTCAAATTTTTATTCATCAGATTCCTATAAATTATGTTTAAAACAAAATTATATGTAACAAACTGTCAACAAAACAGATAGAGAGTAAGAAACTTCAAAATGAAATGCAAAGCTATGAAAATGTTTGCAAAGGAAAGAAAAAGTCTTCTGGTAAATGAATGATTTCTATTCAGAAAAAATTTTTTTAACAGTTTTCACAAAAGAAATTGTACAGAATGTTTATGCATATTTCCCTCTTGCAAAATGAAAACTTAACAGCTTATATTTTCATGTTTTGGGTTTACATAAATGGTTTAATATAATCCTTTAATGCCTATTTTAACTTTCTCCCATCTAGGCATATATTTCCTTTCATGTATATTCCATCATAGTATAATTATACAGCACTCAAAAAAATAAAGACTATCAAAATTTTTGAAACTATATTTTTGACACTTTTACTGCAGTTACTTTTTATTCATCAAATATTTTTTATCCCTAGGAGGAGGGGGCAGGATACATAAATCCTAAAACTACAAATATCAATTTGACTAACACAGAACTTAAGGACAGAGACTATATACAGAGGCTGTTCACACACTTTTTAGACGATGTATATTGCATTCACAAAAATAAATTACATAAAATTCTTCTGTTTTAAATGTTCTGTTTGACATCCCTTATTCTGAACTACCTTTCGACACCGCAATTTCCAGGATAATAATGCCTTTTGAAGTGTCAGAAGAGGTATTCTATCCCATTCCTCCTGAACAGCTTTCCAGAGTCCTGTAAGGGTTTTGGGACGACGTTTGGATAATGCAGATTTTAAAAGTCCGAAAGCACAAAAATCCATAGGTGATACATCGGGAGATTTAGTAGGGATATCAGTGAAGGGTATGGCCTTGATACCAGTTTTTTGTTCCATTTCTTTTAAGAAATTTACAGTGGATTTTGATGTGTGACTGCTAGCTTTGTCCTGAAGTATCACAAATTGATGGCACTGTGGGTAAAGCGATGGTATTTCATTCAGAAAAATTGGCGATAAAATATGTTCCTGATAGTATTTGGAGTTAATCTTGAGATTTTTTTCTACTCTCTTTATTTTTAACTTGCCATTATAAGAAAAACTAGCAACAATCATGAATCCCTTAGAAAAACTTTCTTTCGATTCTTTGAACCATGTACTTAAATTTTTTTCTCCCCTTTTATGATAATAAATGGCTCTTTTTTTGTTGCAATCATTTAAATACACCCATGATTCATCTATTGTGATAATTGTTTTCCATTTTTCTTTGGATAAGTGTTTCTCATATAGAATTCTGCAGCGTGTCCTGCGTTCAGCGATATGATTTGGAAGAAGACGATGCACATTGCGTTTTTTCGCTTTCTTAAGATTTAAATCAACGTTTATCATTTTGTTTACAGTGGACACCGAGCATTTTAATGATTTTGCAACTGTCCTTTGACTAGGGGGATTTTCTTTTAACATTAAACAACGTACCTTTGCAATAGTCGAAGATGTCCGTTTTTTCCTTGGATACTTGTTTGGAATTTTTGTCCCACTTGAGGCTCCAATTTGACGTTTTTTTCCTTTCTTGTTGACGATATTACCTATCGACGCTTTAGATATCACAAAACCATGACTCTCACATCGTTTTTGGATAACGGAGTATGCATATTTCTCTTTGGAAAGAGCATAAATGCAGCCTTCGAACCACTGCTTTGTTAAAAATGACATTTTGAATAAAAACAAAACTTTCAAGCCGCAGACGTTAATTTTGACTTTTAAAAACATAGTACAATTGCAATTCTTTCTTTTGCAGCAAATGCTTTTTTATTACCGCTTACCAAAATCGTCTAAAAAATGTGGGAACAGCCTCTGTATATCAAAAATTACCCAAGATATGAACAGCAAAAACGCAGTATAAATTTTGTCAGTACAAAATAATCTATTTGGTAAAAAGAGTATGAAGGTAAGACAGTAGAGATAATCTAGTTATAAACTGACCCAAGAACAATTTTAAAAATCATATCAAGGCTGTCATAATTATCAGTTAATACAGATTTTGTAAATCTTGAAATGTTTCTAATGACGAAATCGCTAGAATGCATGGTGCAGAGAAAATTAAACATTTTTATATATAGTATATTAATTATTGCGTACAGTTTTGAAGTGTCAAATAATTTATTTTTTCTGTATTGAAAATTTCTATTTTAAATATCAAGTATTACTTTTAAATTATCGTCTTTGAAATACATTGATTTAAAACGTTAAACAAGCATAATATAATGATTGATTTACCTAAAATGATGAATATTTAGGAGTATTTCATTCAATGCTGTTGCTGTTATCTTTGTTGCAATGAAATATGAGCATGAATGTTATTTATTAAATCTTGTCATAAAATTTTTTAACATTGAATGAATATAGAAATGAATATTATATAGAAACAAATAACATTAAATTAAAAAAAAAAAAAATGATTTCAAATGCAATCATAAATCTCATGGTGCCAAGCAGTAAAAACTTACTAAATTTGTTGCCAGTTCATTATTTATACGGAAAATATATTTATTTATTTAGTTCTATCTATAAGTTTCGCATGAAATTAACAGTTTTTATCGATTTCATTGTAATTTTTAAAAATTTAGAGCACATAAATGATAATTTGTTAACTTCAATAAGCTTTAGATGTTTTAGCAATTTTAATATATTTTAAGTATGGAATTAAATTTAAAAAAACACCAAATGTGTGAATGTTGGGAAAAGTGCTAAATTTTTTATGCCTCAAATTTGGTGATTATAAGTGGTTCCTTTGTTTATGTTCTGCTACAATTAGGTTGTCATCTTTATAATAAATGTTTTTATTATCCAGTTAATGGTTTAATACAACCTGATCCAGCTAATTATAATTTTTTTTTAGAATAAAGATTCATTTTTTGTTTTTAGTTAATTTTGTACCTTTCCAAAATTTTTATCTTAATTTTATAAATAGATTTTTTATACTTTGGAAATATTTTAAATTTTAATTTTTGTTCTAAAAATTCACCTGTAATAAATACTGTTACCTGTAATAAATATTGTCATAATTTTCTATTTTATTCTCCTATATACGTTGAAATTATCTTGCTACAAATTTTAAATTTTATGTATTTTATTTCAATTTTTACAGCTTTAGTATTTTCAAATGTCTATTGTGATGTATTTACATGTTTATTTTATAGTTTTTAACATTTAATTACAAAAATAAAATTCTTGTATTTTAAATATATTGTTTCCCTGCAACATTTTCTAGACGCTATCCTGAAATTATTTTTAAAAGAGTTAAATTTTGACCTATTTTTTGAAACTGATTGATACATTTTGGACACTTTGCAAATATTTATGCTGTTTTAATTAGAGTGTGTGTAAAAACTTTAAGGACAGCAAACAATTGTAAAAATTTTGATAAATAGAAAGATATATGAGATAATAGAAATGGAAATTTAATGTTGATCATAAAGTTGAAATACTAATATAAAAGTCAATAAAATGTATCTGCAAGCTTTTTACTGCAAAAAAAATAATCATGCAAACAAACGCTGTACTTGCCTATGTAAAAATTTTGAGGACACCATTGTTTTTTTATAGGAATGTTACGTAAAACTAATATTGATTTGTACATTAAAAACTCTTGTGTAAAATGAATTTTCTGACGTTTTCAATTAAGAGTTTTGTTGATTTTATAATAATGCCAAAAGCAAGTAAACAGACTGAATATGAAAAAGGTGTTGTTGAATCTTTTGCATTGTCAGGAATGAGTTATTGGTCTACTGCAAAAAAGATAGGAAGATCTAAAACTGTCATCAACAATTTCTTTAGGTTAAAAGACGAGTACTGAAAAAAAAAAAAAAAAAAAAAACATTGAACACAGACGAAAAGTCTTGTCACCCAGAAATGAAAGGAGAGTTTTAAAGTTAGCATCAACTGGAAAATACTCAAGTAAACAAATTTTATGAACACTTGGGTTCAATGTGTGCAAGAAAACAATATGCAATACAATTACTTGATCTGGGAATTTCCAATACACAACAAAATTTTGTTAACCCTCTTTACTGACTAGACACATAATCCAGCATTTACAGTTTGCAAGACAAGGGTTGACTTGACTTGGGTAGACAAATGGTTATTTTCTCCAATGAAAAAATAATGGAACTTTCATGATCCTGATGGTTAGAAGTATTATTGGCATGATTTGAGAAAAAAAAAAAGAAATTTTCTAAACTGTCAATTAGGTAGTGGATCCATTATGACATCAGCTGCTTTTCGTTTAACGGTGTGGGGTCACATGTATTTCTTTTAGGAAAAGTTTCAAAGGCATATCAAAAAACTCTTTCTGACCACCTTTCACCTGTTGCAACACTTCTGGCAAGGGTAAAACAGATTTATCAGCAAAATAATGCGCTTATCCACACAAGCCGAATGTTCTTTTTGTCAGGTTGGAAGCTATTCTGTTTCGGAGGGCCACTCAAGTGTGGACAGAACAAGCTGCCCCTTGGGATAATTGTTGAGAGTTAATCTCTCGGTTTGAGACTGGTAAATAGTCTTAGAATAATATGTATATAACTGTATAGTAATTGTACACAAAGGGTGTAAATATTATATGTTTATCGTGTGCTCATTCGACGAGTACGTTACATGGCATATCTGAAGCTGGCTCGTAACCTGAATTTTTGCTCGGAACTCAAGGCAAAATAAAGGCCGAGAGACTGCTCGTATCTAAATAAACTCGGAAGTCGAGGTACCACTGTATATCGTTTTCAACTTCTTAACAAAACAGTTCTGTCATACAATACAGAAAGAATAACCTGTAAATTAAACTTACTTGAATACCTGTTTATCTTTCTCGCATCTAGATCAACGTTATTTCGGTTCACGATCCAATCTAAAAGCTGCGAAACTCCGTGACCAAATGCACCACTAATTTCATTTATTTACTAAGGTTACAGAGAATAGAATACAAGCATGAAGCTACAGAAGGAGCGTAAGCTTCAATGGGGAATTCCTCGAAAAATGGACCGATTATGGTCGCTCACCGGCAGATGGCGCGACATGCTCTAAAGACCGCATTTTGCATTGAGTTATATGGACACGGGTTTTAGAAAATTGCTTTAAAATTTTTTTAAATTTATTCTGTGTGCAGATATGCCAACATGTTTTGCACCTGGTTGTTCCAGTGGCTATCAATCAGTCATAAAAAGAAACAAAGAAACTGGACAAAGAAATCCAAGTATGTTTTCTGCTCCTAAGGTAAGAGCATTATTAATGTTTTGTTTTAATAATACATTGCATGCATTTTATATGCAAACAAGAAAATAAAAATTCTCAACTCTCTACTAAAGTTAAAAAATTAAGAAAACAGTCAAAATTATAAATCACATTTATTATTAAATTTAAGCTTTTATTTTAATTATTCTACTTTATTTAACTGAATAATATATTTTATTATACCATTAAAATTAACTATGATAAATCTAACTGTATTGCTATTCAATTTGTAAGTTAAGTTATTCCCTTGTCAATATCAATAATGTTATAAATATCTGTAAAACCTGTCATGTATAATTTTTTGTTCAAATTTATCTATAGTAAATTGTATATCAAGCATTAATTTTTTATTTTATAATAATGTATTTAATGTATTAATAGTGTATGTTGTTAGTTTCAATTCTTTATAATTATGAAATACTTATCTTCTATTCAACATATTTTGTGGTTATGGCAAAATAGATACACGTCTGAGCTAAATCCATCATTTTTTTTAATTGTTCACAGAAATAAAATATTTCCACTATGAAAACTTCATAAAACTGGTGAATATGCTGAAACCTTAATATAGAATTTAATTACTGTTAAGTTAGTTTAGTAAGTAAATAAGTTTTCATTGTATGATAAACAATGTTGTCACTATAAATGCTTATGCAAAATCTGTTGTGTATAATTTTTAAAAAATCTAACATTTTCCCATCTTTTTACCGTGAGTACAATGAAAGCCATAATTTGTGAAAATGTAAAAATATGGCTGATTTGTCCTTGTCAATGTTATTAGAGGTTTTTTCTTTTTAATTCGCTGAAAATTTTTGTAATCGGTAACTTAACAACTTGAAAGTTATTCCTGACTATGCTCGAACCTTAATATTGAATTTAATCACTATTAAATTAGTTTCGATAAGTAAATAAGCTTTTATTGTATGATAATATTGTTACTGTAAATGCTTATGCAAAATCTGATGTGTATAATTTTTAAAAAAAAATTTCTCATCTTTTTACTGCGAGTACAATGAAACCCATACTTTTTGAAAGTGCGAAAAATAGCTGATTTGTCCTTGTCAATGTTATTTGAGGTTTTTCTTTTTAATTTGCTGAAAATTTTTGTAATCGGTAACTTACCAACTTGAAGGCTATTCCTGGCTATGCTAGAACCTTAATATTGAATTTAATCACTATTAAATTAGTTTCGATAAGTAAATGAGCTTCATTATATGATAATATTGTTACTGTAAATGCTTATGCAAAATCTGTTGTGTATAATTTAAAAAAAATTTTCCCCTCTTTTTACTGCGAGTACAATGAAACCCATGCTTTGTAAAAGTGCAAAAAATAGCTGATTTGTCCTTGTCAATGTTATTTAGTTTTTTTTTTCTATTTAATTCACCGAAAAAAATTTGTATTCAGTAATTTACCAACTTGACAGTTATACCTCCAGTTTTAAAAAGTGTAATCTGAGATTACACTTTTATGCTTTGATTGATTTTTTTTTATCTGAGATTACACTGAGATGCTTTGATTGATTTTTTTTTCCAAAGGAAGATAAAAGTGTTGTGTGATTAAATACAGAATTGACTTCCTATTTTATTAGTCTTGATTAGAATTCATTTGTGATTTTTAATAGAAAATGTTGCTTTTCTTTTTAAAGGCTGTTATGTATGATGCATGATTCATACTTATCTACAAATAAAATATTCTTATATCACTATATGTGTGTATGTTTTGGTTTATCAGTAGTATTTCTCACAAATTTTTTTTTCCATAAGATTTTTTTCAGAATTTTTTTCTGTTATTTCATTTCCTTAATTATTCAATTATTGCAAAATTCTGAACTAATTTATTCTGGAACTAATACAAAATTATTCTGAAAATGTTTATATAAATAAGTATTACTCTTCATGCGTTAGATGTTTGTCAACACATGTTTGGACATTGCATACTCTGTAGCTGCAGCTAGTGTGCGTTTTTATATGTAACAATTTCGCTCTAGAAAATAATGGATCATTATTTACTCATTTCCTTTAAGGAGGGAGATTACCTTAAACCCTTCCAAAAACTCATTTTTTTATTATGATTTAATTTTGAAGAATGGAATATAAGGAATCTTATGAAAAAAATTTAAGTCGATACTACAATTACAACTGATTTTATGGCCAAATGTATAAATCTAATAGTAAAGTAATTTATAGAAAATATAAATTTTAAATTGCTTTTCCTAAAAACTGTTATTTTGAAACTTGTGCACACTATTTCTTCAAAACTAATCATCACAAATTGCTAAAATTTTTTGCATACACATATATCTTGCATGCTTCTACAATTTATACCTAAATTAAGGTATTTTTTCGCAGAATTTTTTGTTTTTAATTTATATTTTTTTGTACATTACAATACATTTGCCTGAAAAAATATTTTTATGTGAAATATGGTAACTATTTTAGGTCTAGATGAAATTATAACCTATAGATAAAATATATACAAACAATTTAATATATATCATAGTTTTTAAAAAAATCTGCACATTGCATTGATCTCAGATTCACTATTCATAAAACATTTTTTTCTTAAAATAATTTCTAATAATCTCCCAACAATTCTGTTTTTTTTCTAATAGATAAAACTTTGTACAATTCACCTTTAAAAATTGGTTTAAATTAATTACAAATTAACTGTTTGCAGTGGCGCACCCAGGATTTTTTCTTGGGGGGGGCAGATGAATGGATAAAAATATTTATAATGCATGGGGGGGCCGAGATGAACGAATAAAAATATTTATAATACAAAATCCATATTTCTACTTCATTTTGGGGGGCAGGGCCCCCTTAAAGTACAAAGTTTAAAAACTCACTTAAAAAAAAAAACTTATTTCTTTTGAAAAATACGAAAAATCCATATTAAAGCGTATGGTTTCCGTGTTATAGATAAATCTTTACGGGCGCGCGCGCCACCTGGTGGTGGCGACCAAATAGGAGACACTTTTTGAATACGGAGCTGCTCCTCCTTCTGTAGCTCCATGAATACAAGAAACAGAAACAAAATAAACTAAGCGCTTAAGCAGTACCGTTGCCACTAGTGAATATATAAATATACTCCTGTAGGCTGCGAGCAAATTTGTTATATACAGACGCTGTTCGCACATTTTTTAGACGATTTTGGTAAGCGGTAATAAAAAATCGTTTGCTGCAAAAGAAATAATTGCAATTGTACTATGTTTTTAAAAGTGAAAATTATCGTCTGCGGCTTGGAAGTTTTGTTTTTATTCAAAATGTCATTTTTAACAAAGCAGTGGTTCGAAGGCTACATTTATGCTCTTTCCGAAGAGAAATATGCATACTCCGTTATCCAAAAACAATGTGAGAGTCATAGTTTTGTGATATCTAAAGCGTCGATAGGTAATATCGTCAACAAGAAAGGAAAAAAACATCAAATTGGAGCCTCAAGTGGGACAAAAATTCCAAAGTATCCAATGATAAAACGGACATCTTCGACTATTGCAAAGGTACGTTGTTTAATGTTAAAAGAAAATCCCCCTAGTCAAAGGACAGTTGCAAAATCATTAAAATGCTCGGTGTCCACTGTAAACAAAATAATAAACGTTGATTTAAATCTTAAGAAAGCGAAAAAAGGCAATGTGCATCGTCTTCTTCCAAATCATATCGCTGAACGCAGGACACGCTACAGAATTCTATATGAGAAACACTTATCCAAAGAAAAATGGAAAACAATTGTCACAATAGATGAATCATGGGTGTATTTAAATGATTGCAACAAAAAAAGAGCCATTTATTATCATAAAAGGGGAGAAAAAAATTTAAGTACATGGTTCAAAGAATCGAAAGAAAGTTTTTCTAAGGGATTCATGATTGTTGCTGGTTTTTCTTATAATGGTAAGTTAAAAATAAAGAGAGTGGAAAAAATGTCAAGATTAACTCCAAATACTATCAGGAACATATTTTATCGCCTATTTTTCTGAATGAAATACCATCGCTTTACCCACAGTGCCATCAATCTGTGAGACTCCATCAGGACAAAGCTAGCAGTCACACATCAAAATCGGACTTTTAAAATCTGCATTATCCAAACGTCGTCCCAAAACCCTTACAGGACTCTGGAAAGTTGTTCAGGAGGAATGGGATAGAATACTTCTTCTGACACTTCAAAAGGCATTATTATCCTGGAAATTGCGGTGTCGAAAGATAGTTCAGAATAAGGGATGTCAAATAGAACATTTAAAACACAAAAATTTTATGTAATTTAGTTTTGTGAATACAATATACATCGTCTAAAAAATGTGTGAACAGCCTCTGTAAACTCTATTAAAAATGTGCGCGAGACATGCAAAGATTTGCTTTATTGCTAAAGTTCGCTTATTTATTTACTTTTACTCTTATCTCTCAAACACTAACATTTAAATTTAAAACACATACCATCATCACCATCATCATCATCATCATCATCATATATATTATTTCTAGAAGGTGATTTTTGTTGACGATCCCCTTTATCTCCCTTCATACTTAACCAAAATCGATAAATGAGGTACCATTTTAAAGATTAAGTTCTCCGCTTCAGACGAATTGTTGATTTAAAATTAGACATTCTATTGTTTGTTTAACAATAAAGGTTAAAAATTGACTTTGGCCCTAGAGTTCTTTCCCTGGATGTGTCGATACGGCACGGCCAAATAATGTGTACAAAGGGATTTTTTCAGCTGCGGACACTCATATTCAAAAGCTGAAGACAATGCAAAATAAAACTCTCCGTGGGATTAGGAGGGAAGCCCCTCGGTACCTTCGTAATGAAGTAATGCATAAAGATATGGCAACAGAACCTATTCGGCACCACATTAAAGAGCTAGCAATAAACTTTTATGAAAACATCTATTCAGTTTTCATAAAAGTTTATTAAATGACGACCTTGTAAACCTTCCGGACTATAACCCTAGAGAGTTTCCTAGGCATCCTAAGGCCACCATCGTTATAAACCCTGACCTCATTCCTAAACGCAATGGTTAAATTTTCTCCTCTTATTCTAAATTCCAAATGTCAATAGCCCAACTACTTCTGGTTTCTGAGCTGTCACTCCAGATTAATCGACCATGGATTCACCTCGTGGTTCCCTCTTGTGCCAGCGTTAGCTGACGAAAGGGGGGGGGGGGTCTTCGAACTGGTAAACTTTCCAATCTGGTAAACCTAATAAGCTTCCCAACTCCTAATAAACATCGATACTCGCTCTTACTGTATTTCAGTCTGACCGCCCTTCTCAGTACATTGAAACTTATTTTGACCGTCCTCATTTGTCATTTATTTTTCAACAATATTCTTCCAAAACCCTCTAACTAATTTAATATTTTATCTATATCCCCCAGGTTTTCCGTCATTACCAACTAACTTAAAATTTGAAACTACTATTACCAGCCCTCAAACTCTAATTATAATTTAATTTAATCTAACTTAAACTTTAAAAAAATGTAATATATATTCACATTATCAAATCTGCTATAATCTTGCGAACGGTAACCATGAAACATCCCACGGGCGTCCGTTGCTTTGCTTTAAGGAAAAGATGACGTTGAGACGAAAATAAACCAATCAATAGGCGTTAAAAATTTCATTGCTAATTGTTTGGAGGCATATGATTGGTTTATTTTCGCCTCAACGTCATATTTCCCTTAACGCAACGCAACGGACTCCTATGTGAACAGGCCCTCATGCTTCACCTCTAATAGTGTGTCCAAAGGTGTTTTGTAATAGGTTTTGTATTATTTGTATTATCCTTAACCCTTCAACAGGCGCGTCAATATTTTGAACACCAGCAAGTGCATGTGGCACGAAGTGTAACGTCTCTTTCAACCTTGATTATTCCTTCTGTAATACACTTTTTTTTCAAATTGGAAATAATAATTCTGCTTTTTATGACAAGAAATAAAATGTTGATATTATTGGGATATATTTATAATTAAAGACCAAAGAATGCAGATACAATCACCTTATTTCAAAACTGTCCGGCTTATTGGATCTAAAGACAACTTGATGTCCCAAAACCTAATAAACAATGAGAGATCCTATCTTCGTGATATGCGGGATACCGTGTAATAGCTGCACATTTGATCGACTACATCAACTCCTGCTTTTGTCGTATTGTAATCCTGTAAAATAGCTGGTTTACCAAGTTAAATCACGACAAACAATGAATAGATAGAAATACAAGGGTCAGAAAATCAGATTTGCATTAGAAATGGGGTAGCTATAACAGTGGCGCAACCAGGATTTTTTCTTGGGGAGGGGCCGAGATGAGCGGATAAAAATATTTATAATTGAAAATAAATATTCATAATGCAAATTTCAATTTCTTTGGGGGGGGGGGCAGGACCCCTTGCCCCCCCCCCCCCTGAGTGCGCCACTGAGCTATAAATAGAAACTGCTTAGAACATTCAACCCTTACATGTAAAAACAAGCCATTCTAAATTACGAAAATGTTGCACTGTATACCCGGGAGCGACCGCTGAAGGGTTAAGCACCTTTGTTATTTGACAAATAAACAATGGCTACAAATGAACCGGTTCTTCTTTCATCCCACTACAAACCACCAACATAGCTATAAAATAAATCGTATATTATTCGCATGCAAAATTTTCGCCTTGGCCACCTAGTATTGTATTATTATAGATTTTTATTTATTATTATACATTACATAGTTAGGTATTCTTATATATTATTTGCATACTTAGCACAAAAAATAATTCTTTAGAACCATATAAAAAATTTTCTTCTAGAAATATATTTTGGGCTGATATACATGATATGTGTTGAGTTTGGGCGAGTGGCCCTATTTTTCTGCGCGGAAGAATACCGTCCCCGGCAGTAGCGCTGTCCGCCTCGCCACCGCTTCACTCCAGAGTTGCATGGACAATGTGTCGCTGTGTGCATTTCATCTTTAACCATTTTGTATCTTTATATATAAAAGGCAAAGTCTGTGTGTGTGTGTGACCGAGTTTTTGTCTGCTCGCGGCGCAGCGCAAAGACGGTAGGTCGGACAGTCTTGAGATTCGACACGAAGATGCCTCCCGAGGTCTGATTATGCACCTCGAAGCCCTTTTTTCGATTTTTTAATTAGATTTTCCGTAATTAAATATTTAGTCGCGATTTGGAGCTCCCGGACGAGTAAAAGCTTCGTAAATCCTAACGTATCCGTCCAAGAATTTTTTTTTTCGGACGAGCCTATACGCGAAAGATGACACTATACGGAAATCACAATTAAAATTGTCTGTCTTAATTTATCGATTAATTTTGATTTTTTTTCCATCGCCTGTACGCACCCGTTTTTGGAAAAAAATGCGATTTTGTCCGTGACCCTTTTTTCCAAATTGTCGAATCGATACGTAAATGTCGTTACATTTTTACGAAATTTTTATCTCAGAGACCCTAGACATCACAGTTTCGAAAGCCAGAACCAAAATTAATTTACAAATTGTAGTTATTTTTTAATAATTTATTTTATGATTCAGAAACTCTTGCGAGAAATCTCATTTTGGAGATTTCGTTCTTCATTTCCGGACGAAGGTACAGCGGGTGAAAATAGGAGAAAAACCAGTTTTTCGACGTAATGCACGTGATGTGTTGGGGCGTTTGTTTTCTATGAGGGATTGAGTGGTTAAAGGAAATCGATTACTATTGCAGTGATAATCGATTAAAAAATCACATTTAGTAATGCCGTAATTTTTTTTGGCCAGCACTTAGTTAATATCATATAATTTGTGGTGTATTTGTGGAAAAAATCTATGAAGATTTCAAAGAATTTCAGCATGTGGAGGATGTGATATATTCGCTTTCAAGGAAATCGATTACTATTGCAGTGATATTCGATTAGTAATCCTATGTCAAAAATTTTGCCAAAATGTGCCAGAAAGGATTAAATTTATATGGGTAAAATAATGTATCGTGGTGAGGAAAAGGATGACAGCGACGCCCATTAACAAAGGGTTAAGGCTACTAAAAAATTGGTAATTACATTGCCCGAGCAACGCCGGGACGGGTACAGCTAGTTTACAATAAATATAACTAATCAAGATATATGGACTAGTTTTCCATGTGTTTACCGACATCGGAAACGGCAAATTGGTAGCAGAGCGGGGTTGTGATCAGGGCCCGATTATGAACGCTGGGGGCCCCTGGGCAGATGCTATTTGGGGTCCCCCCCTTACGAACATTTATAAAAATAAGAACTATCTATGGGCTATATATACTATTAGAAGTACTAGGTGCATACACCGAGGGGGTTTGGGGACCCCCTAGCATCAGGGGGCCCTGGGCAAAGTCCGGATTTGCCCATGTGATAAAAAGGCCCTGGTTTGATTAATTCGTTGATTAATCAAACCAGGGCCGATTAACACAATTAATCGTTGATTAATTGTGTTTAAAGAGTGCTCCGAAATCAAAACTGCCGAAGCACAAATCGGAAATTGAGAAACTTAACGTTCCCGAACTGACCGTATTTTATCTGGTGTTTAAAAATGAAAGCATCCCTATCATTAATAACGTCTAGTTACTGTCATAAACCAGAAAATTTGGAGCAAAATGAATCCGAACAATGCGATCAAAAGAATGCAGTCGCAGTAATATAGTATATGCAACTTGCCATGCCAGACGAGCAGGTGCTGCCACGGAAGGAAATGCAATATTTCCGTGGAAAAAAAATAAAAACAACATGCATGGTACGAGCTGAAGATCGAAAAATAGATGCAGGAAACGAATTTTAAAAATCTGGAAATGACTTTGAATAAATCTGAGGACGATTGCATTGCCAGAGCAAGAGGAATATTGACTAAGTGTTCTTCTCTAGTTACACCACGGGATTAGTTTTTTACTCTGTTTTTATCACAAATTGAATATATTGAGTCACTTTTGCTTAAACATAAGTTAGAAAGTTGTAAATCAGTAAAAACTCCAATTCTCAAAGGAGAAGATAAAAGTTTTCCATGTACAAATTAATTTATTGATGTAACTACGTGTCAAGAATTAATTGGTTAATTATTGTATTTAGCTAATAGAAAGCGTCCTGATATATCATTTGTAACAACTTATTTATCTCACTTTAATCATAAACCTGAAAAGAGACATCATCTTACAGCTAAAAGAGTGTTAAGGTATTTAAATGGACAAAGTATTGTTTTACAGCAGCGTTTTTAGTTTTTTTAATGCTAGTTCAAGTGTAAGTTGGGGAAATGCAGAAAATGGTAGGTATATCATTTTCAGGTGGTAAATTTTATTATGTAAATCACTTGTGTCGTGGAAATGCAATACGCAAAAAAAGTGTTTGTCTTTCTACTCGTGAAGCAGAGTTATTTTCTATTTCTGAAATTTGTAAAGACATTATTTAGACCGTAAATTTACTATCTGAGTTGAAATATAAACAATTTATAAATTATATTGTAACCTTAAATTCAGACAGTCAAGCAGCGATCCAGTGGATTAAACGTAACAGATCATTGACTAAATCAAAGCATAGGAACTTACGCTTTCATTTTGGAAAAGATATGTTAATGAACAATATTATTAAACTGGAATATACACAGACTGAGTATATTAGAGCTGATTTTTCTCACAGAAGCTGTTAATGAAGAAAAACTAATTTACTCTATGAAAAGTATTTTATTAATTTCTCAACTATGTATATGTATCTGTTTTGTGTTGTAATTTTGTATATGTGTGTATTTTATGTGATAATTTTATAGTGTGTAGTAATTTCTCAAATTTGATGGAAAAATCTGTCTCTCGCAGGAGGGGTGTGTTGAGTTTGAGCGAGTAGCCCTATTTTTCTATGCGGAAGAACACTGTCCACCTACTTACCGCTTTACTCCAGAGTTGCGCAGAGAATGTGTCGCTGCGTGCATTTCATCTTTAACCATTTTGTATTTATAATAAATAGAATTAATCAATATCTATGGACTAGTTTTTCACGTGTTTACCGACATCGGAAACAACAAAATAAATGAGTCGGTGACAGTCTGACTGCTACAGAAGAGAGTACTTGTAAATTATTAAACAATTATTTAAATTTTTCCAGTAGTTAAAAAGTAATTTGAAGAATGAATTTGATGTTTTTTTTTTATCACTTTGCCAAATCGGTCAAGTTCTCTTAGTCACGCAAAAATAGCAACGATTACTCCAAGGATATTCTATCTTGTAGATTTTATAGGTCGACAGATAAAAGCTCCGTCTGTAATAATACATTCTACAATGTATGTTTGAATTAGTAAGGTTTGGACTCGGAAGCGAAAGTGACGTCACGTCTTAGATTTATCGCTTTTGCGGAGTCTGTGTGTCTACAGGACATTGCTGATCTAGTGGAATTTATGTTTATTCGGCACATGCCGGATGTGATGAGGTTTGCGCGCGAAGAGTGTTAAAAAGAAAGTCATTCTGGGAGATTTTGTCTTAGGGTGAGGTCGTGTCAGACCATTTGCTCTCCCGTTATGTTATTACCATGTTTTTATTAACTTGCTTTCTTGTGTGTTTGTCTAGTACAAATCCTGCAATCGATTTTTAACTAACTTCCCGATTAGCTAGACATTTGAAACTTTTAGAATAGCTCAGAACACGATGACAATGCATTTTGTTAATACTTTTAGCCATTTTTAAGCAGAATTAAATTAATTTTCAGTTAATATTCTTTTGTAGACTGGTGCAGCTATCTATTGGCTGGAAAGGGAACTAGTCAAATGCAACAAGTCAAATGCAAGTTAACTTCCAATTAACTTCATTTTCTTTCAAGTTGATTGGATAATTCATCAAAAAAATTTTTAAAAAGTATTTATTAATACATAGAATTGTCAAGTTTATGAGATTCAACAGAAAATTTAAAAACATGGTATATAAAAATTATTTTTATCTTGTAATTATTTTTATTGTGATTTCGTTTGTAACTCTGTGTCGTCTCTCTATATATAATTAAATGTGTTTGATTAATTTAAGACTTCGTTTTTATTTGGCGAAGCAAGTGTATCTTTATTTTAATGATAATTTAAACTCTGCCATGGTGAAATTTTACTGAATTTATAAGTCAGGGGAATTTTTTTTAAAATGTATGTTGTTTTATCCTTTTTCTCCTCCTTTTTGTTTTATGGACTTACCCGATTTGGCAAGTGAGCGGCTCAATTTTAAACTTGCATTATGAGCGTAAAATACATTTTATAAGACGTGTGAGCATGAGATCAACATGGATTTTGTTAATTATTATTTTAAACAGATCATAATAATTGCAAGATAAAAAGAACTTTTTATATACCATGTTTTTAAATTTTCTGTTGAATCATATAAACTTGACAATTCTATGTATTAATAAATACTTTTTAAAATTTTTTTTGATGAATTATCCCTTCAACTTGAAAGAAAATGAAGTTAATTGGGAGTTAACTTGCGTTTAACTTTTCGTTCCCGTTCCGGCCGATAGATGGCTGCACCAGTCTACAAAAGAAAGTTAACTGAAAATTAATTTAATTCTGCTTAAAGATGGCTAAAAGTATTAAAATAATGCATTGTCATCGCGTTCTGAGCTATTCTAAAAGTTTCGAATGTCTAGTTAGTCGGGAAGTTAGTTAAAAATCGATTGCAAGGTGTGTACTGGACAAACACACGCACAAACAAGCAAGAAAGCAAGTTAATGAAAACATGGTAATAATAAAAAATAGCGTCAGAGTTTGATCCACTCTCAGCCTCTCGTATCGAGAAGCGCTTCAGTTTACGCCTCGCCCGAGCAAACTTAGAGCTGCCACGGCTAAAGAGGTTCCAACACTAAAAAAGTGATATAATTTCGTAACAGTATACAGGGTTTCAACCTTTATCCGTTACACCCCCCTTAGCTTCTAAACGGCGACAGCTTAGGCCATACAGTTGGTGTCTAGGTATAGTAAAAAGGCTATGCGCTACTCGACGAGACAACTTACAACGCCATCTATCGGCAAATTTTGGGATGAGCGTTTTTATCTCAAAAACGGTACGAGATACGGGAAAGATGTCAATAACAAAGTTGTTCAGCATCACCGATTTAGTAAGGAAAGACACCTTGCGCACGTTAATATTTAAAACAGAATGTAGAAAACGAACATTTGTTTGGTCACGATTTCGAAAATTGTCATGTCATAAAGAGTGGAAGAAAGAAACTGAGACACTTCCCTATCTTCAGGGTCATTTATTTATGTTGCTGAAAATGTTCTCCATTAAACACTATACACATTTGCACTCTGAACTGGATTTCTCGCTGCACATTGTGCAACATGGCAGGCACAAGCATCTGTAATGCGTCGTCGAAGATCCTGCAATGTTGGCGGAGGAGTCGCATATACCCGCCCTTTTATGTGCTGGTATTTAGTCCGTGCAGGCCCTGATTTTCTATTAGGCCCAGCAGGCCCGGGCCTAAGGGCCCCCGAATGTTGCCCCCCCCAAAAAAAAATTTTTTTTTTATTTTAAAAGAAAAAATTCTCAATTTAATTTTTTTAATTTTACCTTTTTTAATAGCAATTTTTTATATATCTTTTCAAATTTCATTGATATGTTCATCATATGTATAGTTATATGTATAGTTTATCATATGTATGTTATAGTGTGTATAAGGGATTAATAAGTATTTCTGTTTTAATGATGAAGTTAATATGTTGTATTGCTTTTTCTTATTTTATAATGTTCTAGGTTTCTATGCTTCAAATAGCCAATTCTTGGTAAAATGGTACTTTCTTAATGATTCATGATTATTTTTTGTGTGTGTCCATTTTGGAAATTTTACGCCCACATCAGTGTTAGGGGGCCCCCCATCCCGAGTTGTGCCTATAGTCAAGAATTTTCTAAATCGGGTCCTGAGTCCATGAGGTGGTGTTTTCGAGCTTCGCTTTCACGACGCCATAGTATTGAAAATCACGACCAAACAAATGTTCATTTTTTACATTCTGTTTTCAGTATTGATGTGCGCAAGGTGTCTTTTCTTACTAAACCGATGACGCTGAATAACTTTGTAATTAACTTTTTTCCCGTATCTCGTACCGTTCTTGAGATAAAAACGCTAATTCCGAAATTTGCCGATAGATGGCGTTGTAAGTTGCCTCATCGAGTAGCGCATGTCCTTTTTACTATACCTAGACACCAACTTTATGGCCTAAGCTGTCGACGTTTAGAAGTTAAAGGGGTGTAACGGATATAGGTGAGAACCATGTATAAGGAGTGCGGAAGATTTTTATCATGTTTTTATTAACTCGCTTTCTTGCTTGTTTGTTTGTTTGTGTATGTATATGTTTGTCTGGTACAAATCTTGCAATCGATTTTTAACTAACTTCCCGACTAGCTAGACATTTGAAACTTTTAGAATAGCTCAGAACACGATGACAATATTTTAATACTTTTAGCCATCTTTAAGCAGTATTGAATTCATTTTCAGTTAATTTTGTTTTGTAGACTGGTGCAGCCATCTATCGTCCGGGACGGGAACGAAAAGTTAAACGCGAGTTAACTTCCAATTAACTTCATTTTCTTTCCAAGTTGATGGGATAATTCATCAAAAATTTTTTTAAAAATTATTTATTAATACATAGAATTGTCAAGTTTATATGATTCAACAGAAAATTTAAAAACATGGTATATAAAAAGTTCTTTTTATCCTGTAATTATTTGAGTTTTATTAAGGAGAATCGGGACATGGCCTGACGTTCTGATGGTCAGCTATCGAGTAATGGGTACTTTCCAATTCTACCGACCTGTCGCTAATCTTTCGGCGAGGTAAAACCGTTGTCATACGCTTGCGAAGACCGGGGTTTGATCTCTGGAACATCGACTTACAAATCGCAGACGCAATCGCCACACAAAAGCTGTTATTACCGCCACTGCGGTGTCACCATCATAACTCTATTTAAATATATGTAAGAAGTGAATAGAAATGTACATGGAAATGAAATTTAAATGTTTATTTTCCGATGAAGCTCTGTCTTTTTCTTACACTTAAATAGAGTTGTTTAGTCGACATCTTTCATACACTTCTTCCTGTAAACGAAATTCCCACATGAGAGGAAAGATGATATATATATATGATATGCCACCAAAAGTAGAAATGTAGTTTACAAAAAAAAAATAATAATATGTGATGTGAAAAGTCAGCATTATCTTCTGTTTTTCTTCTGTTCCTTTGGAGTATTTTTTAAAAATATAGTTCTCAAAAAGTGGAAATGAGGTGTCAAAAGTTAGTACAGTGGAACCTCGCATAACGAGCATAATTCGTTCTAGAGTCTTACTCGTAATGCGAAATACTCGTTAAGCGAGGTTCCACTGTATTTTCTTGCATTTATTTTATTTAATTGGTGACTTCTTCGTGGCGTTGACGACGGGTCTGTATAAGGGGAATGTACCGAGTAATGAAAGCTAGAGGTCCAAGTTTGATTTCCAAGTTAGCCAAATTGTTTCAAAGTAAAAAGAATTAAGCGAGAGAGTGTGTGAAAAAGTCTAATACTTTAGAGCTTCAAATATCGTTTCACTATTTCTTTGACTAGTTCAAATTATTCCGATTTCATAGCTCGAAAGAGCGCTTCATTCCAGGTTTCAGGAATATTTTTTTACCTTATTCAATCATCATTTTCTGAACACTAAAAAAAAAATCAATCCTTTGACTTATATCTTAACAAAAATTAATTAAATATTTAAATAAAATACTATTTTTCATAATTACATTTTAATCTATGTTGAATTTTTTCTTCGGTAATTTAAATTTTAAAATAGTGAATAACAATTGGATTATCTCTGGCATTTTTAAGCTCCCAATAAAAAGGAAAAATTTTCATTTTTAAATGATTTATCCTGAAGACTTAAATTAAAAAAGTTTTTTTAATTAATTATCTTACTTTGAATACGAAACATGATATTTTATTGAAGGGTAAAAAATAACGGGTTTCATATATTAATAATAAATTTTTACAATATTTTATGTACTCTCGTTTTTGACCTTAAGAAAATACAGTTTTTTTTTATCATCTAACAAATATTTCTATTTGTAGCTGCCGGTGACATCTGGAAAATTTATCACTTTATCAATAAAAAGTGATAAAATCGTGCGATAAAAATATCAGAAACCAACCTTAAAAAATGACTATCAATGAATATCATCTTGGACGAGTCAACAATTAGTGTAGATTAGATAAAGCATTTGAGTAGGAAGCACTTTCATTTGAAATCCTACTTTATTTTAAGTTGACGTAAATACCCCCATATTGATATGCCTCGTGTAAAACAAGTTTTTGGGAAAAATCTGTCCTGAATGTGATTGTATTTACAAACCGATACAGACATGCATAAAATGTACATACTAGTACTTCTAGCAAAGGATTTCCGTATTCTCGTAGGGTGTTCTAAATTAGACACCCTACGAGCCATGCAAAAACTTTTTAAAAATAGAATTGATCTAAACTTGGTACTCAAACATATGAGTCGGGAGAAACACATTTGTCGAGAAAAATAGTGCCTTATAAGACGCTGCACAAAATTTGCGCCTGTACACAAATTCGAATTTGTACACTGCTGGCCACCCAAATTGCAACACCAAGAAAGACAAGAGATATCACAACAAAATTTATTTTGTAGATAACATGTTGACCAAGTATCAAATGATTAAATTTATAGACTTCTGTGAAGTGTGGTTCCTGCCAAAATCAGTAGCCAGAGTAGCCGCCATTGTTGGAGATCACCGCTGCCACACGCCTCGGCATTGATTCAAAGAGACTTTGGATGAGTTCTTGGGGTACAGCAGACCAGGCAGCTTCCACACGTTGCCAAAGTTGATCTTCTGTGGCAGCTGGGGATGGAATCTGGGTCAATCGTAGAGCAACCATGGACCACATGTTTTCTATCGGCGAAAGATCCGGAGAGCGAGGCGGCCAGGGAAGCAATTCAATCTGGCGATTGACGAAGAACCGTTGGACAATGCGTGCCACGTGTGGTCGCGCACTATCCTGTTGAAATATGGCTGTGGGCAAGCCCTGAAGGTAAGGAAGGACAACTGGCTCCAACACCTCGGAGATGTAGCGCTGGCTGTTTAAAGTACCGGCAATGCGTACTAGAAGTGTGCGAGAGTGATATCCAATACCGCCCCATACTATAATACCCGGTGCAGGACCAGTGTGGCGGTGCATAAAGCAGCTGTTCAGCATCCTCTCTTCACGGTGTCTCCAGACTCGAATGCGACCATCGTGGTGTTGCAGACAGAAGAGTGACTCGTCAGTAAAGACAATTTCATTCCAATCTGCCGTCCATAATCTCGGTAGGCCTCTATCCTTCCTCTGTCGAACTCGGATACTTGATCAAAAGATGATCGCTGTTTTCGACGAGGCATAATTGATCGTTTTTTTTTGAAAAATCCAGAAGAAAATCACAATTGCTGAACTTGAAATCGTTGAAATTTCCAAGCCTTAAATAGCGCTTTGAAGTGGCGCCACAGGCGCGCGTGATGTGCGTTCGCGCTGAAATTCTAATCATTTACATATCTCACCTCCGCTAATGCATGTTGTAAATTTCATGTTATTTGCATGTTTCCTTCAGGGTGTTGCATTTACAGTGGCCAGCAGTGTATGTGCAACGTCATGTCTTCGAATCGTCATAACGATGTCATCTGAAGGAGAATCTTTATGACGATTAATTAATCGCTAGAGTGATTAATTGCTGCGAACCGATCAATGGTTGAAAACCTTGATGAAAGGAGATCCTTGACATGTGAATCCCTTTCAAGAATTACCAAAAAATCTGAAAGCATGGAAGCCTTGAGGTTAAACCTAGACAACTAAACCCGTTGCTGCTAAAACTGGCGGGAACATTGCAACGGTTTGAGAAGATTGGTCACATTTCAAAGTGTAGGATTTTTCTGGTGCACGTATTATCTCGCAAGTGTGCTCGATATTATAATGACTATTGTTCACAAAATCCGACATATATTGTATTGTATCATTCATTCCAGTACAAGATCTAATACGCCATCGGAGTACGACGCCATTTTCGGTTCTGGAGATCAGAACTAATCGCTCGCGTGTTAGCGTCCACAGAGGAAAATTTCGAGGACTTTTGACTTCAAAGCCAATATTTTTTAATTCTTAAAACCTATTGAAATGTATACCGAAGAACGTCAACTTAATTTTAAAAATACTTTTAAGAGTGTTCCAAACGCAATATTTAAAGGAAATTGAAAGGTTTCTTTGGAAATCGGCTGTTTTCCGCTTTGTTCGCAAACATTTGGCACAGAGTTGGCTGATTTTCGCCACGAATGCTTTTGTACATTTCAAATTAATCTCTAGTTTGGCGATAAATATCTCACCAGCGCAATAAATACTATGTTGAGGTGGCGTGTAAACGCCAGATGTTAGTTGAAATATTCTGGTTTTGACTTAGATGAAAACATTTCTTTTTAAAATTTTACTTGTTATTTTTCTTCATCAACAATTATTATTTTCTCATCTTACAACGGACGTATTTCATTTAAAAGTATTTTGCACTGTACCAAAAGCTGAATAAAATTTATCATATTATTTTTTGGTGTAGTGCAGATCTGTTTTATCTCTCCTTATTTAAATATGCTCTGTTTTGCTGTTGACTGCAGTCATCGGAATTTAAAGTACACCTGTTCTCATCCTACTTCCATTGTTAAAAAAAAGAAAAATATTTTCATAGAACAGGAAAAAAATACGTAATCTTTACGGATTTCGATAAAAATAATAATCTAAACACAAAGATTTAAAAAATTAATAAACAAAATAAGGAGAATTTTTAAGTTGTTTTTGGGAGGCAGCAATAAAAACTACGATGAATAGTTACTCGATTAATAGATTAAAGATTAATAAATTACGATTAATAATTCGATATTAATAATTATAATATTTAATAGTAATATTTAAATTTAACGATTATTCGATTAATAGTTACTCGAATTTAACTATTATTTAAACTACGATGCTCATATAAATTATGTCATGTATTCTAACCTTCAAATTCAGATAATAAAACAGTACCAATGCTTGCCCCTCCCCCCCCGCCCCCCCCAAAAAAATCGATGCTTCTAGTGAAAAGAAATAAGGTCTAAAATAGAAAAACTCATATTTAATGGACAGTAGTTGAAGAATCACTTGTGCTAAATAAAATCCCATTTTATTTCTTTTGTGATCGCTCCCAAAAGGCACGTTTTCTTTCCTTTCTTTTTTCTCTCTGTGTGTGTACGTCTTTTCATTTAATTAAAAACAAAAATTTTAATTTAAATTTAAATTCTCTTAACTCAGCAAGAATTATAGCTCAAAAACCTCTACTGACCAATTTCCCGAGCACCCTTACTCAAATTAATTATAGCCATCACTGGATAAGCCCATGTACTCCGAAAAGAGCCATAATGGCGATAGTGAGTTTAAAACTTTTTTAATCATGTTTTATACCAGAGGTTCTCAACCTGGGGGGCGTAGAAGAATTTCAAGGGAGGCGTGATTAAAAAAGTAAAATAAAAAGTAAAACTAACTGTAATTTACTGTACTCAATTTTGCGGTCACAATGTAATCATAACATATTTTCGACATACGAACACGAATACGATAATTGTCGTACACGATAATTGTCGTAATTGTAAAAACATTATAATTGTCGCACGTCTGGACGTTGGAAGTGACCTGAGGTGTGCTTTGGAACAGTTACAACCTAATATTCAAAAACTTGTCAAGGACAAATATTGTGAGCCCTCTCATTAATGTTGTGAAAGTGACTTTTATTACATGCCAACCTCATCTAGATCCTTGATTACCTCAAATATATTTGATCTGTATTTAATTCTTTGATTTCATATGTTCTAATAATGATATGTTCCAAATTAATATATGTGTAGTAATATTGAATTTTTTGTATGAAATTATCTATTCTATATTTTCATTTAATAACCGGCTTCAGTTTCAAATTCCGATTGTACTACATGCATTGACCACATATGGTGGTAGTGGTGGTGGTGGGGGGGGGGGGATGGGGAGGCGTGACCTCACATCACTGTTCAAAGGGGGGCGCAGAGCCTGAAAGGTTGAGAACCCCTGTTTTATAGTATGAAAACTTTTAATTTTCACGCTAAAATAAACTGTCATTATCTACTTCGAAAGCTAACATGAAAGTTATTCAGAAGTAATCATGCGTGTACGAATTTGATATGTTTCAGTTATAAAAAGTCAGATTTATAACTGAAATACTAGATAATTACTAATCAATCAGAAGAGCATATATTTTTTTAAATAGGTAAAAGGGGATTTGAGAGAAAAAAAACACAAATTAAACTTACTTCAACATTGTAAGCTTTATTTTTCATTGATGCATGAACACATGCACATATAATCCCACACGGGTCGTAATAAAACGACTGTACTGTCCGACCACAGTACGAAGAACCACGGTTGGCATAGTGCCAAGACGATTCTATTCACGGTGTAGGTAAGGCTGCTGAGGAAGGAGGGGGAAAAGTCTCGTAGTCTCTCGACATTCTTTAGAATCGGTTACTAACTGCGCTTGCTTACTTTTTCCTCGTCTGTTATTTTGATTATTATATTAAAATTGATGGATCCTTTACCCAACACAACAGCTCGGACTAAGCCGTTCCGTAGTGATTGTAAACGTATAATACACAATGTAATTAAATTGTGGGATAAAGAAGCACTAGAAGGAAATGTTATTGTTCCACTTTCGCAATCCCTAAAGAGAGCTAGTAAAATGACCGGCATATCAATGTCCAGAGAAAAAAAGAATACGCAGAGAAGCAAAGGGTGAAGAAACTCCAAAATTTGAATCTCCGAGGAAACGTCAGAAAAAAAAGAACCACCGAAAACGTAGCTTTAGATAATTTTGATTTTGATGTAATTCGAAAATATCCATTCCTATAACACTCCTATTTTTTAAATAGATTTGCTTCTTTCTTTTTATTATTTTGAAATTATTATTCACATATTCGATCAAAAATAAAGTTTTAAAAAATAACTTTAAACTTGCGTACAAAAAGCAGTCTGAAATACATTCCGTATTTCATAAACAAACACATCCGAAAATATGACGTTTTTCCCTATTTTCTAAGTAGACTAGCTTTTCTCGCGCATGCGTAACAGCTTCCAGGGACCTTGCTTCCGTGGTCGGACAGTAAGTGGGAAGACTTCAACAGTGGCGTAGCGAGGGGTGGGCAAGGGGGTCTATCATGCCCCGGGCACCACTCGCATAGGGGCGCCAATGGTCCTTTTCCCTAATTCTATATATTATATTACTATATGTCTTTCGGAAAGGGGGGCGCCAAAAAGGTATCGTGCCCCGGGCGCCAGTTATGCTCGCTACGTCACTGGGTTAAGGTGGCGTTAAAGAAACAGAAATTGAAGGCCAGAACAAAAATCAAGAAGTGGGTGGCTTCCAAGAAGAATGTGGAATTTCTTATCATTGCAACAAGGGGTGAAAGAAAAACTACACGTGTAAATGCATGCTTGTGCTGTCTCGCATTTAAGCAAGTGCCGCTCCTGAAAAGGCTGAAAAGTTTTTTTTTCTGTTTATCTTGGTTATTGCAGAAAAAATTAGAAATCAATCGAAAGCAACAATTGGAGAAGGTGAGATCTTCTTGCGAGTCATTTTTTTCAAAATGGCTAACAAACGAAAATTGAATACGCTTACTATTGAAGTGAAAAAGCAAATTATCGATTTAGTTGAGAAAGGTTCGGAAAAGAAAAAGGAAACTGCAAAGTAATTTTGGATTCTGGGCAGCATATTGTCAACAATTTTAAAGAATAAAGCAATTATCCTAGAAAAGTTCAATGACGGCTTAGGCAAGCGAAAGATACTCAAAACCAATGAATTTCACGATATGGAGAAGTGCCTAATGATGTAGTTTATTTAATGTAGAACTCAAAAAATACCCCTATATGGGTTTTTAATCAAAGATAAACCGGAATCTCTCAGTAACATACCTAAAATGGAAAACGTAAGAATTGAATTCCTCTCCCCGAATACTACATTAAAACTTCAACCACTTGACCAGGGCATCATCCAAAGTTTCAAAGAAATGTATCGTCATCAAGTGGTTAAAAAATGTCGTCCGAAATGGAAGAAGGTGCTTCACCATCTGGTGTAAATATACTTTATAACCAGATAATATACTTTATACCTTTTACAAAGCTATCCGAATGGCAGACAAAGCTTAGAACATTGTGTCTTCCTCTACGATAATGGATAGCTTTAAATAGGCTTTATTCATAAAAGACAACGAAAGTACTCAGATAATTAACAACAACCACCCTGCTGAAAACTGCGCAGAAAATGATTGCAACCGATTAACCAGACTCATGCACCTTGATAACATGTAATTCAACTACTTTGTCGTCGAGTTTGTGGTCAGTGGGATCCCTCTATACCAGCACAAGCATTAATTACTTCTCATTTGCTTTTGAATATTCATTAAAAAAAAGATTATTTTCATCAATTAATTCAAATATTAACTCTTCCAAAGATTCTATCAGATTGCACAGTTTTGTTTTTATTTCTTTCAAAATAAATGATTTACCCTTCTTGATTAAATCAACACGATTAACATATTTGTCAATTGCCTTGATTGTGAAATGAAACCTGGGTTCAACCTTTAAATCTATCTCACCCTTAGCCATATCGAATCACAAATCTCAATGTCTCATACACAAAAATTCCACGAATCGAAAATAGCACGTCAAAAATTTTACTCGAATGCTAGAATGCTAAAAATGAAAAATAAGAAATGTTAGAAATAAAAAAAATTAAAAAAATTTCAATTTACGTTTGCCTACTGGACACGAGTTGGCAAGTAGCCAAAACACTTGTGACAACGCGGGAATCGACTTGCGAGAACGCGGGAAATCGCCGGAGCTCAAGATGGCGAACGAAACTATAACGAGGGATGTAAGTATTTTAAGAATTATTTCGACTTTAAAACAAAACATTTACAATACTTGCACATTTATTATGGAATACATTGAATGTAAGGGATGGGTCAAAGCTGGGAAAATGAAAAACCCAATAGCATAAAGAAGGAATTATGATTTGACTTACAGATTCACGATGAATATCTTTCACTTCCCAGACATCCTCCAAACCTTTCACTTAAGGGAATATATAAAAAAAACAGAATAATTGAGCAGAAGCCGTTTTAGAACCTCTGTTCGCTACACGTACAACATATTTCTAAAAACAAAAGTAAATGTTGCCACACACCGTTACAAAAAATAAGAAGTTACTAGGTCAGTGCTGCTCCTATGAACGATGATTTCTGATGATGGACAGAACAGAAGAGAATAAACAAAAAGATCGGAAAAAATAGGTCATGTTCTTTTTAAAAGAGATATCCTGGCAACCCTAGTTTTGAGAATTGCCGCAATTTTTTTACTTATGGATATTTATAGTGTTCGTAATGTAGCCAAATATATGTATTCTGAGTCAGACTTGAATGCCACTCGGACAGTTTTTTACGAATATATTGCAGTGCATAAAAAAGGACCTGAAAATCAGTGGGAGCAGATCCCTAATACAGCAAGAGATTCCAAACACACATCTAGCACAGTCTGTTTCACATTTACTGACACCTTTCGTTGCAAATTCAGAATTGTAAATGCGTTGACGCTGTAGCGTCACGATGAAAGGTTAAGGCGATTCTCTGAGGCGTTGCTAAAAATTACTACTATGGGATCCATAACAAAGCAAAGAGAGTCCTAATTAAAAAGCGAAGGCCAATTTTTTAAAACAAAAACTTAACGAGGAAATTTATTTACAAACAGAAAAATTTAACATTTAAGGTTACAACATATAAGTCCGTGTAGATTTACAACTTACGGAGCCTATAAAACACACGTCCGTACAGGCTGCGTTCTAACTAGCGTCCCTCTCCCAGACAGGGGGTCGGCAATCGCCGGTGACAGTTCCTTCGTAACTTTATTGCATTCCAGAATCGTTAGGACGACAGCTTTACTGGCTGCATCTGTCGGAAAACGTGTTTTAATCCCCCCCACGTGTTCAGAACCGGTGGAAACGGGTAACATTTTCCTTGAAAAACACGCAGCTGTGTTTTAAACACTTGTAGGGTCTTGGGGAAAAAATAAGACCATACATCCATACATCCAGTACGCTACAACGCATCGATTTTCCGAATTTTTGAGACGTGGGTGAGTACATACCAACGTACAACGAAAATTTAAAAATAATACATTTACAAAAGAAACCAGTTGCAAAGATACAAAAACTTTTATTTTTGTGAAGTCTGATAATTACACACGTTACACACAGTGTTTGACATAAACTCAATGAAATTGGATGAAGTGCTCGTAATAATTTAAAATGTTTTTAAAGAGTCTACATGGCAAAGAAACGGATTGAGTCTTTGATATTTGTGAGCGATAATCGATCACACATCGAGGTAGTTCTTCGGGAAGGGTTCCACTGTACTCAACAAAAGATAAAGTTACTTTCCGTGCCATTGAAAAATCAGAATTAGTTCAGCCCTTTTGCCGTTACTTCTCTTATGGGAAGGAACGTTGCCCGGAGAATACCACATGGAGACGGGCTGTTGAACACTCCCCTTTACGGCGAGACCATCCGCGCTGCTCGATGGCGGTGAGCCGGCGTGTTTCTCGCCTTTTCGATGGAACAGGAGGCACGATGTTGGAAGGATATAATTCCCAGCCTGATGTTGTTGGCTTTGAAAGAGTCAAGCAGTTGGTCGAGAGGAGGATGAAAGGAGCCAGGTGGTATCGGCTCTTATGGAGAAGATAATGACACGAGCCAGATGGTATCAGCTCTTATGGAGATGATGACACGAGCCAGATGGTATGGGCTCTTATGGAGAAGATGATGACACGAGCCAGATGGTATCGGCTCCGATGGCGTTGTGGATGACACTAGCCAGATGGTTTCGGCTCTGGTCAAGAGGAGAAAGACATGAAGAAGGTACTAATGGTGGTTGTGGAGACAGGGAAGAAGAAAGCCAGACGTTAGTGCCACTGAAAAAGCATGAGTGACTGATGATTTCGAGTTACTGGATGACTGTTTTCAAACTGACGGAAGTGTGCGACGAGTTATTAAAATATTATGATTCAGAAATTGTACCGTGATGCAAAGTTTTATAAAGAGACCGTAATTGATGACACTTATTAAGAGGAACTGGTTTTTTTTTTTAATTTTACTTCATCGATGAAGTCTTTAAAAAATTTTGACCATGTAGACATGTATGGTTAGTCTTTTTCTGCAGACAGGAAACAACCGCACACAACTCGCTTTACACGTTTCTTTAAGCTAGGACGAGGTGCAACAGGATTTGTTTGGATAGCACTGAACGTACCCGAGATCCACGTAACATCCTTTGCTTGGATAAAGTTCGAAGCTTTCAGGCAGTCGTCCAAGAACCTATCAATGAGCACGTTTGGAGGCTTAGAAGGTTTACGTGATCTCCGGGCAAGTTTATGAAGTTTTCGTAGATATATCGGAGGTTTGGTGGCATCGAAATATTCATCCAGGGAGCTTTCAGTGGCAGTTTCATAAATCATATCAGAGTCAACCTCTTCCAGGCAAGCTTCATTTGCAATTTTTCTGTCCATTTTTTTCTTTTCAATAAAAACATAAAGTTGAAAGATCCAATAGCCTGCAAACAAAGTGCAGCACACATCCGCCATAGAGAAGAAGAACATAGCAGCCACGATTAGAAATAACATGGCGATTGATAGATACTTCGACAAATATCAGTAAAAAGGTCTCGAAATATATAAAGATAAAAGAAAGAACTCAAAGAACTGTCTTATAAAACAGTAGCAATTACAATAAGCTTTTAACCGCTTAAACCATCACACGCAAGCATTAGGTTTAAAATGGCGACTGTAGAAAAGCTTTGTTGCGAAGCAATTCTGTTGTAACAATGAGCTAGAATATTGTTCATTATTGACTATGCAAAGAAATGTTTACACAACAATAGTAAAATACAATATCCACAAAACAATGCTTTCGATTATTTTGTTATCTTTTGCATATGGTGGCAGCGTGGCCATTCTTAAATCATTACTTCCTTAACGGAACTGCCAATATGGCTCTCGTTCACTTGTCTTACGTTTCAGTGCAGGCCTCTCCGTATTGTTGTGGCATTCTTCTGTGAATTTTACGAGATCTCAAACCCCCAGACTACCAAAATCTGGTTCTTGCTTACTGCTCTTTTGCAGTGTAAAACGCTATGGGCGAAGCCATTTTGTATATGTTGCCCTTCTTATGAATAGCCCCATGCCATCTATTGGACATTGTCGCTATCTTCTACAAGAGTGAATTTTACCTGCACGGGAGTTTGAAATGCCTGTTGCTTTCATTTCAGCTGCTACATTCAATTTGCTGTTGTTTTTGAACCACCGTCCAGTGGCGTAGCGAGGGGTGGGCAAGGGGGTCTATCATGCACCGGGCGCCACTCGCTCAGGGGCGCCAATTAGTCCTTTTAACTAATTCTATATATTATATTACTATATGTTTTTCGGAAAGGGGGCGCCAAAAAGGTATCGTGCCCCGGGCGCCTGTTCAGTGGCGTAGCGAGGGGTGGGCAAGGGGGTCTATCATGCCCCGGGCGCCACTCGCACAGGGGTGCCAAATGGTCCTTTTCACTAATTCTATATATTATATTACTGTATGTTTTTCGGAAAGGGGGTCGCCAAAAAGGTATCGTGCCCCGGGCGCCAGTTATGCTCGCTACGTCACTGCGCCTGTTATGCTCGCTACGCCACTGGACTTCAAAGCATCTTACCCTCGATTTATTAAATTTAAATACCCGCTGAAAAAAGAACAAATATCGTAAGTTGTCGTCATTGCACACGGCTAACAGACACCGAAAATGAATTAATCTAAATAATCCCAAAATGATTTGGCATCTTTATTTAGACGGTTACCATACAAGGATTATCATAATTTTCTATTTCAATACGTTTATCGCCTACTAGGCAGTGTTTGGCAAAATGAAATTCGAAAGTGAATAATATTTATTGTTTTCTCATTAAAAACAGCGTGTCCAGGCATAATTGTTATAAAAAAATCGCAGATTTTAAATAAACTAAGATTTACATAGTAGGAATTTCTTTAAGTATGGATAGGTTTCGAGCAAGAGTCTCCGCAAAAAGGAGGCAATGCTAAATCTCCATAGGGTTTCCTAGTTCTTTCTCCAAAGGTCTCCAAGTATGGCCGCCCTACTCCGATGGCGATACATCAAGCGAGTATCCGCTTCGGAGAAAGATAGTTATTTTTCAATCCCCCCCGCCCCCTTGGATATGTGTAATGTGAGTCGAGTTAACTAAACATTCCTAATTCCTTAAACTTAACATAAGCTTTAATCAATATTAACAACACACGTGCACAACAAACATAGCAGCCATCTTACAATGATAAAACATTAGGCCTTGTTGTCAAAACGCTCGTTGTAAAAACAGTGTTGCCACTGTGATAATAATATATTACATTCACCGCTACCAAAAAAGTTAATTTAAAATATAGTCAGACAGGTAGGCAGGTTTTCGTTTCAGTCTTCGAGGACGCGTTGGTCCATCACAAGAAGTTCTCTGTTCAGGTTCAGATAGTTCAGGAGAGACATCTTCACAGGGCAATGCACATTCTTTAGAATTCCCTTCAGTTCCTTCCAAACTCTCTGTTGATTGTTTCAAATGACCATCAAACTCCTCACCACTCTGGTTAACAAGCAAAGCTCTCTCACCGTCGCTCTCATAGGTAGGTTAGACGTTTTCCCCTCTTGGAGCCAAGTGTCGTATGGACACACTAGTCTCACGTTCATATGGAAACCTTACATATGCATATTCTGGATTAGCTTCCAGAAGTTCAACCTCTTGAACAAGTGGCTCATACTTATTGGTTTGTGAATGATTTTTCATCAACACTGGACCAGCCTGAAAAAACCAAGTAGGTAAAGAGTTTTCATTATATGACCTCCTAGGATGAGAGAACATGGCTCATGTGGAGTAACGTTAGTTGTCGTAAATAAAGGGGAACGAACAGAATGTAATGCAGATTGTAGGACCTCTTCTAATAATGCAATTTTCTTGCCTTTATATCTCAATGCCAACAGAATCGTTTTCCATATGATACCATTGTAACGCTCCACCTGCATTCCCTTGTGGATTATAGGTAGTGGTGTGACTGGTCGCTATACCAAGAGATGTTAGAAACATTTTTAACTCTCTGGACATGAAAGACGACCCTCTGTCTGTATGACTATATTCTGGCATGCCAAATATGGAGAAGATATTCTTTAAACGCGAAATTACAGTATTTGAAGAAACGTCTGAGCAAGGAATTGCAAAAGGAAACCTGGAGTACTCATCAACTACAGTAAGAAGGAATCGATTTCTGGAATTTGATGGCAATGGGCCCTTAAAATCTAAATTCAATCTTTCAAACGGAGAAGTTGCTTTTATTAATTTTCCTTGATTTTTAAGGAATCTAGGTTTTACTTCACAGCAGATGGAGCATGAATTTGTAAGTCCTTTAATATCTTCCAAGGAAAAGGTTCCAAGGAAAAGTTCTCATGCAATTGTTTCAAATCCACTTCAGGTTTAATTGATGCAGTTATTCTTCAAAATGCATCTGCAGTAGCATTTTTACTCCCAGGGCGGTAGATGTTATCAAACTTGAAGCATGACAATTCTAGTTTCCAACGTATAATCTTTTCATTCTTGATTTTACTGGAGTGATATTTGTCAAACATGAATGAGACAGAACTTTGATCGGTGAATACCTCAAAAGGTCTACCACTCAGGTAATTTCGCCAGAAGCGCAAAGATTCCACAATAGCATATGCTTCTTTCTCAACAGATGAAGGATTAATTTCAGACCAGTTCAGTGTTCTGGAAAAAAATGCTATGGGTCGACCAGCTTGACTGAGAGTTGCTCCTATAGCAGACGCATCAGTATCAACTCTGAATGGTATGGTATCATCTATCGCGGCTAATGATGCTTTGGCTGTATCTGACTTTAAATCGTTGAATGCATTTACAGCCTCCTCTGAAATAGGGAACTGATGGTTTGATAGCAATGGGCGTATCTTCTTCGAGAACGCTGGTATCCAACGGCAGTAATGAGCGAACATACCTAATGCTCTTCGGATGCAATATTGTTAGGTATAGTCAAATTCATTAAAGGAGCAAGTCTGTCGGGATCAGGCTTGATGATTTTGTTTTCAACAGTGTATCCTAATAGCTTAACAGATTTGGAAGAAAACTGACACTTTTCTTCATTTAGAGTTAGATTGTACTTCTCGGCAATTGGTAGGAATTTTTTTAAGTTCCGATCATGTTCATCAGAGTCTCTTCCACAGACAGTAACATCATCCAGATAAGGAAATGTACCCTCTAAGCCTTCATCTTGAATGATCTTGTCAATGACTCTCTGGAAACATGCAACACCATTGGTGACTCCAAAAGGAACACGAAGGAAATGGTATAATTTACCATCAGCTTCAAAGGCAGTATAATGTTTTTCAGAATTATTAATAATTGCAGCATCATAGTCCGTCGAATCGTTAATATACAGGAACACATATGAAGAAACGTAATTGCATAGGAGCGGGAATTTACTTGTTTCCGTTATGTTAGGAATTTCATGTAAAAAGTTTGAAAAAAGTTCGTTTCCAGTGCCTCCATTTAGCCTCTGCGCCAACACTTGTGGGATCGACGTCAAACTTTTCAGGTTTCAAGAGCTGATCCATCGTAAGGAATATAGAACAAGTAAAATTAATGTTGATTAAATTGTAATGTGAGTCGAGTTAACTAAACATTCCTTATCCTTAAAGTTAACATAAGCTTTAATCAACATTAACAACACACGTGTGCAACAAACATAGCAGTCATCTTCTAATGATAAAACATTCGGCCTTGTTGCCAAAACGCACGTTGTAAAAACAGTGTTGCCACTGTGATAATAATATATTACAATACGTAACAATTCATAATTGCAGAATCTTGGAAAGGAGTAACTAAAGCGTGATCAACGATTTTCGTTCACAGAAAGAAACCAGCGCGAGATGTTTTTACGGACGACAATTTTTTTTGGACTGTTTTTCTTTGAGGAATTATTGGAAGCAGGTTTAGAGACAAGTCATTGGGCAAGTAGTAACTGACCGATATGATGTCATTGAGATATTCTGTGATTCTCTTTGAAACAACTTGACACATCATTTTATGAAAGATGAAGTTCCACATCATATTGTGTGTCAGGTAGAAAACTTATCTTGAATGATCAGAAAATTAGAAAGTGCTTTGAAGCTCCGAAGATCATCTCATTTAAATATCTGTACATTTTGGCTTTTGAACCATCTGAAAAACCTCATTGGAAGGATACAACAAACATACAATGACTTAAGAACTCAGTCTAAGGCCTCTGAAATATTTTTGACCATTCTCAGACCTTACCAATTTTGTGGTTAATACTTTGGAAGAACGAAACTTGTTAAAAATATTTCTTTGAGAGAAACGCTGACGCTGACGGACGCAATGTGAACAAGGTCTTGCTTTACATTTGCATTATTTCAATGGAACCTCCAAACCCTGCTTTCGAAAAATTACCGTCTTCTGATTTTAATAAATCCCTTATGATGAAATCCATTATATTGGGTATGATTTTTCTAGCTTTGTTGATTATTCGAAACAATATGTTTGCCAAAATGTACTTTTCATAAGTTATCATGTCCTCTCATCCTTATTTGCTCTGCGATTATTGTGTTGTTTTTCTCTGCAGGTCACTTTTAAACGACTAATTTTTTTTCGTAGTAAATCTATTAACCGATTTTTTTTCAATATGTGTAGAGATTAGTACTTCCAATCGTTTTAAAATAAAACATTACGATCAGTTTGGAGAAAAAAATATATATGTTGCTGGTTATGAAAAAAAGAGTAGCCTTAAGTCACAGTAAAAGAGCACAGCAATTAAATAAACCGTAATAAAAAACTACATGGTTTTCCACAAGGAAGAACAGGAAGAATCTTAAGAACAACTCTCTGTCTACAGCTTTCAGACGTAAGTGGTATTCCGAGGTAGTGATATTTCATATAACCTTTGGGTAAGTTTCTAAAACGAAAGTGCAAAACCATTTCCAACTGAAATTGGTACTTTGAAGCGGATACCCGTTGTTTCATTTAGCCCTGATAAGTTACATAACTTAAACGTGATTAAATATAGAGCAACTGTTTAAGCTATGAAAATAATACTACAACTTTTACGTAGGAAGTTTTGTTTGATTTGTGCAGAGTTAGCTAAGTGATTCAAGTGATCACGATAGGGAAAAGTCATGCCGGGTGAACTGGTTTAAATCGAAACTATAAATAAATAAGGACTTTTTTCTTTAATTCTTGAAGTAACGCTTTTCAGAGTCACTCGAACGAATTATTATTGTACGTTCTTCCTTTTTTTTCATAATTTTTGTCTGTTTAATATCTGTATGTTAACGATGTTTGTATTTTCAATGACCGGTATTTGAATGTAGTAAAATTCTTCTGTTAATATTAATTGCATTACAGTATTATATATAAGTTTTCTATAAATTTGTGTTTTAACGTCGTGTACAACTTTCGTAGTTTGACTTATATATACCTTAAAACCATGGCTAATTTTTAATACAAGAAAGGAAAATCGAGGGGGTGTTTTAGAGTTTAAAAGCGTTTCATTTTCTCATAAGATAAAAAAGTTATGCTCTTTCCCCTAATTTTTTCTTACCCCAGGATCAGAAATATTGTTAAATATTTGTTATAATGTGATGAGCCCAGTTTTACTCTGTATTTAAATTCGTTTTCTCGACGTTTGTGTTATGTAGTCTGATTTCCTAGTAGTTACCCTATTCAGTTACTCTATTTTAATTTAGGAAGTATATTATAATTCATGTAATAATTCATCATGTTACGTTATTTAAAGGACAAAATGCAGTGTACATTTGTATACTTCTATAACTGATTAACATTAAAAGTTGTTTTATGTTTATAATTGTGCATAAAGTATTTTAAATTTTTTATTTTTTTTAGGAAACAATACAAAAATGGCTGAGAAAAAGTCAGAGAAAGAGAGCAGTCTATTCAGTTACATTACAGAATTAGATAAAAGCTTAAGTTCTGCTTTGAGCTTATCAGCATCAAAAAGCTCACCTCTTGGACACTATCGTGCTCATATGAAGGGTTTGGAATATTCATGCCATGGTGCATTTTGGATACCAGGTGCTATAATAATACTTTGGTTTTCTGATGATCCAAAAAAAGAAGCATTTTGTTTCAATTTGTTATTAGGTGAGGTTTCAATACATTAAATTTGTGAACTGATCTCGATTTGTATGTAATTGATTATAAATCACAGTGTTACCCCTCAGCATTTTCAAGAGAGAGGAGCAATCAGTCCACTTTGTATAAGATCTAAATGTGCTGTGCCTCTGGTTTGTAAAATAATTTCCCTTGGCTCATGATTTTTGTTGATACTATTTTACCTGTGAACTTGACTTTGGGAACCTATCTAGAGTATGTTAATAAAACTAATATTTAGTTTTAAAAATCAGTATTAGGCTAATTCCACTTTCTAAAGTATGATGTGTTTAAAATCATTTTAAAACATTGCTAAATTTAATCATCTAAACAGTAATCTTGGCAAAAGAAAAAATATTGCTCTTTTAGTAAGCAATATTACCCTTTTTATGAACAAGTAGCTTGCCCTTTTTTACTTTTAGGAGAAACACTTAGTAGGATATTTGTGGATTTACTCAAAAATGATGATAACAGTAAGCATAACATTTGTAGAGAGAGAGGAATGAATTACTCAACACATTTTTCTTAACTTTTAACTAATTTCAAATGTGGTAAAACTCATCACTAATTTTGGGGGACAGAAAAATTTGCTCTTAAATTAGGGTATGTGAAAAGGAGGACCCTAGAAATGAGGCCTGAGGTGATATTATTTAACGTTGACTGTAAGATTAAAAATTAGTGACATTTAGAGCTAATTTTAAGCCATTGTCTGAATTTTTCTCTGATTATGAGAATGTTAACTAGGTTATTACTTTTCTAGATATTATGAGCATATATTTTTTGTTGTTTTATTTTCAAATGTTGCTGCCAGTGGAGATGTATGAATAGGAAAACATCTCTCATTCCAATTATGCATGATTTTGTACATCTCTGTTGCTAGGTGTAATGATATAAAAATGAATTTAAATTTTGTCATTCGTTTGAAAAATGATAAATTTTTTGTATAATTTTGGGGTATTAAATATGTATATTTTTTATTTTTAGCTCTGATTTTAGATATATTGTTTGTTGCCATCCTAAAAGCTGCTATTGGAAGGGAGAGGCCTGAAAATAATAACGACGATATGTTAATGACTTACTCTGTTGATAAAATGTCA
The DNA here is from genome assembly GCA_907164885.2 of Dolomedes plantarius. Taxonomy (NCBI): domain Eukaryota; kingdom Metazoa; phylum Arthropoda; class Arachnida; order Araneae; family Dolomedidae; genus Dolomedes; species Dolomedes plantarius. The sequence goes on along the minus strand of OU015497.1, from coordinate 6,974,756 downwards.
TGTCCATCTGGTCATACTTCAAGAGCTGTATTACTCACCTATATATTGATATCATCAACTCCGCAAATGTATATTTTACATCCCATTTTACTTGTATGGTGTTTTTGTACCTGTGCATCTCGTATTTTACTTGGCCGGCATCATGTAGGTGATGTTTTGATAGGAATGATATTGGGATATGTAGAATATTATATGATTGATTACATATGGGCTGGTCCTGAAACAGCTCATTGGTATTTAGATATTTTCAAGGATTCTCGTAGTGTGGTTGATGATTTGTAAAACACTTTACTATTTTAAGGTTCTTTGCTGCAATTTTGAATATGATAGTGCCTCTGTAAATTATGGAAAAGTATGAAATTAGTTGTTCATTTTGAAACATTACTTTACCAGGAAACAAAAAAGAAACAATTTAATGACTACAGTTCTACAAAGTTAATGTTGTTAATATTATATCATCATAGAAAATAAGTGTAAATAAGCCCTCTGTTCACTTTATGTGGGTATAAAAATTAACATTAATTACAGCTATATACTTTATCTTTTTATGTTTGATTGTGTCTCAAAGAATTAATGTTACTGATTTTAATTTTTTGAAAAATTAGAAATGTTGTGGGAGGAGCAAATTTATTTTTATATATTCCTGTTTCACAATATTGTGTGCTGATAAAAGAAACCAATAAATCTTGCGCTGTTAGGGCGAAAGACAAATGTGTTTGCTGCATTGAAAGAACAACACTAGCATATGCTGATATATTTATTTCAAAAAGTATTAATTGTGGAATTGTGTATCTTTAGCTAATACTTTCAGATTGATTTATATCAAGCTGAAATCGGTGCAATGGGATATTTATAATTTTTTGGGGGAGTAAAATGCTGCCATTAAATACAAAAGAAATTGTAACTATTAATGGAAATTTTTTTTAATAAATCTAGCTTGTTTTCTTTGATAAATAACAAATAGTAGTTTGTTGAACTGTAGCCATTTAAGAAATATTCATTAAAAAATTTTAGGGGTTGATAATTATCTATGAGGTAAAACTATAGATATTTTGGATTTTACTTACTTTTTAAAACTGTAAATGTTTTAGAATTAACAAATGAGCTTTCAAAAACAGTATGTATTTATAGGTCTAAACTGTGATATTTCTCTTAATAATGTTTGATGTTATTGCTTCAAAGTACTGTTCCTCAGTTTGATTTCCTTAAAATCTATCCTTTTCCCAATATCGAAATAGGTTTTTTAAATACTGGTATAAATTATTCTTAGATTCTATGAATATTTTAAAATTTGAATTGTGTTTAATCTTTTTTCTTTCATTAACTTCTTGTTTTTCAGATTTTTTAAAACTTTTTTTTTTTAAGTTTAAAAGAAAGTAATAACATTTATTTTAATATACAGATTTAATTTTTAGTAAAAGAGTAATTTATCTATTTAACTGGTTGGCATTCTGTGTACGATATATATTTCAAATCTAATTATTATTTTTTTCTTAATGAATTAGGATTTATTCTTTTCCATTCCTTTGTTAGCCTTTGAAATTTTTTATTTGGTAGTTTTTTTTTCATACTTTTTTAAACTTTTTTGGTAGTTTGTTTGTCTTTATATACAATATGTTGTCAATTTTTTTATGCTTTTTTTTTTCTTTTTCTTTTAAATCTGACAAACTACAAAAATCTTCTTTGAATTTAATAAAGGCATAAGTTCTGCCATCATGTTAACATCTCAACTGCTATATAGGCTAAATCATTATTGTAGTTTTTAATGTAAATCATCATTAGTAACGATGGGACTCTACTTTTTTTATTCTGATGTATTTTTTGCAATAAGTGTGCATAGACTGCTTTTTTTTATTATTATTATGATACTATATTTTATGTATTTATTTATTTTTTTTCTAAGATAATTTTGTAACTTTTTGACTATTTCTTATGCACTGTCATTCTGAGAATTCAAAGTAAATGAGTGTTCTAACTAACATTACTCTGATAATGTTGATGTTCTAGGTTTTGTAACTTAATCTGTCTCGTAACCTACCTTGAACTTAATGAAGACCGTTGTATCTAGTCAGTTCAGAATTGATTTATTTATGTTAAATTAAGAAGATAGTTTTATGCATTCCAAAAAAGTCCAGTTAAATTTTAGCTCCATTTAATCTGTGTGGAAATATTAATATTTATTATGCAATTGAAAAAGAATTAGCTTTTTGAAATGATGGAATACATTAATGGCAAAAAATTTATTCATGTGTGATATTTTATACACATTTGTATTCTAATAATAAATAGAAAAATTTATCAGGTATATCTATAAAATTCTGTTTCTTGTCATATTTGAAGTGTGTGTATATATATATATATATACACATGGACGGATGGATTGATGAATATTTTGTCTGGGTTTATAAGTAGTTCTGATTGCTGAATTTTTTTTTTATGTCCATAGGTATTTTAGGATAATTTTTTGCATACCAAAAACATTGTAATGGATTGTAAGGAGACTGTCAGAATTTTAAAATTATTCTTAAATCTAGTATGAGATTGTGATGGAACTTCATTAGAATCTGTGATACTTAATAGAGGAAAAAATACATATATAATTTGTATATTCTCTCAGTACCAAAAAATACTACTACTTTGACTTACTATTAGTAAATTGTATAGGCTCATTTCTTTGTATAGCTCATTCATTCTGAATGATTAATAATATGAGCTATATATTTTCAAGCAAATGTTGAAGTGGTAGCAGCATGTGTCATTGCTTTCTATTTGGTGCCTCCTGAATGCAATTAAGTGCTGAATATGGTAAAGTCTATTCAGCTTCAAATTTCAATTAATTAATTTTTGGTACCTTTTGAGATTCATTTTGTCACTTGAATCATTACTTTAGATTCCATGTAAACAAATTTTTATATATTTACAGGAGTTAATTTTTTCTTAAAGCTTGTATTTAAAACTCGACTAAATTACCTGTAATGCATGTCTATAAATCTAAATTAGTCTGTCATATTCATTGTATTTGTTGAATATCATTTTAATATTTTGTATAAGGTGCTTTTTATCTTAACTACAACCAAAAATTTTCTTTTAATATTTAAAGTATTATGCTTCATAGAATCTTTGTCTTTCCAAATTATGATAATTCATTTAAACTCTATGAGCTTTTTATTTTCTCTCTTTTAAACATTTATAGTAATATTATAGAAGTTTCTTTTTTTCTTATGGCTTTTTTATGAAATGTCTCAGCTTTTACAGAAATACTTGGTTAAAGTTTCAGAGTACAAAATTTATAGCTTGTTTATATGGTTACATCTTTTGTACATGTCAGATATTGTTAACTTACTGAATAAATTTGCAGTATTTTCTATCGTATAAAGTTATAACAGTGTTTTTGTGTGGTGTGAACTTTAGTTTAATATGTTATACAATTAGTTATACATGTAGACTTTATTTTTACTAAAATTTTAATTATGTTAAGGAGATGAAGATTTAATTCTTTTAGTGCCATGTCTGTCAAATGTCTGTTTTGCACAAACAAAATTGCTTGTTGAATTTTTTGCCATTTTTTATGAGCATGTTATTTGCATTGTATGATTAAATATTAATTTATACCAAAAAGTTTTCATTACTTCTTTTTGCTTTTCGCATAATTATACGTATATTTTGTATCATGAGCTTCAAGAAAGAGATACATCCCCCCCCCCCCAAATAAAAATTTGGGCCTTAATATGTTATAATACTTGTATTAACCAAATATAGACATCTGGTATACGAGGGTCATTTTTTAAGTAAGAACCGTTTTGTAATGGAGTAAGAGAAACTTTAGTTATGAATGTAAATTGCATCACAAACTAAAATTTGAACATTTTTTCACATTTCAACATAGTCACTATTAACATTTAAACATTTATCAAGTCGTGTCACCAGCTTTTGGATCCCATCATCAAAAAACTTTCCACCTGACCGTTAAACCAGTTAATAACCATTTCTTTCAACATGTCATCATTTTCCAAGCACTTTCCACCAAGAAATTCCTTAAGTTTTGGAAACAGATGAGAGTCTGATGGTGCTAAGTCAGGGCTGTATGGTGGATGATCCAGTAATTCCCAATAAAAATTGTCCAGTTGCGTCTTTGTTCTTGCCGCAACGTGAGGCCGAACTTTGTCGTGAAGCAGAATGCCGCTGTTGATTTTGACAATTTTCATTGGGAATTACTGGATCATCCACCATACAGCCCTGACTTAGCACCATCAGACTCTCATCTGTTTCTAAAACTTAAGAAATTTCTTGAAAAGTTAAGAAAGTGCTTGGATAATGATGACATGTTGAAAGAAACTGTTACTAACTGGTTTAACGGTCAGGCGGAGAGTTTTTTGATGATGGGATACAAAAGCTGGTGACACGACTTGACAAAGTTTAAATGTTAATGGTGACTATGTTGAAAAGTGAAAAAATGTTCATATTTTAGTTTGTGATACAATTTACGTTCATAACTAAAGTTTCTTATTCCATTACAAAACTGTTCTTACTTAAAAAAATGACTCTCGTATCTCCTTTAAGGTCTTTTTTTCTGGCTTCATGGATGTTCTGTATAAATACTATATAATCTGTTTTAAATCTTAAGCAAAAACTGAAAAGTGCAGTTTGTTTTCTCTTCAAGTAAGAAAAATAAAAGTAAAAAAGTCAAGTCATAGAAAAAAAGTGATTTTTTTTATGATTAAAAAGGTTTTTATCATGTAAGTACAGGGAGTCTCAAAAGTCATTAGACCATTTTAGAATAGAATAATTCTTTTATATATTAAAAATTCACATTTAGTCTTTTATAATTAATAAAATTACTTGGAAATCATTTCTAACTAGTAGATTCCTGCACTAGCTGCACATTACATGGGAATAAATTCAGCATCCTTTGAAACATTTGTAGTGAGCTTCAGGTTATCCCGATCTGCTGGGACCGCTAACGGGTTGGTGTTGAACATTTTTTTAATGCTCCTCGGTACGTTCTGAATATTGCCCTGAAACCTCCCTGAATGGGGCCTCTCAACACAAGGTAAATCACTCTCAGCCCCCTTTTCTTAAAACCACTGGAATAAGTTCAGTAATGCTTGTTTAGATGGTGGTTTTCTGTGCTTAAAATTATGAATGTAAGCTCTTTGGGTTAACACAACTGATTTTATATTCTATGTAAAATATTATTTTTGCTCATTGCTCTGTTGTGAATTTCTCCATGTTTATTTTTGAAGCATTACAGATTAATTACCTGAAACAAAATATTAAAAAAAAATTAACTGTAAAAGAAATTCTAGAATGATCTAGTCACTTCTGGGCTACTCTGTGGTTATTTTATTTAATTATATATTTTAAAAATAGCAAAAGGTTTCGGGAGGTAGTAGAGGCTGTGAATTAACTTGTATCTACTAAATTCAAGAGAAGAGAAAATAGATGAATGAACATAAATCAACAAACTATTTGTGTGATTTTTGATGGCATGAAAACCATTCTCTAAACTGAGATTATAAAAATTAAATATTTACAGTGTGTCTTATTACAAAATATTTGAAATACATAAAAGGAAAATGGGAATGAGTTGGGCAAGAAAAACATGTTGGTAACAATTAATATTAAACACTCAATTTTTTTCCTTATAGCAGGATAGAGATTTCTTAGCTTTTGATAAAATAATTTTGTATATTTCTGTTGGTACGGTTTTTAACCTCATTTTCAAAATCTACTGCAAACCTCTATAAAGGTAAACTTTTACCTTTTGGTGTGAAATTCTTTATTATTAACCTGATATTTGTAGTCTTCTGAAATTCACTTCCAGTACTATTTCCTGTTACAGGAGCTTCGGAGTTTCGACAGTAAAACTTAATATTTTGACTGCTAAAATTTATTTTCTTCGCTGAAAGGAAATATATATAGTGGAATAAATTACTGAAGTGATCCATAGATGGCAGCACCATACTGAGACGTGATAAAAATTTGCTGTATATAGTTGGAGAATGCTTCCGATTAATGATTATTTCCTGTAATCGAACCATTAATAATAGAATCAATGTTAAAAGAATTGCCTTAAATGGATTCAAATTAAATTTGTTGGCGATGACGTCTTAATATGATCCATGCGTACCTGGAGAAAGCCCGGTACTCTTCGTGCTCTGATAAGTGCACTTGAAAAAAAAAAGTTTTGATGATGATTCTTTCAGTTTTATGGGGACTTTGTTAACGTACAATGACTGTCTTAAGAGGTGTGGAATATTTTCTTCTTCAGCGTGTACTATACTCTTTTAAAAGCTCGTGACCTGGAACGATAAACAAAGTAACGGTCAGAAAATGTTCCTTAGCATGCCCTAACCGCAATTCCAAGGCTGCTGCTCACCATACTTTGTTGTGTGTTTAGGAGTCGTCAATTTTTTGAGAAATCTTTGGAGGTGTTGAAACAGATTCTACTACGAGATATGCATGGATTTGTCTAATGACAGGGGATAACAAGAAGAGGAAAAAGCTTGTGTGAACCTGGAGGAAACTGCAGAGCGCAGTCAGCCAGGCTCTTGTCAAGGTAAACGGACAGATAACCACCACTGCAGTTGTCTGCCAGGAGCAGTGGCTACCAACGTTTTTATGTTAGAGGACCACAATCCCAGCTGCCGATCATTTGCTTACATGTAATATCGCAATGGTGTAAACGCTCAATTGTGTTTGTTTAGCAGAAGAGCAAATGTACCATTTGAATCTTGTATGGAAACACTGAAAGATCCACTCTTAAAATCCGTTCCAGCGATGATCTGGAGATGACCAACTGAGTGGAACGACGACCAGTTATGCTGACATTGCAGTGCTGATGGTATTTTCTTTGAGTGGCAGTTGTGACGATTTTTACCATGTTTTTATTAACTCGCTTTCTTGTTTGTGTGTGTGTGTTTCGCCCGTACAAATCTTGCAATCGATTTTTAACTAACTTCCCGACTAGCTACACATTTGAAACTTTAAGAATAGCTCGGAACACGATGACAATGCATTATTTTAATACTTTTAGCCATCTTTAAGCAGCATTGAATTCATTTTCAGTTAATTTTGTTTCGTAGTCTGGTGCAGCCACCTGTCGGTCGGGACGGGAACGAAAAGTTAAACGCGAGTTAACTTCCAATTAACTTCATTTTCATTCAAGTTGATGGGATAATTCATCAAAAATTTTTTAAGAAAGTATTTATTAATACATGGAATTGTCAAGTTTATATGATTCAACAGAAAATTTAAAAACATGGTACATAAGAAGTTCTTTTTATCTTGTAATTATTCTTTGTTTTTATATACTTTTGTAAAGGCCTATGCGGTCTCTCTTCCAGCCCATACGGTGAGCCCCCTTTAACGTTCCGTTCAGGAGACTGTGGCATTGTGTGGTGACCGGGAGGCAATCGCGTCGGACACCTGGTAGCCATTCTGGACGGACCCCACTTGTTGGTTGGGCTTTGGGGGACTTGTTGCTATCTTTTCGAGGCCAGCACTTCTGGACCGTATATCCTAATTAGTTGGGGTATAAGGTATTGAACCTTCTGTCAGACTGACGTTTGACATTCACAATTGGGACCATAGACACATCATTTAGAATGATTAGTGAAAACCGCTAGCGGCAGGCTACAAAGGGGAAGGCCGTCGGTAGTGAAATTCACCATAGGTGGTCTGCGTAGCACAGAACCGGAAGTTCGGGTGTTCAAGGTGTGGAAAGACGGAGATTGTTCGAGAAAGAGAGAAATAATTACAAGATAAAAAGACTTTTTATATACCATGTTTTTAAATTTTCTGTTGAATCATATAAACTTGACAATTCTATGTATTAATAAATGCTTTTTAAAAATTTTTTTGATGAATTATCCCATCAACTTGAAAGAAAATGATGAGATGCGTAATAAAGAGAGCAATTATAAGAAAAACATGGTAAAAAAATCAATGAATTTCGCAGAGAAAATACCGCAAATAGCATGTGGGCATAAATAAAAATTATCCCATTGTAATGAAAATGTAATATGCTTGGTTCACTATTACGTTAATAGATGGCGCCTGTAGCACAGTTACTTTCGGCTCCAGACGCTACTCGTATTTTTACGTAATGGATTTTAAAATATGGAATAAAGATGGCTAAAAGTATTAAAAAATAGCATTGTCATCGTGTTCTGAGCTATTCTAAAAGTTTCAAATGTCTAGCTAGTCGGGAAGTTAGTTAAAAATCGATTGCAAGATTTGTACCAGACAAACACACACACAAACAAGAAAGCGAGTTAATAAAAACATGGTAAAAATGGATAAATAGAGGTGACAGCGAGGAAAAGAATAGATTAGACTTGGACTTTGCAAAAACGCCACGTGCGAGCGGACAGAATAGAGAGAGACGGGGTCTCTTTTGAACTTTATTTATGAACCCCTCTCTCATGAATGTTACAGCGTTCTTCGGAACAAACTTATGTACCCAGGCCCAGATTTCCGCATGGGCAAGTGGGGCACTTGCCCAGGGCCCCAAATTTATGGGGCCCCTTAATTTAGTATTAAGTTGTACATATTTTTGAAAATTTGGTTTTAGGTTAATCCAGTAAAGGGGGGCTGTGGCGGATACAGAAAAATATCCTGGGTGGGGCACAGTGCACCCACTATATTCATTTCAAAAGAAAATTTCCTGAATTTATTTATTGACATTAAAAGTAAATTAATTAACACATTATTATTATTATTATTATTGTTATTATCATTTTTCTAATGTTTGACTTGTTGGTCGAAATTTTTTGAATTTCCGGTCCGAATTTATGGGGGGGGGGGGCCCTTGGTGAGTGTCCCACGTGTTCATGTGGAAATCTACTCCTGGAGGGAGGGGGGGCACATGGCCTCCCTCTGGATCTGTCCTTGGAGGGGCCCCCAAAGTCTGCTTTTCCCAGGGCCCCATTGGTTCAAAGTCGGGCCCTGTATGTACCTTATTATTAGTCGAGATATTGATGTTATAATAAACCAGATGTGAATAAGAGCTATCTGTCCAGTTATGAATAACTCTACGAGACATTTATTGAACGGATCACGACGATCGGGTTTACACCTTCTGTTTTTTGGCAGTTTTTATTGTTGGTGTTTTTTTTCTGGAGACACTTCTTCTGGTAACCCCTACCTTATAACAGCCGACAATAGTCGAATTTAGCACTTTTTTTTTTTCCCGGCCTGTCACACGCTAATGAAATCTGTGCTAACCATTTCGTTGTTATTTATCTGAATGCACCTTGTTGGAAGCGAACCCGCTTTGTGATTCTATGTATTGGTATGACCATGAAGCTACAGAAGGAGGGGAAGCTCAGTGTTAAAAATGTGTCTCACATTTCGTCGCCGCCAATAGATGGCGTGCGCGCAGATCTTGGGGTTTTGACACGGAAACCATAGTATGGATTTTTCGTACTTTTCAAGAGAAAACATGTTGTTTTTTTAAGTGCGTATTTAATATGAATTCATTTATTCAACATAACAATATATATATATATATATATATATATATATATATATATATATATATATATATATATATATATATATATTTATATATATATATATATATATACAGTGGAATCTCGATCGATCGTTTTTCCGTATGTGTCGTTCATTTTATCCAGTCCCAACGATCCTATTGCTTTGTTATGCTTCCGCATCTATCGTTTTCCCGCATTTATCGTTCATTTCAATCGGTCCCTTGAAAAACGATAGATCGAGATTCCACTGTATATATATATACACACACACACACACACACACACACACACACACACATATATATATATATATATATATATATATATAAATATGTATTTAAAAGTTTTTTAAATGATTTAGAAACCGCACGGCCATGCAACGCAATGAAAAAGCCGCCCTTTGCCGGTGAGCGAACATAATTGGTCCATTTTTCGAAGAATTCCCCATCGAAGCTTCCCCTCCTTCTGTAGCTTCATGGGTATGACCAGGGCCCGACTTAGCCTAATTGGGGCCCGGGGCAAAAACTTCTGTGGGGCCCCCCTCTGCTTCACTACTTCAGTAATGAAGAACTTAATACTAAACTTTCTATTCGATTTGGGGGCCCCCTCTGATGTGGGGGCCCGGGGCAACTGCCCCGTATGCCCCTGCCTTAGTCAGGCCCTGGGTATGACCAATAGAGGTTCCATTAAAACGAAAACAACGTAGTTGTATTTTGTGGCTCCGATGGAAGAGAAGTCAACAATGACCACCACAAGAAGAGGAATGTCGCCCTAACACAGCAATAGAGCTAGGAATAAATAAAAAAAGCAATGATTCTGACTCGGTCTTGTTGAGACAATACTATTTTTACTTTTTTTGGTAGCTTGTTTGTCTTTATATACAATACGTTGTCAATTTTTTATGCTTTTTTTTTAAAAATCTTACAAACTACAAAAATCTTCTTTGAATTTTGTCACCCTTATTTAAAACTCAACTGAAAGAAACGTATGTAAGGAATGTTACTATTACCTGTCATCATAAATATACGTTGTTAAGGGGTAGTGCGATCTTAGCCAAGAAATTTGTAATCATTGCAAAATTCTCTGTGAGGCTGATTCTAAAACATCGTGATTAAAAAAAATATGAATTTAGGACAGAGTTAAAGATAAGACTGATAAGCCCAACAAAGAAAAATTTTAAAAATTTCATTTCTCTCTGTATGTGCTATTTTTCAAAATTAATATATCTACACTTTATCATTACATCAAATAAGAAATTGTTAGAGACAATTTTTTTCACTATAAAAGGAGTAAAAATTCAGCAAGTACTAAAATATAGTGTTGATTACATCACTCTATGCATGTATTACTGTTCTACACTTAATCATATGAAATAACAAATTGTTGAAAAAATTTCTTCACTTATAAAATGGAGTAAAAATTCAGCAAGTACTGAAAAAAGTGTAGAAAATTAACTATTACTGGTTGTTGATTGTTATGCCGGCGACGGTTAAGCCTAACCTCGCGATTATTTATGCTCTCTCTTTCAAGCCTCTCTCTTAATGAATTATTTCTTCGCTTTCTTTCTTGAGACTGTTCCCAATTTTCCCTTGATCGTGCAGCGCACTTTCGAACATTCCCGATTTCAGTGCGTAAATCCATGTTGACACGCGGTTCCAAATTGCATTTAATGTTTACATCTGGTAAAATCTGGAAATATCGTCTATTTTTGTGCCGCATACCTACGCGTTTTATATATATAGATACTCAAAATATTGTTTACTAGCCGGGTTTCGCCCGGCTAGGCTCGGGCTTCGCCTAGCTACGCTCAAGCCATTCGTGTAACATATTTATGTACTTCGGGCCCCACAAAAGAAAAAAAAAGCCTACAAATGTACTAAATTCAAGTGAATAAATTCCTTTCAATTTTCATTCCCGTCGCTGCCGACAGATGGCAGCACCACTGCACCAGATGATTTGGTTTCTCAGCAGTGAGTGATTTTAGAATGAAAATATCTCTAAAACTATTGAATTAACAGAATAAGTGTACGCAGAAAAAATTATCAGTTTTCGAAGCTCTTTCCAAATATGTAACATTTATGTACTTTCATGAGAAAAAAAATTACACCGTTTCCTGTATATTTGTCGGCCATTTTTTTTTCGAGGAGTGGCCCACCCGGATGAGTTACGGTCACGTGATCTCTCGACTTCCACTTGTCCCTTTATTAGTATAGATGGGCTTGTGGCGGCCCTGTGGTATAGCGCGCTGATTTTCGATGCTGAGGGTACTCGGATCGAATCCTGGCGTCGAGCCGCGAAAAATGCCTCCGTTTGTGTCATCCCGTCATAGGGGGCGATGCTGGTCCTTCCATGTGGTGGCCCTCACGATAAAGAGGTCAGCAATTCGCGGGGATAATAGGCGACTGTTTAAAGGGACAAGGGCTCCGTATTGGAAGAAAATAGTTATTTCATTATTAAAAAAATTTCGATAATTTTTTTTATCGTACTATTACCATATATATATTATTTTACTGTACAATAATTCCTCAATACGATTGACTGCATATTGAAAGGAAAGTATGTTATCGATATTTTGAAATATTGTGAATATTTTGATATATCGATATTTTTGTGCCGATATATGATTGATATCGATATTAATAGCCGATATTATTATCGATACTCATATCGATGTTTTGCTTTCGATATCCCATCCCTACTGCGCACCACTCTGAGGGTATTATTCCTGTGCAGTGTTTACTAATTGGTTTCCTTTTATCGCTCTGTTAATCCTAAATAATTGCAAGATAAAAAGAACTTTTTATATACCATGTTTTTAAATTTTCTGTTGAATTATATAACCTTGACAATTCTATGCATTAATAAATACTTTTTTAAAATTTTTTTGATGAATTATCCCATCATTTTGAAAGAAAAAAGTTAATTGGAAGTTAACTTGCGTTTCACTTTTCGTTCCCGTCCCGGCCGATAGATGGCTGCACCAGTCTACAAAAGCAAAATTAACTGAAAATGAATTCAATACTGCTTAAAGATGGCTAAAAGTATTAAAATAATGCATTGTCGTCGCGTTCTGAGCTATTTCTAAAAGTTTCGAATGTCTAGCTAGTCGGGAAGTTAGTTAGAAATCGATTGCAAGATTTGTACTGGACAAACACACACACAAACAAGAAAGCGAGTCAATAAAAACATGGTAAAAAATATATTGCATTTTAAACCGGTTTGCTTTACCAAAGAGAGGGAAAAAGAAGGAATTTTAACGGTGGATAATGTATAAACAAGACTAATAGGAAAATCTTAGCACACATTGTAACTTCCAAGGGGAAAGAAAGAAAGAAACAAGTAATATATAAAAAAATTTTTTTTTTTAAGTCAATTCCTACTTAGGTCAACAAAGAAAAATTTGAGTGTGAACTAATAGTAGGAATTGAAAAAAAGGATTGCCTGCCAGAACCTTGCCTACTGTGCGAGATTAGGAGGGGGGGAAAGAGAGAGAAAAAGTTTGTCAGGTTGGGGATTCGATCTCGCAACCTACAGGACGGGAGGAGCCCGCGCTACCGTAGTGCTACCGTTTACAAAGTAACAAGAGGGAAATTACTATTCAAGAGCAAGAGACGCTCTAGGTCTAAAACTAAAATCGATTAATTAAATTTAATTAATGAATGAATATTTGAAAAAACTGTATTAACATCAAGTGTCATCCACTACAAGTTTAAAAAAATGTATTTGAACTTGAGTGGATGAATAAAAATTACTTTTATTAACGATTGAAAATTTGAACAAGATATATATAGGGAGAGTGTGAACTAATAGTAGGAATTGAAAGATTGATTAATTAAATTTAATTAATGAATTAATATTTGAAAAAACTGTATTAACATCAAGTGTCATCCACTACAAGTTTAAAAAAACGTATTTGAACTTGAGTGGATGAATAAAAAGTACTGTTATTAACGATTGAAAATTTGAACAAGATATATATAGAGAGAGTGTGAACTAATAGTAGGAATTGAAAAAAAAAAATATCAGGGGTTATCAAAATGTAGTTAAAGCGACGTATGCGGTTCCCCAACCTAAATAGCACTGCTTAATGTCGAGAAAATAACTCGATGGAATTTTCATTAGCGTGTATCATTACACCGGTAAAAACTGGCAACGGCGTTTACGCCATTCTCGCGGAACACAACAAAAATATCTGCTCGGTTCCTCGACCAATCACTTATTAACCGTAATAACAATGCCCAAACATAACTTATTAATCATCTCCCCTAATAAACTGCATTGAAAAAAAAATCAATCACATAAGATTGCAAATGAAATATTTATGAAGGCAGATGTGGTAGGGATTGGTCGGGAAATCATTTGTTCCCGATACATCTCACAAATGGAAGCAATTTGTCCATAATAGGATTCAGTCCGCGAAGTAATTACCAGTTCCTGGTTGCTCATAATCTGCATCTGGAATAATTCGGTTTTCTAAACGAGTTAAAGGATTTACCTTCGATAAAAATGATTTCCGTGATATTTTAAATTGGCATTTAAAAAATAAAAAAAAGGGGGGGCAGAGCTGAGAAAATTGAAGGATGCGGTTTAATGAAAATCCGGATGCTGTAATAAAGAAAATAAAAGAAAGAAAGAAAATTGTGATTACTCAGTCATTAGATGGGAAAAAAGCATTTATTTTATAAACTTGTTTGAGAGTTGATTGCAAATTAAAGCTTAAAACTGGATAAATTAAACTCTTTTTTATTTATTTATTTATTACTAGCCGCTGCGCGACCAGCATGGTCGCTTTTAGATTTATATTTTCTTTTGCAAAACAACTCAATTGAAAGTAACATATGTAAGGAATGTTACCATTACCTGTCATCATAAATATACGTTGTTAAGGGGTAGTGAAAACTCAGACAAAAAATTTATAATCATTGATAAATTCACTATAAGGCTGATTCTAAAACATCATGATTAAAAAATGTGAATTTCCATTACTTCAGAACAGAGTTAAAGATAAGTCTGAGAAACCCAACACCAATGATTTTAAAAATTATATCTCTCACTGTATGTACTATTTTTCAAAACTAAGATATCTACACTTTATCATTACATCAAATAAGAAATTGTTGGGGAAAATTTTCACTTATAAAATGGAGTGAAAATTCAGCAAATACTAAAATATAGTATAGATTACATTTCTCTCTGTATGTATTATTGTTCGCAATTCAGATATCTCCACTTAATCATATTAAATGAATAAATTAAAATTATTTCGTGTATAAATTAAAATTATTCATGAGTAAAATGCAGCAATTAAATTGTACCAAATTACGTGCTATCGTCGAGCCACACGCGGACGGCCGCTAATGTTTACATCCGGTAGTTGCAGCCGTTGCCATTCGGATTGTAGAAATATCGTCGATTTTTGTGCCGCATACCTACGCGTTTTATATATATAGATTATATCTATATATATAAAACAGTTCCGTAACTGACTCATTCATTCACTGACTGACTGACTGACTGACATACAATGCACAGACCAAACCGCTGGACCTAAAGGGCTGAAATTTTGCATGGAGATTCTTCTAATAGTGTAGGGGTGCACTAAGAAAGATTTTGCAAAAATTCTTCTTAGATTTTTTTAAATTAAATTTTTAAGCTGTTTTTTGAACTTTTTTTACGTTTGCATTTAAAATAATACATTGAGGGTTATAAAATTTATATCACGAGAAAGATCATAAAAATTTCTTTAAAATGAAATCTTTTTCGCATCTTTACCTCCATTTTCTGATTTTTGGGGAATTTTTAAAGATTCATTTTTACAATTTAATTTATTAAATGCCGATCAAGCGATTTCTTTTTCTGGTACTTTAAATAAATTTATCGTCACGTGCGTAACAACTAAATAGATAAAAAAATATTTTTTTTCTTGCTAATGCGGCAGACGATTGGACATTACCCCCAAAAATATTAAAATACAGTAAAAGATATGTTCCTCAAACTGTACTATATTAACTGTACTATATTCTTTAGTGTGTCCTGTTAGATTTAATTTGAATATTTTCTTCTACATTATTTTGTCTATAAAAATATCCCTTATGATTTTTTTTATAAATATATATATACTAGATGGTACCCGTCAAAACTTGACGGTTATTAAGTAAACATTCCAATAAAAAAAGGGTTCATAACCTTATTAAAATATTAGAAATTCATATGAAAGCCACGTGTGCTGGTAATTTAGAAATATTCAATAAAACACTTCAAAAAAATGTAAGAATATTTTGCGGTTATATTAGGTATTCGCTTTGAAAAGCAAGCTACCGTAAAGACACTTTTGAACATATCACTATCCATGCGCCGAGTTTGCAACTTTCCGAAAATACAAAATTTGATATTATTGTAATATCTGGTTAAAATAATCCCTATATATAAAACGCGTAGGTATGCGGCACAAAAATCTACGATATTTCTACACTTCGAATGGCAACGGCTGCAACTACCGGATGTAAACAGCGGCTGTCCGCAATTTAAAACCGCGTGTGTGTAGTGGCCGCATAAGTTACAACCGCTGATCTTTTGACAATACATGTTTAGACCTATCAAATCCATTGTTTAACCATGGACAGTTGTACGTAGGTTTATCTAGAATCCATTCTTTTGATTCTGTCGCTTTAGTATCTCCTACTTTTGAAATACTCAAATCTGTATACCAAGAAGTTTTATGAATATCATAGTTGAAATCCACACTATATTTTAAGTACTTGCTGAATTTTTGCTCCATTTTATAAGTGAGGAAATTTTCCCAAGAATTTATTATTTAATATGATTAAGTGTAGATATCTGAATTGTGAACAGTAATACATACAGAGAGTGATGTAATCAACACTGTATTTAAAATTTCCCCCCAACAATTTCTTATTTCTTGTAATGGTAAAGTGTAGATATCTTAATTTTGAAAAATTGCTGAATTTTTGCTCCATTTTATAAATGAAGAAATTTTCCCAGCAATTTATTATTTAATATGATTAAGTGTAGATATCTGAATTGTTAACAGTAATTCATACAGAGAGTGATGTAATCAACACTATATTTAAAATTTCCCCCCTGCAATTTCTTATTTGTTGTAATGATAAAGTATAGATATCTTAATTTTGAAAAATAGTACATACAAAGAGGGATGTAATTTTTAAAATCATTGATGTGGGCTTTCTCAGTCTTATCTTTAACTCTGTTCTAAGGTAATGGAAATTCACATTTTTTGATCACGATGTTTTAGAATCAGCTTAATAGAGAATACCCCTTAACAACATATATTTATGATGACAGGTAATTGTAACATTCCTTACATATGTCACTTTCAGTTGCGTTGTTTTGCAAAAGGAAATTTAAAACTAAAAGTGACCATGCTGGTCACGCAGTGGCTAGTATGGTTAAAATATAAATAAATATATATATATATATAAAAAAAAAAAGATGAATGAATGACTAACTTCATGTTTACATTTTCATGTCCCGAATATATAAAATGAATACTTGTTATTAATTTAATTAAAACGCTATGAAAACGTGAAAGGTATCGGAAAATTACAGACTTTTAAAAATTCAAGAAAATTTTGCCGTTATGTTAGGTATTCGCTCTGAAAAGCACACTACTATACAGTACATACCGTAGATAGTACATGTAAAAACGTGAATATTAGAAAATAATATACTGTTTTGCAACCTGATGTGTTGCAATTTAGAACATTGAAATTTACTTGAATGTTTGCTGTCTGATTTGTTAATTTTAAATTGTTTTCTAATTTGAAGGTGAAATTTTTTAATACTTTTTTTTATTAGATCTGAAAAATAAAGTAATATAATTCGAGAAAGTGGCACAAAACAAAATAATAAAATGTCCCCTTATAATCACCTGAAATATTGTTTTAAGGTGACTGCCTACATTTGGAGCCAATTTTTTTTAAAAATCATTTTTTAAAGATTTTTTTGTTTTTTATGGTAAAATAGCATTTGAAAATTAAAAAATAAACAAAAACTTGCCAGTAAATACCATACTTTTTTATAAATTGGTCAATTTGAAGTAATTTTCAATGAAAATTAGCTAAAATGCGACACATCTGACAGTTATCTTAAATGACCCACAATCTAAGAGAAATTTTAAAATGCAAAAATGTTGCAATATGAAAATTTCCCCCAATTCATCATTCCTCTCCTTATAAAAACAGCCCCAAACACAGTGGCGTATGCAGGGGAGGGGTTGATGGGGGTTAACCCCACCCCATTTTTTCTGATTACATATATTACTTAAATAGGTTCAAGCTCTGCACTGATTGCTGAAAACTACTTTTTCATAGTAAACCCCCCTCCCCCCCACTTTTGAAAATTTCGGCGTATGCTGCTGCCCAAACAAAAACTATTTAACTATTTATTATTATGCATCAATTATTGAGCGTCATTTCATTAACAATAGCATCTAAAACATTTCCCGAAAATTTTATCAAATTATATGTATTATTGTGTGAAATATCATGATAACGGTAAAGATTTGTGCTAAAAACATAATTCTGAGAAAAACTCAGTTCAAGTTGTTTGCCACTTCAATTTTGTAGCAGACATTTTTTAAAATAGCTATAACTCTGCTTCTAATTGATGTAGAATGAAAATCAAAACGGTTTTGAAAAGAGAAAAGATTGAATTGCACGATTCCTGGAAAAAATAAAATTGACCAAAATAGTCAAAAAATGAAATTTTCAACGTAGGCAGTCACCTTAAAAGATACACTATCATTGCAATAGAATGCTTTACTAAAAATTATTACAGTGAGGTTTTTTTAAAAAAATATTGAAGTTTATAATTAAAAAACGTTCTTGGAAAAAAAAACCATGCTTGCAGCTGATTTTAAAATCAGACTTGTTCAGTCTAACTAATGCAGCCAGATATTTAGAAACAATACTGCTAATTCAATCTATTTCAATGTAATATAAATATTTTATATAATCATGTATTATGCTATATATATGTATAAATATATTAAACAAAAATAAAATATATAAATAAAATCAGATTAAAATATCATGCAAATTATTCACGTGCAAATAATTTTTGCATGTGTATTTCAATTTAATGTACATATATTATATCTTATGCTATATATATGTATAAATAGGCTAAGTATAAATATATTAAGCAAAAATACAATATATAAAGAAAATCAGATTAAAATATCATGCAAATTATTCACGTGCAAAAAATTTTTGCACGTGTATTTCAATTTAATGTACATATATTATATATTATGCTATATATATGTATAAATAGGCTATGTATAAATATATTAAGCAAAAATAAAATAGATAAAGAAAATCAGATTAAAATATCATGCAAATTATTCACGTGCAAAAAATTTTTGCACGTGTATTTCAATTTAATGTACATATATTGTATCTTATGCTATATATATGTATAAATAGGCTATGTATAAATATATTAAGCAAAAATAAAATATATAAAGAAAATCAGATTAAAATATCATGCAAATTATTCACGTGCAAAAAATTTTTGCACGTGTATTTCAATTTAATATACATATATTATATCTTATGCTATATATATGTATAAATAGGCTATGTATAAATATATTAAGCAAAAATAAAATATATAAAGAAAATCAGATTAAAATATCATGCAAATTATTCACGTGCAAAAAATTTTTGCATGTGTATTTCAATTTAATGTACATATATTATATCTTATGCTATATATATATATAAATAGGCTATGTATAAATATATTAAGCAAAAATAAAATATATAAAGAAAATCAGATTAAAATATCATACAAATTATTCACATGCAAAAAATGTTTGCACGTGTATTTCAATTTAATGTACATATATTATATATTATGCTATATATATGTATAAATAGGCTATGTATAAATATATTAAGCAAAAATAAAATTATAAAGAAAATCAGATTAAAATATCATGCAAATTATTCACATGCAAAAAATTTTTGCATGTGTATTTCAATTTAATGTACATATATTATATCTTATGCTATATATATGTATAAATAGGCTATGTATAAATATATTAAGCAAAAATAAAATATATAAAGAAAATCAGATTAAAATATCATACAAATTATTCACGTGCAAAAAATTTTTGCATGTGTATTTCAATTTAATGTACATATATTATATATTGTTAAATATATATATATGTATAAATATATAAATATATGTATAAATATATATTAAGCAAAAATAATATATATAAACTAAAGAAATTCTGATTAAAAATCATACAAAGTTATTGAATCGTTACTAAACACGTATTAGATGTGGAATATATAGAATTCCATGTGTTGTAAATGCAAAAAATCTGTATACAAAAAATCTGTATACAATGAAGATTTGGCCTTTTGAACCGGCTAGCTTTTGTGACGTACAGTTTGGAACATATCACTGCGCATGCGTCAAGTTTGCAACTAAATTCGACATTATTGTAATATTAAATTGTAATACTGTATTGTAATATATATTATATATTATGTATTAAAAAATATATAGTATATATTAAAATATATATATTATATATGGTTAAAATAATGAAAACCTGTTTTACTGTGAAAAAAATTCTGATTCAATTTTTCTTAAATTAACGAATCACGGTGAATGAATGACTCACTTGTGTTTACATTTTCAAGTTCTGAGAAACACTATGATAACGCGAAAGGTGGCGGAAAAGAGATAATTCTCTAATGAAGAGATAATTTTGAAATAAAATTGATCGAAATAAAGTTGATTTGTGTCGATATTACGCTGTTTTAATTACAATTATTTGGGTTTAGTTGGCAAATAATCTTTTTGAACTTTACTTTTAACTTGTTAAGCCTAACTCATAAAACAAAATGGATGCCAAATGGATGGATATGAGGTGGTCGCTCCGGACGCGTTACGGACAGAGTCGACTACAGAACACGGCAACTATTATAAGGATATATATATTTATATAGTTTTACATCAATTGTATAGATTGATCGTCGTATTTATTATATATATATATATATATATAATTATATATATTTGTCATTAATTGCATACATTGACCGTTGTATTTAATTTGAATGTACCCCGTAACGAAGTGCGGGTTTTCAGCTGGTTTTTTTATAAAGTAAAAGACGAAATTTTGACCTTCAGATGCGCTAGAATGCTATTTTGATTTCTCAAAAATATTTCTATATTTTTACATTATGTTTCAAAGCGTGCATTTAGTGTAAAAAAAAAAGTTTTATTCTTGAAAAAAAAGAGTAATTTTCCCCCAAATGAACATATATATTTTAAGGCTTGTGTCCGTCAGCCATTTTTATGGCTTCAGTCTCTAGGATAGCTCTGTCTTAGTTCTTTCAGTAAAGGCCTGCGATTATTCCACATTCCTTTACCCACACACGGGTTTGGATTTATTATTTTCATTACTAGGGGCTACCCTAGGCTCGCTCCTCTGTTGTGGCTAATAGCGAGATACATAGGGGTGATTCTCGGGCAATGTAACAGCTTCCATCCATTTCTTGTTGTCACCGTTAATGCGAAGGGCGTTTCTTCACTGTTGAATTATCAGCTTTAAAATTCAATTAAAAATCGAAAATTTAAGATATAGACTTGAAATTAGGTTTATATGAATAGGAAAGCTTTACAGCTTCCAGATGATGTAAATATTTGCTTTGTAAGATAAAAACTCGAGGAGCATCGATATTACATCCACATAGGGGACGATAGTTCTTGAAAAACTGTGTTTCATTTTTTGATGAAAATATGAGTCTGTTTTAAAATATTTTTAAACGAATGAGGTACAGTTTGAAAGAGAAATTTCTGTAGTCTTAGACTGTAAAAAGATCAAAATTCTACGATCATTTTTTGGCGAGTTATCGTAATCTGAAGATGAAAAGGTCAATATGTTTCCCACAAAATATAAAATAAAAAAAAACTTAAAGTCCGACGAAGATGAGACATGTCTTACTTTGTGCCCCCTTTTCTGCATCCATTGGTATCGCTCTCGACCCCATACTCCCAGCGGTTTCGGAGGAGATAGCGTGACAAGTTTTTGACAGCGGCGGCGGTGTTACTTTTTTTTAGAATAGAGAGATTCACAGTAAATGCTGCCATGCACAATCCTGCAGCAGCAATAGCGCAGTGCAGAAAGCGATGTTTTTCCCGTGCACCAGACAGTAACTCAACTGCAGTCAGGAATTAAGGAAAACTCTGGTCAGGAACTTAGAGTGCTATACTTTTTCCAAACTCCACGTGCCACTCGGTAGTGTTCATAAGAACGCGGGTATCTGCATTCACAAGCACACTCATGCGCGGGGGGGGATGACATCTGGAGGGTTTGTACCTTCTCTCAACCACTGTCTTCATAGAAGGAGTTTTTGGTCTACGGATTTACCGTGCTTCCATCTGGCCTAGACGCGAAGGTATTGAATGGCGTTCGTCGAGATTCTTACCGAACATCCTCCGTTTGCAGCCCGACGCACTACCACTTGGCTACTTCGTGCCTCAAACCTTACATGAAAAAGGCCGCTTGATGCTCAATGACAACAGTTTGCAAAGGTATTTAACATAAAATAAACTTAAATTAAGAAGGAATATAGAATATTTGCAGATGTTTACAACAATATATTGGCATGGAGTATTAATTATTGCATTTTCTTTGGAGACTTTTTTCAAATTTTTTTTTATGATTCTATCAATTTTCTTTTTTTTTCTCAAATATTAATCTCTGTTCTCTGAAGATAAGTGCTTTTAAGCCTGCTGATGGTCCTTAAAACGCAATGCGAGTGTTTTCAAGAATTCTTTTATTTTAATTCATTTTTATTAAAACACACTTTTATTTTTGTGACGATTGACATTCATAATTTAATGGCTGTTTGAAAAAAAAAACTGAAATAGTCTTCATTTTAAAAAGTTGATGTAATTGAAATATTGTCAAAAACTTTTTATGTTAGTTAAAAATCATTTTTTTTTTAGTCGCAAAATAAATGAAGCGATATATTATTTTCTTTAAAGCAGCTTTTTTTTCACTTGGTGTTCTCCACCAAAACGTTGTTTCTTTATCGTTTAGTGCCAATAAACTGTAACTTTGCTTGGAATTTTTAAGGTACAAAATAGCAGAGATCGTAGGCTGGTATTAAGTGTAAGAATTATGCAGACGTTGTGTTGTATCTAAACCTTTTTGTTACTAATTTATATTATTTCAAATCGATGAGTATTAATAATTTTAACTTATTTCTTATTCTTAAAACGTATAGTGGTGAGTATTGCGTTGTGTATTAGTTCTTCAAACTAAAACAATAACCAAGATTCTATGGCTAACAGAATTACACAAATGAATAAGCACAAAACATGACAGACACAATTTTAACCGAGGGAACAAACTAAAAATTTTATTAATTTCTTTTAACACAAGTTAATAAAATCTTATCACCTTACGTTGAACAATAGAATTTAGAGAAATTTTATCTCATTGCCTTAACTTCTTTATACATTCAACATACACATACATATTAATAATATCACTCGTTCTACTTGTAAACATAATATTAACTAATAACATCCCTCGTATTAAAAATATTACGAGTTCACTTGAACATCATTAAAAAAAAATTTGGCCAAGGGTTGATTGACTGACCACAAAATAAATTAAAAGAACAAAAAAAAAATATTTAAATTATGCCATGGCTAAAAGAATTTAAAAAATAAAACTTAACTGAAAGGGGAGTTTGAGCCTCGAGGGAAGTTAATGCAACTAAATCGTCATCAGACATCGGGAAAGAATCTACTCCAGCTCCAAGGTCTTTACTCAAAATTCATCATGGCGTTCTTCGAAGTTTCCGGTAAGCTCCGAACAACCAACAGCATGGATTAGGGAAGAGACAGCCAGCCAGCGCTTCCGTCAGCGAGACAGCAAGAAAAAAGTTTTCTTATTTTTTGTGTGCAGCCTTTTTATAATCTTTTTAAGTCCATTCTACGAGGACCCTTTCGATTTCATCATCTGGGCTCTTATTGGCCGAACGCATGTCCAGGGCTCATGACCTCCTCACATCCGGGTACCTAGTATACGGGGGGAGCCCCAGGGGGTCCGCTTATCAGTACATTCCTTTCTCAAAAATTGAGTAAAATCGTCTCTTTTCTTGAATGAAACTGAATAAACTGTTATCGCCATTTCTTTAAGATTTTCGTTAAGCACTTTCTGCGTTTTAGTCCAGTACGAGATAATTTAATATATATATATATATATATATAAAAGGAAATTTAAGCGTATAAAACTTAAAAATTATAAGGAGGGAAAATAAATAAAAAGACTAAACAAAGCTTAATTTAAAACAAAAAAAACTTTACCTTGAGTCAGTCAATCAACATGAAAAAGAATTAAAATAAATTGAAAATTGTCAGTCAATCAAACAGTAAAATAAATTAAATACCTGTATGTTACATTTATAGTACATAAAATATGATTTATAATTTGCTCAACTTTCATGAATGCCACTACAATTAATCCGCGCGAAATTTTATCTAATGACACTCATCAAAGTTAAACAATAGGTGGAGAAAATTGTTAACGTATTTAATTCTCTGTATATCTAATTTATATATTTTTTTAATTTATAAAGCGATACACAACAGTTGTTTCCTATTGACTGAAGATGAAGACTGTAAAAAACTTTAACGCATTAAAAGCTTAAATAAAGAATTGGATTTTGAATTTAGTTACTGCTCAATGCCTATAACTCTTGTTTGATTGTTGTAATAAAAATCGTGGTGTCGAGTGGTCTCTATCGTTCTCTCACGCAAATGAAGCGGAACTTTGTCTGACGTTTCTTGAACTTGACACGCAACACCAGCAAGGGAAAAGAAACAACCTACACACAGATAGACAGGGCCGGATTTAGATGAAAAGAGGCCCTAGGCTATTCCACTTATGAGGCCCTTTCACCTCTCATTTTTAAATTTGTAAATTACATGAAAGATAATAAAATACATCATTACAATGAAATATAAAAATATATTAAATGAAACATGTTGTTATTGGTACTAACCTATATATATATTCAATACATTGAAGATTAAACCAAATTCAATTCAGATAAATTTATTTCATATTAATTCGCATTTAAAGTTTAAGTATGAATTATTATGAATTTTAAATCTTAAACTAAACCAAAAATGGAATTTTTATTCAAACAAAATCCAGATCACAAAAAAGAAAATCTCAAATTGTATATTATATTAAATTTTATGTTAATAGTTATATTATTTAAGAACTGATTCAATCTAAGTATACATTTAAAATGAAATAGTAGATTAGAAGAATTTCTTTCTAAAGTTTTTCACACAGAATTCTTCTATAAGTTCATCAAAATCTATTTTCTCCTTATTTTCGGTCCAGTGTTTTAGTGTTCACTGTTTTTAGAATAGTGTAATTTTAATTTTGCTAACAATTTGAATGTAGGCCCCTCTTGATCTTGAGGCCGTAGGCTGAAGCCTAGTTAGCCTATAGGAAAATCCGGCCCTGCAGATAGAGCTTTATGACACTCTAGCCTACTCGCTGAGAACATTTCTACCCCACTGAGAATTCTAGCCTCCAACCTTTACGCTGGGCCTCCTACCTCCACTCTCCTAATTCTCAACTCACCATCTTGACTCGAGTTCGAACCAACCGTTTGGGGGCGCACCTGTCGCTCTGGAATTTCTACCTAGGCGACACACCGCGATGTCCTGCAAACACTTTCTATACCTTAGTATCAGGCACAGACTCTAGCTAAAGCCGCCTGATATACTACAATTGTAGTATTTCACCAAGCAAAAACAACACCCCATCTTTGTGAGGATATGGCATTCTTAGTCGAATAAAAACGAGTTTTGTCGCAACTAGGACACGGGTTATCGAGCTAAATATATTTTTAATTATATTTCTTCTAATATTCATAATGAGGTTCGAACCGTACTGACAAAGGTGAATTCATTTCAAAATTCCTTGTTGCCATACCTGCCAGCTAAAAGAGGCATCTTTCGTTTACACTGCGAACTTTATTTTTTTTAAAGTAAAACTTCAAAAGCTGGGAATTCTAATTTTTAAAACTCTTATTTAAATACATTAATCAAATCACAGAAGAGAGTTTTGGAAAATTGAAGCATTTTTAATACTTACTTCAAAACGAATTAAGGGGTCCAGGATGCAAAATTTAATTCTTTAATATTTAAGCCCATTTATAATGTTTTTTTTTTAGTCAAATGTGTCTTTATATAAAGATCACTGGGTTTATAAGAAAACCTTGAATACTTAGAAAATTCCTTGAAGATATTACTAATAAAAAATCAACGAATGTTTACTTCTTAATGAATTTTTTGATCCAATAGAACTGTTACTTTATTTACACTCATTTTGTCTTTCGTATGTGTTTACAGATCTTTATGCGTATAAAAAATTCTGATACAATCGAGAATTTAATTAATAAAGAATTTAAAATTCCAAATTAGAAGCATGTTTCGATTTTGATGTATCTGGCAAACCTGTGGCTGTTTTGGAATATTTTTTTTCGTTTTGTTCATGAAAAAGTTTTCAAAATACCCGTGTTCAGAGTTTATAAGAATAATATTTATAAATTTTTTATCACTCTAAAAGAAAAAAAACATTACTAGGTAATTCTTGCTCCAGGAGAAATATTTCTGGGTTTTTTTTTACTCTAAATGAAAATAAAAATCCCAAAGACAATTTAATGAAAATAAAACAAAGGATATAATAGAAAATTTGATAGAGGTAGCTCTTGCAAGGAAGTTTAGATATAGGTTAACCTGTTGTACCTCCCACCTATTTCTTTTTTCATCTATATAGTACATAAAAATTAAATGAATACTACTTTTTATTCTACAGAACGTAAGGGTTAACCTGTAACTTTATTTATTTTTTATGTGAACTATTTTTATGTTTTTTGGACAATTTAGAGTTAAAATGCGTACAGGACGAAGGTACATCATGACCTTGTATCTCGGTCCAAGACACGATGTGCATTGGTTCTACTGGTTTTTATTTTTATAATGTTAGTGGTAAATCCATTAATCCACCAATATCAGAGTTTCCAGGTTTATGAAGTATCTACTACCCGAGAATAAAATACTGCCTTCTATTTGCTTTAAAATAAACCGAGTTGTAAGCATCTCGCTTCTAAAATGCACAATCAATCAAGCATATCCTTCGATCGAATAAACATGACCCATCTACCAGGCAAAATAAGGGACGCAGTGGCCCAGTTGGCAAGAGCAGAGGGCTAGTGATCTGAAAGTCACTGGTTCGATGCTCGTCTCTGACAAATCCACTGCCGTGTACACTAATGGCGGCTGGTGCGCGTAAACTCTGTCGTGGCTGCAATGTCCTCCAAGTTCTCGAAATTACCTCTGGTGGTGCAGGGTAAAGTGTTCCGGTCTCGTCACTTGACTCGTTTCGAAATGACGGGACCGGTCCTTTAGTCAAGTCGGACTCCGACCCTTGTGGTGCCGGTCAAAACAGGAGCTGCACCTTCATTGCCCATAGCCTTCGGGGCTTGATGTGATATTGTTGTCAAGTGGCATAAGGAACAGAAAAAACATCATGGGAGTCTATGGGTATCTCGCCAAATATGATAGTTATCGCCAAGTTGACGATAGCTTTTGTGACTTATTTTGGTCGCCAGATTTGGCGATATTTTGCCAGATTTGGCGATATTGGAGAATTGAATGTAATGTAACTGCGTTAATTGGCGTGTATTGTATTGAAGATTCTGGTATTCTGACTTGTGTTCTTTTTTTAGAATTTTCTGCTGTATAGAAGACAGTTGTTACGGTATTTATGTTTGAATTTGTGTATGCGCCTAAGAATTTACAAAATAAAAAATTTAAAAAAAAAAAAATTCTCCTTTGCAGTCCTGCACTTGGAAACTACGTCACTAGCTGAGAGAAGGGAAAAATTGGAATTCTGAGTTTTAATACGATTATTTAATTACGATTAACATAATACTTACTTCAAAATGACAAAATCCACAGCCGTGTTCAATAATGGTGGCCGGTGCACGTAAAATCTGTCGTTGATGCAATGTTCTGGGATCAAGTGTTCCGGTCTCGTCACTTGACTCGGCTCTGAATTACGGGACCGGCTCGTAGGGGGTAATGCTGGCCACCTATACGGTGCCCCCTTAAATGAATGTCTCGCCCTTTGCTGACAACAAATGGCGTCATAGCCAATCTTCCGAGCATTTGTAATAAACTTACGTCAAAAGTAAAAATTTTACCCTTACTGAACCTTAAATTCAGAATCTAAGAAAAAAATCGGGTAAGTTGATCAATTAAATTTAATTGTAAACGCAATTAACAAATCACAATTAAACATCAAAACAAAACATCAATATCATTCTTGATTGTAAGCTGTCATATCAACCCTCAGAAATATATTCTGCTGCTGTTTTAGGGATTGATTGTCTTGGAGAATAGAGATGTTCCTCGTCTTAAGAAACCAATATAAAAGAGATGCTGATAAAATGTGTATTAAATAGCAGCGGGTTGTACCTGGGACCTCCCTGAGTGTTTGGAGTATTTAAGACTGTTTTTACTCGTATAAAATCCTTCTGTTTTAAATTTTAGAGATATTTATTACACTCATGTCCATAAATTAAGGATAATTCAGAATCACTGGGAATTCGAAATCTAAAGTAAAAATTTCACCTGAAGAATTATCATACACATCTTCAAGACTAATATGCAAATTACAGGAAGCCACCAGATGACGCCGATAGTACGTCACAATGACGAGGGTGTAAGAGAGGGGTATATAAGGAATGGTGGCAAGAAGTAAAATTGTTCACAAGCGTTCTGTAAGCCGCCCAGTGCCATAACCGAATAGTTATGACGCATGTGGATGATTTTTTACGTGGTAGAATTATCGCCCGCCTGGAATGTGGGCGTACTCAGATGGAAATATCCGAAGAATTTGGAATTTCCAAAAGTGTTCTCTCCAGGCTTTGGCAACGATTCCAAGATGATGGAAATGTCAATAGACTTTACAGTACAGGTCGCCCCCGAGTTACGACGCCGAATGAAGACCGGTATTTGGCAGAAACTGCCAAAAGACGGAGCACAGCATCCGACCTGTCTCGTCAGCTATCTGCAGCCACGGGTACCACAGTTTCAAGGCAAACCGTGTACAGACATTTGGGAAATATTGGTCTATATGCTCGCAGGCCTGTCAGATGTGTTCCGCTCACGGCAACCAACTGTCGGCAGCGATTAGCCTGCAGAAGAGAACATGCAATGTGGACATCGTCACAGCGGGCTTGTGTGATGTTTTCCGACGAGTCCAGGTTTAGCTTGCAGTCTGAATCACGTCGGACTTTCATACGGAGAACGCCAGGTACCCGTCACCACCAAGACAACATCATTGAACGACACCGTTACGGTGGTGCAGGATTTCTCGTTTGGGGCGGAATTATACTGGGCTCCAGAACAGACCTGCATGTTCAAATATGAACCATGAACGGTCACATTTATCGGGACATCATTCTGGAACAACATGTACGATTGTTTAGGGGTGCCATGGGCGAAGAATTTGTGTTTATGAATGACAATGCCCGTCCTCACCGAGCAAACATCGTAAACGAATGCCTTCAATCTGAGGATATCACCCTTATGGAATGGCCAGCATTCTCACCTGACTTGAATCCGATAGAGCATGTGTGGGACATGCTTGGCCGACGCGTTGCAGCCCGTCAACCACCTCTTACATGTGTACCGGAACTCGGGAGAGCATTGCTTGCTGAGTGGAGTAATCTTCCCCAAGATCAGCTCGATAATTTGATACTCAGCATGCCTAGGCGTTGTACGGACTGTATTTCAACGCATGGGAAACATACAATGTATTTACCATCATAACAACCATGTAATACTAAGTTTCTGTAAAGGAGATATTTTTTACAAGTGCTCCAGGGAGCAAAAATCGTAGTTTTTATGAATGGTATCATACATGCACCATCTTTTTTATTCTTTATCTTTTGTTTAATAAATGCGCTTTATGAACAAGTCACGTTTGTTTTGTTTCTCAACCTTTATTTGCCGGAGCTGGCATTATCCTTAATTTATGGACATGAGTGTATTTGAGGTCATATATCGTAACTGATAAATTTATAGCAATAATTTATTTTTCATCGGCCCATAAATGTGTTAGCTTCGCAAATGAGACGTTTATGATATTACTCAGTTTCAGAGTTACATCAATTTATTCCGCAATATCGAATTCTCATGTGCAGGATTAGTCATCCTCATCTACCTCTGACAATGGAGATCCATCTGATAAATACATATATGATGGTATAATTTATACATACAATTTATGCATTAGTATCTACATATATGTATCTATGTATATGATACAATATGCATATATATATATATATATATATATATATATATATATATGTGTGTGTGTGCGTGTGTGTGTCAAATCTAGAAATTATTAATAAAAAAGAATGATTCACTAACATGAATATACTGAACTCTCCTCTGTGTAAACAACAACACTTCGCAAACTGGGAGTTCAGTATATTCATGTTAGTAAATCATTCTTTTTTATTAATAATTTCTAGATTTGACATATATATATATATATATATATATATATATATATATATATATATATATATATATATATGTATATGATACAAATGCCTCCTACATGGAATGACAATACGACATGTTTTCTCTGGTATAGTTTTCTAAGTCCCATTTTTGGGAGGTTGACATCTCCTCAGTTACGTTCTAATTTGTTAGTTGTTTTCCCAAGTATTCGAAATAATCGTTTCGGTTCGTATGCGCATAAGTTCCGAGCCTTCCGGCGTTTCAATTTACAAGTTTTAAATACTTGTTTAAAATTCCAACCTTTATTTGGTCGAATTAATACCGAAATATTTTATTGTATAAAGCAGTGAACACTGTTTTGCTGAGATATTCCCACGCAGATCGTTACGGGGTGAAAATGCGTCACGCAATTCAAGAGAGACACAACAGTTTAGCGTCACTCCCCACAAACAACTGCCCACTCCCCAGCCTGAGCCAACCAGAAAGCGATAGCCGAAGTTACAAACCCTTTGAGGGGCACAGTGCAAACGCCTAAATCTAGTCTTCTTTCCACTTGCATTCAATGTATTCCAGTTAAATGACCAGAAAATGACTAGTGCTGCCATCTGTTATCAGTTTAAAGAAGTAAAAACATTTTTCAACCTTTAATTTGAAAAATTTTCAAGATTTTTATTTTGGGTTAAAAAAAATCGGGAAAAAAAACTGCACCGCCCAGACGGTGGAAGTCGTTGCCCCTGAGAAGGTTAAAACCCACGACATCAAACACGATAATAAATGTCATATCTTGTCTGCTACATGACACCCCAGCGATCAATCAAGAATGCGTGTAACAGCGAAGATCATTTTGGGAAATCATTTAAAACCACAACGTAGCTCTGTCTTACGAGCAGAGTAGAAACTGTGAAAAAAAATAAATAAAATGCTGTCAAAACAAGTACATAAAAGGACAAAACTAGGAATCAAAACCAGGACAAAACTAGGAATCAAAACCAGGACAAAACTAGGAATCAAAACCAGGACATACGCGTGTAACGACAAAAAGAAGTCAGGACCTCGGCGAAGTTTGAACGACGCTATTTTACCCTTACTCTAATTTAGTTTAGATAGGGATCATGTATGTAAAGAGATTATGGAAATGCGGACGCCAGATAATTATTTTAAAGGGATTGTAGAGTTCATTATACGAATATTAGTTAATAGTAGTTAACAGGGCACGATTTAGAAAATTCTGGACTATAGGCACAACTCGGGATGGGGGGCCCCCTAACACTGATATGGGGGTAACATTTCCAAAATTGACACACAAAAAAAAAATAATCGTGAATCATTGTGAAAGTACCATTTTACCAAGAATTGGTTATTTGAAGCGTAGAAGCCTAGAACATTATCAAATAACAAAAAGCAATACAACATATTAACCTCTTCATTAAAACACCAATACAATGCAACCAGGAAAACTTGTTAATCCTTTATATACACTACAGTCGAACCCCGTTATATTGAAACTGGTATATAACGAACTCCCGGATATAACGAACGAAAATTTTTGTCCCGCCGTTTTCCTATTGCACTTAATGATAATTTACCCTTTTTATAGTGCAACCTCCGAAATCTTAAGAATCGGCTATAACGAACATTTTTTTCTGTCGACATCTCAATTTTTAAAATTTTTAAAACTTTTTAAGAATGTTGAAGACACAACGAATGTTGAAGAAGCAAAGAATGTTGAAGAAGAAGATGATGAAGATTTACCTATCGCGGTGCGGATAGAAAAGCACAAAATTCCATCGTTCTCAGATTGTAGCGTGCAATTGTTCGAAACGTGATGAGGAAGTCGTTACATGTGAAAATCCGACTGATGAAGATATTGTGGGAGAAATTAGAATGAATCATTCTGAAATCGGAGATCCTGCTTCTGATGCCGATGAAGAGGAGTATATAAATGACGAAATCTCCGCCATCTCAGATGCTACAGCAGCGATGAGTGTCATTAATAAGTTTTTGTCAACACAAACCGTGGAAGAAATAAGAGTGTTGGAGTCATTTGATGTATTGGACAAAGAAATTAAAATATAATTATCAAAACAAACAATAATAATTATTATTTAATTATCAAAACAGTGAGCAACTATTAAAGATAAAATCGATTAATTTACATCATTTTTAGTTAATTTAATTAGTATTGTGTCAGTTTAATGTAATCGATTTTAGTCAATTTAATTCATTAATGATCATTTTTAATAGATTTTATTATTTTTTCAATACATCATTATTGAATATACATAGCAACTAATGAGCTATACATTTTGTGAACTCTAACATTTTTCTTAATGGTTCGGATATAGCGAACAAAACCTTTGGTCCCTTGAAGTTCGTTATAACGGGGTTCGACTGTATAACATACATATGATGAAATATACATATTATGAACCAATCAATCAAATTTGAAAGGGGATATAAAAAAATTGCTATAAAAAAGGTAAAAAAAAAAAAAAAAAATGGAATTGGGAATTTTCTTTTTTTATTTTAAAATAAAAATTTTGCCCCCCCCCCTAACATTCGGGGGCCCCTCAGGCCCAGACCTACTGGGCCTAATGGAAAATCAGGGCCTGGTAGTTAATCATTACAAAACAAACAAACTTGATATGGCATGAAAATGCAGCTTTACTCGACAAAATTAACACCCTGCGTAATTTGTTTTTTCGGCTCGAAATTTTTCTCTATCGGAAAGCGGCAGACGCTTTGAAGTCTGTTAAAATGGAACTGCGGCTCAAAAAATATCGGAGAAAAATATCTGTTTTTTTCTCTCATAAAGAACGTATTGATATTTTCAGGATTCTGTTATAAGCAGTTCGAAGAAAAACACTTAGGACTTATTTTTCTTCCAAATAAAAAAAAAAGAAGTACAAAATCAGTCAATCAACTACAAAAAGGAAACTAAGTTTGATTGATCAACCTCCTATTTTGCTCATCAAAGAAAATTTTTTTCCCCCTGTCATGAAAGGCAAGAAAAGTACTTTCATTTGAATAAGATCTTCAAAAGATTTAGCAGCTTTATTTTATTTTATTTTTTTTCATTCCCTCTCCCCAACAAAAATGCTCTAAAATATGGCTCCATAAATCGATTTCCCTAACTGCAAAACGACTCTGGAGCTTTTCAAAAAGGAAGGCCACTCTTTTATATGACGAAAAATATTCTGTTATGTCCGGCGACAAGAATCGATAATAATTCATCCAGTCCCTTTTCAAAAGTTTCCGTGTGATGGAAAAAAAGTACAGTTTTAAATAGGAAGTTTATAATTTATAGCTCAGAGGCTGACGCATCCTCCGGATCCATTAACTAATCGATGATAATTCGCCCTTCTTTCGATGCCGGCCCTCCCTCTTAATAACCACACGGGTTTTTAGGGGAGATTCGATTTTTAGGAAGAATTTCGGGAGTGACCTCCCGAGAAAGTTTCAGGAGAGAATATTTTAAACACATAGCGAATATTCTTATGGGTGAGTACCCATAAGAATACCCATGATGTGAATACTCGATAAATTTCATTCGTGAAAATGGCGCACAAGGTGCGCCCATAAAGTAACCGGACAATTTTTTATCAATAAGAAAAATATTACTCACCTTCAAAATAATCGCCAAAGGAGTCTATACAATTTTTCCAACGTTTCTTAGAGTCACCGAAACACTGTTTATAGGCGTCGGAACTAACAGTTCGCAAAATACGCGTAACATTTCATTTAATAGCCAAGACGTTTCCAAATCTATGTCCTTTCATGGATTTTGCGTTTTTTAATTATAAAGGGCTTATTCACCACGAATTTGTCCCTGAAAATCAAACAATTTATCAGTATTTTTACAAGGAGGTGCCTTTTCGATTAAGAAACGGGATAAGGCGAGTTAGGAAGGAACTGTTTGATTCTGGGCAAAGGTTTCTTTTACACGATAATGCTAGGCCCCATACATCAATATCTGTACAACAATATCTTGCTAAGCATTCAATTACAGTCATAAATCACCCACCATATTTATCACGACTTATCACCAGCTAATTTTTTAGTTTTTCCGAAGCTTAAGGTGGCCATGAAAGGACAGAGATTTCAAAACGTCTCGGATATTAAATGAAATTTTACGAGTATTTTGCGAAAGGTTAGTTCCGAAGGCCTATAAACAGCGTTTCGATGACTTGAAGAAACGTTGGAAAAATTGTATAGACTCCTTTGGCGATTATTTTGAAGGAGATAAATTTATTTGAAGGTGAGTAATATGTTTCTTACTTATAAAAAAAATTGTCCGCTTACTTTATGGACGCACCTTGTATGTACATATGAGCCATTTACAAGCCAAATCGGATAAGTCCATTTTATGAAAGTTTAAAAATTTTCGTGTCAAAACACTTGATGGATTCCTAAAGTTTTGCATTGATAACAAATTTACCAAATAATCAGGATTCACACCACTCAGTGACAAAATTTCTTTTAGCCATCGAATAACAGGTAACAATTTTCAGACGCCAATCAAGTTAAGTCCATACTCTAACGGGAATAGTCGCAATAATGTGATTCAAACGCAGAAGTAAATAATTGATGATAACGGTGAATGGTTTGGTATCGCTTCATCCCTCCCCAAAAAATAAAATATGTTGCATTCGAGCGAGTGACCTTATGACTTCGGCATCTCTACACTATCGCAACAGGCACATAAAATTTCTAAGAAATTTTATGAAAGCCTTCCTAACATTCGTAACGAAATAATTGCAGAATTCCCTGATTACGATTATTATCTTCCTGCTAATCGTAAGCGCCCTAAGGCGTGTCTTCTTAGGAGCTAATATTAATTCCCTTACCGCCATACTCATCCCATCTTGCTCACCTACTTGTGTGCTGGTGTAGTGCAGTGCCATCGCGCTGACCTGTATTCCCTACTTTGTGGATTCGGTCCTAGGTGGTGTCGCATCTTCCAAATTTCCATATCTTGATATTTTTAGTTTTCCCCCGCGGAAATCTGCAATCATCTCGTTACGAATTGGATGCCCCTGAAAAGGGCCTTTTCTTCTTTTTTGTGCAAACTTTCCATCTTGTTTGCTGAGGGGCTCCTTAACTTGTTAATTTAATTCATCTTATTCTCTTTAAATTATAAATATTAATACTCAATTCTAATTTTTAAATCTTAATGCTTTTTACTTGCTAATTTTTTCTTACCCTTCCTATCGGAAGGATTTAAACTTAATTTTTAACTTAACTTAACGTGTAACTTCAAACTTAATTTATCTTAATAATTTTTTTTCTACTGAGCACATTTACATTTATTATAAGCATCTTGAGACAGGAGTTAAAGTCAATAGACCCATGAACTCTACTCATCACATACAGTTCTGGTCACGAGTGACCTTATTTTCCTGTGCGGAAGAATACTGTTACCAATAGAAGCGCTGTCCGCCTCGCAACCGCTTTACTCCAGATTTGCGTAGAGAATGCGTCGCTGTACAACTGAGGGTTGTGTGCATTTCGTCTTTAACCATTTTGCATGTATAATAAATATAGTTAATCAAGATCGATGGACTAGTTTTCCATGTCTTTACCGACATCGGAAACGACAAATTGGTAGCAGAGCGCGGTTGTAATTAAGTGTATTTAAAGAGTGTTGTGAAATCCGAACTGCCGAAGCACAAATCGAAAATGGAAAAACTTTAAACGTTCCTGAACTGACTGGAGAAAATTATTTCACCTGGTGTTTGAAAATGAAAGCAGCCCTATCATTAAAACGTCTAGATACTGACATATCCAAAGTTAAGCCAGAAAATTTGGAACAGAAGGAATCCGAACAATGGAATCAAAAGAATGCTGGCATAGTAGCATACCTGCAACTCTCCATGTCAGACGAGCAGTTCGCTGCAGTTAATCATTGCAAAATGCCATTCAAACGCAGAAGCGAGTACTCGATGATAACGGTCAATCGTTTAGTGTTGTTTCATAACAAACAGAGAAATAAATGAGTCAGTGATAGTATAACTGGGTGCCTTGTGGTGCAATTATCTCAAAACCGAAAATTTCGGAGATGAAACACTCTTCTAGCAGAGGTGCGAATTATATTTAGGACTTGATCTGTACCAGAGGTGGTGTGATATTTATAGATTTAGTGGACTGCAAATGATTTTAAAAGATTTATTTTGACTTAAAACAAAATAATTACAATACTTGCACATTTAATAGAATACACTTGCGATTAATAGAATACAATTGAATATAAAGGATGGATCAACGCTGGGAAAATGAAAAACCCAAATAGCTTAAAGAATTGAATTATGAATTGACTTACATATGAATGATGAATTGCTTCACTTCCCAGACATCTTCCAAATCTTTCATTTAAGGGAATTACATAAAAAAAGAATAGAATAAGCAAGCAGAAGCCCTGCTCGCATCACGTACATAAGAATGTTTTGTCAACAACAACAGTTCATGTTTACACACACCGTTCCAAAATAAGAAATTACTGGATCAGTGCTGCCATCTATGAACGCGGGCTGCTACTACAGGACGGAACAGGTGGGGAACCTTTTTACCATTAGAGGGCACACGTAAATTAGGTAGTAATAAAGGAGGCCGCATAAGTTGATGAACCTATAAATGCGACTTTTATGAAATTATTATAGTTAGATATAGTTTTAACAATTTAGTGCACTATATAGAAAAATAACAACAAAAAATTCATCATTATTTATTTATTATTTGACATAAAAAGTTACAATATAAAATATTTTTGTATTCACATAAGGATAAAAACTTGTTATAACATTAATCATTAATTATTATTTTTTTTGCAGAAAAAATAATACGTTTTAACGTACATGGAGTCAGTCACAACAATAATAATAAAAAAATAGTTTTTGTGTAGAGATCATATAACATGTCTGGTAGTATTGCTAAGAAACTCTGAGCATTAAATTACACATAAAGTGTAGTTAAAGTATCATACAATCAGGGTAAACGAAGCTCATTTGGATAAATTTACAATTGAAGCGACTTTAGACAACAATTTCAAAATGTCAACTTTATTTTGGCCGACACTGTACATACATTCATGCCGTTCTTTATTTAATTCTATTGATTTGGAAATTGTTGTAATCTATATAATTAAATATTAATTAATACAAGTGCTAGCTTTTATGAAGGCCGCGCGTTCCCCACCTCTGATCTATACACTTATAAAAAAATAAAATCTAATAACTATCTTTATTTTACTATATCTGTCCTATTTTAAGTGTGCACTATCTGTCTATCTGCTCTCCTCTATAGTGATCTACCACACTATTAATGCCATTTAATCCACTATAACTTATTTTAATTTAACCTGTCTTTAAAGAACGCAAATTTTCTTTATTTATCAATCTTTTAAATCCTTGATTCAAAGTTTTTAAAGCTGACGCTTATATTTTAAAGGCTTTATTACTTGATGGATGATACATCACCTCGTTGTTTTGGTAGTGACTTACGGCCAGCCAAGAAAGGAGGTGCTATCGATTTTTATAAAGGATTTTCAGCTACTTTTTTATTTTTAGTTATTAGAAAACTTAAATGTCAAGCGTTGTTTAGGTGTCATTGTCTCATATTGGAAAGAATTAATATTTTTTAGAAAATTAACGGATAAATATTTCAGAAGTTTTGCAAAGTATTTTCAGTACGGTTTAAACAATATTAAGGAAATAAGCATTGAAAAATAAGGAGGTATTTTCGTAAAATATTTTTCTTGCTATGTATTAATCTATATATACACTCAGAATGGACAAAAAAATTAGCGCACCAAGAAGGAGTCGTCAAAATGAAACGAAATTTTACATACGTAATGACTACTTTGATATAAGTAAATGATAAGAAAATCAAAGAAAAAGGATAATTTATTTCAGAGAAAAAGGCAAAAGAACGGAGGAGTTAATACTCCGTTGGACCCCCTCTAGCGCGAATGCACGATGCGATACGATCGGGCATTGAGTCATACAAGTTCTGTATGATGTCTTGAGACATTTCGTTCCATATTTGCTGTAACCTTGCCTCTAGTTCGTTCAAACTCGTGGGATGCCCAACTCGTCGTCCCAAATGATCCCAGATATGCTCGATTGGAGAAAAATCTGGGGATCGGGCAGGCCAAGGAAGGGTAGTAACAGTGCGGAGGGAGTCTTGTGACACCCTTGCCGTATGAGGCCGAGCATTGTCTTCTTGAAAAATTGCTCCTGGGAGCCGTTGCATGAGTGGCAACACATGTGGTTGCAGGATTTCATGAACATACCGCTGGGCTGTCATGGTGCCACGGAACAATACTAGGGGTGACCGTGCATTGTAGGCAATGGCACCCCATACCATCACACCAGCTGTGGGAGCGATGTGTCGCTGTTCAGCAAAGGCAGGATTGAAGCGTTCACCACGAGCTCTCCACACACGAACACGATTGTCATCACTGCCGAGGTTGAATCTGGATTCGTCGCAAAAGACGACCTGGTTCCATTCCGCTGCAGTCCAGTTTCCTCGTGCGCGGCAAAACTCCAAACGGAGGCTCGATGGGTGGGCGTCAAGGGCAGCACACGTAATGGGCGCCGCGATACCAACTGTCCTTCAGCCAGGCGCCTTCGTATGGTTCTAGAAGACACAGAGGCCCGTAGTGAAGGTGCTACCTGTGCCTGGATGGCGGCCTATGAAACAGTTGGCTGTACGCGTGCATTTCTTACGATGTGGCGGTCTTCTCGACGACTGGTCTGTCGAGG
Source organism: Dolomedes plantarius (assembly GCA_907164885.2). Taxonomy (NCBI): domain Eukaryota; kingdom Metazoa; phylum Arthropoda; class Arachnida; order Araneae; family Dolomedidae; genus Dolomedes; species Dolomedes plantarius. The sequence continues at coordinate 6,935,848 of OU015497.1, read as the reverse complement.
GCGTCCTGAGTCTGGTCTTCGTGTGCATGACATCTCTCGGGTCCACTGGTCCCAACACCTCCTCACAACACAATCAGAGTGGCCAAATTGACGAGCTACTCGCCTAGCTGACCACCCAGCTTTCATCATCCCGACGATTCTCCCCCTCTCAAACTGCGACAACTGCTTATATTGTCTTCGAACACGGCGTAATGGCATGTCTATCTCAGCTCTTCCTTTGTAAATGATTCAGCACACTCAAACAAGCTTTGGTTACCTGTTTTATACCCCACAGAGTACGATGTTCAACGCCCTCTACTGGCTATACGTAATGCGCAATCACGCGGCATTTCTAATCATTTGCATATCTCCCCGACATGTACCTTCATTGCAAGTTTCGTTACGATCCCGCAATTATTTCTTGGTGTGCTAATTTTTTTGTCCATGAGTGTATATTACAAATTAATTATTACTCCCCACCACCCTCATTGGAGACTGAAGATTATATATCATTTTCTAACTAAAATCGGTCCAAAAGCAGACCAGAAAAATCAGCATACAAAAAAAGGCGAGTAGTTGAAGAGCGGACAACCTAGAGATCTTTATCAGTCTCGGCCTTTTCTTCAACTGCCAAAAAAACGTTAAAAAATTTCCAGCCCCGGAAAAGCAGAGGTCAGAAAATGTTCTCGAACAATTAACACCTTTCAGCTATCATTGGTTAAAAGATGGTTGCTGGGCCGTTGATGTGGGGAAGTTATGTCCCCCTTAATGACCGAGAGGGTGGCAAGTAATTCTCCCTTCTGTGCACATGACCTTGCGTACTATTCGTACTATTACAGGTCACCCAGAATTGCCTACGGGAGGCACATTCCCTTCTTACCGGGTAACCGGTACGAAAAACCACAGGAATGATTTTGAGCACATATATATTTTAAGATTTACAAAAAAAAAAAAAAATAGATACCCTTATAAATGTGCATGGAGCCGAATTAATGTTGTATCGAGATTATGAAATTAGAAAATATATTTTTATTTAGAGATAAAAGAGTATATTAATGAAAATAATTACAAAGTCGAGTTCCATGTCACACTATATTACAGGTAGAAGAATATTATTTAGATGAACAAACAGAATGCAATTATCTGAAAGTTCCGAAGAACATATCATCCACGTTCGAAGTCTGCAATAACCTCCGAACTTTCTGTCTAAGAATATCTATCAGACAGTCAGTCTACAATCACCTCCGTCACGCGTTCTCCGTAAGAACGTATCAGATACGTCAGGCTACAATCACCCCCAGCGTTCTGCGTAGTACCGCTTACCTTGCGATAGGTGGCGTTATTGCTTGTGATGATAACTCGCCTGTCTCTGCAGTGGGAACATCTGCCTCCCGGGCATCTATGGTTTCTTTATTCAAAGCTGCCCTCTTCGACCTTGAGTACTGCGAGTGTACAAATGCTTCAGTCAACATCTTGTCTTCAGTGCGGAAGGGCGATTCGTGGCGCCAGCCTTCTATGGTTCAGAAAAGTGCCATTTTTCTAGAACATTGTCTCTCTACTAGACAGATATTCCCACTAAAATATGTTTAAATATGTTTAAACTAGCTGAAAACCCGCACTTCGCTACGGAGTACATTCAAATTAAATACAACGGTCAATGTATGCAATTCATGCCATATATATATATATATTATATGATAAATACGACGATCAATGTATACAATTGATGTAATATATATATATATATATATATATATATATATATATATATATATATATATATATATATATATATATATATATATATATATAAGAAAATCGTAAAGGATAATTTAATAGACAAAATAATGTAGAAGAAAATATTCAAATTAAATCTAATATAAAGAATACTAAAGGATATAGTACAGTTAATATAGTACAGTTGGTAGAACATTTCTTTTACTGTATTTTAATATTTTTTTGGATAATGTCCAATCGTCTGCCGCATTAGAAAGAGGAAAAAAATATTTTTTTGTCTATTTAGTTGTTACGCACGTGACGATAAATTTATTGAAAGTACCAGAAATAGAAATCACGTGATCAGCATTTAATAAATTAAATTCTAAAAATTAATCTTTAAAAATTCACCAAAAATCAGGAAATGGAGGTAAAAATTCGAAAAAAATTTCATTTTGAAGGAATTTTTAGGATCTTTCTCGTGATATAAATTTTATAACCCTCAATGTATTATTTTAAATGCAAACGTAATAAAAGTTAAAAAAACAGCTTAAAAATTTAATTAAAAAAAATCTCTCTTAGTGCACCCCTATACCATAACAAGAATCGCCATGCAAAATTTCAGCCCTTTAGGTCTAGCTGTTTGGTCTGTGCGTTGTATGTCAGTGAGTCAGTTACGGAACTGTTTTATATATATAGATACCTTACCGCCAGGCAGATATTCTTCATACATTTTGTATAAAATGTACAGTAAGGCTGAAAATCTTTCAAGGTTTGAGTTTTTGAAGGTTCTGGGAACGACTTAGGCCAAACCCTTCATGGAAAAGAAGGAAGAACATTCCTAACCTTCCGAATGATTTGTTAATTAAATATAAAAATATATATGTAAGAAAGGCTTCGGGTCTCAGGGTTTCAGGGGTGGTCGTAAATCTTTGAAATCATGAACTGACTCAAATAATGCGAATATTACAGGACGAACACTATTATATTGAAACGAAACGGTATATTTAAGAAATAACATAAAACAGGTTCTTTAAGCTAGGAATTACTTCGTTACTATCGAAATGCGTCGTTTGATCGTCGTTACAAGTAATCTAAATTCTCCTTCTACGCAGCCGTCTGCTGCTATAGAATAGAACGTCTTTTCACAGCGAAAGTCTCCAAAGCCGTCTGCTGGGATGGTACGTCTTGCCACTACTAAAGTCAATTCTCCTCTAAGTGTTTCACGGGGAGTGCACAGATGGCGCTGGCTGGAAAACAGAAGCGCCAGCAGCGGGTGTCAGAGGCCTCTCCCACATATATATCGTTGTTTTCTACTTTTCTTTTGTCTGAAGTTTAAAATAAAGTATTGTTGAAAATGCAAATCTGTAAGTGCCTATGCGAACCTGAAACTCTAGTTAGGAATACCTGGGAAAGATATATTCCATCTATATCTGCCTTCCAGGCATAGATTCCCAGTAAGCGGGGAAAAAAATCATGTTCACACCAGAGTTAAACCGAGTATAATGCTACGTATTCTATACTTTAAATGTCTGTTTCATTTATAAAAACACGCACGCAATTAAAACTTGCCAAAAATATTAATAAATACATCTGCTACACATCTCGAGCACGATGCCATTAATCATTCTTTCAACTGCAGATCATTACGTGCACCGGCCCACTGCACCCAGAAGTATACGAGGATAAAGAAAACACAATCTCGCTACAAAATCGTCTAAAATTTCATCTCCCCCCTTTTAATGGAGGGATAAATGTAATTCCTACCTTTCTTCCGCAACCTTTATCACTTAGCGGTTTAAAATATTGATGGGGTCATTAATCATAGAAGAGGCTTTGTTGCGGGAAAAAGTTCCTTCCTAATGTATGCCGCGAAATGCGAGGATTGACTAATCATTGCTCTCGATGATTATTCGGACTTTTCAGACACAAATCAACAGCGTACGCAAAGGATGTCCGATACAGACAACCCACGAACAAGACGTCATGCTTACATCATGGTGTCGCTCTTAGGGCCTGTTCACATAGGACTCCGTTGCGCTGCGTTAAGGAAAAGATGACGTAGAGACGAAAATCATAGGCGTTAAAAATTCGTTTGGAGGGCATATGATTGGTTTATTTTCGTCTCAACGTCATCTTTTCCTTAACGCAACGCAACGGACTCCTATGTGAACAGGCCCTAACACGGTTCGAGAATTCCCGTACAACGAAACACGTGATGAGAATTTTTAGGCATCTGAGATATACCTAAATTGTTCAGAGGATGAATGTTTAGATACACACACACACACACATATATATAGTAATAATGCCCCACTATTATTAATTGTCCTAATCTAACGCGTATTCTAAATTATCATGTTATCGTTTCAATAAAGCACAGTCCCTTTTTCCAAATTGTGATCTAGGAATAAACGAACAAACTGATTAATTTGTCCCTTAAACCGCCAAGTGCGAACCATTAAAGTTATTTTTTCCATGTTTTTATTAACTCGCTTCCTTGTTTGTTTGTTTGTGTGTTTGTCCAGTACAAATCTTGCAATCGATTTTTAACTAACTTCCCGACTAGCTAGACATTTGAAACTTTCAGAATAGCTCAGAATACGATCACAATGCATTATTTTCACACTTTTAGCCATCTTTAAGCAGAATTGAGTTCTTTTTCAGTTAATTTTGTTTTGTAGAATGGTGCAGCCATCTATCGGCCAGAACGGGAATGAAAAGTTAAACGCAAGTTAACTTCCAATTCTCGAGCTAAACGATTGATTATGCATTTGATACATCTTTATTACGCATTTGATCATTTTTTTTTCAAGTTGATGGGGTAATTCATCAAAAAAAAGTTTTAAAAAGCATTTATTAATACATAGAATTGTCAAGTTTATATGATTCAACAGAAAATTTAAAAACATGGCTTATAAAAAATTCTTTTTATCTTGTAATTATTATTAGACATGAATCAGAAGCGCATGATCTTGATCCCTTTTGACTCATATACCACATGGCCAGTCGGATGTCTGTTCATAACCAATTAAAAGAATTTCAGACACCTAGCGTCAGGGTCCCGAAACTTTGGTATAAAAAGTTAAACAGCGATATACGCGTGCTGCTTCCTTCGCCCTCTCCTGGTGTCGTCCTTGTTTTGCTGTTATCTTCGCGCTGTTTGTCCATACAATGTAATGTCCAGTGATACTCAAACTCCTGCAGGACCTGGGATAGTTTGTGTTGTCAAGTAACCTGATGAAAAGTTGCTTTGCTGAAATCTCTTGTGCGGTTTACTGTCTTCGTTATTCAGATTAAATAAAATATTACGCGGACTTTGTGCTTCTCACCCCTGTTGTGCGAGCTCTCCAATGTCCTTCCTCTGTATTCAATGACCACGACTACCGGTGCGTGCACCATCTCCATCTCGTGTATTGTGCCGACAGTATATTCTGTGTGAATTCATCTCCTGTACCGTGCCACCTTGTGTTACCACAATATGGCCAGCGTTCCGGAATTAGTGATGTGCGTGTTATTACAGTATATATATATATATATATATATATATATATATATATATATATATATATATATATATATATATATATATATATACTAGCATTATTGCACGGCGTTGCCCGGGTAGATATATAGATATAAAATTTTTCATGCATTCCATCAAAAAAATACTGGGCTGCACTCCCCGCAAAAGAAACATTTCGCCCCTCCTCCCCCCCGTCACCCCCAGACCAACTCTCAAACCACCCCTCAGAACAAACCTCTTTTCCCCGCGTATAGAATTAGACTGGTTGTGGGGAAGGGGCTGTATCCATATTTAAGAGGTGCGCTTAGGGGCACAAAAATCATTAAAAAATGAATTAAAAAAAACTAATTGAGCCCCAAATTTCGTTTTCCTGATTTAAGTTTCTCGGGTCCTAAACATTAACTGTGCCGAATTTGGTCCCGGTGGGTGAAACAGTCTATGATTCTATAGCGGACAAACAAACAGACAAGCTCTTTTATATATATAGATATGTATATATTTATTTCAAAATTACTCAAGATGCTTACACAAATCTGAATTTAATAATATTATTATAAATCAGCTAGTAAGAATAAATAGGCTTTGTTCTAAGGACAATAGGTATAAGCATATTATAGATTTGTTAGTAGTGCTAAAACGTAATTATTACCCTGATAGTCTTTCCAAGCACATAATTGGTTGTTTTAGATTTACTGAATAGCATGTTCTGTTGCTAATAATTAGTAATACTAAACTAAAAGATTAATTAAAGTAATTAACTAAAAAAAATGAAAATTATAAATAAGAAATACCTAGTGTAATAATAATAATAAATAATAATAATAACTCTTAGTCATAATAAATGTCTAAGTTAACTTAGTTAATATTGTCCTATAACATATTATCCTTAGTAAGTCTGCTTGTGTGTTTCCTTTGCTCCATGATTGCAAGATTTGTGACGTCAGTCTTCTAGCGGTTTCCTTTACTTAACTTCCCCTTTATCTGGCGCCGGGCTTGGTATTCTATCTTTAAGCAACTGTATATTCACTTCTTCTGTGTCTTATGGATTGTACGGTGTCTAAGTATGTTTATTGCTCAGATCATACTTATCTAAAACAATCCATTAGATTTTAGACAGTATCGGCACCGTTGATGAAGAGATGCTGTCAAAAACCTAATTTTCACTTATCTTTTCATGTTTTTAGTTCCTGGCTGCAGTAGTTTTAGGCTTGTACTGGTTTTTCACTTTCAAGTTTGTCTTATATATATATATATATATATATATATATATACACCGGGTGGGCAAAAGTCCGTATAAACTTTAAAAATAAAAAAAACTGGAAAAATAGCGAAAATAAAAAAAGGTTTGCAGGGTTAGCGTCGCTAGGTCACGGGATTGTTTTTGAGACAGGAAAAAAAGAGCCGACAGGTGGCGCTGACCTACACATGTCATCGAAAAGATACACAAATAACGAAAAGAAAGCTTCTAAATCGTTTATTACATTATTAGGTGTTCCACATGATCCCCGCCACAGGGGATAAGGCATTGCAGGCTAGTCACAAATCCAGCAACGGCAGAGTGCAGCAGGTCCGAATGTAAACATGACACCTCTCGGCGGATCACGGAACAACGGTGAACTGGTTGTGGATTAGGAGCGCACGGTCTTATAACCGTCTCATTTGCTTATTTCCACAGAATTCGGTCGTGCCAGCGCCACCTGTCGGCTGGTTTTTGAGTTATTTTTTTTTCGTGTCTTAAAAAAAAATCCCTGTGACCTAGTGATGCTAACCCTGCAAAACTTTTTTATTTTGGATATTTTTCCGGTTTTTATGAATTTTTAAAGTTCATACGGACTTTTTTGCCCACCCGGTATATATATGTATATATATATATATATATATATATATATATATATATATATACATATATATATATATATATACATATATATATATATATATATATATATATATATATATATATATATATATATATATATATATATATATATATACAGAGGCTGTTCACACATTTTTTAAACGATTTTGGTAAGCGGTAATAAAAAATCGCTTGCTGCAAAAGAAATAATTGCAATTGTACTATGTTTTTAAAAGTCAAAATTATCATCTGCGGCTGGAAAGTTTTGTTTTTATTCAAAATGGCGTTTTTAACAAAGCAGTGGTTCGAAGGCTACATTTATGCTCTTTCCGAAGAGAAATATGCATACTCCGTTATCCAAAAACGATGTGAGAGTCATGGTTTTGTGATATCTGAAGCGTCGATAGGTAATATCGTCAACAACAAAGGAAAAAAACGTCAAATTGGAGCCTCAAGTGGGACAAAAATTCCAAACAAGTATCCAAAGAAAAAACGGACATCTTCGACTATTGCAAAGGTACGTTGTTTAATGTTAAAAGAAAATCCCCCTAGTCAAAGGACAGTTGCAAAATCATTAAAATGCTCGGTGTCCACTGTAAACAAAATGATAAACGTCGATTTAAATCTTAAGAAAGCGAAAAAACGCAATGTGCATCGTCTTCTTCCAAATCATATCGCTGAACGCAGGACACGCTGCAGAATTCTATATGAGAAACACTTATCCAAAGAAAAATGGAAAACAATTGTCACAATAGATGAATCATGGGTGTATTTAAATGATTGCAACAAAAAAAGAGCCATTTATTATCATAAAAGGGGAGAAAAAAATTTAAGTACATGGTTCAAAGAATCGAAAGAAAGTTTTTCTAAGGGATTCATGATTGTTGCTGGTTTTTCTTATAATGGCAAGTTAAAAATAAAGAGAGTGGAAAAAAATGCCAAAATTAACTCCAAATACTATCAGGAACATATTTTATCGCCAATTTTTCTGAATGAAATACCATCGCTTTACCCACAGTGCCATCAATCTGTGAGACTCCATCAGGACAAAGCTAGCAGTCACACATCAAAATCGATTTCCTGTAAGTACAGTGAGTGGCATAAAATTTTAAGAAAATCAAGGATTAAGGAACTTAAAGTTGTTGAAGCTCCATGGTCATAGACTTCCAGTCATTAAGTGGCATGGCAATGGTGATCAAATAATGCTCAGTAAACTGAAATGTCTTAAATTATGTCCTTATGAGTAAAAGTTAATTTAATAATAAAAATACAGTTGAAAAATTTAAGACACTGAAGTGAACTGAAAAAAGAAGAGTTTAAAAAAGAAAATAAATAAATAATACAGGAGTCACTGAGTTTTTTAAAGAAAATTTATTAAAATTGAGTTTTTATGAACGTTACGCGACCCCTTTCAAAAGGGAATTTACATGAAAAACCGTATACACTTGGATTACAATCAGAATATCGCCAAAACGTACTCGTAGAACGATGGATTTGGGCTATTCGATTTTGATTTAGGACCAGGAACTGCTTCTTTAAACTGAACTAGTTGGCACCTGTCAAGTCATAACGGATGGATAGCAAATAAATGTACTAATACACATTTATTTGCTATCCATCAAATGTACTAATACACAAATTAATATACTCAACACATCATGGTTTAATGTTGAAAATCATAATATTAAGAACAGAAAAATACACTTTTAAAAATATTTCAGGTAGTCTCTTCTAACGAAACTACCGCGGGTTATTAACGTAGGGTTACTTATCGTTTGGTTACCTCTTTTCTTTTCTTTCTTTTTTTGACGCATTTTGGTACTTTTATGGTTTTACTGTTTAACTGTTTACTGCTACTGTGTATGGCGCGCTGCCAAAATTATAACTCGTGACACCGGACAATTTTTACCATGTTTTTATTAACTTGCTTTTTTGTGTGTGTGTTTGTCCAGTACAAATCTTGCAATCGATTTTTAACTAACGTCCCGACTAGCTAGACATTTGAAACTTTTAGAATAGCTCAGAACACGATGACAATGCATTGTTTTAATACTTTTAGCCATCTTTAAGCAGTATTGAATTCATTTTCAGTTAATTTTGTTTTTGTAGACTGGTGCAGCCATCTATCGACTGGGACGGGAACGAAAAGTTAAACGCAAGTTAACTTCCCATTAACTTCATTTTCTTTCAAGTTGATGGGATAATTCATCAAAATTTTTTTTTAAAGTATTTATTAATACATACAGGTATATAAAAAGTTCTTTTTATCTTGTAATTATTTTCTCTCCGAAGGACCATTATTGAGGAACGTAATCCTAAGTTAAAATTACTATTGAGCCCAGCAAAAAGAAATATGGTTACTCAAGCGTGCGAAATAAACAATTTGTGTCGGGTTTAATTCTATATCTGAAAAACATGATTAAAAGTAAAAATGGCCGATAGAGAACCAGAGAGATTCTTCGGATTAAACAAATTAACGTGTTTAGGTAGCCTCGTGCTATGTGAGTATATAAAGCCAGATTTAAACATGTCACTGAGCATGCGCAGAAAGCAAATTTTAATTGTAAATTATCACTAATTAATAGAATTTTCTGTTACAAAACGCAAATTTGACAAATCTACAGATTGCAATCTTTCGTTTGAGACCAAAATGAAATCAATGGATGCAGTAGTTTTCTCTTACGGACTGCCCCCAAAATTGGCTTAGCAACTTAAATAGTATACAGATATTTTCTTAAGAGTTCAAAGAAATAAATTGTTCAATGTTCAAGGAATTTTATACTGTAAACAATGTGGATGAACAGACATGTTTCCAGTTCTACAAATTTCTGATATTATAGTTACTGGAAAGGAATATAACCTTTGAAGAAACGTATAAAAAGAATCAAAGACTTCCCGATGTGAAATATTGAATAGATAGAATTATATATTTATTTTATAGTAACATGTGTAATAAAACATCTTATTTTATCATCTAGAGAATTAGATTTAAGGTGAATAAAACTCCAAAATTGAAACTGATACATGAACAATTGAAATGTTTGCCAAGAAAATACAGAGCACATTTTTTAGACGATTTTGGTAAGCGGTAATAAAAAATCGTTTGCTGCAAAAGAAATAATTGCAATTGTACTATGTTTTTAAAAGTCAAAATTATCGTGTGCGGCTTGAAAGTTTTGTTTTTATTCAAAATGGCGTTTTTAACAAAGCAGTGGTTCGAAGGCTACATTTATGCTCTTTCCGAAGAGAAATATGCATACTCCGTTATCCATAAACGATGTGAGAGTCATGGTTTTGTGATATCTAAAGCGTCGATAGGTAATATCGTCAACAAGAAAGGAAAAAAACGTCAAATTGGAGCCTCAAGTGGGATAAAAATTCCAAACAAGTATCCAAAGAAAAAACGGACATCTTCGACTATTGCAAAGGTACGTTGTTTAATGTTAAAAGAAAATCCCCCTAGTCAAAGGACAGTTGCAAAATCATTAAAATGCTCGGTGTCCACTGTAAACAAAATGATAAACGTTGATTTAAATCTTAAGAAAGTGAAAAAACGCAATGTGCATCGTTTTCTTCCAAATCATATCGCTGAACGCAGGACACGCTGCAGAATTCTATATGAGAAACACTTATCCAAAGAAAAGTCGAAAACAATTGTCACAATAGATGAATCATGGGTGTATTTAAATGATTGCAACAAAAAAGAGCCATTTATTATCATAAAAGGGGAGAAAAAAATTTAAGTGCATGGTTCAAGGAATCGAAAGAAAGTTTTTCTAAGGGATTCATGATTGTTGCTGGTTTTTCTTATAATGGCAAGTTAAAAATAAAGATAGTGGAAAAAAATGTCAAGATTAACTCCAAATACTATCAGGAACACATTTTATCGCCAATTTTTCTGAATGAAATACCATCGCTTTACCCACAGTGCCATCAATCTGTGAGACTCCATCAGGACAAAGCTAGCAGTCACACATCAAAATCCACTGTAAATTTCCTAAAAGAAATGGAACAAAAAACTGGTATCAAGGCCATAACTCTTCACTGATATCCCTACTAAATCTCCCGATGTATCACCTACGGATTTTTGTGCTTTCGGACTTTTAAAATCTGCATTATCCAAACGTCGTCTCAAAACCCTTACAGGACTCTGGAAAGCTGTTCAGGAGGAATGGGATAGAATACCTCTTCTGACACTTGAAAAGGCATTATTATCCTAGAAATTGCGGTGTCGAAAGATAGTTCAGAATAAGGGATGTCAAATAGAACATTTAAAACACAAGAATTTTATTTAATTTAGTTTTGTGAATACAATATACATCGTCTAAAAAATGTGTGAACAGCCTCTGTATTTAATAGCCCAAAAGAAAAGCCTGCATTCTTTAAAATGCATCATTTAGGATTTATTACAAATCTTAAAATCATAAAATTTTAAGATTTATTATAAATACTAGGAATTGCAATCCTTTATTTCGGATTTATTACAAATTACTCCACGTCTCTTAAGTAAAGTGATTTGCTAAACAACACTATATAGGGTAAAGCACAGCTCCAGATGTCAAAATTTATTGCCTTTTTACTATGTTGTTGTTTCTAATGCCATCTGACCGGAAATCAGTGTTGCCAACTTGGAGTTTTTTCCCATAAATTTGGGGGTAAGTTAGACGAAAAGGGGTGTTTTTAGGGGCCACATTTTTTTTAGGGACATTTTGAGGGGGGAACATTTTGTAATATTTTGTTCAACCGAGACGCGTATTTTTATTAGATTATAAGTTCCATACATATGTCAAATAAACCTCCATTACATTATGTGTGTATTTTCTATTTATTTCAATTTATCTCTCAAACAGGATGCCTATTTGGAACAAGAATTTTCTTTAGGAAGGTCTAGGGTGATCTCAAGTTGGTGTTAGGGGGAAACAGGAGGATTTCGAGTTGGCGCTAGGGGGAGGCCCTTCGTATAGGTTGGCAACACTGCCGGAAATATTCCTGACCAGCTAAATATAGGCTAGCAGGCTGAGGGCTTTATAATGGCCCCACAAAGGTCAGAGTTCGATTTAGCCAGGTGCCATCTCCATTTTGACAGAACAACCCCAGGGGCGAAATCTAGGGGGGGGGGGACGTACCCTCTCCCACCCTCTTTGATATCACATAGAGACTTTCCGGTCTGAACGTGCCCATATCCTACCTATACAAGGAGGTATTTAATGGCGCTTGTCGGGATACGATCCGAGCACCTTCCGCGCAACCACTAGGCTACCTTGGGCTTCTTTTTACTGTTATAATAATAAGTTGGTTGAGTCACTGATGAATTAAAAAAAATCTCATTCTATCCAATGTCTCGTAATTTTAGATAGTTAAAATTTCTATCTTTCTTTTTGTGTCGAGATGATTCTTTCCGTTACATAAACCCAATAAGTGCTTCCTGATAAGTGCCAACGGCATTGGCAAAAAAAATTGTAAAGGTATTAAGAAAAATATTTTGCAAAACCGATTTGATGATCATTTAATTATTCAATTCCTACTATTAGTTCACACTCTCCCTATATTTATGTATCTTGTTCAAATTTTCAAACGTTATTAAAATGCTTTTTATTCATCCACTCAAGTTCAAATACCTTTTTTTTAAACTTGTAGTGGATGACACTTGATGCTAATACAGTTTTTTCAAATATTAATTTATTAATTAAATTAAATTATTTAATTTTAGTTTTATACTGGAGAAAAAAATTTCTCGGAAATAATGGTGTTCACAGAATCGAGTCAATATCAGTGCAATTCCCCGCCAAACGCAATTCCCCGCCAAAAAGTAACTAAAATGAAATTTTTCTTTGTTGATCTAAGTAGGAATTGATTTAAAATTTTTTTTTAAATATTACTTGTTTTTTAATGACGATAATATTTGAATAAATTGAAGTCACAATCCTGTATAGCTCCTATAGCTTCGCACAGTGTTCGAAATCATTTGATTTTGAGCGTGAAAGCTCTGCATTTGATCAGGACAATGTTGCCAGGCTTTTGGCAGCAAGGCAAATAATTACTATACTCGGGGAATACCTAACCTGAATACAGGCAAAACGCTAGAGCAGTATGATTCCGCCATTGCGATATAGTTCGCACTTTTTCCTATTAACAGAGTTGATAAAAGGTACATTTCAGACATAAATCATTAAAATAATGATTTAACTGATAAAGCGTAGACATATTTGAGCAACAAAAATGTGGTGTTTCGTGTATTTAGCAAATAATGCGCAATACAGCATATGAGAGAGAATGCAACGTCATAGAATAATCTGACCATTCACAAGGCTTCGTTTCCTTGGCGGGAGTATCTGGCGTTGAATGTGAATTTTTGGTAACCCCAAAGTCCCAAGAGAAAATCTCTCAGAAAATTGGTAAAGTAATTTATAAGAATGCATGGTTTCTATGAGAGTCACATACTATTTGAAATTATAAAATGAACAGGAAACAATTTTATAGGAATTAATTACAATTCGAAAATTTATGTTGGTGTACTTTAGAAAATTAGTTCAAACTGTGATGTGAAAACAAAACTGTCTCCCGCTTTGCTGTCAAGCAACCGATGGAAAATCAATCCTCCGTAGGCGATAAAAGGCCAAATATGGCAATCCGCATTTTGTAGCGGCGGGAAGATACTTACGTTGCAGGTGTAAATTGGTCGTTGTAGCATAAATAGTAGTGTCAACTAAGGTTTGCCCCAACTATAGATCCGGCTGGATTGTATCTGATACGCAAATAGTGTAATGCTTTATGATATGCACTTGCAAACGGAGAAATTTTGAAATTTCAAGAACAGTTCATTCTATCGTTATTAAAAGAATTAACTCTGTATGTTACGCAGTCGAACCCCGTTATAACGAACTTCAAGGGACCAAAGGTTTTGATCGCTTTATCCGGTGATTCGCTATATCCGAACCGTTAAGAAAACTGCTAGAGTTCACCAAATGTACAACTCATTAGTTGCAATGTGTATTCAATAATGATGTATTTAAAAAAAGGATAAAATCTTTTAAAAATGATCATTAATGAATTAAATCGACCAAAATCGATGACACTAAACTGACATAATACTAATTAAATTACGCACAATAAGAAAACAGTGGGACCAAAATTTTCGTTCGTTATATCCGTGAGTTTGTTATACATCCGGTTCGCTATAACGGGGTTCGACTGTAACAAATTTACTGTATCAGTAGTATACTTAGGTACACTTATGCAACACGGTAAATAGTTTGGAGAGAGATCTGCTACTAAGTATAATATATTTTAGATTAGCTATAATATTGATTTTTATTGCTCTGCCAGACTCAGGATTTATAAACAGTGAAACTTCTCTAGCCGGCCACCCCTCTAAACGGCCATATTTTGTTCAGTACTGATTCAATACACTCCATAGTGCAAATGTTATTTTACCCCCTTTTCGGCGGCCATCCTTGATAACGGCCACATTTTTTTAAACTCCGACCGGACGCCATAGAGAAGTTTTAGTGTTTTATATTTGTTCAGTCTTCATAAATGACTTACTATTTTAACTTTTATTTTTAAACAATTCATTACAATAATTGTTTCATTTTATTCATCATATTGTTTCTATTTTGTATTCTGTCACGCAGAGTGACAATATAAGAGCACGCACTGGTTTGGCATGAGGTGTGTTTAGAAATCAGCAAGACTTAAGTTAAAATAATTACGTTTATTCGAATCTTCAATAAACATTTAAAAATATTAAAAGCAATAACTTAAATCATTTGTATAATCAAAACAATCTCACACAGAGACTTCTACCATACGAATCTCACTAGCTCGTGAGTTCAACTGTGTCTGCTGCTAGCGGCCCCTTTGCTCTAACTCGAGCAGTATTTATACAAGCCAGTAACATAACATTGACATATTTGTATAAAATACACTGGAAAGGAAAAATAACAAACCACGGGGAAAATAAACGAAAAACAACATTTCTCAGATGTATGACGTCAAAGTTGCTGTGACGCCATTACTTGTTAGATAATAAGTGCTACATCAGTCTAAAACGATAGCATGAATGTCGGAAAGTAATACAAGTAAATGATCTAATAAACTGATGTTTAGATAGCCCTTTTAAGGTTCATTTTCCTAACATATTCTAATTGTGTTTCTGGTCAATAGTTTCTGGTCATCATTATGTAACTTTATTTTTTACTTCAAGCTAAATTTTTTAAAAAAAATTCTGTTGTTGTTGCACATTCGATTCTGAGTAATGGCAAGAAAATGGCTAGGAAATGTTTAATCTGTTGTGGTGTATATTCTATTCTAAGCAATGTCATGTAAGAATCCAAAAATCGCTATATTGGATGCGATTCCGTTTTTCTGATTCTGTTAAAGATTCTGTGAAGATTATTGTTCAAACCGTTGACATTCTGCAGTCAGTTATTCATTTTGTAAAACCTAATTCCGAAGGGTTATTCAGTACGTCATGGATTCAACAGTTATGCGTTAAAATGAAGTCAATTATTAAATGCATTTTAAGGATACATGCACGGAACTAAATTCTTTAGTTTTGACATATTATTCATGTATTATTCAGATGATGTTAAAGGTAAGCCATTCCAGTATTACCTTTATAAAAAGAAGTAAGAAGATTGATTAGTTGCATTTAAACAAGAACATTAAATATTTTTGTTAATGGATTCTTACACAATCCACTAAGATATTAAAATATATTAATAAAATAACTGACCCCACAGTAGTTTAAAACAGGTTTAAATTAAAGTAAATGAATATGAGTTGGAATGAATGTTAGAAAGAGTACAACAAATTTACAGTGTCAATACTTGCAATTCATATCACCACGTAAAGGTTTATTTAAAACTAGCTGAAAACCCGTACTTCGCTACGGAGTACATTCAAATTAAATACAACTGTCAATGTATGCAATTCATGCCAAATATATATATATATATTATATGATAAATACGACGATCAATGTATACAATTGATGTAAAATATATATATATATATATATATATATATATATATATATATATATATATATATATATATATATATATATATATATATATATATATAAGAAAATCGTAAAGGATAATTTTATAGACAAAATAATGTAGAAGAAAAATATTCAAATTAAATCTAATATAAGGAATACTAAAGAATATAGTACAGTTAATATAGTACAGTTTGTAGAACATTTCTTTTACTGTATTTTAATATTTTTTTGGATAATGTCCAATCGTCTGCCGCATTAGCAAGGAAAAAAAATATTTTTTGTTTATTTAGTTGTTATGCACGTGACGATAAATTTATTTAAATTACCAGAAAAAGAAATCACGTGATCAGCATTTAATAAATTAAATTCTAAAAATTATTCTTTAAAAATTCACCAAAAATCAGGAAATGGAGGTAAGGATTCGAAAAATATTTCATTTTAAAGGAATTTTTAGGATCTTTCTCGTGATATAAATTTTATAAGCCCCAAAGTATTATCTTAAATGCTAACGTAAAAAAAGTTAAAAAACAGCTTAAAAATTTAATTTAAAAAAATCTAAGAAGAATTTTTGAAAAATCTCTCTTAGTGCACCCCTGCACTATAAGAAGAATCGCCATGCAAAATTTCAGCCCTTTAGGTCCAAAGGTTTGGTCTGTGCGTTGTATGTCAGTCAGTGAATGAGTCAGTTACGGAACTGTTTTATATATATAGACTAGAACATGTATCGGAAGCGATTTTCCCTAAAATGATAAAACTACGCAATCTAAGTATTGAAATATTCGCACAAAATGTAGTGCAGGTTTGAAGGAGAGTGGTTTACAAATGTACCCTAATGATAAAATTAATGCTTTGGATTCTACTGAAGATTTTTTTTACAGCTTTTGTTACTTTCTCGTCTAAAGAAATTGTCTCTTATACGCAGTGCAATTAACAGTTTCAAATTAATTTTTGCTTTCTTTCTTTTTTTTATAAGGCACTAATAATAAATTCAAAAATAATGCTTTTTAAGAAGTCTTTATTTACGGTACAAAGCTCTTGCAACCTTACTGTTAAAGTGCAAACAGGTTGTGAATTCATTTCATCAAAGTATTTTTAATTATTTCTGTATGATTTAAATTTACAGCAATGTATGGTTTATAATGAATATTTATTTATGATCAAAATGATTCGCCGGTTCTATTACGACAAGAATCCATGTGTTTAGTTTTTTCAAAACTAAATTATTTATTTTATACTTCAGATTACTTAATCCGTCATTCTTATACCTTTTCTTGCCTTCATAAAGCTTTTTATATCTGGAATGAGATAATTATTAATTATGAAACATTAACGTACTAAACTTTAGCGATAAATTGCCACGGCGGATGTTCCTGCATACTCTTATATTTAACAGTTTAAATAAAAAATCTTATTCTTTAATTTTTCTTTCTGATGTTCTTTCTCTAAGATATCAGCTTATATCAGTGCTTCAGAAATTTTTCAAACATTGTATCTCCTTGATCATGACTAAATGTTTTAATTTACCCTCAAATTATTACTAATTAGTTTACTACGATCAGATTGGCTTATCGCAAAGCGTAGGCGTACTATAGTTGAAATACTTATCTATATCTAGATATCCAATATAAGATGTAATGCTTTAAGTTATCAGAGGTAATTTTAGGGATTACAGAACCAGACAAAAAATTCAGAACCAGGTTTCGGTTCTCAAATTTTTCAGAACCGGGTACCCGGATATTTCTCGGATCTGAATAATATATGAACCACTAAACATTTGCCCTAAATATTAATTAAATAGCTATTTTTATTTATAATACAAAGAATTTTGCTTTTATTGCGTGAGTATAAAATACATTTTTTGTAAAAATTGTTTTAATTTAAGTTAATTTAATGGAAA
The DNA here is from genome assembly GCA_907164885.2 of Dolomedes plantarius. Lineage (NCBI taxonomy): Eukaryota > Metazoa > Arthropoda > Arachnida > Araneae > Dolomedidae > Dolomedes > Dolomedes plantarius. Next base: position 6,917,865 of record OU015497.1, on the reverse strand, counting down.
TGGTTCTAAAACATGAAATTACCGGATTCTCTGTGAAGATTTTGTTTTTATTTTCAATTTTAGATAAAACTCTATCAAGACGAGATTGTGTCATTTTAAATACGAGTAATATATATGCCCGTAATACAGGGTGTCCATAATTAAAGCCCCACTTTCAAAAGGCTGCAAAAACTTTTTTTTTATTATGCCAAATCGTTTCCCCCTTCTTCCAGTATATTCAGTTCAAATTTGAAGTCATTCTGACCAGTGGTTCTTTTTTTTTTTTTTTGCAGCCTTTTGAAAGCGGGACTTTGCTTTATATACAGAGTGTCCATAATTAATCTATTTTTACTGTTTTTAAGTGCAATGAATAAAATTTCTTTTGAAAATTTTATATGAAATAAATCAATAAAAGCAAATGACACTTCGTGGCATATCTTTTGACAGCAGGAGGCGATTGACCTTTGAGAGGGTCTGAGTTGGGTCTAGTAGTTAGCACTGTACTTACCCTTAAAGAACTATCATTAGAACAATCACTACAAAAAATCGCGTCAATTCTTGTTCTTGAAGTACTAGCAATGCTAAAGTCTGATGTTATATCATTTTACCCCCCCCCCCCCCTGGGTGTACTATATTTTGAGGTGCCCCCTGGATTGTCGCCAAGTTGGCGCCTGGCTGGGCGATGTTGCTCTTGTTTATGGCATCCTCAGTGTTTTAAGGATACATATCTCGTTTGTGCTTTGGAAACCCTATCATGACCGTGATTGGTTGGAATGTGTTAACCTCCTTCTGATTTGACATGCCACTCACACTTCCGATTTGAATAGTTAGCAGCCAATCAGAGCTTGTGATTTACTTGTAGACCAGTTTAATCCGGATTTTATATAACGCGCTTGTTTCAAAAGTTTAAACCGTTGAATGTTCTTTTTGGGATTGCAGTTCCAGCGCTCTGACGTACCTTTATTTGCTAGGTATGGCTTCTTTTTCTACTGGGAGGGTTGATTTGGATTTTTTTCGGGATTTACAAAATGCGGGTAAGAGGACTATTATTGATTATTGTATGTATGTTGGATTAATAGCTAATATTTATTTTTGTCCTAATTGTCTTAATTGTAATTCGCAAATGACTATAACTGATAGGAAAGATGTAAACATTGCGCTAAAAGATCCATTAGATGTGGTTCCCGGTTCGAAGCGAGTAAATTGGATTCAATTACGGTTTTAAGATTAACTTATTTATGGGTAAAAAAACGCCGTGTTCTTGGATTACAGACGAATTGGGGGTATCCAAAAACACCGAAAAAATTAACTTCAGGCGTTATGTTGATTTCCGAAGAATTTACGTTTTCCAAATTTTCTTGCACGATCCATAGTCTCTTATAGGACAATAAAACTATTTTGAAACATAAAACACTTTAATATATTTAAAAAAAAATAAGCAAAAGTTACTCTGAATCGCACAGATTAGAAATCTAAACAAGCACTTGAGTAGCTTTCAATTGGAAACAAATTACATCATAACAGTTCGGTTTACAGTTTGAAGCATAGTTAGAAATAAATATCTGAACCGTTGAGCAAGAAAATTAAACCATGGAGCATGAAATTAAACCATAGAGCACAGAAGAAACGTTGAAAGAGATGCACTGACAGATGCAAACAAACAGATTCATTAAAGGGACAGTGACAGGTTTGTTCACATCACTAAAATTGCTATATCTTCACCTCTAATAGGCGGAATTTCCTAAAATTTACATAAATCTATTGAGAAAACTATATTCTATGTTACTAAACCAAAATTGAAATTTCGATAATTTGAAGGTATTTTAGTATCCTGTCTGCCTTAGGCAGAGTTCCAAAGATACAGAAAAAGAGTGAAGCATGGTAAATCTGTTTATCCCCATTAAAATGTTTTTAAACCTAAGATTTACCACTTTCGAACTACAACCATTGAAACCGGGTTTTCGGTTCCATTATTTTTCCCCCGGGTACCTGGTTCTTCATCTCTAAGGGCCTGTTCACATAGGAATCCGTTGCGTAGCGTTAAGGAAAAGATGACGTTGAGACGAAAATAAGCCAATCATAGGCGTTAAAAATTTCATTGCTTATCGTTTAGAGGCATATGATTGGTTTATTTTCGTCTCAACGTCATCTTTTCCAACGCAACGGACTCCTATGTGAACAGGCCCTTAGGTAGTTTTCTGCAGTTCTCCTCTACTGTTTCTAATTTCCATACATTTGCTATTGTTGTGTTGTTAAGCAACCTTGTTTTCACAACCCAAATGCTCAGTAATCCAGTGGTGACTATGAAAATCAGTATGGGTACTTAAAGGTATAGGAATTTTAATTTAAGTCATTCTCAGAGGAACTTTGGTAGTGTATTGTGACACTTCATTAGTAAAATTTTTGGGATGGAATTATATTTTGAAGGCTATGGGCATAGTAAAAGGATGATGGCGATTTGCTTTTGAAAACAGGAGCTAAAAACTTATTTTGATTAATTTTAACAATTATTTCACTGAAAGTTTCCTTGGATTCTTTGAAACAAGTGAGCAATTTTTCCTTTTCTTTTCGCGATTGAAAACTAACTTTCATTGGCTTATCATAAAAATAGACTCATGCTTTTTATATAGACAAAGTTGCTTTCCGTCTAAAAATTTCCCAGAAAAAATTCTTAAACGTGTTTACTTCATTAAATCAGTACCCTAAACTAGTTTTTTAACACATAAGTCTTTGACCATCTCTACAATCGATACAAGGGTTAGCTCGATAGAAGAAAATTTATTGAAATTGATTTTTGAGTTGGCGAAATTTCTTTTTCATTTAAGATTCCACACCATATTTTTCAAATGGTTGTCCAAGTAAGTGATTGGGATATTCCTTTGCTGTTACTAATGAGATATATTATACAAAAGTACACAAAAGACTATAAAATGTACCATTTGTCGGCAGAAATGGGCAACTCACCTTTTTGGATTGGGATTGTCTTTCTTGTGAGTCAGCATTGTGTATCTGGCTATTTTTGGAGAATAGCGTGTTATCTGTAACCCCACAATGTCGTATTCTGAATGGATAAGAGATAACAAGACGTCAGTTGTTCAGAATATCTGAAATTTACTGTTCTTTATTAATACAAGGAAAAATTACTAGAATTTAAAGTATTAAAATCTTTCTACATTGATATCAACTGATGTGTAAATAAAACATGGGGAAACTTTGCATGAAGTAAAAAAGAGGCTGAGATCTTCCTTCGGACATAAAATACTAAATATTCGAGAACAATATTCGAAATTCATGTTAGCCTTCAAAATGAATTTTTCATTTTCAATTTCTTTCATCTCAGTTTGTGATTTCTTTCATATCAGGAAAAAATGACTTTGTGACCTCTGACTTTGTGATGAAAAGTCATAAGAAATGAGCTCCTGAAGTACGACCATTTCAAATGGAATTTGAAGGGAAAATGTTACCCTTTTTCGGCATTGGTTGTTAGACTTTTACGGTAAGAGTTTCTATATATATTTATGCATGTTTCTCTGAAGGAAGAATGAAGAACCAGTTTCTTTTAGCGCTTGCGCCCAATATATTTTAAAATCTACTCAACCAATTAATTTCAAATTTTTTCCTCTTATTAATATCATTCATATACACAAATTATAGATGAAAAAATCCTCATAAATTAAAAAATGTGCTTTATAAAAAAAAATTAGGCTTTTTTTGCATAAAAATTGAAATTTTATTTTGTGTAATTTTAAATTGTATTAAATTTAGCTTAAATTTCTAAAAAAGTGTCTATAGTTTAAAGATACAATGATTATAAATACATTATTATTAAATTTAAATCCATAAATATAATATTATGTGAAATATCTTGCGCGCAGCTGCTACATGCACCGTTATGTCTGTCAAAATAGTATAAATTTTAAAACTTCAAAATTAAATTTAAATATACTTTTATGACTTTCAATAAAATTTGTATAATAAGAGATATATTTCATCTGTTTGGCATGCAAACTTCAAGTATATAACTCAAATGTGGTTAAAATTATAAAAATATAAAGATAATACAATTTCCAAAGAATATCAGCACAGTTAAAGGTCCTATGGTGCCTTAAAAAATAGGATTAAAAAACATGTATTCCTTGTTGCGGATGTTTGGAAACACATTAGACCGATTCTAAAAAAAAATCTGGGGTCTCATTAATTTTTGCGATTACGCGTAAAAACACAAGCGTGTTTTTACGATATATTTTATACTCCAATTAGGTTGTCTGCAATTATTTGATGTTTTATTATGGAATACAACAGAGGTGTCAAACTCAAAGGCTACCTTGGGCCAAACAAACAAGGTTTAACTATAGATGGGCCGCAAAAAAATCAATATTAATAGAAACGTAGGTTTACTTACCTAATTACAGTATATTCAACAAAAATATATGCATTTTGTTTAATAGCTAAAAAAGAGTATAATTTAAAAAAAACATTTAGCGAATTCTTTCTATTTTATAATTCTGCGTCGGTTATTTTATTATATACTCGCCAACTAAGCTTAGCGTAATTGTACCGCAATGATTGATTCATCATCTGTTGTTTCACCAATTGAGGAGAGAAATTTTGCCAACTAGAGGATGAGTTATAAAGAAAGATGTTATCATCTATGGTGTCTGACTACATCATAGCTAGGCTCCATATCCTAGCAGTTTGATCGAGCAGAACTTTTTGTTAGCAATCGATCACACTATATTTGTGATTTTGGAACGAATGAACTCGCCTTATGCCTTTTTACCGAAAAAAATGCTTTTTGATATTGTTTGGGCCTTAGCTTTGATCCACAGGTCTCACAAGTGACTTTTTTGGAGTGAAGTTTTTTTGGAGGGGCGTATTGCTTTGTAACTAATTTATCTTAAAGATCAAACTATTCAGAAACACTCTTTTCAGTTTAACAATATTTTTTCGATCTGGAGAAAAAAAACGTGATAAAGCATTTCAATTGTCACTTTCATTTTGATATCGGTGCCAAGTTAACAGTTTCTTTCTTCACTCTATTACATATGAGATCACATTGACTGGTTGAATCACCCACTTTTAGTAGGTCATGAATAACTGAAGCAAATATTCTTTTACAGAAGGGATAAACGGGCTACTAAATTTTACTTTACAACCTTTATCACTGAGTGTTGGTGCTTTTTTAAAACATGAAAGAAATCATTTATCGGGCGGGGTACTCTCTTACTTGTGGAGAAGATCATTACGGTACGGGGGAGAAATAGATTGAGTGATTATAGTCCCGGTCAATTACGCGGCTCTTTTATGCGTTCACCGCACGATAAATATAAGCATCTACAAAAGCTGCTAAAATTGAAATTTGTCGTAAATCATTCATCCACGGAAATAAAAAGGAAAGCATCTCTTCTTATTAAAGCCCCCCACCCCCTCATATCCCTAAATTTGTATTTATTTCAACGGCCTTGCACGAGCATCTTTGGAGTACGTCGTAAATAATATCGGAAATAAGATAATACTCTAATGGTTACCATTTAAAATACCACATCGTGTTCACGCTCAATTAATGGAATCCTCCATTCACACGCTTCAAAAGTGAATGAAATCTCCGTTGACGAATCATGGTGATAGACGTATCTTTATTTAATCCTTTCAGTGGCAACAACCTGCACGGTTTGTACAGTGCAGATATTTTTCACAATTTCTTTTAACCCCAAAATCTTGAAATTTTTTTTCCAATTAAAGGTTGCAAAATGTTTTTATTTCTTTAAACTGATAACAGATGGCAGTACTAACCATTTTTCTGCTCATTTAACTGGAATACATTGAATAAAAATGAAAAAAAAAAGTAGATTTAGGTGTTTGCACCTCGCAAACGGCGCCCCTCAAAGGGTTAAAAAGCCTTTCGATTAAAATCCATCGATGAGGAATATTTAATCATTTTTGTACTAGAATTTGACCCGTTATAATATTTTTCTACTAAATTTACGAAGACCTTTTGCGGGGACTGGGATTCAAATACGATTTTTTTAATATATAAATTGATTTTTTTCCAAGTTTTCTGTTTTTTGTTTTCATTTTAAAAACCGTTATTACTCGTAAAAAGCCATTTATCGTTCTTTTAGTGGTTGGGTATTACTGTAACAACCGTCTGCCGTTACCGAGATTCTAATCCGGGTGTCCAAACCTCTTGTCTAGTGTTCCAACAACTAACCTACTACTTCAGTGATGTGAATCACTGTGTTACATCGTGGCGAGGGGTGTCCCTGGGCGGAATGGGTGAAGCACGCCGGGCGTTTAACTCCTGGTAGGGTCACCCTAGGCGTGAAGGCCATTCCATTATGCCCAGCTAAGACCTGCAGGCAATGGAGCTGAGTCAGACTTCTACCTTTGGTGCTCCAGTCTTTGACCACAGAAGCTGACTATTTTCCCCATCCATGTCATGGACCTGATATAGCCCTGCTAGTCTTTGGAGATGTGCAACAACAACAGTGATGTGAGTCTCCCTTTTGAAGTTCAAAGTTCTCGAGCCGCAGCAGCGTGTGCTTATAGAGGCGAGAAGCGCCACGCTTCGCCAAGTAAGAACTCGCGAATGGAGGATCCGTTTATACACTCTCTATTTTTGCTTTGCCTTATTTTACAACTAAGTGAGTATCAAAATTCATGGTGATCCCATGTTCATGCGTCGCAGGCTGTGCTTATAAATACATTTTAATCTTTAGGCAGCTGTGTACTAACGCTATTGGATTCGTCCACCTCAATGTTAAGGGGACAGTGGACCTTCAAACCTAACTTTTTTTGTTTTGAATGGATTTTCTTGAAATTTGAATATGTGATTAGTACCATAAATATATAAAAGTGGTTAAAATTTAAAGATGAAATATTAATAATTTATGAATTATGAATTATTAATTCTATCAAAAATTGACCTAATTAAAAATGCTCCATGCTCATTCCGTTTGCATATAATACGGTAATATTTATTTACAGGATACCTTATAGAACTCAATGAAACTTACGGCTTATTTTAAGCATTCATTAAAAATATAAAGAGAAAAAATAATAACAGTGAAGACACCCTTTTTATGACGCAAAATACCTATAAATCATCTTTTCAAGTATAAAATTTAGAAATTCTGAGCTACGAAGCATAATTTTTTTCAATAAGATTTATTTGATATACAGTTAAGTATATAAAACTTAAATTTCAAAGCAATACGATAATTAGAAATGCGCCTAGAGCAGTTTGAATATTCGTATGACATGAAAATTTTTATTTTGAGAAAAACACATTTAAAGTTATTGCTATTAGTAATCACATAATATCTAAATTAAATACAAATGCCTATAACTACGAAAGTAATCACAGAAATTAAAAATTATTTTTCACATTCCTACTCGTCCGTAGTTTCACAATTCAATAGAATAAAAAATCGAATTTTTGGACAAATTTCACAATTTTGAAAGTCCACTGTCCCCTTAACCTATGGAGAAAATATGCCAACGGATTGCCGACTTGGATTTAAAGATTTTATTTATAAAAAATGTACTCCGTAATGGAGAAAGAAATTTTGCACCTTGGAGCATTTTTCGTTTAAATTATAGATGCAAATAATATTTAAAAATTTAAATTATTCGGGGAAAGAAAATGTGGTCTAATATGTCTTAAACTCTCATCAATGCCTTTGGTGGGCGAGGTTTATAAAATGAATCCTGTTGCAAGGTGCAGAAAAGTTCAGGCTATCTGAAATTACTGTTACGAGACTCTACCTGAATATTAATTCACTCAGTCGGTTCTCCTTTTTTCCAAGTAAAATTTATTAACGTAAGTATAATTTTGACTAGTTTACATTTACATCTCACATTTATACCTGAATTCACATTCTTTTTTCTGTAAAAGTCCGGGACCCGTTGCCAATGTTTTCATTATAAAAAAAAACCAAGGCTAATCTTTATCTACTATAAAAAATATACTGGAATGAGTGCCTATAATAATTATCATTTTTTCTATGTTTTTATTAACTCGCTTTCTTGTTTGTTTGTTTGTGTGTTTTTCCAGTACAAATCTTGCAATCGATTTTTAACTAACTTCCCGACTAGCTAGACATTTGAAACATTTAGAATAGCTCAGAACACGATGACAATGCTTTGTTTTGATACTTTTAGCCATCTTTAAGCAGAATTGAATTCTTTTTCAGTTAATTTTGTTTTGTAGACTGGTGCAGCCATCTATCGACCGGGACGGGAACGAAAAGTTAAACGCAAGTTAACTTCCAATTAACTTCCCTTTCTTTCAAGTTGATAGGATAATTCATCAAAAAAATTTTAAAAAAGTATTTATTAATACATAGAATTGTCAAGTTTATATGATTCAACAGAAAATTTAAAAACATGGTATGTAAAAAGTTCTTTTTATCTTGTAATTATTATTGGACTATCAGCATCTATGTAGCTGTAAATAGTACACAAACGTTTTCCATAGGTTAACACTGAGGTGAGCGAATCCAATAGGGATAATATGCCACAGCCTTAAAGTGGAAGTATTAATTGAGTCCTTCACAAGCCAAATCGGTTAAGTCCACTTTTTGAAATTTTTGAAATTTTAGTGTCAAAGCACTTGATGGATTCCTAACTTTTTGCATTCATAATAAATTTCCCATTTAATAAGGAATAACACCCCTCAGTGATAATTTTGTTTTGGCCATCGAATAATAAGTGACTTTTTTCAGAAGCCAATCAAGTTAAAACTATACAGTAATAAAGTTAAATCCATACTCAATTATCTCCAGATCTTATGTACGAAGTTTTCGTGGTAAATTGCATATTTTTTTCTCAGTCATAATTATTGTCGCAGAAATGGCGACAATACGAATAGAATTTTGACTAGAAATATATTGGAGCGATCTATGGGTATAAGGAAACTGAATAAAAGGGTACTTACGGAAGTTTACGGCCCCCTTGGTGCCTTGGTGATAAATTTATCACCAAGGCAGAAAAAGTTAAGTTCGGGGCGGCCATATTTCCGCGATTGCTTTTAATATGTTATCAAATGCATTTTGTCGTCCCAATGTCTTTCTCCACATAAATTCTGCTAGGTCTGATTGAAGATGATGGCGAGCAGTGTCTGTTTGTTTTTTATTTCGCCACTTCGCAGGACCCCACATTCTCTCAATATTTTGCGTGTGTACGCCCGTAGTCGGACTCACAAAGTGGTATTTATAGTTTACAGTCATATGATAATAACCTTCTCTTTCAAGATCCTTAGTTTTATAAGCACGCCAACAGTCTGAATAAATTATGGATCCTTCCTCTATGTCAGTGGTTCTAAAACCTTATACAGTCTGAGCGCACTTACAATACTACAGATACTTTCTGGCGCACTGTATACAAAATAGGACTAATATGTTATAATTTGGTGCAAATCTATTCAAATAGGCATGATTTAACTGGTCTTGTTTTAATAAAGTTCACCATTTTAACAACTTGATCTAAGACCGCTCTTAAATCCTCTCCTAACATCAAGGGCTCTCTATGAAGGAAGCAATGAGTTACAATAACATTTTCGTTTTGTTCCTTTATAAAAGATACAAGACCCTTGTTGCAGCCTATCATAGAAGGAGCTCCATCTGTGCAAATGCCTACACACGATTTCCACGATAACTGCCATTTATCAAGTTAGCTATTAAGGATGTTAAAAATGTCCTCACCTTTTGTAGCCAGGCTTAATTCTTTGCACAAAAGAAACTGATTTGTTATTTGATTTTCGTTAATGAAACGAATGAATGCTATGAGTTGCGCCTTGATGGTAATGTCGGTTGACTCGTCAACTTGCAGTGCAAAATCAGAACACTGGAGTTTATTACCACATACATTTTTCCCAATATCAGAAGACATTTCCAAAATACGCCTGTTGACAGTATCACTGGACAGAGGTATCTAGCTTATTTTCATAGCTGCTTCATTTCCTAACATCGTATTGACAATCTTTTGGTAAGCAGGCAAAATGAGTGACTCACCCAAAGTATGAGCTTTCATATTTTCTGCGATCAGTTCTGAGAATTGGTAAGAAGCAATCTGTTAAGAAACTTATCCATTTTTATGGATGAATTATTTTTAACAAAGACAATTGTATCAACGGTAGTCATTCTGAAAGTTGTAAAAAGCACAATACGTTTACTCTTGACGGCAGTTCACAAGACACGACACGCCCACTCACCAACGCCTCTTATGCAACACTGCCAGTTGCCACTTGATGAAAGCTAGTGCCGGTGTTAACATGCCGTTCCAGCCACGTTTGTTGCGTGTTTTAAACGCGTAAAAAATTTGCGGATCAGAAGCTACGTTGCAAGAAAAGTAACTTATAACTATCATAATAATGTCGCAACGAAACAAGCCGAGTGTTCGTAAAAAATGGTATAATATAGTAACTTAGTATACATTTGCTTTTCATATCTGGATAGATTTTTTAGGAATACTACAGAGCGCACCTGGAAAAGCTCTGGGGCGCACAGTTTGAGAACTACTGCTCTACGTATTCGACTATCTTTGCCATCAGTGTGGTTACTTCTCTATTCACTTCCTCAACTAGAAAACATTTGCCAGTTTCACGGCATATCCCGCCGAATATCCACTGCTGGGGTAGAATTCTCCCTTGGTTGTTTTTTCGTCGAACGAACAGGCTTTCATCAATATCGACTATTTTCTCAAAACCGCCTATTTCTCTTTTAGGCTGTCAGAGGAGATCCAAAGAACATGCTTCTCACCATACAATTGTTCCAGACAATCGTTGTATCATCGTTGATATTTAGTTGCTCTTCGCACCACTTAATTGAAGTGAGCTCTTAAGCCTAACAGTAAATAAATTGCAGCGCTGTTGCAAATGGAGTGCTCGATCCACTAAACCAATTATCAGATCGAATGCCTGTTTTAATTTTGCAATTCTTTACAATGCACCGCCATATATTTCCATTGATGTAGAGTTTCATTTCGTGACCATTTACACAGGGTCGATTACGAGGCAAAATACCTCTTTCTTGAAATAAATGTATAGAATCCTCTTCACTCCTCGGTAAATTAAAATTTCTCAACATTTTTAGAACAGAAAATATTAATTAATATAATACGATAAGCAATTAAGAATTCAAGATGAATAACACGTGGATGAAGGAAACCGCAACAGTTGGGAATTTCAGGCCGTTTGTAATATCTATTTGGCGACAGTTTTCAACTATCATTGGCGATTTATCGCGGGGGCCGTAAACTTCCGTAAGTACCAATAAAAGAGATATGAATACGAATAATGTAAGGGGGTACTTATCCCTATTTCCAAAAATCTCCAATCCATACGGCGAGAGAGGCACAGACAAAAACAACATAGCTGCTTTTTTACATCTAAAAATTAACAGCTTCTTTTTTGCTGTTGCCATACAGGAGAATGTTACTTTACGGTTATTTTTCTCTGCTGCCACTTGACCGAATATAACGTTGCGGTTGTCATGGTAATCACTAGCTCCGCCTCCTAGTAGTCATTAGCCCCCTCTACCGGGTTTTTCGGAACAATTATAAACAGTGCTGAAGTGAATCTTTGTTTGCACTTTCACCAGGCTTGAGTATACTTTCGATTTACATTGTATTCAAATTATACGAGAGTTATTTAGCTCCAGATATCAAAGATTTCTTGTTGAACTCTTTACTCCTATTTGTCTAAATATGAAGAAATAATAAACGAAACTGAACTAGTACGAATTAACGAGGTTCTAGATGGTTCAGTAATCTTGATAAATAACATGAACACAAGGAGAACAAATAAAGCATGTCGAACTGAAGAAACTGACAAATGAATGGTATATCCAAGAGGAATATTCAAACGATAGTCAGAGACTTCGTTAAAGGCTCTTTGACCCTACATCCCCTGTGAATATACTGGAAAACAAAACAAAAACATTTTATACTTGGAAATGCATGTAGGAGCATTTTTAAGAATAAATTTTAATTTAAAAGCTTACCTCACCTTGAATATCCACCACCGTCAAAATAGAAAATTTAAAAAATTAAGAATAGATGCGAAAGACGTAGAAATTTTGATAATATACAAAACTGTTTGCAAAATTCTGTAGAAATGCAAAAATGAAGAAATATTTTTTTTCAAATTAAATTAGAAAACTTTCTTAAATTTAAACACACTCAAAAATTAAAAAAAATATATATAAATAAAAAGAAGTTGAAAAATATGAGGAAATTAGGATACACCGTTATTCTTTAACACAGAAATATCAAGCAATACCATTTTTTGTAATATAAATAAAACAAAAGAAAAAACTTTAATTATACTGAACTTTAATTTAAATATCAGCAAACACCCACCTCACTTAAAAAACTGCTTTACTTTGGAAAATGAAGTGTAAAACAGACATAAAAAAAATACATGAAATGTACAAATAAAGCGTTATATAATTATTACACTTCATCAAACATCTATGAAGAAGCGGAAAAGATGACATTTCATTATGAGGCATGAACAAAAAGCACCCTATCATAAACACCCTTCTGCGTGTAGCGTAACGAGTGTGTAGGGTTACCATAAATTTGGAGGTTGCAGCAATGAAATATTTATTTCCCACTTGGCTCAACGGTACGAGTATCGTACTTCGAAATGAGTTATACACTTTTGAAGTTTTGTAGGAATGAATATTGATTGCGCCTTAATATAAGTTAAGACTACTTGGACGCATTTTTACTAACACTGCATGTACGAGGGTAGGCTGAAAAGTAATGCACACATGCTTGTAGAGCGCGAACAAAAAGAAATAGCAAGATCGGGTTAAAAGAACATTAAAGTACAATTCTTAAACTTCAAAATCATATATTTATTTTTCAACATAGTCACCGTTAAGGCTAACAGATTTCTCCCAACGTGTTCTCATTTCGTCACTGAAAAATTCTTTCGACTTTTCTCGAATCCACGACTTGACAGCTGCCTTCACCACATCGTCCGAGGTGTAATGATTACCCTTTAGGTCTCTCTTGAGTAGAGGAAAAAAAATAAAAATTGCAAGGCGCAAGATCGGGGGTATAAGGAGGGTGTGGAATTGGTTCAAACTTCAGGTTTCGCAGAGCCTCTCCAGTCCGACGCTGTTCTCGCCTGTGAGACGGCGTGGTACCCACGGAGCACAGATTTTACGGTATCCCAATCGTTCTATAATGAAGCAGACACATTCCTTGGATACTCCACTATGGTTTGCGATACGCTTTTGAGTGATTCGCCGGTCGATTTGAATCAAATCGTCGACGAGTTTGCGATGTTCATCGCCTGTGGCAGTGATCGGACGTCCGTTGCGTGTTTCATCAACAATTATGGCTTTTCCAGGCTCGAAACCACGAAATTTTACTACCCATCGATTTACAGTACCCCTATCAACAGCATCGTCACCTTAAACAGCCTTTGAACGACGACGAATCTCAGTAGGACTCACTTTTTCAGCTGTTAAAAATTCGATAACAGCGCGCTGTATAACTCGCCGTTGACATAGCACTAGAACACGTCTCCATACTACCGCTTTTCAAAATACACAGGATGAACACAACGATTTCAAACCTGCGCATGCATATTGAGGAGGGATTTAACTTCCAAATGCCACTTGTCGTTGTTTTGAAGGTCATTTCGTTCGCGCTCTACAAGCATGTGTGCATTACTTTTCAGCCTACCTACGTAAATTACTGGATGACTGAAATAATGCATGGATATAATCACTGCACTTACACTGATCATAAAAAATAAGAAATAACGTCCCTCCAAAGCAAACTCTGAAGCGAAAGTGTTCGCATTTTATTTATATGGAGAAATAAATATATCTTTTGTTTTATGGCTTTTATCTTTGAATATTAAAAAGAGACATTGACTTTCATTGAGCTTTCAAAATACTGAAGAAATCATTAATTTGAGAAGATAATTTTTGTCTGTAAGGACCGGGATATTATTATGCCCTGTGAGGAAATAATTCAACAATAGCTGGACGCTTTTATATCTACACCACGTGATAAAAATAGTTGTCAAAAGCTAGAATTTATGATAATCTATTGATTTGCTACAGGGATAAGAATTTCTGATAATTAAACTAATACATTCCTCCATATATCTGATTTTATATCAGAGACCTGCCCAAAAGTATAAATTCTAGTTAACTCAAAGTAATAAGTTATTGCAAAGTTATTACTATTTATGAAAATCGTAGAAGATAGATATATTTAGTATTTTCCCCACA
>OU015497.1:6833628-6901128 GCA_907164885.2 Dolomedes plantarius | reverse complement strand
GAATTCCAAACTGATGACTGACGATGCCCCCAGTAAAAAATTTAGATTAATTCCGCTTTTTCATTTCCCTCCAGCGTAATAATAGGTCTTTGTTACGGCGACATTACTCTTCTCTTGCGTTGTGTTCAGCGGGAAAAAAAAAGGAAATCCTCTCTTCAAAGGAGACCGGAGCAACAGAACACTACGTTGATGTAGTTTGCAAGGAAACATTATTGGATCCTAATACAATGTACAGACTTCCTTAGCCCGTGAAAACGTACAACGTACAGACAACGTACAGAATTCCTTAGCCCGTGAAAAGCGGGCAACAAAACTCCCCTAAATTCGACGGTGGTCAGCCGTTGTAAAGTAAAGGTTGCCAGAGAAAGAATGTCTCCGGATAAACGGCAACAAAAATTAAAAGTTGCCGAAAAAAGGCGATTGCATCCCGGTCACCACACAATGTCCTGAACAAACGTTCCAGGGATCGGGAGCTACTAGCTGGAAGAGGGACCGCAAAGCATTTATTTACAAATATATATATATATATATATATATATATATATATATATATATATATATAAAGCAAACAAAAATCCTCAGACCGCCTTGCTGAGGAGACGATAGCAAGGGTAAAACTTCTGTTTGCTACCCTAGAGAGGCATAAACAATACTCACAAATAGCCTTAGCCCTTGCTGTGGAAAACTTAACGGAACAGATGTAGTATACGCAACGGGCCATCGCCAATTTGGCGCAAAAATCCCGTTCGGAGACCTTGTAAAGAGTCGGAATGTGAAAACAACAGAAACCTAAATTGTTAAGGGGCCACCCAGCTTGCGTGGACAAGCAAATTTACAGTCCCGACATTTTTATAACGCCAGATTTACGGTACCATAAAAAACGGAGAAATTAAGTTGTCAACGGCCGTATATCTGAGGTCGGAGGTCGAGCAGGTGGGGCCGTCTGATGGGAAGTTTTACCAGACATAATCGGCGCCAGAACTTAGGCAATTGCGAAAGGCAAGAGACAAGAATAACCTATGAGAGCTAATCGCATCCGCCCCCTCTATAAACAAGGGAGGGGCGAGCGAATAGGGACCGAGGAAGCGAGAACCAATGAGACGAGGATGGAGAAGAATATATACAAGATGATGAGACATTTGTAGGAGAGCGCCATTAAAAAAAAGAGATGATAAGACAGTAAGCTGCCAACGGGCCGACGAGAGCCCTAACTTACGAAACTCAACAAAAAAAATAAGCTGCTACAGGGCTGAGAAGAGACCCACTGTATAATATTAGAAGAAAGACGCCGGTCCTACGCAAGTACATAATACGTACGGATTGAACAGCGTTAGCTCCGGACGCAAAATAGAATAATCAGCGACGAGAAGTTGCAGAAGTAGCGATTGCCCATAGATGTCAACATAGTGCCGAGGGCGAAGAGACGACACTACCATTAAGTTTAAGCCGATACCAGAGAGATACGCACCGTCGCTTAGTGAGTTGGACACCCAGATGACCACCCATCAGTGCTGATCGACCCGCATATCGGAAGAGACGGCACCTATGCTGAGCAACATTGACCGCCCACCAGTGCTGACCGACCCGCATAGTGTAAGAAAAGCTACCCGTGCTGAGTAACGTACGAGGAGTCTTCAATAAGTGACCTTCGACATGAAAGGACCCCGAACTCTTTAGTCCCAAGAGAACTGGATAAATAGGACGAGGATACACCGTGACGCTACAGTGAACAAACTGTACCCACGAACTCTGTGAACACTGTGTGAACTTTATGTACTACTATGGACCAGCGTTATCGGTGAATTCGATGCAGACGGCTGCGACAAATGGGTGAGCATTTTGTATTATAGCAACTAGCATACCGACTCTTTACATAATCGCCTCTAACCCGCCAGGGCCGGCGACATCGTAAGATTTAAAAGATAGTGATTGGATAAGATTTTATATATATATATATATATATATATGTAAATTCCTAGCATTACTAATGTTTCAGCGTTTGCTAAGTGTTACAAGTTCGAATGTATGTAAATATGTATAAATAAAGTGTATATATGTATATTCAGTATCATTCTTGAGAGTTGGGCCCATCTATTTAATTAATTAATTACCGCCCTATGGGCGAACTTACAACCAGTGTACGAGATACGATTTCAGCCGTAGTTAATAGCAACAGGTCATGATCCTGTATTATTACATTGTGGTGCCGTCCAATTTTCACTATTTTAGTGAGGACATGGTTATTGCTGTATAATCTATTGTGTTATTATTATTATATTAGGTTATTATTATTATATTATATGTGTTATTATTATTATATTATGTGTGTTATACATGTTGTTAAAAATCGTAGTGTGAAAATTTTAAGAGGAATATTTATGTGTGCATAGGTTAAAATTTCGGGACAACTCTCTAATTAAAATTTAAATGATTAGAAACAATATTTAGAAGTGAAATTGATATTTTTAAGATATATGTGTATTTCTAAGTGATTTATAAGTGAAAAGTATTGAGTGAAGTGTTATATATTACTGATATATAGGTAAGGTGAACTGTGTAGGGTGTAAGGGGCGCTAGATTTTTAAATTGAGAATTAACCTGAACAGTTAATTATGCCGCGAGGAAGTAAGGCAAGTCGCCGGCAGGGAGACCCGGAGGTAGATATGGGCGAAAACTCCAATAGGGACAGTAGCTCAATAGCGAATGATACCCATCTATTAGATTCAGGTATAATAGCCATGTTACCCACCTTTAATGGCGCCGAAAACGAGTCACTAGAATTTTTTCAGCAGCAATTCGTAGAGATTGCAAGTCAAACCAGATGGACAGAGAAACAAAAAGCGATTATAAACAAAACGAGATTGCATGACAGGGCAAAAGAATTTTTAAAGAGTAATGCGACGCTCCAAAACGCGACCGATTTTGGCACAATAATAGAGACCCTAAAAGACAAATTCCAACCGGACCCAACGAGCATGCAAAAGCAATGCAGATTCCAGAACTTAGTGTTTAAACCATCCCAGACTTATGACGAAATCGCTCAAGAAATAGAGAAAGTGGGCAATGAATATTTAGGAATTTCGGCATTCTCGGTAGAAGAAACTAAACAAATGGCAAATAATGTTAAATTAGCAAAATTTATGGAAATTATACCATCAGAAATTAAAACAGAATTACGAAAAGAAAACGTAGTGGACTTTAATGAGGCGATCAAACGAGCGAAAGAATTAAGCGTAATTTACGACGAAGAAAGTAACGCGGTTAACGCAGTACGCATGCGACCTCAAGCAAACAAAATACATGAGGAGCAAGAGAGCGTAAAAGAGTTAAGAAACCAGGTAGCCGAACTAACAGAAACCGTTAAGCACTTAACGTTACAACTAGCCCAATGTAATTGGTGTTTAAAAATGGGACATCGCATCGAAGAATGTCGGACTAGGCTCAGAACAATTAACGCCAACAGAGACGTAGGGTATAACACGACTAATGGGAGTTACACAAACGCTTACCAAACGCCCCGGCAAAATCTTGCAATGAACCAAACAGCGGCAGGTAGAAACGGGAACGGTTATAGCAGAGACCAAAATGGATACAGAGAAAACCCCACGCAGAGGCATAGCTCCAATGGCAGAGAGTATAACAACTTTAGAGGGAGGAGTAATTTTCACAGAGGTAGAGGAATGAGCAGAGGTAGGCAAAACGGATATTCAAACACTTTAAACTAAAACAGGGGCCTCGCCAAGTCAGGAAGCAAAACCCATATATTAATACATACAAAAAGCGGTTTTGGGAGAGACCCCGCAATACTTCCTACCAACATGCAGAAAGATATACGCAGAGACACAGGTATGATAGATGGCGGAACGAAAGACAGGGGTACCATATAAAAAATAATCATAATCAACCAATTTGGCAGAACGAACGACCAAAATATAGTTACAAAAAGCGCGAACGACAAGGGGTAAACAATAAAAATTACAGACACATCAAAGGTAAAAAAAACACAACGCAATACAGACGTAACAGAGACAATGTAGGAGACAGGTGGGATACACGGCAATACACATATAGGGCGATAAACAACATATCTCTCACAGAAAATCAGCTGCCCATAATCGAAATTCAAATCGCGGAAACATTTGAATACGCATTATTGGACAGCGGGTCAGCAATTTCTTTAATATCCCATGAAATGTTCGAGAAAGTAAAAAACAAAATAAAAGTAACATATTTATCGCGTCAGGTGAAATTGCAGTCCTTCACGAAAGAACGGATTGCATTTTGCAAGTGTGTGGCAATTAACCTCAAAATCGGGAATAAGTTGTGTAAAACCACCCTGTATGTCACAAACGCAGAGATGGATACCCCATACCAAATATTATTAGGAATAGACTTTATGCACAACCACAAAGCAATCGTCGATATGAACGCAAGAAAACTAAAATTACAATTTCATGAGATACCCATCCTAAATGAAAAAGACGCGAATACGAACAAACGGGACCATAGCAAACGCGTGGCAGATCAGAGACACAATTTTGCCCGACTAATAAACAAAATTACGCTCCAACCTAACGAAGTACAGGCGTTAACATTAAAACTAGACCAGGAATATGAAGACGGGACAAATATCTATTTATATGACATAACACACAGTATGACACCATTAGTCGAAGAATCGATATGTACAATTGGAAAAAGAAAAATACAAGTATGGGTACAAAACTCTACCGACAAAACAATTTTATTAAACAAGGACATGAGAGTCGGAAAAATCACTACAGAATTTCAGATAGAGAAAGACAGTGACTCAAAAGAAATAACGGGGCAGCAAATACGAAATATAAACAACATAAAATTGATGGATAGGACAGAAATACTTCAACGTAGAAAGCAGGAGCTTAAAGAAACATACTTTGACGTTAAACATTTAAATCCACAATTACAACACGAAGTCATTCAACTTTTAATGAACAACTACGAAGTATTTTCTAAAAGCTATAAGACATTAGGATGTACAAACGCAGTGACCCCAGAACTAAAATTGAAACATAATTTTGGGATACAATGTAAGCCGTATACCACACCGCGTAATTTAGTACAAATATTAAAGGCGGAAATACAGGATTTGTTAGAGGCGCAACTCATCGAGCCATCGACGTCGGAATATTCATTTCCTGTCTTACTCATAAAAAAACCATCCAGTGACCCAGAGAAACCCCCAAAATATCGTCTCGCAATTGATTTCCGTTTGTTAAATCAAATAACAGAATTATATTCAGTATTTATACCACGTATCAAAGAAATAACACAAAAGGTAGCAGGATTCAAGTTATACTCAGTCGTAGATTTAAAATCGGCATTTTTCCAAATATTACTGCCAGAAGAATTAAGAAAATACTGCTCTTTTTGCACCGAATTCGGAAATTATCAGATATCCAGATTAGCGTTCGGTTTAAAGAATTCGGGAGCATATTTTTGCCAATTGATGAACACGGTTATGAAGGGACTCGACGAAGAAAATATCCATTTTTATTTAGATGATATTATTATAGCAGCAAATAGTGAGCCAGAGTTAAAACGCAAATTACAATTATTATTTCAGCGCCTAAAAGAATACAACTTAACCTTAGACCCTGCAAAATTACAATTATTCAAAACCGACATCACATTCTTAGGGTTTAAAATAAATAAACACGGAATACAACCCGCCGATAAAAGCATAGAGAAAATACAGAGATTTCCAAAACCAAAAACAGTAAAACAAACTAAATCATTTCTGGGGTTAGCAAACTATTTCAGACATCTAATTCACGACTACGCTAACATTACAGAACCCCTAGTAAAACTCACAAGTAAAAAAAACAAATTCACATGGAACGACGAGGCGGAAAGGGCATTTACTCGAATTCAATCGCAAATTTTAAGTCGCCCACAAATACACAAACCCAACGAAAACCAACAATACTACTTAAACACGGATGCTTCGGGAAAAGCAATTTGCGCGATTTTATCACAAAAAAATGAAAAGGGATTTTTAATACCAATAGAATTTTACTCTCGAAAATTAAAAGACGCCGAGGTTAGGTACCCTGCAGTCAAAACGGAACTACTAGCCATATACGAGGGAATAAGACATTTCAAGGAATACTTGTACGGGACACACTTCATATTATTATCAGACGCTAAGGCTCTACAATATCATCTTAAATTGGATAAACAGTCCGATATCACAGCAAGGTGGCTTTTGGAACTGAGTACATTTGACTTCGAATTCCAACACATCGAAGGTCAGCTCAACCCCGCGGACTATCTGTCACGACAGGTACTTAATATAAATATGCAAAAGGATTTGACTAGAGATCTCTTCCAAGAAAGTACGGAATTAACGATCACAAATATTTTAAAGGGGCAAAACGAAGATGATAAAGTAAAGGGAATTAAAGAGTCGCTAAGTAAAGGAAAAAAACTGTTTCGAAGGTAGATACAAGAAATATGTACTCGATCCGTCCACACAACTAGTAATGGTAAGAGAAAAAACAAAAAGGGGAAATCCATATTTAGCAGAATCGAAAGTAGTAGTGCCCACAAAGTTACAACGCATCGTCATTAAGTTAGCACATGTAGCGCACTTCGGGATAAGCAAAACGATCAACATCATCAGTAAGAAATATTTTTGGAAAGGAATGACGGAGGATGTAGCAAATTATATTAAATCATGCGAGGAATGCTTACAGTACAAAAAAAAATATATTACACCCGCACCATTAGAGACTTTCAATAACATTACATACCCACTACAACAAATAGCAATCGACGCAGTCGGACCGTTGGTACGTACAAGTACAGGGAATAAATACGTCATAACTATTGTAGACATGTACACGAGATTCTTAAGTGCGACACCAGTAAAAAACATTACAGCGGAAACGGTGATCGAAACATTAAAAAAGTTTTACGCGAGCTACGGGTTACCACAATCAATAATGAGTGACAACGGTACAAGTTTTAAAAATGAAGCATATAAAGATTTCCATACACATCTAGGCGTAGAGGTTAAATTTATTTCGCCTTATAAACCAAGTACGAACGGCAGACTAGAAGTCATTCACAAATTATTAAAGTCGGCAATCAGCTGTATAGCGAGGGAGAGTTTTAATTGGGATCAAGCACTCAATTGGTATAATCTGTACTATAACAACTGTCAACATCCAAGTACAAAGTACACACCCGCATTTTTATTCTTTATGCGTGACATTAAAACACCATTCGATGTGAGACTAACGGCAGATAAACTAGAAGTTACGGAACAACAAAATTTAAACACAAAAGGGGCATACAAGGAATATTTACAGAATCACCTAACATTTTTCGACAAAATACAAAAAGACGTGATAGCAAACCAAACACAGGCTGAACAGCAACAAAGAAAAAATTATAAAAGAACCGGAGATCGTGTGTTAGAAATAGGAGACAAGGTATACGTGAAAATTTTTCAAAAAACCCCTGCGTTAACACCGAAGTTCTCCGGACCGTTTCGTATTATAAAAGCTTTACGCCATAACAATTTTTTACTACGCGATATAAACGAACCACAAAATCGCTTAGTTAATATGCACAAAAACGCAATTATTAAAAGTGACGAACGAAAGCCGCACCTAAAATATAGCAACCAAAGTATAGCAGACGATGAACACGTTAAACAAAGCGCAACGAATAGTAGACCATATAATTTACGAAGCAGGACTCATTAAATAGTAAGGTGCGATAAACGAAAGGGACGAATTTTAATGTACGGAAAGTGGATACGTTCGGGATTTAAGTCCGGTGCGGGAGAAAAATAACGCGTATGTCCGAGAAATCAGGTTTCGAACGCGTCCCCCCCCTCCCCGTTGTTCCCCAGGAAGACAACCACAAAAAGCGGAGCAGGGGATTACAGTTGAAGGTCAGACAAATCAGTGGGGTAGGTCAACGCAAGAGAGTTAAGGGCGAACAAAATGTTACGATTTGCGAGATTTACGACTGCAGGCGTAAAATCTTCAAATCGTGGCCGAAAGCTGAGATTGCATTATTGTTCAGTGATTTGGCCAGTCAATTGGGCAATAGCAATCATAAGTTTTTGGTAGCATATATCGGATTACAGCAAAGATAATATGTAGACAAATAAGTATATACAGGGGAATAAAATAGTGTAAAGCATAAATACATGTAGATAGTATTACAAGAAGATATAATATCAGCAGGATGAAACATGTGTAATTAAAAACAAAAAATGCATAGAAACAAAGTGCATATGAATATAAGTGTGTAGACAGTGAGCATAATATTGTGTATAGAGTAAGCAAAAATATAGAACCTAGTTATCCGGTCAGCAGCGTGGAAGGAAACAAATAAAGAGTGGATCCGCTTTTTCAAAAGGCAAGCAGTGAATCATGAGATAAATACGAAAGGAGCGAATGAAATAGCTAAATAATTGAACGACAAATATTAATCAAATGATAATGAGAAACAAAAAAAAAATGCAAACACAAAAGTGAAGAGAAGGCTACAATAATGACGGTCATAAGTCTAGCGTAATACACAAAAAAATAACAAAAAAAAATCGCAAAAAACACACAAAAAACAAAATAATAAAAAAAAAAATTGTAAAAAGGCGCGGACATAGACCAGTCAATACTACGTAGAAGTTAGTACACACAAGAACAAACATGGGAACATCAAAAGCAAGGAATATAAATACACACGAACGAATATATAGATAAATTATAAATAATTAGCCAATTATAAAAAAAAAAGCAAATAAAAAACTGTTTACAAATAAATAAGTAAATTAAAAAAAATAAATAAATAAATAAATAAGCGTGGGATAATAACGAAAGGAGCACGACAAAGAGTAATAAAATAATAAAAACATAATAAGGACCAGAAACAGAAAATAAAAAGGAGTTTCAAGTTATAAACAAAAAATAAGAAAAAAAAGTAGACATATTTACGAATACGGGAGCATCAATAAATAAGTAACATCGCCAGAACTAAATAATGATGGCGACAAAGCTCGTAACAAAAGCTGTACTAGGGCGGAAGTGACCAAGCGATAATTAAACAAAGAGTAGCCGTTTACCGTTGCCAGGTGTAAAAGAGGAAACCTCTAGAATTCTATAATTACTTTACAATGACATACGGAGATAAGCGAGCGTAAGACTTAAACGAAACTGGTTTCGCGGAGTGAGCACGACCAGGGTTAACTATAAACCGGACTTGGTAAGGGAAAAATTGCCATGGTAACGACAGCCGAGGTAAACAAACGAATTGTGAGGATAAAAGTTCGAGAATTTTCGTGTTGGGAAAGTCAGTAGATCAGTCGTAATTTAATATAGTAGTGTATAGGTGATCGTAATATGTAATATAGCAATGTAATATAAATAATAGTGTCGGCAATGTCAAATGAATTATATGTCAGTGTATCATATTAGCATAAAAGTGTAAAGAAAAAGTCAGGTAGAGTCTCAATATATAATGTATGTTCTCAGTATGTAATATATAATGCTGCAGAGTTAGTGTAACAGTGCACTGTCAATTTTTATGATTATATGTAATAATTATATGCAAGTGGTATAACTAGTAATGTGTAGTGTAATTATATGTGTATTTGTTATGGTGTAATGTGCAGTGCCTAGGGACAATTGTAAATAGGAGGTCAGTGAAAAGAAGTAGAAAACAGTAGCGCAGTAGCGCAACGAGAATTTTATGAAATATATCAGTAATATAAACAGGTAGTGAAGTCAATGTCAAATGACACCACGTGCTAAAACCAGTATTTATTTACGTAGAGAAATGTACAAAATAAATAATGTGTCCATTATGTACCAAGTATATGTCTAATGTATTACTGTACACAGCTAGCGTAAAAGAGTGCTCATTTATGTATTATAAATTTAAAATGAATGATTTTAGGCATGAATAATGATTGATTTTATGTATGTATGTAGTGTCAATAGTGTGATAAAGATGATATGTAAAAAAAATCGCCTTACGATTTTTTAATTCGCCAAGGGGGAGAATGTAAAGAGTCGGAATGTGAAAACAACAGAAACCTAAATTGTTAAGGGGCCACCCAGCTTGCGTGGACAAGCAAATTTACAGTCCCGACATTTTTATAACGCCAGATTTACGGTACCATAAAAAACGGAGAAATTAAGTTGTCAACGGCCGTATATCTGAGGTCGGAGGTCGAGCAGGTGGGGCCGTCTGATGGGAAGTTTTACCAGACATAATCGGCGCCAGAACTTAGGCAATTGCGAAAGGCAAGAGACAAGAATAACCTATGAGAGCTAATCGCATCCGCCCCCTCTATAAACAAGGGAGGGGCGAGCGAATAGGGACCGAGGAAGCGAGAACCAATGAGACGAGGATGGAGAAGAATATATACAAGATGATGAGACATTTGTAGGAGAGCGCCATTAAAAAAAAGAGATGATAAGACAGTAAGCTGCCAACGGGCCGACGAGAGCCCTAACTTACGAAACTCAACAAAAAAAATAAGCTGCTACAGGGCTGAGAAGAGACCCACTGTATAATATTAGAAGAAAGACGCCGGTCCTACGCAAGTACATAATACGTACGGATTGAACAGCGTTAGCTCCGGACGCAAAATAGAATAATCAGCGACGAGAAGTTGCAGAAGTAGCGATTGCCCATAGATGTCAACATAGTGCCGAGGGCGAAGAGACGACACTACCATTAAGTTTAAGCCGATACCAGAGAGATACGCACCGTCGCTTAGTGAGTTGGACACCCAGATGACCACCCATCAGTGCTGATCGACCCGCATATCGGAAGAGACGGCACCTATGCTGAGCAACATTGACCGCCCACCAGTGCTGACCGACCCGCATAGTGTAAGAAAAGCTACCCGTGCTGAGTAACGTACGAGGAGTCTTCAATAAGTGACCTTCGACATGAAAGGACCCCGAACTCTTTAGTCCCAAGAGAACTGGATAAATAGGACGAGGATACACCGTGACGCTACAGTGAACAAACTGTACCCACGAACTCTGTGAACACTGTGTGAACTTTATGTACTACTATGGACCAGCGTTATCGGTGAATTCGATGCAGACGGCTGCGACAAATGGGTGAGCATTTTGTATTATAGCAACTAGCATACCGACTCTTTACATAATCGCCTCTAACCCGCCAGGGCCGGCGACATCGTAAGATTTAAAAGATAGTGATTGGATAAGATTTTATATATATATATATATATATATATATATATGTAAATTCCTAGCATTACTAATGTTTCAGCGTTTGCTAAGTGTTACAAGTTCGAATGTATGTAAATATGTATAAATAAAGTGTATATATGTATATTCAGTATCATTCTTGAGAGTTGGGCCCATCTATTTAATTAATTAATTACCGCCCTATGGGCGAACTTACAACCAGTGTACGAGATACGATTTCAGCCGTAGTTAATAGCAACAGGTCATGATCCTGTATTATTACAGACCTGTTAGGCTTAAACTGCGAAATGTAAGTTAAGTAATATCGCCGCCGTCCACACCCGAAGGTTATACGGCCCTTCAATAATAAAACTAATCATGCCGACGGCAATCCAGCCCAACCGGGTCCCGAAGTTTTTCTTTTTGCAATTCGTTTACCTGTCTTTTTTTTTTTAAATCTGAGGGGCTATCCACCTTCCCCTTGTA
The DNA here is from genome assembly GCA_907164885.2 of Dolomedes plantarius. NCBI lineage: Eukaryota > Metazoa > Arthropoda > Arachnida > Araneae > Dolomedidae > Dolomedes > Dolomedes plantarius. Next base: position 6,889,417 of record OU015497.1, on the reverse strand, counting down.
GGGGGAAGTGTATATTCATAAGTTCCTGCATAATATTCTTGATGTACCTTCTACAATAATAATCCGTAAATAATTTACTAGGGGCCCAAACTGCGAAATGTAAACAATAAATTGGAAAACAAACCTACTGCTGGCTTTATGAAACTCGTAGGTGCACACGGGATCTTCGCTTCGCTCATATACCCTTGCTTCACTCCGCTACGCTCCGTTACGCATCCGTCCAAAAACATTACAGAAAATCTCCAGCCGCTGGCTTCGCTACATACCGCTGGCTGTTGTACAGTAAAAAAAAAAAAAGCTTCCGCTGGCTGTAGCGGTCAGTAAAACAAATCTTATCGCAAAAAAATTTTAAAAAAATACCATCCGATCTTAAAATCCTCCTTGCCAGAATATAAAAACCGCCAAACAACCATAAGATTTGGCGAAAAATCGCCCCTTGGCGTTCGTTGCGTATACTACATCTGTACCAACTTAACTGTAACTAACGTAGAAAAGCAGGAACTATCTTTAATCGTTTTGCACGTTTGATAACATTTTTTTTTCAGATTGTATAATTCTCGAGATGTGTTTGTATTCATGTTCACCAAATCATAGCTTCGTGAGAGACCAGATCGGAAAACCTGCGTTGTGGAGCTTGACCCTGGGAACGCAGTTACTCTATCCATATTTTTGGTCTGTAGTAAACGGGTCTTTGATCCGCTTTGGATGTAGATGTTTAAAATGTTCTGAAATACCAAAAAATGGGCTTTTTTGATGCATTAATTTCCGAAATCCCCGATTTTTTTTGACTAAAATTCCACGTAGTGAATTATTTGGTTCTATTTTCTCCCCCTGGAATTACGAATGTCACCCAATAAGTTCAAGATGGCATCATTTTACTAGTGGAAGGCATTAAAGATAAAATGAAATGAAAACAGAAAATACACTGAAGTGCCACTGAATTAGGGATACCTACCTAGTAACGAGTTGGGCCTCCTCTGGCCTTGATAACGGCTGCCACACGACGAGGCATAGATTCAACAAGTTTCTGGAAACTTTCCACGGGAATGGCTTGCCAAATATTGGCTAAAGCTGTCCATAATTCAGTAAGGTTCTTTGTTGCTGTGTGATGGCCTTTCACGCCTTGTTCCAAAACATCCCAAAGGTGCTCAATAGGATTTAAGTCTGGGCTTCTAGGTGGCCAATTCATGACAGAGAAGTCAGAGGAATGCTCATCCGACCAGCCAGTAACCTACCGGGACTTGTGAGAGGTACAGTTGTCTTGCTGGAAAACTCCATTACCGTGCGGATAACAGAACAGCATAAACGGATGGAGGTGATCACCCAGCAACTCTACGTACCGAATTGCATTGAGGGAGGTTGGTACACGCAACAAAGATCCCAAACTGTGCCTCGAAAAAACACCCCAGACCATGATTGAGCCACCATGCCCTTGTGCAGTTCCAGCCAGGCATGCAGGATCCATGGCTTCATGAGCCTGACGCCATATTCTCAGCCTCCCGTCGGCGTTAAGTAGTCGGAATCGAGACTCATCACTCCATGCTACTCGTTTCCAGTCCTCTACACTCCAGTCTCTGTGCTCTCTTGCCCAGGCAAGACGTGCAGCCCGATGGCGAGTATAGAGCAATGGTACTCTCGTAGGTCGACGGCTCCCTAAACCCATACGGTGAAGCGAGCGTTGCACAGTCCGTTTACTGACTGTACGACTAGCACCGTCATTAAACTGGATGGTAATTTGAGCTAATGTTTGGCTTCGCTGGCTACGTACAATACGCCTGAGTCGTCTCTCACCACGCACTATCAAGGCTAATTGTCCTTTGCAGTTTGCCCGATTGCTAGTTATTTTTGCACCATCCATGTATTCTTGGTATACTCTTGACACTGTCGACCTTGATAATCTTAGCTGTCTGACGATTTCGGAAATTAAATGGCCCATGCGTCGCGCACGTACGATTTGCCCGCGATCGAAGGCGTCTAAATCAGGCAGTTTACCCATACTGGCAATTCCAACAACTAATTCAGAACAACCACAGTACGCGCTATATATGCAGTTACCACAGCGCCCTCACTTGCGCATACATGATGCGCAGTGCTGCACAATTTGCACTGGCTTTGCTATCCCTAATTCAGTGGCACTTCAGTGTATAAGGAAAATATCATTTGTTAAAGGTATTAAATTCAGCCAATCAGAAATCCAAACTATAAAACATTTCTTGTTTGTTTGAATAGGTTTACTTAAGTACAAGCAGGTAAAGGCAATACAAAACAAAATAGCTCCAAAATCATAAAATCTCGTTATATTGGATTTTTTACGCCCGTTTTCCAGATTTTTCCTTAATTTCATTATCTAAGAGTAGATTCTTTCCCCTCAGGCAGACGGAGGAAGAAGTAATGCAATACATGCATACTACAAGAGGAAATACCAAAGTATGTCAATTTAGGTAAATTTACTGAAACCCTGTTATATTCTATACAGTGCTGTATTTTATGAACTTCTATGATTTCACAGAGCAGTGAGCTGCAAAACCCCTAAAAAATTCGCCCCTTTTTATGGATGAAAAATTCCAGGATTATCAACTGTTGAAACCTTCGAAACGCGAGCACGACAGAAAATTAATAAAGAAAAGGCTACACTTACGAATGAATAGAAAATATTTTTTAAAAATTATCTATCACTCCGTATCGAAAAGCATTTGTTTGCCTTTTACTTATTACAGTAGTGAGAATAACTAACATATGCGGCGCGTAGCTGGTATCGAACAGAGGCACAAATCTTAACCCGATTTGGCATCGTGCTTTTTATACAATAGTATTGTCTCTTCGGAACACTAGACAGATTTCCAGTTAATTAATGAGCAACAAACTGCATTGAAGTGGAAATTTTTAACATTTAAGGCTTAGCATACTTTGGTGTTTTTTTTTTAATCCGGTTCATAGAATGCTAATTTACACCCGCATTATTCGTTACGTTTACTTTTCCTAAACTCTAGGAAAAAAAACACAACAATGCTAGAGTTTATTTATTGCCGCCTGGCTCTAAATCGAACGGGTGCAGCCCTCCCCTTTTATTAGTGATAAATGCACTTCTTGCTTTTATTTAATAACCTTTATCACTTAGTGCCGGCGCTTTTAAAATATTGAGAAAACCATTAATCAGCCAAGAAATACTTTGTAACTCTTGGGCGATCATTATCAGCGGCGGAAAATATACAGAGCGTTGATAGTTCCCGTAGATTATGCCGAAATCCTTTACACTAACCACACGATGAATTCGCCCAAACAAACATGCCGAGATTTATCGTAGTTCTTTGGGAAGTCAATAATAGTAAAAATGTTTCTAGTCCATCCTAATCAAGTTCTGGTTTTGCTCATAAATTTATCAGCTACTTTTATGGGGTATTTTCAACTAATATTCTGTGTTATAAGATTCTTCTTTAAAGCTTCAGCGGGCGCGCCAATTTTTGGAACACCAGCAGGCGCGCGTGGCATTAAGTGCAACGTCTCTTTCAACCTCGAATATTCCTTTTGTAATAAACTTTTTTTTTTTAAATTGAAAATAACAATTCTGCGTTTTATGACAAGATATAAAATGTTTATAATATTATATATATATAATAGCCGTTGTCTCTGTATAACACTTCCGGGCTGTACTCATCTTTCAATTGAAGCCCTCAGTAAACAAACGGCCGGTTAGGCTTAATTTCAATTTCAGATGTGGATCAGAATTTTTTTCTTACCTGAAAACTAATATCTTCTCCATCAAATCACGTTTGTTCAGCCTATTTTTCTATAAAACATTCAGAACTAAAAAAAAAATTGGATGCTTTTAGCTGTATATTTATCAGTTTTTAAAAATCTGTTTACTTTTGCGATGAATTCTGAAAGTAAACAAACTTGAATGTGAATGAATCAAGTAGATCAAGTATTCATATCGCGTAGTGAGCTGTAAAAAACTGGATGGCAGTCTACTACTGCAATCGCATAAAAAAACTAAATGAGTAAAAAATAATGAAAGGGTTTGCTTTTACAAGGTATGGATTAAATGCAATATTGTTAGATAATTCGGGATATTTTTTAACTTTCATATACTTTTTCCATTATGACGTCATTATTAGTATTATGACGTCAAAATAACGGGTTACCTTCTAGTTGAGATATATTTATAATTAAAGGCCAAAGAATGCAGATACAATCGCCTTATTTCAAAACTGTCCGGTTTATTGGATCTCAGAACAACTTGCGAATGGATTCCTATTATGTCCAAAAACCTAAAAAAATAATGAGACTGTCAATCTTCGTGATATGCGGGATACCATGTAATAGCTGCACATTTGATCGAGTACATCAACTCATGCATTTGTCGTATTGTGATCCAGTATAATCGTTAGTTTACCCCGGTTAAATCACTACTAACAAGGAATGGAAAGGAATACTAGGATCAGAAAACCAGACCTGCATTAGAAAGGGTGTAGCTATAAACAGAAACAGCTTAGAACATTCAAACCTTACATGTAAAAACAAAACCATTCAAAATTACGAAAATGTTGCACTCTGTACACGCGCGCGCCCGCTAAAGGGTTAAATCTTCACGGCTCCCGAATCTGAAGCGATAAAAAATTATGAGCTTTAGAAAACACGGTTCTCTAAATATTAATGAATTAATTTAATTGTGGGAGACTTATGTTAAATATCTCAATAATAAAACATTCAATTATGTCTGTTTGTCTATTCTTCTTCAACTATTGTGCGCCAAGTTTTAAAAAAGGTTCCCACTGATTACATACCTTCAACAATATTTGGACGCTGCATTTAAACCTCCCATGTTCTTTATGCAACTTATCGCAATTCCTGGGGAGGTCAATAATAGTAAAAATGCTTGTAGTCCATCCTAATAAAGTTCTGGTTTTGCTAATAAATTTATCAGCGACTTCGATGGGGTATTTTGAACTAATATTCTGCTTCGAAATTTGTGTGAACAAAATGATTAGGGGGGAAGGGGGTAGGTAAAAATATGTCTTATTTCTAGCAAACCGAAGTTCAAATTGAACACATTACGAAGGATGTTTTATTAAATTTTAGGCATTTTAGAAGTAAAAGTTATTTCGCGAAAAATAAATAGATGCAAATTTCTGTTACCGGTTTTGATTTGGGCACGCTGCATTTTTCTTTTCTAAATTTATTATTATAACTATATTCCATCGGAATAATGGATCAGTAAATTTAATTTCGTTTCGAGCTCAAATCTATTTAGATGCGAAGAGAAATTTTTAGTTCATTTAGTTTTTAGTTCTAAGGAAAAAATATTCTTCATGAAATATAGTAACAGGAAAAACATGTTTAAAATAAAAGCTATTTTATGAGCATCTTAGTAGACGTTTTTTATGCAAACTTTCCTTTTCTAAAAATGATAGCGGAATGGTAGAAAATCGAAATAAAATTCAATCACTAGTATTTTTTTAACATTACAGATTTTTAAAAAATTTTTTTTAATTTTGCTATATTTAATGATAATAAGGGGTTAAGATAAGTACTCACTTGTTTCTAATGTGGGCATTTATCCATTAAGACATTCTCACTATTAACCGCGGTTATAGTGCGAATGGACTACTTTTTCTAGCAGAAAAGTTCAGGCTATCTGAAAATACCATTTTTTATTGGATTATCAGCATTTGTGTAGATGCCAATAGTAGACAAATGTTCTCCATAGGTTAACATTGAGGTGAGTGAATCCAATAGGGTTAGTACACAGCAGCCTTAATGGACGTATGATCACGGAACATGCCGAGACCTGCCCAAACACCACGAAATCAACTGTCGCTGATAGGGATGCGACATCGATGTCGATGTTTTCAAAACATCGATAAAAACATCGATGTTCTAAACATCGATGTAGTGAAGCCGATTTTTTTTTAACATCAATGTTTAGTGCTCGATGTTTTACGTTGTTCGATGGTTTTGTTTTTAATGAAAAAGCATCATAATAAAAAAAAAATTAACCACCTATCATAATTTTCACACTCAGAAAAATGTAAACTCAAAAATTATTTTAAATGATTTTGCCGTATACTCTATTGATATGAAACCAATCCTTTTGTCTTGTGTTACAGTCATGAACTTCATTTTTTTAGACAAAATTATTTAAGCCTGGGAAGTAAATTATTCTCCAACTTGTAAATACAAATATGACTTGATATTTACAACAATTTTTCACATTCGACCAATTTAAATTAGAAAAGATCGCGGATTTATCTTTAAGGCTTTGGTCCTATCAATTGTTTTTATAGCAATAATTTCTTCCTCAATTTTCTGGTAAAAGCAATAAATTGCATAATGGAAATTCTGTGATATGCGCTGACTCTAGAAACAAAGTTTTTTACATTTGTGTCAGCCCAATCAGAGAGTAAAATTAAATTCCCCCCCCCCCTCCCCCTAAGACCAACCGAAGTAACATTAATGTTAGAGGTTACTAAACCAGTTTAACAAAAAAAAAAAAATGGATGTTAAAAAACGTCGATGCTTAAAAACATCGATGCTTTTTGGGCGGTGTTTTATTAGCATCGATATTTTAATATCGAATATCGATGTTTCAAAACATCGATGTTTTGTTATCGATGTCGCATCCCTAGTCGCTGACAAGAATTGCTGCGACGCTTGGGAGGTCCTCGACCACCCCAAGTTCAAACGCACAAGAAAGAGGGAAGGAGTTGTAAAATATTAGTTTAATAGATAACGGGTATATTCAATATAATCTTTACTACTAACAATCGAACAAGAGTAGTTGGCGTGCCGTGTAAACGCGTATTATTAAAAATGACGCCCGTACAGTGCCTTTATCACTGAAAAAATTAGAATGATTAATAAAATGAATCAATTAATAAAAGCAAGTCGCGAGTGCACAACGTAGGATCATTCTCTTCGTTTGATCTTGGAACTGACCTATGCATGCTCTGGAACAGAGTGTAGACATCCTCGTCTGTCAGATGGACACAGCATTTAACTGTTTAGATTTTCAGTATGAACTGAAAAAAAATCCAATTAAATCCCTTTTTACCATGTTTTTATTAACTCGCTTTCTTGTTTGTTTGTTTGTGTGTGTGTGTGTTTGTGTTTGTCCGGTACAAATCTTGCAATCGATTTTCAACTAACTTCCCGTCTAGCTAGGCATTTGAAACTTTTAAAATAGCTCAGAACACGACGACAATGCATTATTTTAATACTTTTAGGCATCTTTAAGCAGATTTGAATTCTTTTTCCGTTAATTTTGTTTTGTTGACTGGTGCAGCCATCTATCGGTCGGGACGGGAACGAAAAGTTAAACGCGAGTTAACTTCCAATTAAATTCATTTTCTTTCAAGTTGACGGGATAATTCATCAAAAAAATTTAAAAAAAGAATTTATTAATACATAGAATTGTCAAGTTTATAGGATTCAACAGAAAATTTAAAAACATGATATATATAAAAAGTTCTTTTTTTCTTGCAATTATTAAGACATTTTAGCATTACGTGTCTCCTTAACAGTCCGCGTGAAAGAATTTTAGGTACTTTAATGCCTGGCAAAGTTAGGACTTAGCAATAACTTAGCAAAACGGTTCAGTCTGCAGTTTCCCTTAAAACTACAAACTCCCTTAAAACACTTAGAACGGGATAGAGCCGCGACTTTGCAAGGCAACGGATCGAACGAAAAAGCTGAAACCTCTTCATTTAAGGCGTATATAAAGTGAACATTTCCCTGTTTGACCACTAGGGTTTATAATTTTTTAATTGATTAAAGGAATCTCGCGCATTATACCCGCGCGATTTTCAAGTGTTTACAATTTAGTGTGAAATAATTTAGACTGGAGCAAGAGCGGGTTTCGGTGGTCTGTTAGTGGATAATTGGTTGTAAACGGGGCTTATTTATTGCTGCTTAAAATTAATAGGGCGCTAACAGTTCGGTTTCTTGACCACACACACACATATATGAGGCGGTGAAAGGCAAAAAGTGTAAGTCAGTAAGTCAAGTGGTGTAAGTCAAAAGAGTTACACCACTTAGTTATTATTTGCAGTATTGTAATAATTGTTATGAATTATAATCTGTTCAATTTATGGTGGAATTTTTTGTAATTTTTGCAGTTTCTACTCTTTAGACTTAAAGAGTAGAAACTGCAAAAACTATAATAACTATTTACAATTCCACTATAAATTGAACATGGAGAGTACATATTTGCCCTCAAATGAAAAAAATTGAAAATGTGACTTACACCATTTTGCCTTTCAACGCCTCATATCTATATATATATAAAACAGTTCCGTAACTGATTCACTGACATACAACGCACAGACCAAACCGCTGGACCTAAAGAGCTGAAATTTTGTATGGCGATTCTTCTTATAGTGTAGGGGTGAACTAAAAAAGATTTTTGAAAAATCCTTCTTAGATTTTTTTAAATTAAATTTTTAAGCTGTTTTAGTAACTTTTTTTAAGTTTGCAGTTAAAATAATACATTGAGGGTTATAAAATTTATATCACGAGAAAGACCATAAAAATTCCTTCAAAATGAGATCTTTTTCGAATCTTTATCTCCCTTTTCTGATTTTTGGTGAATCTTTAAAGATTAATTTTTTAGAATTTAATATATTAAATGCCGATCACGCGATTTCTTTTTCCAGTACATTAAATAAATTTATCGCCACGTGCATAAAAACTAAATAGACAAAAACTATTTTTTTCTTGCTAATGCGGCAGACGATTGGACATTATTTTGTCTATAAAAATATCCCTTACTATTTTTTTATAAATGTTTTTTTTACATCAATTGTATACATTGATCGTCGTATTTATCATATAATATATATATAAATATATATTTGGCATTCATTGCATACATTGACCGTTGTGTTTAATTTGAATGTACTCCGTAGCGAAGTGAGGGTATTCAGCTAGTCTTTATATATATATATATATATTTCTCCTGTCTGTGTGTATGTCACTGAACTCCTCCTAAACGGCTGGACTGATTTTAATGAAATTTTGTGTGTGCGATTAAGTTGATTTGAGAATGGTTTAGATTCACAATTTGATCCGATAGAAATTTTTTTTTAATTAATTTATTTATGTGTTGTTGTTGATCTTTGGTTAGTTTAGGTACATAATTGGATCCGGTAGGCAGCGCTGCAATCGCGTTTCAGAATTTTTTTTTATTTTCATCAATTTTAATGGTGTATACACGTGCATTCAATGATTGGATCCGGTAGGCAGCGCTGCAATCGCGCTTCAGAATTTTTTTATTTTCATGAATTTTAATGCTGTATACACGTGCATTGAATAACAATTAACTTAACCTACAAATTTAAATTGTCAATTCTCATTTGATTCGATGCAACTTATGAAGAATCGAACTGCTCATTGATTAGTCATACTCATAGCCATATTAATGAAATTTCGTCCACATTCTTGTTAATTTTAAGATAGGTCGAGTTGTGATAACTGAATGCGTGGTGGTGTAAGGTTTTTAAAAAATAATTTTTTTAGCATATTTTTTTATCAAAACGGTCCAAACAATTTATAGTTTATTAAAATAATTTTATGATTTTTGGATTTACAACGTTTGAACAGCACAACGTCTGTCGGGACCACTAGTATATATATATATATATATATATATATATATATATATATATATATCCCTCCTCTAATAGCATAAATATGTCACCCAACGATCTCTTATAAGTAAGCGAATATTTGACCAGGAGCAATTCTCGACGAATGTTGTACATACATGGCCAATATATAACTTTAGTGAAACAGTTTTACGGTGCTTTTATTGACGGTCTTATTTCTTCAATTTCAGTTCAAAGATTTTATTTATATATATATATCTCGCTTGACAGGTATTTACACACGAAGTATTGAGTAAGATGCCAATTTATGTTTGTCCTGTTGCGCTTCAGAGTTATTTAGATCACGTAAAGACTAAGAATTCCAATTCTAACTTGACAGGTTTGACATACTGAAGTAGAATACATATTCATTCTACTTTATTTGAAGGTATTCACAGCAGCTCGAATGCCAGATCTACTTGCCATGGCATTTTTTTCTCGCCAACCGTATATCATTAGTATCATAATATCGGTCGCTAACCTACAAAATGATACCTCTTCTGTATGTACACTGCTCAAAAAAATTAGGGGAGCAAGCAAAGAAGTTAAGAAAACCGTGCGAGACAGCCACGCATTGGCATAAAATGGATAGTACACGCGAATCAATGCGCAATTCAGAAAAAAAGACTTAAAAAAATTTGCAATTAAGCTTTAATTCTTTGAAAATATGGAAAAAACATGAAAAGATGATTTAGGGCAACAATTTGGTTACATGTAAACGATAAAAAAAAGTATTGTTTAGAAATGATGCAAGATTTTTTAATATGGCGTGTGGTCTCCCCGAACAGCTAAGACTACTGCACATCTGTTTTCCATGGATGCGATGATGTTATCGATAAGACTTTGGAGAATACTGTTCCACTCCTCAAGAAGTGCAATCTCCAAGTCTCGGAGAGTAAAAGGAGGCCTTGGTCTCCGACCTTGCCCTGGTCGACGTCTAACATTCCCTGTTTCTTGGAATCGATTCCACAGCCTTGCAACGACACTTCTGGCGACTCCAACAGCGTCCGCGACACTACTTTGTGTTTGCTCGGATTCAAGTCTGCCTATAATACGCCATGCCATGGATTCCGGTAAATCACGTTGTTGAGACATTTTCAAGTCACCTTTTCTCAAAAAAAAAAATAACTGAGCAATCGAATTTCACAGTTAAGGCAGTGAAACAAACCTTTCTGCAACATCCCGATTTCCGCCCTTATGTTCTTTTTCTGGTTTTTGACGTCATGAACTTTGATTTGCATATGAAGTTTTCTTCCTCTGTTTCTTGCTAGGCTTTAAATTATGGATGATTTGTTTTATGTTACTTATCGGTGTAAGTATTTGCGTAATTTCGTTAAAACCATGTGCTCCCCTAATTGTTTTGAGCAGTGTATATTATTTAGTCAAAAATGTAAAACGGATAGACATTTTGTACATAACATGTATAAAATTAAATCTTTTGAAGGTGCCTGCCTACGTTAAAATAACTGTTTTGGTGCTAGATTTCGAATTATTTATTGCTCTTTTTCAAAGGCCAATCTTTTAGGATACTAAAACTGCTTCACTTTTACTCGTACAATCATTAGAAGAGAACTTATGGCCAATTTAATAAACCGAAAACGAAATAAAAACACAGTAGTAGAATCTTTAAATGCCTTTTCTAGAAAACTCATTTTTCAGTTACTTTTGTAAACGGAAAAGCTAATAATTTAAAAAGCTTTCAGTATATTTCAATGAAATTTTGCAATAGTGTTTCACATATTACTCACTATAACCTAAAAGCTAAGATACGTGTGTTATTTTAATCATTCTAGAGATACTTATAAAAAGATAACTGAAAAAAATCACTGTTTTTTCCCCATTTTTGGTATATTTCTGTGATTTTTGAAAATAATGTAAAACTTTTACTTCAGAACACAGGCAAGTTTCACAGTAATATACAGTAATATTACTGTTTCACATATTACTCACTATGCTTTAACCTAAAAGCTAGCTATGTGTGTTATTTCAATCATTCTCGAGGTACTTATAAAAAGATAACTGAGAAAAATCACTGTTTTTTCCCCCATTTTTGGTATATTTCTGGGATTTTTGAAAACAGTGTAAAAGTTTTACTTCAGAACACAGGCAAGGTTCGCAGTAATATATAGTATAAAGGAATTCAAAATACAGGGTGTCCCAAAAAGATGAGTACAACTTCAAAAAATCATTAAAAAGGCATTTCAGGTAGTCTCTTCTAACGAAACTACCACGGGTTATTAACGAAGGATTACTTATCGTTGCTTACTACTCCCCCACACCTGGCCGGACGGCTAAGGCATGCACAGTCCCGTTACTTAATTATCACACCTCATATATATATGCATTTGTGTGTGTATATATATATATATATATATTGTTAAAGCTATTTGCTCGGCAAGAGATGGCGCTGTGAGCGCTGCAAATGTAAAAGACGGCAGATGTAGTAATAACGCAAAACAGAGCGGTTCTGTTCTAACGTTATCCAAATAAAGTGTTATTTTATTATTAAGTAAGTATTCTTTCGTTAAAGTCGCACGTACACACGAAAAGGAAGGTCAAGCAGGTTCATACGTCAGTGGACATTTTACGACCAAAGGTTTAAAAAGGAAGACAACAATATATATATATATATATATATATATATATATATATATATATATATATATATATATATATATATATATATATATATATATATATTGTTGCCTGTTCTGTTTCTATAAGGTCTTGTATTTTTTAACGTAAGATTGCGTTCCTCCATAACGGTCCGCGGTAAGGCAAAATCTCAGATGTCCTGCGTCGCGAGTTATAATTTCGCCACCGCGCCAAACGCAGCCTGTATCGCTTGGGTAACCAGTAAACAGTTAAACAGAAAAGTACCAAAATGCGTCAAAATTTTGACATACATTTTGTATGTATATATATACATACGTACATATATATAGATACATATTTACATAACACATACGTACATATCTGCATACAAAAGAGGTAAGCAACGATAAGTAATCCTACGTTAATAACCCGCGGTAGTTTCGTTAGAAGAGACTACTTGAAATATATATATATATTTTTAAATAAATTTTTGAAGTTACACTGATCTTTGTGGGACACCCTGTATATTGAGTTGAACTGAGTGAAGAGTCTCTGGCATAAGCACTCAATTATACTAATATGTTAAAGTGTTATGAAAATTATACCAAAATTATATTTCTTTTCGTTGCTTTATATCACACTGGTTGGTACCCGTCAAAACATGACGGCCAGATAGTAAATAAATGTACTAATACACAAATTATACTCAACAAATCATTGCCAAATGCTGAAAATCACAATAATGCGCGGAAACAAATTAATGTGTTTAGGCGGCCTCGTGCTTAGTGAGTATCTAAAGACAGATTTAAAAATGCCACTGGGCATGCGCGGAAAGCAATTTTTTTTTAAAAATTGTAAATTATCTCTAATTAAACAGCGCGAAATAAGCGATTTCCATCAGGTTTAATCTTATATATAACAAACATAATTATCGTAAAAATAAAAATGGCAGATAGAGAGATCTAGAGAGACTCCTCGGAATAAACGTGTTTATCATTAAAGCATGTCACTGAGAATGCGCAGAAACAGTGAGTTTCTAAAGCCAGATTCAAACGTGCCACTGAGCATGCGCAGAAACCAATTTTTAATTGTAAATTATCGCTAATTAATAGGAATTTCTTTTACAAAATCCAAATTTGGCAAATCTACAGATTACAGTCTTTCGTTTAAGACCAACATGAAGTAAATGGATGCAGTAGTTTTCTCTCACGGACTGCCGAAAAAGTCGGCTTAGCAACTTAAATATATAGATTTGAACTATAAATATACGTATTTAATCAGTACTTTATAAAATTGGAAAAAAAAGTTCCCCGAACGTACATAGATACCTTAAAAGAAAGAATTGACATATTTTCTTTCTCTAAATTTACATGTATATATGTATGTATGTGTGTATATATGTATGTATGTTATATATATATATATATATATATATATATATATATATATATATATATATATGTATGTCAAAATTTCATAACTTTCTGAACAATAGTTTTGATTGTAGACAACTTTAAAGTAGGGAAGTTTAATTATGGACACCCTGTATATATATATATATATATATATATATAAGGTAAGCTTGCACTGAATAGCCCTTTCTGGAATCTATAACGGCCTACTTCTAAATTACGGCACTGTTATCTGCTTTCCAGATATTTCGATCGAGAACATTCCATAAAAACGTGTCGGTTCATCCCCGGTAGCACCTAAAAGAGACCGCTCATCCCGTTTTGTTGCAGATAAATGAAATTTTAACTTTTATTTTGCAGTCTTTATCACGTGGGAGCAGCGCTTTTAAATATCGAGGAAACCATTAATCAGAGGGGGGGGGGGATACTTTCCAACTCGCGGGACGATCATTATGCTCGTCGAGAAAGATTGAGAGACGAGAGACGATAGTTCCGTCTGATTATTTGCCGAGCTATTATAGTTACACCGCTCCGATAAAACGGGGATACAAAAGACGACATCGGCCGAAATTCATCATAATTCATTGATATTCAAAGGACCAAAAAATAAAAAAAAAATAAAAAAATCCGTCTTCATAAAGTCCATTCATCCCACACAACAAATTCGTATTTTCTTTCCGCGCGGCCTGTCACGAACATCTTGGGACATTGTGGGGGTAATAATTCAAGCATAAATAATATCCAAATGAAATGATTGCGGTATATAAAATGGAACATTGTGTTTATCATAATGAAGTCTTCATTTGACAGCTTTCGAAGTCACTGTTAAGAAATAGTTACGCGGGATGTATCACGATAAAACTTTAAATAGAGAACAATAATATGTTTGGAGTTTTTATTATTATTGTGGTTTGGAAATGGAAGGAGAAATTTGATTTACTGTAAAACTGAATGATTTATTTATTTATTTTTTTTTGGAAATAGAAATCTGGAATAAAAATTTCACGGAAGAGTTTATATTTGATTAGTTCTACAGCAGTTGACTAATTCTGTATTTTACTAGACCACCATTAATTAAAATAAATCAGGTAGTCTCTTCTAACGAAACTACCGCGGGTTATTAACGTAGGATTACTTATCGTTGCTTACCTCTTTTGGATGTATATATGTATGCATGTGTTATATATACACTCATGGACAAAAAAATTAGCGCACCAAGAAGGAGTCGTCAAAATGAAACGAAATTTTACATACGTAATGACTACTTTGATATAAGTAAATGATAAGAAAATCAAAGAAAAAGGATAATTTATTTCAGAGAAAAAGGCAAAAGAACGGAGGAGTTAATACTCCGTTCACCACGGGCTCTCCACACACGAACACGATTGTCATCACTGCCGGAATTGAATCTGGATTCGTCGCTAAAGACGACCTGGTTCCATTCCTCTGAAGTCCAGTTTCCTCGTGCGCGGCAAAACTCCAAACGGAGGCGTCGATGGGTGGGCGTCAAGGGCAGCACACGTAATGGGCGCCGCGATACCAACTGTCCTGCAGCCAGGCGCCTTCGTATGGTTCGAGAAGACACAGAGGCCCCTAGTGAAGGTGCTACCTGTGCCTGGATCGCGGCCGATGAAGCAGTTGACTGTACGCGTGCATTTCTTACGATGTGGCGGTCTTCTCGAAGACTGGTCTGTCGAGGGCGTCCTGAGCCTGGTCTTCGTGTACATGACATCTCTCGGGTCCACTGGTCCCAACACCTCCTCACAACACAATCCGAGCGGGCTAATTGACGAGCTACTCGCCTAGCTGACCACTCAGCTTCCATCAACCCGACGATTCTCCCCCTCTCAAACTGCGACAACTGCTTATATTGTTTTCGAACACGGCGTAATGGCATGTCTATCTCAGCTCTTCCTTTGTAAATGATTCAGCACACTCAAACAAGCTTTGGTTACCTGTTTTATACTCCACAGAGTACGATGTTCAACGCCCTCTACCGGCTATACATAATGCGCAATCACGCTGCATTTCTAATCATATGCATATCTCCCCGACATGTACCTTCATTGCAGGTTTCGTTACGATCCCGAAATTATTTCTTGGTGCGCTAATTTTTTTGTCCATGAGTGTATATGCCAAAATTTCATAACTTTCTGAACAATAGTTTTGATTGTAGACAACTTTAAAGTAGGGAAGTTTAATTATGGACACCCTGTATATATATATATATATATAGGTATGTCAAAATTTTGACGCATTTTCGTACTTTTCTGGTTAACTGTTTACTGCTTGCCAAACGATACAGACTAGGGTTGTCACGCTGCCAAAATTATAACTCGCGACGCAGGACAGCTGAAATTTTTTTACATACATACATACATACATACATGCATAGATACATACATACTAACCAACTAACTATAAAGGGGAAATTATGGGATGGAAACTGTAGAAGTGAAATGGTATAATTCCCCACGGTGTGTGGCCAATAACGAATGTATTATAAAGGATGCAGAGGCAGGGGTAAATACAGGATTGTAAACCAATAAAAAATAGAAGAATAACTGTCGGTGTGGCCAGTGATAGCGATCTAAAGTCTAAATTTTACAAGATGGATGGTCGTTATTTTATGGCCCACAGTAAAAACGTCAGATGAGAAGGGTCAAAGTTGTTTTGCAAAATAAAATTATGGTGGGGGAGGTACTTCATAGACTATGGACAGAGGCGACAGAGGCTGTTTAATAAGGAACCAATTGGGGCAGGAACCACTGAAAGAAAAACAGCCCACTGTCCAATGAAAGTGATGGGCGGGCCAGAATGCCCCCCCCCTGTAAACGGACAACAGCTCCGCTAAGGACGGAAGTAATTGGAGAAGAAGCAGATCGATCTCAGACTTGGTTTCTCAGAGTTAGATGATAGAGACTCTCGTCTGCCTCAGAGTCTTGGAGAAGTGCGAATATCCCGCTAAGGTGTTCCTATACTGGAGATGATTCTGGGTCCCTGTCGTCGATGCTACCATCATCGCTGCATACATCAGCTATAGTAAGTGCCTCTCCAATAGACTCTAAAAATAATCTTTGACAATATAGTTTGCCTCTGCTTCTGGGTTCTCAATGTTAAAAAATGTTAATATGAAAGAGAAAACCAGAGGACAAACATAAATTGGCATTTATCACAGAATTTGGGAAATTTGAGCCAAACAGGCTTCCATTTGGTGCTAAAAATAGCTCAGCATATTTTGCTCAATTAGTGGACAAGTGCCTCAGTGATTTAAAAGAACATGATATACATTATTATTTAGACGACTAGATGGTACCCGTCAAAACTTGACGGTTATTAAGTAAACATTCCAATAAAAAAAAGGGTTCATAACCTTATTAAAATATTAGAAATTCATATGAAAGCCACGTGTGCTGGTAATTTAGAAATATTCAATAAAACACTTCAAAAAAATGTAAGAATATTTTGCGGTTATATTAGGTATTCGCTTTGAAAAGCACGCTACCGTACAGACACTTTTGAACATATCACTATCCATGCGCCGAGTTTGCAACTTTCCGAAAATACAAAATTTGATATTATTGTAATATCTGGTTAAAATAATCCCTATATATAAAACGCGTAGGTATGCGGCACAAAAATCTACGATATTTCTACACTTCGAATGGCAACGGCTGCAACTACCGGATGTAAACAGCGGCTGTCCGCAATTTAAAACCGCGTGTGTGTAGTGGCCGCATAAGTTACAACCGCTGATCTTTTGACAATACATGTTTAGACCTATCAAATCCATTGTTTAACCATGGACAGTTGTATGTAGGTTTATCTAGAATCCATTCTTTTGATTCTGTCGCTTTAGTATCTCCTACTTTTGAAATACTCAAATCTGTATATCAAGAAGTTTTATGAATATCATAGTTGAAATCCACACTATATTTTAAGTACTTGCTGAATTTTTGCTCCATTTTATAAGTGAGGAAATTTTCCCAAGAAATTATTATTTAATATGATTAAGTGTAGATATCTGAATTGTGAACAGTAATACATACAGAGAGTGATGTAATCAACACTGTATTTAAAATTTTCCCCCAACAATTTCTTATTTCTTGTAATGGTAAAGTGTAGATATCTTAATTTTGAAAAATTGCTGAATTTTTGCTCCATTTTATAAATGAAGAAATTTTCCCAGCAATTTATTATTTAATATGATTAAGTGTAGATATCTGAATTGTTAACAGTAATTCATACAGAGAGTGATGTAATCAACACTATATTTAAAATTTTCCCCCTGCAATTTCTTATTTGTTGTAATGATAAAGTATAGATATCTTAATTTTGAAAAATAGTACATACAAAGAGGGATGTAATTTTTAAAATCATTGATGTGGGCTTTCTCAGTCTTATCTTTAACTCTGTTCTAAGGTAATGGAAATTCACATTTTTTGATCACGATGTTTTAGAATCAGCTTAATAGAGAATACCCCTTAACAACATATATTTATGATGACAGGTAATTGTAACATTACTTACCAGTGGCGCACCCAGGATTTTTTCTTGGGGGGGGGGGCCGAGATGAATGGATAAAAATATTTATAATGCATGGGGGGGGGGCCGAGATGAACGAATAAAAATATCTATAATGCAAAATCAATATTTCTACTTCTTTGGGGGGCGGCCAGGGCCCCCTGGGCCCCCCCTGGGTGCGCCACTGTTCCTTACATATGTCACTTTCAGTTGCGTTGTTTTGCGAAAGGAAATTTAAAACTAAAAGTGACCATGCTGGTCACGCAGTGGCTAGTGTGGTTAAAATATAAATATATATATATATATATAAAAAAAAAAAAAAGATGAATGAATGACTAACTTCATGTTTACATTTTCATGTCCCGAATATATAAAATGAATACTTGTTATTAATTTAATTGAAATGCTATGAAAACGTGAAAGGTATCGGAAAATTATAGACTTTTAAAAATTTAAGAAAATTTTGCCGTTATGTTAGGTATTCGCTCTGAAAAGCATACTACTCTACAGTACATACCGTAGACAGTACCTGTCAAAACTTGATGGTAAGTAATTGAACAGTTCCAATAAAAAAAAGATTCATAACCTTGTTAAAATGTAAGAAATTTTTACAGAATATTAGAAAATAATATTCTGTAAAAATGTAAACATGAATTAATGTAAACATGAAGTTAGTCATTCATTCATCTTATAAAAAAAAAAAGATGAATGAATGACTAACTTCATGTTTACATTTTCATGTCCCGAATATATAAAATGAATACTTGTTATTAATTTAATTAAAACGCTATGAAAACGTGAAAGGTATCGGAAAATTACAGACTTTTAAAAATTTAAGAAAATTTTGCCGTTATGTTAGGTATTCGCTCTGAAAAGCACACTACTATACAGTACATACCGTAGATAGTACATGTAAAAACGTGAATATTAGAAAATAATATACTGTTTTGCAACCTGATGTGTTGCAATTTAGAACATTTAAATTTACTTGAATGTTTGCTGTCTGATTTGTTAATTTTAAATTGTTTTCTAATTTGAAGGTGAAATTTTTTAATACTTTTTTTTATTAGATCTGAAAAATAAAGTAATATAATTCGAGAAAGTGGCACAAAACAAAATAATAAAATGTCCCCTTATAATCACCTGAAATATTGTTTTAAGGTGACTGCCTACATTTGGAGCCAATTTTTTTAAAAAATAATTTTTTAAAGATTTTTTTGTTTTTTATGGTAAAATAGCACTTGAAAATTAAAAAATAAACAAAAACTTGCCAGTAAATACCATACTTTTTTATAAATTGGTCAATTTGAAGTAATTTTCAATGAAAATTAGCTAAAATGCGACACATCTGACAGTTATCTTAAATGACCCACAATCTAAGAGAAATTTTAAAATGCAAAAATGTTGCAATATGAAAATTTCCCCCAATTCATCATTCCTCTCCTTATAAAAACAGCCCCAAACACAGTGGCGTATGCAGGGGAGGGGTTGATGGGGGTTAACCCCCCCCATTTTTTCTGATTACATATATTACTTAAATAGGTTCAAGCTCTGCACTGATTGCTGAAAACTTCTTTTTCATAGTAACCCCCCCCCCCCCCCCCCCACTTTTGAAAATTTCGGCGTATGCTGCTGCCCAAACAAAAACTATTTAACTATTTATTATTATGCATCAATTATTGAGCGTCATTTCATTAACAATAGCATCTAAAACATTTCCCGAAAATTTTATCAAATTATATGTATTATTGTGTGAAATATCATGATAACGGTAAAGATTTGTGTTAAAAACATAATTCTGAGAAAAACTCAGTTCAAGTTGTTTGCCACTTCAATTTTGTAGCAGACATTTTTTAAAATAGCTATAACTCTGCTTCTAATTGATGTAGAATGAAAATCAAAACGGTTTTGAAAAGAGAAAAGATTGAATTGCACGATTCCTGGAAAAAATAAAATTGACCAAAATAGTCAAAAAATGAAATTTTCAACGTAGGCAGTCACCTTAAAAGATACACTATCATCGCAATAGAATGCTTTACTAAAAATTATTACAGTGAGGTTTTTTAAAAAAAATATTGAAGTTTATAATTAAAAAACGTTCTTGGAAAAAAAAACCATGCTTGCAGCTGATTTTAAAATCCGACTTGTACAGTCTAACTAATGCAGCCAGATATTTAGAAACAATACTTCTAATTCAATCTATTTCAATGTAATATAAATATTTTATATAATCATGTATTATGCTATATATATGTATAAATAGGCTATGTATAAATATATTAAACAAAAATAAAATATATAAATAAAATCAGATTAAAATATCATGCAAATTATTCACGTGCAAATAATTTTTGCTGTGTATTTCAATTTAATGTACATATATTATATCTTATGCTATATATATATGTAAATAGGCTAAGTATAAATATATTAAGCAAAAATACAATATATAAAGAAAATCAGATTAAAATATCATGCAAATTATTCATGTGCAAAACATTTTTGCACGTGTATTTCAATTTAATGTACATATATTATATATTATGCTATATATATGTATAAATAGGCTATGTATAAATATATTAAGCAAAAATAAAATATATAAAGAAAATCAGATTAAAATATCATGCAAATTATTCACGTGCAAAAAATTTTTGCATGTGTATTTCAATTTTATGTACATATATTATATCTTATGCTATATATATGTATAAATAGGCTATGTATAAATATATTAAGCAAAAATAAAATATATAAAGAAAATCAGATTAAAATATCATGCAAATTATTCACGTGCAAAAAATTTTTGCACGTGTATTTCAATTTAATATACATATATTATATCTTATGCTATATATATGTATAAATAGGCTATGTATAAATATATTAAGCAAAAATAAAATATATAAAGAAAATCAGATTAAAATATCATGCAAATTATTCACGTGCAAAAAATTTTTGCATGTGTATTTCAATTTAATGTACATATATTATATCTTATGCTATATATATATATAAATAGGCTATGTATAAATATATTAAGCAAAAATAAAATATATAAAAAAATCAGATTAAAATATCATACAAATTATTCACATGCAAAAAATTTTTGCACGTGTATTTCAATTTAATGTACATATATTATATGTTATGCTATATATATGTATAAATAGGCTATGTATAAATATATTAAGCAAAAATAAAATATATAAAGAAAATCAGATTAAAATATCATGCAAATTATTCACGTGCAAAAAATTTTTGCACGTGTATTTCAATTTAATGTACATATATTATATATTATGCTATATATATGTATAAATAGGCTATGTATAAATATATTAAGCAAAAATAAAATATATAAAGAAAATCAGATTAAAATATCATGCAAATTATTCACATGCAAAAAATTTTTGCATGTGTATTTCAATTTAATGTACATATATTATATCTTATGCTATATATATGTATAAATAGGCTATGTATAAATATATTAAGCAAAAATAAAATATATAAAGAAAATCAGATTAAAATATCATACAAATTATTCACGTGCAAAAAATTTTTGCATGTGTATTTCAATTTAATGTACATATATTATATATTGTTAAATATATATATGTATAAATATATAAATATATGTATAAATATATATTAAGCAAAAATAATATATATATAAACTAAAGAAATTCTGATTAAAAATCATACAAAGTTATTGAATAGTTACTAAACACGTATTAGATGTGGAATATATAGAATTCCATGTGTTGTAAATGCAAAAAATCTGTATACTGAAGATTTGGCCTTTTGAACCGGCTAGCTTTTGTGACGTGCAGTTTGGAACATATCACTGCGCATGCGTCAAGTTTGCAACTAAATTCGACATTATTGTAATATTAAATTGTAATACTGTATTGTAATATATATTATATATTATGTATTAAAAAATATATAGTATATATTAAAATATATATATTATATATGGTTAAAATAATGAAAACCTGTTTTACTGTGAAAAAAATTCTGATTCAATTTTTCTTAAATTAACGAATCACGGTGAATGAATGACTCACTTGTGTTTACATTTTCAAGTTCTGAGAAACACTATGATAACGCGAAAGGTGGCGGAAAAGAGATAATTCTCTAATGAAGAGATAATTTTGAAATAAAATTGATCGAAATAAAGTTGATTTGTGTCGATATTACGCTGTTTTAATTACAATTATTTGGGTTTAGTTGGCAAATAATCTTTTTGAACTTTACTTTTAACTTGTTAAGCCTAACTCATAAAACAAAATGGATGCCAAATGGATGGATATGAGGTGGTCGCTCCGGACGCGTTACGGACAGAGTCGACTACAGAACACGGCAACTATTATAAGGATGTGGTTATTTGTGCAAATTCACAAGAAGAGATGGAAGAAAAATTATTGTTAATTTTAAAACGACTACAAGATGTAAATCTAACAATAGAACCATGAAAATTACAATTGTATAAAGACACGATTGAATTCTTAGGCTTTGAAATTAATGAGAACGGTATAGCACCAGCAGAGAAAAATATTAAAAAAATTACAAATTTCCCTTTACCTAAGAACAGGCGACAATTAAAATCCTTCTTAGGGCTATGCAATTATTTCAGGGAATTAATTAATAAGTAATCAGAGACCGTATATCCGTTAATACAAGCGACAAGTCCGAAAGTAAAGTTTGTATGGAACGCAGAGATGCAGCAGGCTTTTGAGAAAATTCAGAACTGTGTTTTGCAAAAACCATCGACTTTCAAGATAGACTTTAATAAGCCTTTTATTTTAAGTTGTGATGCTTCAAACATTGCGTTATCAGCGATACTGATGCAGGAACATGACGGTACACAAATGCCAATAGAATTTTACTCTAGAAAATTAAAGGATTCCGAAACCAGATATACCTGAATAAAACTAGAGCTGTTGACAATACATGATGCGATGATACATTTAAAAAAAATTCTTATTTGGCAAACGATTTAAAGTTCTAACTGATTCCAAATCATTAACGCATCATTTAAGTTTAACAAAACAATCATATATTACAGCGCGATGGTTATTAGATATACAGCAATTTGATTTCAAAATTGAACATATTGCAGGAGAATCGAACCCTGCAGATTTTCTATCAAGGGCAGTTTTTAATATTCCTATTCTAGAAAAACTAACTGAGGATATTTTTAAAGTTGATAAAACTATATCCCTAGAAAGTATGTCGATACAAAAAAGATCCGAAACTCAAAATTATCATTGAAGCAATACGAAATAAGAAAGAGAGGAGAAGGTACAAAATGTTTAGATGGGACAGTGACCGCAAATTACTATGGGTAATGCCGGATAGAGATTCAATGACAGAAGAGCAGCCAGCTTTAATAGTGGTTCCAGAGAAATTAAAGAACAATGTAATGTTGAATGCACACTCGGCTCATTTCGGCTTCCCTAAGACTTACAATTTATGTAAATCAGTTTACTTTTGGTATGGAATGTACAGAGATATAAAAAATTATTGCGACACTTGTCACACATGCAAATTATACAAATCTAGACCGGCAATTGCAGTTCCACTACAAAAGATAGAAAAAAATTATGCACCAGGAGAATTTTTATCCATGGATATCATTGGCAAACTTCCACGTTCATTGAAAGGTAATGACCTTGCGGGAGTTGACCTTGCATTTTGTCTTTAAATACTAACCATAAAAACTTTTTGCCGAAGTAAGGCAAGATATTGCTCAGAATAATGAGATACAATCAGTGGTGTGATTAAAATAAATTAACAACTGGTTCTATATCCCAATGGCCATTTTAAGTACACCAAAACGTATACCGAAAGGTAGTGTAATAAATCATGCATTCATTACTGAAATTAAAACAATGAAAGAGGGGCACAAAACTACTAGATTATGTTTTAAGAAAGAGTTTCAAAATATTAAATGCCCGACAAACTAGTGAAACATTGAAGATATTTACATATTACTGTTTGATTGGCGTCCTCACTTGCCCTTTTCTTTGCTTTTATCATAGGCTACGGGATTTATTCTCAACAATCTTTGCTCTGTAGGAGTAGGATTCCATTCCTTTCCGATTAGGCTGAACCGGCCGCCCGGTGTAGGGTAGGTTTGTTTATGTCCTGTGAACGATGCAGCAGGCGCTCATTAGCAAACGGTTCGCAGAACCGGTGCGAACCGGCTGAATCCCAACACTGGATATAACTCATTCCAACCCTTGAATTATCATTCGGTGGAATGGACTGGAATGATAATTAATTCATCCTCCAAATGGGCCTTCATTTCGGTGCGATATCAAAATTATCTCGAATTCTTCTTACTGATAGCGAGTGACGCAATGTTCTTCTTTTTTTCTAATCTAATATTGTCTTAAAATCAGAATGCAGTCACGCGGAAGTAAACGATGCTGACCTTTTATTTGCTATTTCGTTTTGAATTCATTAAGACGACATCGCAATGCCGAATTAAAACAAATATAAAATCTCACTGACGAATAATTCTGAAATAACGATGACGAAATGTCTACCAAATGCGGGCCTCAATGTATTTTGTCGACTTCTAAATTAATTTTGTACCGCATTTCGCGGTAGACGATGGTTCTTTCCGTTGAAAGCGCTGGATGTCTTGCACTTTGTCATATTTAGTGTAGTTGTACTGTAGTTATAAAATGAATAAACCAGTTTAAAAATATACATCATGTTTTTTAGTTCCTTTTCTTTCCAATTTTATGATATTGTAGAATTGATTTTTGTTCCATAGCAGATTAAATAGATGGCCCATTGATGTCGTGATGGGCGATATTGATGGCCCATTATTGGGTGGCCCATTATGAATACATCGGATAAAATAATGGCCCATTATGAATACATCGGATAAAATAATGGCCCATTATAGGTGCATCAGGTTGGTTATTATTTATGTACTAGAAGGTAACCCGTCATTTTGACGTCATAATACTAATAATGATGTCATAATGGAAAAAGTATATGAAAGTTAAAAAATATCCCGAATTATCTAACAATATTGCATTTAATCCGCACCTTGTAAAAGCAAATCCTTTCATTATTTTTTATTTATTTAATTTTTCATGCGATTGGAGTAGTAGACTGCCATCCAGTTTTTTACAGCTCACTACGCGATACGAATACTTGAGCTACTTGATTCATTCACATTCAAGTTTGTGTACTTTCAGAATTCATCGCAAAAGTAAACAGATTTTTAAAAACTGTTAAATATACAGCTAAAAGCATCCAATTTTTTTTAGTTCTGAATGTTTTATTTAAAATTAGGCTGAACAAACGCGATTTGATGGAGAAGATATTAGTTTTTAGGTAAGAAAAAATTCTGATCCACATCTGAAATTGAAATTAAGCCTAACCGGCCGTTTGTTTACTGAGGGCTTCAACTGAAAGATGAGTACAGCCCGGAAGTGTTATACAGAGACAACGGCTATTATATATATAATATATATTTTTTATGAATGCAGCCAGTGCGCTCCAATTGCTACTACAGATATAAGACAGTTATTAATAAAATGGCAGGTAAATATTTGGACCAGTTTGCTTTATCTATATCTGTGAAGATTCAGATATACTTCAATTTTTCTTTTAACCGGCCCATTTCTCGTGCGTTCACCTTAAATTCAAGAGCAATCCTGCATTCAGAATTATTTTCCCTCGAGCGTACGTATCTGGGGTAACAAACCCAGGTCAGAGGCTTCTGGGTTCGCAGGCGTATGCGTTAACGTTTAGATGTCTCGCGTAACCCACTATTTATAACGCATGGAAATTAGAATTTCATTTAAAGTACAGCAAGTAAATTTGAGTTTTCATTTATAGACGAATAAATTTATCGATAACATTTAAAATTATTTCATCTATTCAGTTGCTGTTTGTCAATGGAGGTATTGGCGCGATAATCGTTGCCTACTTTCAAGGAGGGCACCGTATCGGAAAATCGACGTCATCCCCTTGGACTTTGCTTTCTTAATAATGGGGTTCGTACCTTCTCCCACCCTCTCCGACATGATAGGAGGACTTTCCGACGCCCCTATACGGCCTAAACACGAATCCCATCGAAATGATTCACAATGAAATTTGATTAAAAATCACTTTAGCTCGCATTAGGTTGTGTTTATGTTCTAATCATTTTTTAGGTTGAAATCTGGAAAACTTTTTTGAATTATTAAGTTACTAGCTGAAAACCCGCACTTCGCTACGGAGTACATTCAAATTAAATACAACGGTTAATGTATGCAATTAATGCCAATATATATATATATAATAAATGCGACGATCAATATATACAATTAATGTAGAAAATAATATATATATTTATAAAAAAATCGTAGGGGATATTTTTATAGACAAAATAATGTCCAATCGTCTGCCGCATTAGCAAGAAAAAAACGTATTTTTTTGTCTATTTAGTTGTTATGCACGTGACGATAAATTTATTTAAAGTACCATAAAAGAAATCACGTGATCGGCATTTAATAAATTAAATTCTAAAAATGAATCTTTAAAAATTCACCAAAAATCAGAAAATTGAGGTAAAGATTTGAAAGAGATTTCATTTTAAAGGAATTTTTACGCTCTTTCTCGTGATATAAATTTTATAACCCTCAAATTATTATTTTAAATGAAAACTTAAAAAAAGTTACTAAAACAGCTTAAAAATTTAATTTAAAAAAATCTAAGAAGAATTTTTCAAAAATCTCTCCTAGTGCACCCCTGCACCATAAGAAGAATCGCCATGCAAAATTTCAGCCTTTTAGGTCCAGTGGTTTGGTCTGTGCGTTGTATGTCAGTCAGTGAGTCAGTTGTGGAACTGTTTTATATATACAGATTATTAAGTTTTGTATTTAGGACGATTATTCAGCTTTCATAATAATGGTTTCTACTCGTGTAGCATTTGCAAAATTTTGCTCAAAATAATTCATTTTTGTCATGGCGACATTTTTAAAGCTTGGCGATATTTTTATAGCTTTATAACGGCCAAGAATTATTTTTATGGCTAAATAAAAATAAATCTTGTCCCATATTTAACAGACTTGTTTTATACTGTTTCTACTCTTTTCAAAGGCACCATATTCTTAGAAATCAGGCCAACTGGATACCCGTTTCTCTGTATTGAATTTGAGAAGCAGAAGTCGATATTCGTTAGAATATCTGGTCAATGTAAGGTAATTCTGGTTCTTATAAAAGGGTTCTAAGGTTAGTATTGATAAGGGGACCAAGATGTTTGCGATAGTCAAAAAGGAAGAAAACTGTACTCTTATTTAAACCCTTATATCTATTTCCAATATTTCCATAATAATATTATTTTTTTCATACATTAAATTAACATTTGAGAACAGTTTTATACTAATTAAAAGTTACATTGTTTATAAATTTTTTTAAAATGACATGTTTATCAAAATGTTGTTTTTTGTCGGGAAAATTTTACTTTTAAACAGTTAGGTACACTTTTTTAAAAACTATTTAAAATATTAACTTCAAATTTTGCTTGGTTATCAGAAACACTTGGATTGATACTAAAAACTTGTTTTTTTAATTTTATAACTGGTACTCAATTATTTAAAAAATAGACACTTTGCCAATCAAAAGAAGATATATATATATACTAGCTTTATATACCCGGCGTTGCACGGGTGAACCCTTAATAAAGCTTACTTGTATGATATGTATATTTGTATTTTATGGCAATCTATACCCCTCTCCACTGGTCATCATCCCATCAGCATATTATAATAACCCCCCCCCCCCTCCCCATGCTAATGTCAGCATTAAAATGTTTCTTTCAATTTTGATAACCCACTGGATCCCGGCCCTTCGAGGAGTTTGAGGGCTTCCCCGTAAACCCTTGTGAAAATCGCCGGTTTCATAAACAAAGAATTACCTGACGTTGCCCAGGATAATAAAAATGAATGGAGTTAACCTGAGCTCTAGATGTATACGTACTAACAACCGAAATATATACAATTCACACACACACACACTTTTCCACACTTCATTTAATTAAGATTGATCTCTCTCTTTTCTCCTACCACCAATTTGGTGTTCAAAATGGTGATATATAGGAAATATAAATTATTCGATTGTTTCTAGCAATTTTTTCAAAATCTAAAGCGAATGTCGAAAAATCGTGACATTGATCGTGTTTGTTACATTTAATCGTGTTTCTTACATTTTAAATCAAGAATCTTATGGATATCTGTTTCCTACTTTGAGATATGACGGAATATGTAAAAAACACGTAAAAACACGTTTAGCCCCCCTAACCCCGTGGGGGCCAAATTTTGAAAAATCCTTAAATTGGTTTTTAGGTATTCATATTCCTTAGATTTTAAAGCAAGAATCTTATGGATATCTGTTTCTTTCTTTGAGATATGAGGTAATATGTAAAAAATACGTTTGCCCCCTCCCCCCATGGGGGGACCGAATTTTGAAAGTACTGAAATTGGTTTTTAGGTATTCATGTTACTTACATTTTAAAGCAAGAATCTTATGGATATATGTTTCTTTCTTTGAGATATGAAGGAATACGTGAAAAACACGTTAAGCCCCCCCCCCCTCCCCGTCCCCTGGGGCCAAATTTTAAAAAATCCTGAAATTGGATTTAAGGTATTCGTGTTCCTTACATTTTAAAGTAAGAATCTTATGGACATCAATTTCCTTCTTTGAGATACGAAAGAATATGTAAGAAACACGTTTTGCCACCCTCCCCCCCTTGGGGGGCGATTTTTGAAAAATCGCTTCTTAAATGACGCCTTCAGCCAAAAAGTAATAAGCTCTTAAAATTTGATATCTGTATCTCCAATAGTTTTTGATGGGTGTTGATTTCTTTATATATATAGATAAAACACGTAAGAACACGTTTAGCCCCCCTCTCCCCTATGGGAGACGAATTTTGAAAAATCCTGAAATTGGTTTTTAGGTATTCATGTTTCTTACATTTTAAAGCAAGAATCTTATGGATATCTGTTTTCTTCTTCGAGATATGAAGGAAAATGTGATAAAACACGTAAAAACACGTTTTTCCCCCCTCCCCCCCTTGGGGGCCTAATTTTGAAAATTCCTGAAACTGGTTTTTAGGTATTCATGTTACTTACATTTTAAAGCAAGAATCTCATGGATATATGTTTCTTTCTTTGAGATATGAAGGAATACGTGAAAAACACGTTAAGCCCCCCCCTCCCCGTCCCCTGGGGCCAAATTTTAAAAAATCCTGAAATTGGATTTAAGGTATTCGTGTTCCTTACATTTTAAAGTAAGAATCTTATGGACATCAATTTCCTTCTTTGAGATACGAAAGAATATGTAAAAAACACGTTTTGCCCCCCTCCCCCCTTGGGGGGCGATTTTTGAAAAATCGCTTCTTAAATGACGCCTTCAGCCCAAAAGTAATAAGCTCTTAAAATTTGATATCTGTATCTCCAATAGTTTTTGCTGGGTGTTGATTTCTTTATATATATAGATAAAACACGTAAGAACACGTTTAGCCCCCCCCCTCTCCCCCTTGGGAGACGAATTTTGAAAAATCCTGAAATTGGTTTTTAGGTATTCATGTTTCTTACATTTTAAAGCAAGAATCTTATGGATATCGATTTTCTTCTTTGAGATATAAAGGCATATGTAAAAAACACGTTTAGCCCCCCCCCTCTCCCCCTTGGGAGACGAATTTTGAAAAATCCTGAAATTGGTTTTTAGGTATTCATGTTTCTTACATTTTAAAGCAAGAATCTTATGGATATCTGTTTTCTTCTTCGAGATATGAAGGAAAATGTGATAAAACACGTAAAAACACGTTTTTCCCCCCTCCCCCCCTTGGGGGCCTAATTTTGAAAAATCCTGAAACTGGTTTTTAGGTATTCATGTTACTTACATTTTAAAGCAAGAATGTTATGGATGTCAATATCCTTCTTTGAGATATGAAGGAATATGTAAAAAACACGTTTTGCCCCCCTCCCCCCCTTGGGGGGCGAATTTTGAAAAATCGCTTCTTAAATGACGCCTTCAGCACAAAAGTAATAAGCTCCTAAATTTGATATCTGTATCTCCAATAGTTTTTGCTGGGCGTTGATACGTGTATGTATATATGTATATATAAGTCAGGACTTCTTCCTTTATAGATATAGATATATATATATACAGTCGAACCTCCATATATCGAAGTAGCAAAATGCGCGAAAAAAATTCGATATATAGAAATTTCGATATATAGAATTGAGCTTAGTCTTATCATAATTCTCCTAAAAAAAAAAATTAAAGCTAATTTTCGTATGCGAAACTCCATTTCTAGTTTATATGCGAATCCCATTAAATGAAAGTTAATAACTAAAAAATGAATTAATATGAAAGATTTATTGATTACTACATATCTTTAAAAAAAAGCTAATGCAGACAGTGGTTACAATGATCCCGGTTACATTCTTTAAAAAAAAAAAACTACGAATATCTTTCTGAACAGTTAGTTTTGCGGAAAGTTGAAAGAAATATTCGTATTTATTAAGTCAAAACAAAACTTCATCAGGGACATTATCCGCGAATTGAAGTCCACGACGTATTGTTTCAAATGCCAAAAATTGGGAGATTTTATTCTAAAGTGGAATAAAATCTCCCAATTTGTATTGAAAAAAATTTCGATATATAGAGATTTTTTCGATATATAGAAACAATTTTTCTATGTAATGAACATGGAGATTTGCTAAGAGTACGATATATAGAAAATTTCGATATAGGGAAGTTCGATATATGGAGGTTCGACTGTATATATATATATATATATATATGTATATATATATATATATATATATATATATATATATATATATATATATATATATATATATATATATATATATATATATATAATGAATAGTTTGTTCTGTTGCATTAATAAGTTAAACATACCAATAGGTTAAAATAAAAATAATAACTACTAAAAACAAAAATAAAAATCATAAGAAAAATAAAAAAATAATTAACTCATAGTAGTAACAATAATAAAAACTAAATAAATAAAGGAATAATAGTCTTAAAATATGGTAACCTAAGTAAGTCTGTAACTGAGTATCCACTACCTCAATGGTTGCAAGTTATATGACGTCAGTCATCTTGCGGTTACAAGTTCTTAACTTCCACTCTGACTAGCGCCAGGCTTGGTGTTCTTTGGTTAAGTACTTTTATTCAAACTTAATTCATTTATTATTCAATTCTTCTGTTAATAATGGATTGTACGGTGTCTGAGTGTGTTTATTTAATAGATCATACTCATCAGAAACAATCCATTGGTTTTTAGACAGTATTGACACCGCTGATGAAGAAATGCTGTCAAAAACCTTATTCATACTTTTCTTTACATGTTCCTGGCTTCAAGTAGCTTTAGAGCTATTACTGGTATTCTCTTTCATCTTATTCTTATTTATATATATATATATATATATATATATATATATATATATATATATATATATATATATATATATATATTCTTTTTAAAAACCATTGGGTTTCGAAAACATTCCAAGAACAAACAACAAGCATGTCTTAAACAATTTACACTGTAAAAATGTAAAAATGTAACTAATTTCAGAAAAATTCTGTAGAAAACAGCTGTCTTGCAGTGAGTTTGAATATTAGCAAATATTTTGAAACCCTCATTAATTACCAAAAAATATCGAATGGATATAATATTTGCTCCAGTCTGGGATTCAATTGTGAATCTTGACCCAGCTGTAGTTATCGTTTGATGTGTGCTGCAACACGGTTGTTTATTTAAAAATTAGTATTTGAAGAGATGATTTAAATTTCCAAAAGTAGTGATTGAGTTAAAAAGATCAGAACAAGAACTACCCGTTTAGTTATAGAACTATTCTAAATTGAATTGTTGATGTGATAATTATTTAATTGTTTACTGCTTTTCTGTATTGAACTAATTAGGGTTCCACAGGACCCGTTGATTTATTTATTGTAACAAAATAAAGTGTATTTACTCTAGTATCTAGTAGATGGCAGCACCAGGCTCATTCAAAGCAAAGCTTGTTGATCGTTTTAAGATTTTAAGGTGGGTTAAGCAAAGGAAATAACTATGTCAAAACGGATTAGTCCATAAAACAAAAAAGTGGATAAAAGGGATAAAATAATGTACATTGTTTTTTAAAATTCCTTGGAAAATAGAAATTCAAATAAACATTGTAGAATATGTTATTGTAGATGGAGCTTTTATTTGATGACATTTAAGATAGAATATTCATGGAGTCATTGTTATTATTATTACAATTTTTGTATAATTATAGCAAATAAAAAAAATCCAATTCATTCTTCAAATTTTTTTTTTTTACTATAGAAAAAAATTTAAATAATCGTTCACTACTTCTCAAGTATTCACTTCTGCGGCGGTCAAACTGTCACTGACCCATTTATTTTACTTTTTGTGTGTGATGAAACAACGTTAAACGATCGACCGTTATCATAAAGTACTTGCTTCTACGTTTGAATTGCATTATTGCAACGATTTACATTAGAGTATGGACTTAACCGGATTGGTTTCTATAAAAAGTGACTTATTATTACAGTGGCGTAGCGAGCATAACTGGCGCCCGGGGCACGATACCTTTGTGGCGCCCCCCCCCCTGAAAAACATATAGTAATATAATATATAGACCCTATATTGGCGCCCTCGATAAACATATAATAACATAATATATAGACCTTATATTGGCACTCCCCCCGAAAAGCATATAATAACATAATATATAGACCGTATGTTGGTGCCCTCCCCTAAAAACAAATAGTAATATAATATATAGACCTTATATTGGCGCCCCCCACAAAATAATATAGTAATATAATATATATATACCTTATATTGGTGCCCTCCCCGAAAAACATATAGTAATATAATATATAGACCTTATATTGGGGCCCTCCCCTGAAAAACATATAGTAATATAATATATAGACCTTATATTGGCATCCAACTCGAAAAAATATAGTAATATAATATATGGATCTTACATTTGAGCCCCTCTGCGAGTGGCGCCCGGGGCATGATAGACCCCCTTGCCCCCCCTTTGCTACGCCACTGTATTATTAGAGTGCCCCAATTTTTTTTTGCCATTGAGTGGTTTTAATCCTTGTTATTTGGGAAATGTATTATGAATGTAAAAAGTTAGGAGTCAATCAACTGCTTTGACGCTAAAATTTCCGAAATTTCAAAAAGCGGATTTAAATGATTTGGCTTGCGACTGGCATATGTCAGAATTTCGGTTATAAAAATTATTCTCTGTAAAACAGCTACATAAAAAGTGACGAAACACTCCATTTGAGGGTTTTTCCTCTGCTGTAAAAATAATTCCTAACAATTTGGGCATAATTTAATTCAAATGCACGAAATTATAGCCTTTTAAATAATTATAAACTATAACGCAGACCACAGAAAAAAAGTTGTTTTCAACTTACATCAACATTTTCGAAAATATCTATGATTTTCTTCTGAAAAAAAATTCAGTGGCAGGCTCAAGAGAGTGAGTCCATTTTAGACGTAGAATATTTTCTTTCACAATTCAGTTATGGGTCCAAATGCATTATTCACCACCCGAATCGAATAATTTCATTTCGAATAGAACTAGTTCAATTTCCGACTCGGATGTAATGTAAACATCACTTGTCCACCGAGATGATACGTGCATTTTCGAAACCGGAGGTAAGAAGTTCCATTTTTATTTTTACTTCAGCTGTCGCTCAATAAAAAAAGTGGCACACAGAGTTCCCGAAAAAATTTTTTAATTTGAAATTTTTATGTTTCGATGGTTGATTTTTCAACGTACCCTCGTCGTTATATGCTTTAAAAATAAAGAAAGTTATCACGAATGTTATAAAGGAGAGAACATAGGAGACTGGATCGGAAATTTCTACCTTCAATGAGAGGAACAATATCCTTAAGGCTGCTATGTACTAAGAAAAAAAAATCGTATTTCCCTTTTCCTCTTCTTGCAGACTCTTGTGGTGGGAGGAATCTAGTTGACAGTTCGAGAATTCCACCCCCCTTAGGATCGACATTTTGAGGGATTGTAATGGCTCTCTCTCTATAGGGGGGTTAAGGTACTGCCCCCAAATTGCTTATTTAAAATATATTTTTGTCAACTATTCACAGGCACATAAATGCTGATAATCAAATAAAATTCGCATTGTTGGATATCCTGAACTTTCCTGCAAAGCGCTACGGGATTCATTTTATAAATTTCGTCCACCGAAGGAATTTATGAGCGTTTAAAACACACTATACCAGATTTTTACCGGAATAATTTAAATTTTAAAATATTAATTGCATTTATTTAAAAAAAATGAAAAATGTACACAAATGTAAAATTTCTTTCTCTATGACGGAGTACACTTTTAAAAAAAAAATCTTTGAATCCAAGTCGGCAATCCGTGGACACATTTTCTCCATAGGTTAACATTGAGGTGAGCGAATCCAATGGGGTTAGTACATAGCAACCTTAAGAGTAATAACAATGTGGATTATAGATCCCTGACAAGAGTCGCCAGATTTGTCGCCAAGCTTGGCACATTTCTCGAAAATTTCGAGAAGGTATATATTCTGCATTAGAGTAAGGTCCAGTAACCACATTTCCCCACGGGCAGCCCAGTAGAGGTGAGCTCTGATATAAAAATTTGCGACTGAAAACTGCTTGTCTTGAAGAAAAGAACACGTTAAAAGGTGGTCGAAATCCATTTGATCCCCAGAAGGTTTGTTGTGGAATGCAACGGTCAACTTTTCGCTTCACGAGGGATAATTAGACTGGGAGCTACAGCTTAAAGACGATTCAGAACGGCTACAAACATCCATGCCAACAGTGGGACTCGAACCCGCAGGATCTGATCCGAATTCCAGAGCCCTAGCCATGCGGCCATCACCTGACCCAGTGTTGCCAACTTGGGGTTTCCCCCCTAAATTTGGGGGTAAGTTAGACGAAAAGGGGTGTTTTTAGGGGTTACATTTTTTTGGGGCATTTTGTGGGGGGGACTTTTTTTAATATTTTGTACAATCGAGACGCGTTTTTTTATATTAGATTATAAGTTCCATACATATGTCGAATGTAAATAAACCACCATTTCATTATGTAAGTGTGTGTTTTCTATTTATTTCAATTTATCTCTCAAACAGGAGGCCTATTTGGAACCAAAATTTCTTTTAGGAAGGTCTAGGGGATCTCAAGTTGGTGTTAGGGGGAAACAAGGGGATTTCGAGATGGCGCTAAGGGGAGGCACTTCGTAGAGGTTGGCAACACTGACCTGACCGTCCCCAGAAGAACAAAGAGGAAATGCAACGATGATGCGATGTAGGTGTCCACGTAAATAAGGAAAGTCATGCTGTAGGGTATTTAATTACCTTAAAACAATGGATGCATACATGGGTTGGAACAAGCAAGGAAGACAAAGCATTGACCTTAAACATACATTTATTTGATAATGCACAAATTTCAATTAAATTGTCATAGCTATTAATATAACAATATCTTTCATATTAACATTTTTTAACATTGAGAACCCAGAAGCAGAGGCAAACTATATTGTCAAAGATGATTTTTAGAGTCTATTGGAGAGGCACTTACTATAGCTGATGTATGCAGCGATGATGGTAGCATCGACGACAGGGACCCAGAATCATCTCCAGTATAGGAACACCTTAGCGGGATATTCGCACCTCTCCAAGACTCTGAGGCAGACGAGTCTCTATCATCTAACTCTGAGGAACCAAGTCTGAAATCGATCTGCTTCTTCTCCAATTCCTTCCGTCCTTAGCGGAGCTGTTGTCCGTTTACAGGGGGGCCATTCTGGCCCGCCCCTCACTTTCATTGGGCAGTGGGCTTCTTTCAGTGGTTCCTGCCCCAATTGGTTCTTTATTAAACAGCCTCTGTCGCCTCTGTCCATAGTCTATGAAGTACCTCCCCCACCATAATTTTATTTTGCAAAACAACTTTGACCCTTCTCATCTGACGTTTTTACTGTGGGCCATAAAATAACGACCATCCATCTTGTAAAATTTAGACTTTAGATCGCTATCACTGGCCACACTGACAGGTATTCTTCTATTTTTTATTGGTTTACAAGCCTGTATTTACCCCTGCCTCTGCATCCTTTATAATACATTCGTTATTGGCCACACACCGTGGGGAATTATACCATTTCACTTCTACACATGCGATGTAGCTATTCTAAAATTTTCAACAGCAATGTGTCTTGGGAGGTCCTGGGGGGAAGTGCAAGACAAGCAGTAAGCGCGGCATGCAGTTTATGTACATTGACAACTACCTCCCTGTCTATCTCAGCACTAGCTTGTAGGTAAGGGAACAAGTACACGGGTTGTGGTGACCCAAAACCCTCTTTCGCAAGATAATCAGCTCTCACGCTACACGGTACACCGCAGTGGCTAGGAATCCCTTCATATGAAATATTCCATGCGGAGTGCAAGACGTTACTGGCTAGCAAACGTGCCTTGTCCAGACCAGCAGAGCCAGTATCTTGATAGCAGAAAAGAGCTAAAATTGCTGCCAGGGAGTCAATAAGAAAGACAGCCCTGTCATGAGTTGAGAGGCAGAGTTACTCGCGACCGTAGCCTTCTTTAACACTTCAGCAGGAGCGACAATTTTTTTGAACACCAGCTGGCGCGTGTGGCACAAAGTGCAACGCGTCTTTCAACATATACATATTCTTTCAATATATACATATATATATATATATATATATATATATATATATATACACACACATATCTATAAATATAAAACAGTTCCGTAACTGACTGACTGAAGATACAATGCACAGACTAAACCGCTGGACTTAAAGGACTGAAATTTTGCATGGTGATTCTTCTTATGGTGTAGGGTTGCACTAAGAAATATTTTTGAAAAATTCTTCTTAGATTTTTTAAATTAAATTTTTAAGCTGTTTTGGTAACTTTTTTAAAGTTTGCATTTAAAATAATAATTTGAGGGTTATAAAATTTATATCACGAGAAAGATCCTAAAAATTCCTTCAAAATGAGATCCTTTTCGAGTCTTTACCTCCCTTTTCTGATTTTTGGTGAATTTTTAAAGATTAATTTTTAGAATTTAATTTATTGAATGCCGATCACGTGATTTCTTTTTCTGGTACTTTAAATAAATTTATCGTCACGTGCATAAAAACTAAATAGACAAAAAAATATTTTTTTCTTGCTAATGCGGCAGACGATTGGACATTATTTTATCTATAAAAATATCCCTTACGATTTTTTTTATAAATATGTTTTTTTACATCAATTTTATACATTGATCGTCGCATTTATTATAAATATATATATATTTATAATTTTTTGGCATTAATTGCATACGTGGACCGTTGTATTTAATTTTAATGTACTCCGTAGCGAAGTGCGGGTTTTCAGCTAGTATGTATATATAACAGTTCCGTAACTGACTGACTGACAGACAACGCACAGACTAAACCGCTAGACCTAACTGGCTGAAATTTTGTATGGCGATTCTTATTATAGTGTAGGGGTGCACTAAAAAAGATTTTTGAAAAATTCGTGTTAGATTTTTAAAATTAAATTTTTAATCTGTTTTTGTAACTTTTTTCAAGTTTGCATTTAAACTAATAATCCGAGGGTTATTCATATCAAGAGAAAGATCATAAAAGTTCCTTTAAAATGAAATCTTTTTCGAATCTTTACCTCCACTTTCTGATTTTTGGTGAATTTTTAAAGATTCATTTTTATAATTTAATTTATTAAATGCTGATCACGTGGTTTCTTTTCTCTTTGTGATACTTTAAATAAATTTATCGTCACGTGCATAGCAACGAAATAAATTGACAAATAAATATTTTTTTTCTTCTTTCTAATGCGACAGACGATTGGAAATTATCAAAAAATAAATATTAAAATATAGTAAAGGAAATGTTCTTCAAACTGTACTTATTAACTGTACTATATTCTTTAGTATGTTCTATTAGATTTAATTTCAATATTTTCTTCTACATTATTTTGTGTATAAAAATATCCGTTATGGTTTTTTTTAATAAATATATTCTTTTGGCTATTTTAGGTATTAATTGCATACATTGACCGCTGTATTTAATTTGAATGTACTCCGTAGCGAAGCACGGGTATTCAGCTAGTGTATTTATAAAAAGCGACTTCCGTGAGATCTACCAAGAATGCTCTAGCATGATGTAATAGGAGATGAAAAAAAACTAGGTGAAAACATTTGAAGAAAATCACGCATAAAAACTGGGAATATTTCCAGATGTTTTATTAGTTTCGGATATCGAAAATATTTACGAACATCACACACTTTCCGTTTATATCAAATTATCTAAAATTGTCTTGCAAAAACATTTTATGGCCCAGTTTCGGGACGAATTCCGAATACCGAGCTTCAGAAACGAACGTATGTAGAGTTAGCTGTTTCATTTAAATATATTCTGGAAAAGAGAGAAATGTGATGATGTCTTCCCATTTTAACTCAAAAATATGCAGTTGAGCATCATAAATTGATTTTCCAACTTCAGAACTACCTCCGTTTCCTGATATTTGAGCCTTAAGGAACAATATATTTCTCCCTCTGACAATATTCTGTCATGAATCGAACCGAAAAAGGAATAAAAATATATCTGGAAACCAGATGTGCCGAAAATTATTTCTCGGACGAAGTTTCTTCTTGCTTTTTATTCAGTAGGCAAGTATACACTATTTAAAATCCTCTATTTCAAAGATTTCAGATTTTTTTTATTTATTACCTCGGCAAAACCAACTGAGAATTTAAAAAGTGCTACAGTAAGGACAGAACCAGTTTTCTCTTTGATTCTGCTTCAATGCATATACGACGCAAAAGGTTGTCTTATTTACAGTTTGTATTTCCTAAAAATATGTAAAGCAAATTCAACATCCAAAGTAGTGTGAATCATGCTCTAATTTGTAGTCAATATCATACGTATTTTACATGTGTAAAGGTGGCACTAAAGAAGAGAACCTATGTAAATATTGGGTATTTGATAAATTTACATATTTTGAATGAAATTTACGCTTGATAGTGTGTTTAACGTTAATAGTGTCATGATAAAGCTGCATTACAATAAACCAACCAGCCAGAAATATTTTTCAGATGAAATTTATTTAAATGAGTCTTGATTGTTATTTAAACTGCTTTGTGGGCAACGAAATTGTTCCTGACGTAGCATGTATTTATTAGATTCTATTGATAATTTTTATCTAAATAATTCTCTGGGCAAACCCCATGGAAAAGAAATAAAAAATTGAATTAAAGGTTTTATCATGTTTAAAACAGATTCCTAGTCGTTTTCATGGCACTGAATTACATACAAACTGATTCAAAATTTTTCGGTTAAACAGATAAAATATATAAAATATTACATTATGTAAAAAAAAAAAAAATCTTTGAAATAAAAAATATGTTAATAATTTAAATTATTAAGTTTTAAGAAGATAAAACTGAAAATGAAAAGAAATTAAATAAAAGTCCCTTTAATCTCGATTATAGAATGGAAATTGGTATTTGAGGGCAAAAAACTTAAGAAATCTCAGAAAATAGAGAAATTAAGCAAAAGGAAGGGGAAGACAAATGCTTCTTATTTACAACATGACTTTGTTGAAAGGACATTCTTTAGCTATACAGTGTTGTATCATTTGAAATCACCATTTCGTAGATTAGTTTAATCTAAATGAATATCACATAAAATAAGATCTGGACCGATCCGAGTCTGGAACAGATACGTTTAGCGTGCTCAATTTTCTGTTATTTTCTTATCCGTAGAGCAGGATAGCTAAATGATTTACAGTAACATAAATCTGGAACAAATACACGCGACTGGTACCAACTATGCTGTAGGGGACATAAAAAGACTTAGTTCCCAATTATGCATCCTGCCAGAGATCTGATTGACACTTAGAAAGAAAATAATGGAACATAAATAAATGTGGTAAGGTTATCGTATTGTGGATTTTTAATAAGTTTGTGACATTAAAGACAAAGGCAATTCTGGATTAAAATCATAGATTGGTTTATTGACACAT
This sequence comes from Dolomedes plantarius, assembly GCA_907164885.2. NCBI lineage: Eukaryota > Metazoa > Arthropoda > Arachnida > Araneae > Dolomedidae > Dolomedes > Dolomedes plantarius. The sequence goes on along the minus strand of OU015497.1, from coordinate 6,849,128 downwards.
ATCATACCAAAATACATTTCTATCAATTCACTCAATAATCCTAGTCGTACACATCATCTACAATTCAATATTACACTATATTATTTCATTATACACTATATTACTAGGTATTGGCTGTGAGCATCAGGCATCGTCCTCAGGGCACTCAAATTGTTCGAAAATATGATGGCATCGGTTCCAGGTATCTACTACCCATCTGTGGATGTGAGCGCATCTGGTGGCTCGATAGCATTCAGTTCATTTGCCCGATGTCTCTCATATTAGTTCAGCAGGAGTCTAACATTCTCGCCTATGGCAACAGTCATCATTTCCGTAGGCGGCGATAGTCTCTTTAAGTATTACTACTATGGGGTGCAGTATGGACTCTTCATTATTCGAATCGATTGGGATCAAACTTCTTAAATATCACAACATATAACATCTCTCATTTCATCAGTCAATATCTTAGGCTCCTTTCAGCGGTCTGGATCAGGCTTCTTTCAGCGGTCTGGATAATAGGCTTCTTTCAGCGGTCTGGATCATAGGCTTCTTTCAGCGGTCTGGATGATAGGCTTCTTTCAGCGGTCTGGATCATAGGCTTCTTTCAGCGGTCTGGGTTATAGGCTTCTTTCAGCGGTCTGGATCATAGGCTTCTTTCAGCGGTCTGGGTTATAGGCTTCTTTCAGCGGTCTGGATCATAGGCTTCTTTCAGCGGTCTGGATCATAGGCTTCTTTCAGCGGTCTGGGTTATAGGCTTCTTTCAGCGGTCTGGATCATAGGCTTCTTTCAGCGGTCTGGGTTATAGGCTTCTTTCAGTGGTCTGGATTATAGGCTTCTTTCAGAGGTTTGGCTCATTCTATCGATAAGTATATCTAGTTGCATCACACAAGCACGCTTGCTAGCTGACTAACTATTCTCTTTTTCTCAACTCAAGTGAGCATCTTTCTAACAGCAACGCTTACTCTCTACTCCTCTACATCTATCCCTTACTCATTTTAGCGAACAACATTATTCATATCGACAATGTTGGACATCATTATTCATCTTATTCATATCGACCGACTTCTTACTAACTAACCTTTCTAACTACTTTCCTCTTTTTGCCGTTAAAATGCCGTAAAACCCTGCGACAATAAAGAAATTTATAAAACGAAATAATTTAGTATTAATAGGTATATTTTATTTTTATGAGTCTAGGCAACTAATATTGTAGCTTTAGGCAATATTTAATATACAGGAGATAAAAAGTTACATTTCTTTTGAATCGAGGTCTCGGAAAATTTGAAGCTTCTCGCTCCTCTTGCATATAAATAAATATATATTGTAGTAAACACATCATTGCCTGTTCCCCAACAACTATATATTCTCAGTTTTCCGCGCGTCGGAATAGATTGCTGAGGTAAAGCTTTAAAAACTACAGCGGCATGAATTGAATTTCTCTCTAGATGCTAGTATAAAATGGCTTTAGACAATGTATTTTCAACAGATCATCGCTGATCCAGGAAATTCTGTGACAGTTCGTTCATTTCTCGAAGCTTTTTTTCTGACGGTGGGTGTTAAAAAGGGAGACTCAAAATTTATGTGCGTTTAAAAATAAAATTGGCTGAAATTTTATTTTATGGGGTGAAAGGCAAAGATGCAGCTATTATCGAGAAGAAACTTTATCAGTTTTATTTATTTATTTATTTAAATTTAGCTTTTCAGTCAGTTAACTACCTACAGGTTTTTTCTCGCATAAAGTAGAAGGTAATACCACAGTCAAATACGTTAGACTAAGATTCGCCTTGTCATGAATTATATATATATATATATATATATATATATATATATATATATATATATATATATATATATATATATAATTCTAGGAACATAAACTATAATTAACTCTATTAATTAGGGTTAAAATTAGGTAAATTAGCGTTAAACGACAATTTACTATTAGAAATTCTTTGTTATCAACGAAAATCCCAACAGATGGCGATACGCTGTCTACCTCTAGCCATAATAGAGTCCTTGGCTCAACCAGCGATTGCGTCAACATCGAATGTTCGAAATCTCGCGAGTCTGACTCACGCATGTCACAAGATGCTTCGCCCGCGTAATTGCATCGCTCGAAAAGAATAAAGCAGATTAGAGATTATTTTTGGGCGGGCAGGTCGCATATCGCGGGGTTGAGAGATGATGGGAACTTGGCGGGGATGGGATTGACTTTTAAGTAATGTTAATAAAGTCTTTAATTGTCATTTAAGTGGTTTTTATTTCCCACAGGTCTTGATGATGACTTAAGTAACAGACTGGCAGCCATCTATAGGCCGGAACGGGAACGAAAAGTTAAACGGAAGTTAACTTCCAATTAACTTAATTTTGTTTCAAGTTGATGAGATAATTCACCAAAAAAGAATTTAAAAAAGTATTTAGTAATACATAGAATTGTCACGTTTATATGATTCAACAGAAAATTTAAAAATATGGTATATAAAAAGTTCTTTTTATCTTGCAATTATTCACTTCTCTTTGATTCTGCTTCCATGCATATACGACGCAAAAGGTGTCTTATTTACAATTTGTATTCCCTAAAAATATGTAAAGCATATTCAACATCCAAAGAAGTGTGAATCATGCTCTAATTTGTAGTCAATATCATACATATTTTAGATGTGTAAAGGTAGCACTAAAGAAGAGAAGCTATGTAAATATCGGGTATTTGATAAATTTATATATTTTGATTGAATTTTACGCTTGATAGTGTGTTTAACGTTAATAGTGTCATGATGAATCTGCATTACAATAAATCAATCAACCAGAAATGTTTTTCAGATGAAATTTATTTAAATGTGTCTTAATTGTCATTTAAACTGCTTTGTAACCAAGGAAATTGTTCCTTACGTACCATGTATGTATTAGATGATGGGATAACTCATCAAAAAAAATTTAAAAAGTATTTATTAATACATAGAATTGTTAAGATTATACGATTCAACAGAAAATTTAAAAACATGGTATATAAAAAGTTCTTTATATCTTGAAATTACTGTTAATCTACCTCTAAAGGTATACAATGTTTTTTACATTAATTATTATATATGGTTTTCCCAGTCAGAATTATTCGCAGAATTGCGAATTTAGGGTTTCATTATGTCATATTCTAAGGGTGAACATAAGTTTAACGTGTATGCGAATTCGTACCAATAAAATAGCAACCCCAGTAAAATAATAATTGGAGTAGTTCTTGATGAAGGGAAAATACTCACTTTAAACTAAAACTCATAGTTTACTTGTCTGCAATTCGATACAACAAGAGCGGTGGACAGTAACGCCCTATTAATAAGCATTCGTTAACTCTTGAAATAAGTAGAAGCAGCACAAAACAAGTTAGGGCGTAGTTCCAATTAGCTATCTCTTTGAAATTTTCCAGGTTTGTTCATTGAGACAAATTAACGAGTGTTTACTCATTTGCCAAATGTTCGCGTTCGAGTATTTTTTAGCGGGAAAGTCAACTAAAAATGCTCGCATTTTTTTTTTTTTTTTTTGCCGAAGTAAGACGAGATATTTCTCAGGATAATGAGATATAATTAATTGCAATCCTTGAATTATCATTCGCTGGTATAGACTGAAATGCTAATTAATTGATCTTCTAAATAAGCCTTCATTTTGGTACAATGTTAAAATTAGCCTGATTTCTTATGTGACGCAGATTTTTTCTTTTTGGTTTAATATTGTTTTACAACCACACAGCAGGTGTGAAGAAGTAGATGAGGCTCCCCCTTTTAATTTCTATTTCGTTTTGGATTTGTTGAGACTATATCACAATGCTTGTTTTTCTTATGCGGGACATATATATATATATATATATATATATGTAATGAAATAAGATCAGATTACAGAAATATTAGAATAAGAAATTTATTTCCGAGTGGCTAATCAGACATCTTATCTAATGGAAAGCCAACACCCGAGTGATTCCCGGGGTTTGCGTATAGAGGTATCTGTGGTTAAAGAATTTGCTGAGCAAAGATGTTTCTTGCAAGCTGCATCAGTTGTGCAGGACGATCGCCTTATTTCGGCATAGAAAATGGTTCGAATGATTTCGTTGCTTCCCAGGGATTGCTGACGCTATGAAAAATATTCCTGGGTTCTTGAAAACAGAATTTGGTAATGCCATCTTAAGCATGGGATGGAAAGAAAATTTACAGGGGATCACTTAAATTTTATATCTTTCATATATATATATATATATATATATACAGGTTGTCCATGATTAAACTTCCCTAATTTAAAGTTGTCTACAGTCGAAACTATTGTTCAGAAAGTTTTGAAATTTTCTGTAGGACTTATTGAAGGGATTGGAATTTGTTTGAGCGAATAAAAAGATTAGTTCAAAATTTCACCACCAGAAGGCGTTTTTGATGAATTGCACATTTACGACTGGTTCTTTGCTTAAGTCATTCTTGATAAACCAAGAACTATACCTGATCTGAAAGACAGCATTTCTCCGGACACAGTGCGGTCAACTGTAGAGCATGCTATCTTACGGTTTCAAATGGTAGATGAAAATGATTGGCCGTCATGATGAACCTGTCTTGTTGAACTAAATTTTTTCAACTATAGAAAATGTTGGCTAAATGTGATAATTCATCAAAAGACATTTTAAACTAATTTTTTAATTCACTCAAACGAATTCCCATCCCTTCAATATTTTCTACACAAAACTTTCTGAACAATAGTTTCGACTGTAGACAACTTTAAAGTAGGAAAGTTTAATTTTGGACACCGTGTATATATATATATACCGGGTGCGTCATAAATTCGTTCAAAGTTAAAAAATTCGTGATAAAAGAAATAATGATAGGGAAAATTTTTCTGTTTGCGCGAATAGGATCAGAGGGATTTTGGATTATTTCCCATGTAAAATAAAAAAGTTTCCAGAAGTAACCGAAAGAGGGCGCTTTTGCGTAACCACGTTATGCCTGCATTGCAGGAGAGACATGCGTTACCTGTTGTCGACTTCATGCAGGATGGTGCCCCGCCCCACATTTCACGTGATATCAAGACGTTCCTGTTGGAATCTCTTATTGAAGACCAAGTCGAGGTTGTAAGGTTCAGTGACCCTCCCGATCACCAGCCTTGATCCCGGCAAATGTTTAGTTGGGGAGATACTTAAAGTCTCGTGTGTACCGGGGCTCCCCAACCACTTTGGTGGAACTGAAAAATGTCATTCGGCAGACAGTCGCTGCCATCGATGCTACAATCCGCTATAATGGGCTTAATGACGCGCCTCACTTGCCTATTACCTTGTGATATATATATATATATATTCACACACACATGTATATATTTGTATATTTATGTAAATATATATATATATAATATATATATATTATATATATATAATATATATATATATAATATATATATTATATATATATATATATATATATATATATATATATATATATATATATATATATATATATATATATATGTAGGAACTCGATCTCTTGCGAGTCCCCACTTTTACTAGAAACTGTGGTCGGTGTCTAGGGGTTGTTATTCTCAGTCTTATAGAAACCTTTCCGCTTACTGCGCGGCGGAACTAGACTCTCTTACACTCAGAGTAATACAGTACTCAATTAAAGACAGAGTCACTGCTTCAACACACAAACTATATATTGACACATATAAACTATTTACATATCTAGAGATAGGTTACATATAAAATTACACGTCAAGCCGCACCAGGCCTCCACAATCTAAATGGGTTAAAGCATTCGGCCGTCTGCCGAGATAGGATTGACTAAGCCGCCGTCTGCTGCTTGTCCGGAGCTAACGTCATGCCCCCTTCGAGACTGTCTCTCCCTTCGCAGCCGTCTGCTGCTTTCAGCACCTCTTACCAGGTCGGGCCCCAATCTCAGTCTGTCCTCTCAAATACTTTTCTCCCCGTTCATCTCTCGAAAACCTAATAGCGCTGTCGTCGCATAGCGTACACGGCGACATATAGCTCAAAGCTGGAGCCCTGGGATAACACAATTCCCATATATATATATATATATATATATATAATATATATATATTATATATATATATATATATAATATATATATATTATATATATATATATATAATATATATATATATATATATAATATATATATATTATATATATATATATATATTATATATATATATATATAATATATATATATTATATATATATATATATATTATATATATATATATATATATAATATATATATATATATATATATATATATATATATATATATATATATATATATATATATATATATATATATATAAAACAATACATATATACTGCGCTATTCCAAGAATAAGTGGGAATTGAAACGGCCAGCGCTCGTGCGGGAATTTGAACCAGGTACCTCTCGCTCCGTAGTGCGATAGTCCGATACTCCGTAGTCCGATGCTTTAACCATTCAGCCACAGAGTTCTCGAAATAAAGCTCTTATTAAGGGCGCATAACTTTTTTTCGTTACGTGACGATTCCTGCGAGTTTACTGTAAGCCGCGTAAAAGAACTTCGTTCCAAAAAAAAGTACGCATCTCAGAATAGATAATTAAACCACGATGTTTTACTTTAGAAATCAGACACTAAAACTTGTTGACACGAATAGAAAACTGTTGATAATGTTTTATTTTTGAATGAAAAATGCAATTTAATTTACTGCCGAAAAATAAAAGTTGTGTTTGCTGAGCTTAAAATAATAATAATAAAAAAGATGAGAAAGTTGTTTCTTTTACGCGAAATGAGAAATATTTTTACGAATTTTAGCAATGCTCTTAGTGAAGGATATTCTGCCTAACGGGGAAAATCTCGTGAGAAACTTTCAATTTCTTAGTAAAATGAAAAATGTAATCTCTTTTATAAGCATAAATGGAGAAAAAAATTTAATAACATCCTTCGATTTGATTTTTCAGTTGAAATTTAAAATGACTTGATTAAAACTGCATTGTAAGATAAGTACTACAACTCGTGAAATAAAACACTTCGACTTTTAAAATTGCTAAATCCCATGAGTTGCACTCTACAGTTTTTTTTCCCTTGGCATTAAAAATCTGTACATTATTAAAACGACATTCTCTAGGATATAATCCGTACTTCGGAAATCAACAGAGACTAATCTTGATGCTCAAATAGGCCTGGAACTTACTTGGTTTGGTAAAAAATTACGCTCGAGTGACTTTTAAGTAGGATCCCATTGTTACACACACATTGCAAAAACCTTGATGAATAATGAAAACTGTTGTTTTTCCTTTCTTAAGATTAACTTTGTTTCCCAGGTTAGGACCCAGAAATCAATTTAAGAAAAAATTCAGGTAGTCTCTTCTAACGAAACTACCGCGGGTTATTAACGTAGGATTACTTATCGTTGCTTACTTCTTTTGCATGCATATATATATATATATATATATATATATATATATATATATATATATATATATATATATATATATATATATATATATATATATATATATATATATACAGTATGCCCACTAAAGTCCCTTCCCACCCTCTTAACTTCGGAACGGCTGCTGCTATATTCATAAAAGTGGTGTCTAGGTATAGTAAAGTAGCCATGCGCTACTGAATGAAACCACCTACCGCGCCACCTGGTGGAAAACTGCGGAGTTAGCAATCCTATCTCGAAAATGGAACGAGATAGGGGAAAAAAGTTATTTACAAAGTTGTAGAAAACTGCACATCTCATTGTGTTTAATTTCACATAAGTCACTTGAAACAGTTTTTATAGTTCAAAATTGTGTCTCCTTCGCTAAATATCTTTATACATTCATACGGTTTCTTGTTTACGAAGAGAATATACTTTCATAACACTGCGTAGTATAAATGTAGTGATAAGATAAATATCGTTAATAATGAACCGCAGTTCATTGTCGGTCGGCGAGGATACTTTAATTTATAAGTCAACTTCGAAATATAAGCGCATTTCAGCAATCATCTTAAATAGTCTCTGCCGAGTTTAAATGACGTCAAAGCAAAGCGTCGTAAATATAATAGAACTCTGATTTATGGAATTAAGTGATAGATTTATATGCTTCGTTTTTTATAGTTCTTTCGCTTAATGATTATATCTTACCTCTTCACTAATGGGTTTATTCCTAAGACGAAATCATTAATATGGTAATTTGAGGACTTTCATACGTAGTTTATATGATGAGAGGATTTATGCAGAAACACTGAGATTTAGAAATCATTAATCGCTAATTATGAGTCATTAAGGCTGTAGAGCCCGATATGCGCATTTTCAGTGAAATTAGGTAGCTGCGTATACGTGTGTATGAGGGTAATGAGTATTCATTCTGTAACAAAAAGCCCATAAAATTGGCTTCAAAACTACGGCACTCAATGTTAAAGCCCGACGATTGAATAACCCCCCGTAATAAAATACAGCCAATGAGATTTTAGGAGGTTGCTCCCCTGTGTAAACTTTGATCCCAAAGGTGTTTTTAAAGTGAGGCTATTATTCCGCCTTTTGCTGTGTATATTCATGCATGAAAGAAAAGATAATACTTGATTGACGTTTTGATGACTTCAAGATAAACAAAGAAAGCTTGAATCGTGGAGATTTTAAAAGAAGAATGTTGATTTTTTATTTTGTATTAACCTTTTTGTTACGGGGTGGAATAGCATGCATCCCAAGAATATATATATATATATATATATATATATATATATATATATATATACTAGCTGAAAACACGCGCTTCGCTACGAAGTACATTCAAATTAAATACAACGGTCAACGTATGCAATTTATGCCAAAAAATAAATATATATATATTTATAATAAATGCGATGATCAATGTATACAATTGATGTAAAATATCTATCTATCTATATATATATATATTTATAAAAAAATGGTAAGGGATATGCATTTTTTTTGGATAATATCCAATCGTCTGCTGCATTAGAAAGAGAAAAAAATATTTTTTTGTCTATTTAGTTGTTACGCACGTGACGATAAATTTATTGAAAGTACCAGAAAAAGAAATCACGTGATCGGCATTTAATAAATTAAATTCTAAAAATTAATCTTTAAAAATTCACCAAAAATCAGGAAATGGAAGTAAAGATTCGAAAAAATTCTCATTTTGAAGGAATTCTAATGATCTTTCTCGTGATATAAATTTTATAACCCTCAATGTATTATTTTAAATGCAAACGTAAAAAAAGTTAAAGAAACAGCTTAAAAATTTAATTTAAAATAATCTAAGAAGAATTTTTGAAAAATCTTTCTTAGTGCACCCCTACACTATTAGAAGAATCACCATGCAAAATTTCAGCCCTTTTAGGTCCAGCGGTTTGGTCTGTGCGTTGTATGTCAGTCAGTCAGTGAATGAATGAGTCAGTTACGGAACTGTTTTATATATAAATATATATACATAGACACACACACACATATATATATATATATATAACCCCCTTAATGGCCGTTCTTACAAAGAGGGTATGAAATTTCTCGTTCTAAAGTGGGAATCGGAAAAATGGCCCCGTAAGCTAAAGGTTGAAATCATCAGGCATGTTTGTTCTGACGAGTTCTCTTGAGGAGCCTCTAGTATAAGCAAATTCTATGGAGAGATTAAAAAACAGAACCCCCACCCCCCTAAAAAGACCCCACGAAATATAATGTGGATCCAGAAAGAGCACTCGACGAGAAGATATCGTTGCAACAAGAGAAACAACATTATCAGTTCCGTTACATAGCCTCCAACTTTCAACTACGCATCACATCATGCTACAATGGTCAACTGCAAGAAAACTGATAAAGAAAAGATTAATGCATGCCTTGGGATGAGGTTTGGTTTAGAGCGTTACGGTCAATTGTTTGCTACACGAGGACAAATTAGACCGGGACCTACAGTTTAAAGACGATTCCGAACGACTACAAACATTCATGCCGACAATGGGACTCCGACCCACAGGATTTGACCCGAATGCCAGCGCCCTAGCCATTCGTCCATCACCTGGTCAAAGGAATAAGGTTGGAGAACGTGAAGAGTTACTCTAGAGTTTGTTATGTTCTTCAAATCGGAAGCATCATCGATTGCTACAAAATGCAAGCTAAAAGCCCTCGCTCTACGAGATCCAGTTGAAAATATAAAGATATACAGCATACCAGTCGGGTTTAGACGTAGGCTTTCTGTCATAGGGACATGACAGTAGTGTTTCGGCCAGGGGCAGGAGCCTTGAAAAGTACAGGACAAAGTAAAATAATTGTTAAATGCAAGAAAGAAACAGGGCAATAAAAGAGAAGGGAAGAAAACCATAGACCGAAACGAAATTTAGAGATTGTGTTTGTAGCAAGAAATAGAAGATAAAAGTTGAAGAGAGTGAGTTGCAAGAAGAGAATAAAAGAAAATTTATGATGGCTATAAAACAGCCCACCCTGCTTGAAGCCGAAGCATGGGAAAAAAGTTAAAAGTTGAGGGAGAATTTATAAATCCCGCCCTCGATGCGCATTGGTAAAAAGGGGATTGAGAAGAGGCAACCACGGACGAATGGCGACGGCATGATAATTATATGACCAATGGAAATTATAAGAGGCGGAGACATTAGTAAGAAAATAATATGAAATGAAAAATAGTGTGAAGGCAGAGATAACCTAAGAAGTGAGAGTCAGTCAGAAGTTTGTTGAGAGGTGGAAGTGGTGTCAAGGCATATAGATCTATGAGGAGAGTTAGAAGTTGGAGATACAAGTTGTCGAGCGCCCAGTATCCCGTGCCGAAGGTCTGCAATGAGCGACGGAGCCTTATACCAAACAAGAAAGTGCCCTAGTTCCGTGTGATGATAAAGAAAGTGCCCTAGTTCCGTGTGATGATAAAGACGACGAAGTCATCATTACGAGTGCCAGCTGCCCATGGTGATTCAACAGTCATCTTCCAAGGTACCAACTTTGCGTTTCCTTTTTATATTGTTATCATTGCTTCTCAGTGTGTAGCCATAATAATTAATATAGAGCGCGATGAGTATAGTGTTGAATATAAGATGTTGAGGAATTGACAGATAATTCGTACAAACAATTTAATATAATGTTATGCTTATATATATGAATTAATTTAGTAGGAATGAAGTTGAAAGTAATATGTGTAGATGAAGTACGAAATATTGTTATAATAAGTGAATGAGTCAAATATAGGTGTCGTAAAGAATTAATTTAATAGGAATGAAGTTGTGAATAATGTGTAAATGCCGGAGGGAATATTGAGTAATATTGGAGTGTATTATTTATGTGTGTTAATATTCAATAAATTAATTTGTCAATATAACCCGAGTTATTTCCATTATTTGGGAATCACAATCAACCAATGTACTAGCCACAATCATGAACCAATAAATTACTAAATTATCATCAATAATAAATATAAGAATAATAAAATAACTCCCAATCATTTAAATAAATTAATATTTAACAACTTTCACCGCTACACTTTCCCCTCGATATCTGCTCCCGAACAAGGCATAGCCAACAAGTACACAACTATGCTACATCGCCATTGTGGTAGACGAAGGTTTTTTCCGATTGGAGCCAGATGATTGCCCTTCGTCAGTGACTGGTAAAAATTTAGAGGAATTCTGCATTTGGAATTCTTTCCCTTCCAGCATACTTATTAGTTATGCCTTGCCAATAATGCCCTTATCATAGGCTCACGTCCAAAGCTGCCTGGTACGTTGGATGTGTGTATATATATATATATATAATGGATGCCATCGATTACTAGTGACATTCTGCAATGTTCATCATAATTGGCACGACAGCCCCACGTGAGCCCTGGCCTTCTCCAGAAGTTTTCCCCTGACTACCCTCTCACCAGTTCGCTAAAGTCCTAACCTAGGCACTCCCCCCATTTATTTTGGTCTACATCTCTGTCTTTCACAGAAGGGGACAACTATAAAAGCAGGAGCAACTATGAAAGCTATTAGCAGTATAAACTATAAAAGGTGATCTCTCTGAATCCTTTCTAAGAAGACGAGCTGCCCATCTCATTCTGTTCAATTTCACTGCGTCTTCATTTTTAAACAGTTCGTATAGTCCAAAATTGTGCCTCTTTCACCAAATACCATTATCAAGGACATCATCAAAGAAAGCCCCCAAAACTCTCCTTTCAAAAACTGCCAGAGCCTTCTTTTCCCTTGATGTCAATGACTTCTACGAGATGGCATCGCAATTCCGTGGGCGTTAGTCAACATCTCGTGATCTGTGACTGAGTGTTAGGCTCTTTCGAACATTCGATATCTGACGTAATCCTCTGCTGATCGCTCAAGGCCACTCTTAAACCGAGAGATAGTCAGTGTATCGCCATGTGTTGACTCTGTTGTTAATAAATAGAGAATTTCTACTAGTAAATTACCGTTTAACGAAAATCTGCCTAATTTTAACCCTAATTAATGTATTTGTAGTTTACGCTCCTGGATAGTACAGACACACACACACACACACACACATATATATATATATATATATATATATGTGTGTGTGTGTGTGTTTGTTTGTTTGTTTTTGAAACTCATTGTAAATGATAATTGCTTATTATTAACATTTATAATGAGTTTTAAAATTTTTTCATACGTATTTCTGCCATTGATCATGCTAAGTTTCAACTGAAAATTTTATTTGTTCTCATCCACTTCGGCCTTAACTGCTCAGCATATGTAGTTATAAAAAAGGGATTAGTTTTGATTTGATTTCTTGCATGATAAGGAAACGGAATTTCTCTCCACGGTTACAGAATATATGCCCTTGAAACTCTGTCCTTCTTTGTTTGAAATGACTTCTAGGTCTCGCATTTTAATTCAGAAATCGTATATCTTCTCGTGATTTATAATGTGCTGTCATGTTCGATAAAAAATGCATCAATAAATATAGATACAGGTGTTTTGTTTCGAAAGATTGGCAATAAAGCCTAAAGCTTCTTTCTTCCGATAAAAAAGCACTTTTTTCATCTGGCTTGTGACAAGTTTTCGTCCTTCTTGTAAATCATTCATTGAAGAGACAAGTGTATCCTTTCATACTTTCATATTCCAGGAACAAAATTTAGATTTTGTAAGGGAAGAAGTGTAGCAGTAAATAGATAGCGATATAGGAAAATGTTCTTTAAATCTATTTGTACTGGGTTGTAAACGTAACAGCACGGGTGAGTATCATGTATCCTGAAATAGGGGAAAATGTGTTGATTTTATGCATGTTATGGTATATATTTATTCGTGGGATGAATATTTTTTCCTCTCAACATATTTTAGATAACGTAGGAGGTATTAACCGAGAGATAGTCAGTGTATCGCCATCTGTTGACTCTGTTGTAAATAAATAGAGAATTTCTACTAGTAAATTACCGTTTAACGAAAATATGTCTAATATATATATATATATGTATTATAGACGACAGTCAAATATTCACCACTGTTAAGGCTACTGTCTACTAACCCTAATGGATTCGCTCACCTCATTGACGAAAATGTGTCCATGGATTGCCGACATGGATTTAATGAATTTTTTTTAAAATTGTACTCCGTAAAATCAAATTTTACACATGGGGGCATTTTTCGTTTTTTAAAAAGAATGTAAATAATATTTTAAAATTTAAATTATGTAGGGAAAAAAAAATCTGGTATAGAGTTCTTTGAACGTTCATAAATTCCTTTGCTGGGCGAAATTTATAAAACGAATCCTGATGCAAGGTGCATAAAATTTCGGGCTATCTGAAAATACCATTTTTATTGGGTTATCAGCATTTGTGTTGATGTAAATAGTAGACAAATTTTCTCCATGGGTTAACACTGAGGTGAGCGAATCGAATAGGGTTAACACACAGCAGCCTAAGGGCCTGTTCACATAGGAGTCCGTTGCGTAGCGTTAAGGAAAAGATGACGTTGAGACGAAAATAAACCAATCATAGGCGTTAAAAATTTCATTGCTAATCGTTTGGAGGCCTATTATTGGTTTATTTTCGTCTCAACGTCATCTTTTCCTTAACGCAACGCAACGGACAAGGGATTTTCAATCTCGGTTATTTTTTCTTTTTCATTTTTTTACTCTATATACAAAAAAAAAAGAATAATTACCCCTTTGGAGGGCGCGCCCGTGTACAGAGTGCAACATTTTCGGAAATTAGAATGGTTTGTTTTTACATGTAAGGTTTGAATGTTCTAAGCTGTCTTATTTATGTCTACACCCTTTCTAATGAAAGTCTGATTTTCTGACCCTTGTATTCCTTTCCATTCATTGGTAGTCGTAATTTGACCGTGGTAAACCAACGATTATACTGGATTACAATACGACAAAAGCGGGAGTTGATGCACTCGATCAAGTGTGCAGCTATTACTCTGTATCTCGCATATCACGGAGATGGACAATCTCGTTGTTTTTTAGGTTTTTGGACATGATAGGAATCCATTCGCAAGTTGTCCTTAGATCCAATAAACCGAATAGTTTTGAAATAAGGCGATTGTACCTGTATCCTTTAGCCTTTATTTATAAACATATCTCAATATTATAAACATTTTTTATCTTGTCATAAAACGCAGAATTATTCTTTTCAATTTGAGAGAAAACAGTTAATTACAAAAGAAATAATCAAGGTTGAAAGAGACGTTGAATTTTGTGCCACGCGCGCCTGCTGGTGTTCCAAAAATTGGCGTGGCCGCCGAAGGACTGATATTCATTTTTACTACACTGAACACGTTTAGAATTCACAAATAAGTATTTTGGGGCAGAATGAGACCTTTTTTCAAAACATTTTTCAAAAATGCCAGCAATTTTCAAAAGGCTCCATAGTGAGCAATAATTTCTTTCTGATTTCTTCCAAATTTCTCAGAATTGTTAATTGAAGTGTAAGTCACAAAACTGTGCATCGCCATTATTTGAAACCACAAATATTTTCCAAATTCACAGAACATGAAAGGAAGTAAAAGATGTAAAAGCATAAAAAAATAACAGACAAATTTTAAAAATATACATTTATGGCTTCTGCTTCATACAAAAAAAAAAATTAAATTAAATGCACAGCTATGTTTACACTTATATGGTAAACTAATGTTAAAAATTTAAGGTTTTTAAATTATATGGAACATTTCGAAAAGTCCTAATATTTTTGAAAAGGTTTTTGAAGATTTGGCCTTATTCTGCCGTAAAATACTTATTTAGGAATTATAAGTGTCTCCAATGTAGTAAAAAAGAATATTAATTCGAAAACTGTGCATCACCATTCTTTGAACTTCAACCTTCTCAGTTCAATCTAAAGTCCAGCATACAGACAGCAAGCACGTCTCAATCATAGATCATCTCTTCTCGTTTCATAGCGATCCCCCCCATTTATCGTAATCTCCCCTCTCCTGCGTTTTTTCTCCCTTTTATATCTCCTGTTTCAGAAAATTCCAGAAGATTCTACAGAGTTCAACCTTACCGTGGGAAACGATCCTGCGGTTTTCCAGTCCCTTGTGTGTCGACACACAAGTGG
>OU015497.1:6826128-6828628 GCA_907164885.2 Dolomedes plantarius | reverse complement strand
CTTTATTTGAAAATATTAATCCTCAAATTCCATTCACGTGTTTAAAAAAATTTACCCTTAATACTTTTAAAAAATATACATTTTTCTTTTGAATGATGAACATAAAACTAAATGCCCCATTAAAAATTAACTGCAGGGAAATTTAACACGTTATAATCTATGCGTTCTGTATAGAAACGACTAGCAACGACTCTCTTCAGATGTCAAAATACGTGTGCATTTGCTTATTTGTGATTAGAAAGATTCTGCTGAGAAGGAAGTTTCCTCTGGCTCAGTATTAGGATGTCAAGGGTTGTATCATCTTAAACAACGAAATTTGAAAAAAATGTAATTGATGACTTGTAGCAAATGTAATGAGAAATATTTTGTAGCATTCTAGGAAATTCTCCTCTAACAGTATATTTCACTTGCAGCTTGTGGAACTGGTACTGTATGAACGCGGTTAACAGTCCTTCAAAATTTTTTTTTCATTTTCAGGAATACAGCAAAAGGCCGTAGTGACAGATATCTTTCTATCTATCCGTATATATATATATATATATATATATATATATATATATATATATATATATATATATATATATATATATATATATAAAATTAATAATAATTACAGTAATAATTCTTTTACAGTGGGTTTGAACTTCCCAGTGTCACAGTTTACATGCTATCTTACTTCCAGCATTTTGAAACCAGCAATCGAACGATGACATTGCTGTAATTTTGTGACCAATATTCTCTGTTTACTTCTGAATGGTATTTATGATAATCGGGAACTATGTTACTAAACTGAAAAAAAAAATTGAAAAAGAGTATATTTATAAAACGAGGAGAAGGTAGTGCCGCGCTTCTGGAAGCAATCAGTGTTGTCAAGTCTTCAAAGCCTCGTCTGAACCCCACATGAAATTTCATCTAGATTGGAAAAAATTAAGATTCCTGATAAAGTATCATACGAACGGCTTTAGTTAATTGGAAGATAAAGTACAGAGCACTACCGTATAAAGCGATTAACATATTACGCATTGTAAGAAATAGCGTTATAGGAAATCGTTTTGTACAAGTAAAAGTCTTGTATAACGCGAATGACGCTAAGGTAAAATGTTAGAGTGGCAATTATCGCGTAATATATATATATATATATGTGTGTGTGTGTGTGTATGTATATATATGTGTGTGTGTGTGTGTATGTATATATATGTGTGTGTGTATGTATATATATGTGTATATTTATGTATATATATATATGTATGTGTATGTATATATGTATGCGTATATATGTATGTATATATATATATATATATATGTATATATATTTATGTATATACACTGCTGGCCACTGTAAATGCAACACCCCGAAGGAAACATGCAAATAACATGAAATTTACAACATGCATTAGCGGAGGTGAGATACGCAAATGATTAGAATTTCAGTGCAGAGGTACATCACGTGCGCCTGTGGCGCCACTTCAAAGCGCAATTTAAGGCTTGGAGATTTCGACGATTTCAAGTTCGGCAATTGTGTTTTTCTTGTGGTTTTTTCAAAAAAACGGTCAATTATGCCTCGTCGAAAACAGCGATCATCTTTTGATCAAGTATCCGAGTTCGACAGAGGAAGGATAGTGGCCTACCGAGATTGTGGATTATCTTTCAGGGAAATCGGTAGTCGTGTTCGACGAAACCAAACAACTGTAATGCGGATATGTGATCGTTGGATACAGGAGGGTACGACGGACCGGCGTGTTCGATCGCATCCACATCAGCGCACCACTTCACGCGATGATAGGCAAATTGTGCGCATGGCAGTGACGGATCGCTCAGTCACATCACGGACCATAGCACAGCACATGCAGTCTGTAACGCATCATCCAGTGTCTGCGCATACCATTCGACACCGTTTACAGCAGAGTGGTCTGTCCGCAAGACGTCCATTGTTTTGTCTACCCTTGACTCAGAACCACAGACGTCTCCGCCGCCAATGGTGCGATGACAGAAGGATGTGGACAGCAGAATGGAATGAAATTGTCTTTACTGACGAGTCACGCTTCTGTCTGCAACAACACGATGGTCGCATTCGAGTCTGGAGACACCGTGAAGAGAGGATGCTGAACAGCTGCGTTATGCACCGCCACACTGGTCCTGCACCGGGTATTATGGTATGGGGCGGTATTGGATATCACTCTCGCACACCTCTAGTACGCATGGCCTATACTTTAAACAGCCAGCGCTACATCTCCGAGGTGTTGGAGCCAGTTGTCCTTCCTTACCTTCAGGGCTTGCCCACAGCCATATTTCAACAGGATAATGCGCGACCACGCGTGGCACGCATTGTCCAACGGTTCTTCGTCAATCGCCAGATTGAATTGCTTCCCTGGCCGCCTCGCTCTCCGGATCTTTCGCCGATAGAAAACATGTGGTCCATGGTTGCTCTACGATTGACCCAGATTCCATCCCCAGCTGCCACAGCAGATCAACTTTGGCAACGTGTGGAAGCTGCTTGGTC
>OU015497.1:6801128-6823628 GCA_907164885.2 Dolomedes plantarius | reverse complement strand
TTACTGACGAGTCACGCTTCTGTCTGCAACACCACGATGGACGCATTCGAGTCTGGAGACACCGTGAAGAGAGGATGCTGAACAGCTGCGTTATGCACTGCCACACTGGTCCTGCACCGGGTATTATGGTATGGGGCGGTATTGGATATCACTCTCGCACACCTATAGTGCGCATTGCCGGTACTTTAAACAGCCAGCACTACATCTCCGAGGTGTTTTAGCCAGTTGTCCTCCCTTACCTTCAGGGCTTGCCCACAGCCATATTTCAACAGGATAATGCGCGACCACACGTGGCACGCATTGTCCAACGGTTCTTCGTCAATCGCCAGATTGAATTGCTTCCCTGGCCGCCTCTCTCTCCCGATCTTTCGCCGATAGAAAACATGTGGTCCATGGTTGCTGTACGATTGACCCAGATTCCATCCCCAGCTGCAACAGCAGATCAACTTTGGCAACGTGTGGAAGCTGCTTGGTCTGCTGTACTCCAAGAACTCATCCAAAGTCTCTTTGAATCAATGCCGAGGCGTGTGGCAGCGGTGATCTCCAACAATGGCGGCTACTCTGGCTACTGATTTTGGCAGGAACCACACTTCACAGAAATCTATAAATTTAATCATTTGATACTTGGTCAACATGTTATCTACAAAATAAATTTTGTTGTGATATCTCTTGTCTTTCTTGGTGTTGCAATTTGGGTGGCCAGCAGTGTATATAAGGATCGAAACAGATTTGCAGTATGGTTGCTGTATCATACGGGGTTAAGGTTCCAAGAATGTCTGCTCATTCATATCTGGTAGAGGAGAAGGAGGGATTATGGACCCCCCCCCTCTTTTTGATTTTGGCTCACAAGTGGTCATTCCAAAGTTTAAAATGGCTGCCATTTGGCTATAACCGTTACTCACTGGAATAGGGTGAGTGCGCCTTTTGCCTTTCTGCCTTTTCATTTGTGTTCTTTTAGGATTGTATGTGTTGACGTTGTTGTTGTGGCTTATGCCCCTTGACCGACAGTAATATCAGATCAAGTCCCAAAGGCTATGGGCGATGTAGGTGCGGCTCCTGTTTTGAATTAGCACCACAAGGGTCGGAGTCCGACTTGGCTAAATGACCGGCCACGTAATTTTGAACCGAGTCAAGTGACGCTCCAGAGGTAAATTTGAGAACTTGGAGGACATTGCAGCCACGCCCTATTTTACGTGCCCCGGCCACCATTAGTGAACACGGCGGTAGATTTGCAGCGACGAGCATCGAACCAGGGACGTTCAGATCACTGGATCGCTGCTTCTTGCCAACTGGACTACCGCGCCCCTGGATTGTATGTGCCCTTGCATTTATGGTGCATTGAGCCCTAAGTGCAGGATGCATGTTTATTTTCATTTTTATTTGATTTGACTATCTGTTTCCATGGGGATCTCGGGGCCTTGGGATGTTTTTTGGTTAGACCTGCATCCTATTCAGAAAGTTCCCCCTTGAGGTAACCTATTTGGTTAGGCCTCCTGATGACGAGGTCAGTCGGTTACCTCGATATATGGTTTAGTTCCTTTACTGCTACAGAATCTTGCATTATGGTTTCGTTGAGCCCTAAGTGCGTGATTTCTGTTTATTTTTTGTCTGTATTCTTCCTGCTAATAATTATCTTGCCTTGTTGAATTATTTACTTTTAGTCATACCAAAGACCGGTTTTCATATTTTTTGGATTTAACCTCTTCCAAAACTCTTCACCTATACTATCTTTAAGTGAATTTACCGTTAAATCCAATCTTAAGATGTATACAATCACATAAGTGAAAAAAGTCAAAACTAGCAGGTGACCCAAAATGGAGGTTAATATGGACCCCTCAACATTTTTCCCCACATTATGAGTTACATATAATTTAGTTTCGAACTAGCTTAAAAGGAACTTCATCTCATGTAGGATGAGGCACATGAATCAGGTTTTACCAAACATAGTAGTAGTTATGTAAAACATTCTCTTTTACTTACCTTAAAAAAAAGTTTGAAAATTCGAAAAACAAACAGTTGGTCACAGGACGTCATTCGAGAGTAGACTGAAGTCAATGACCTTGACTATCCATTGCAGCCGTCTAGGACCTCTAGTTCACAAGTGTTTCGCGTCACTGCACCTGCGCATAGGGCAGATATTAAGGGTGTAACGTCACGTGTTTTGTGCGGTTCCCACGAGGAGCTTTCCACAGCTACAAGATTAAAAAAAACACAAGCCGTGCGTACCCCTGCATTCTAAAATTCTGTGGGAAGTTAAAGGGCTTCAACATACGGTTTCACCGCCAATGTCAACATTCCTGGGTTTCTGCTGCTAAACCCCTCGTCTCATCCTTGCCGGCAAAAATGTGGAGCTGGCCGCCCTTTCTCTCATAAAAATGTCTATCAGGGTCGTCAGTCAGAACAAGCTGAGGTTATAGAAGTGATATGTTCCGATAAAAATGCCATCGAGTCCAAGGCTGTCATCGAGAGCGGAATTCCTCGTTCCCCCTCGAAAAATCCAGCAATTCTAAGAAGACGGACCCCGAGTTTCAAGCCGAGAGGGAGAGACTTGGTGTCTTTTTCAGGGAGACTATGCATAGGATGCGCCCTGAGCGGACGTGATTTTTTAGGCTCCTGTTTTTTTGGGGGGCCAAGCTGTGTCCTGGAGCGTGTATTGTAAATCTGGACGTAAATTAATTGAATATGTTGTAAGGATTAATGTTAATTTTTTTTTGTAAATAAATGATAAGTTTTGTTTTTAAAAATTGGCCTTTGCCTTTTAATTAGGACTCTGTCTTTCTTAGTTATGGATCCAATAGAAGTAATTTTAGCAACGCCTCAGAGAACAGCCTTAGCCATCTATCGTTAGGCCACAAGGGCGTCCATAATCCCACCTTTTCTTCTATCATTCGCATTTTGCTAGCTAGCTGATTTAGGAGTTTTACAAACCTTCTTAATAATCCGTCATGTTTTGTGTGCCAACAGCTACAGCATAGGATGGAAAGATAATGAATTCATGTGATATCCATTCAAACGTATGGATATTTATCGATCCGTTCAGAATCGATAAAAATGCAAATTTCTGGATTAATATTTATATTAATTTTGGAAGATTTGAATATATATTTACACCTTAAAGCTTCGATGAATCCCACTCAGAAATTTTCATCTGAAAGAATCGCGAAGAAAATTTTAACTCAGAAAAAAAAACACATATGCGTATATTCAAAGAATTATAACTTTTATTTGATTTACTGTATAAGTAAGGAACAAAAAAATTTTCTTTTTCCGTTTCCAGACTACAGAAATGGTGCCGCTGGAACATTTTTTTTTCTTTCTTAGCCTACTTTACATGAAATGAGCTCCAGTTCTCGTATTTTAATTCAGGAGCCGTATACGTTGTCTCGTGACTGATAGAGTCCTGTCTCGCGCGATGAAAAATGAATCAATAAAAAATGCATCCAGGTCTTTTGTCTCGAAAAGTTTGAAAGCGAAGTACAAAAGATAATTCTTTGGTGGGGAAAAAAAAGTGCATTATACCGTTATCTTGTGGGATGTGGACAAGATTTTGTACTATCAGTAAATCATTCGTTAATGGGTATGGCATTTCATTCCGGTTTCGAATCTTTTGTTTTCGTTTATGGGGACAGTGGACTTTCAAAATTGTGAAATTTGTCCAAAAATTCGATTTTTTTTAATTTTATCGAATCGTGAAACTACGGACGAGTAGGAATGTGTTGCAAAAAGAATTTTTAATTTTTGCGATTACTTTCCTAGTTATAGGCATTTGTATTTAATTTAGATAGTATGTGGTTACTAATAGCAATAACTTTAAATGCGTTTTTCTCAAAATAAAAATTTTCATGTCATACGAATATTCAAACTGCTCCGGGCGCATTTGTAATTATCGCATTGCTTTGAAATTTAAGTTTTGTATACTTAACTGTATATCGAATAAATCTTATTGAAAAAAAATTATGCTTCGTAGCTCAGAATTTCTAAATTTTGTACTTGAAAAGATGATTTATAGGTATTTTGCGTAATGAAAAGGGTGTTTTCAATATTATTATTATTTTTCTCTTTATATCTTTAATGAATGTTTATAATAAGCAATAAGTTTCATTGTTAGTTCTATAAGGTATCCTGTAAATAAAAATTACCATATTATATGCAAAAGAAATGCGCATGGAACATTTTTAATGAGGCCAATTTTTTATATAATAAATAATTCATAAAGTCATAATTCATAAATTATTAATATTTCATCATTAAATTTTAACCACTTTTATATATATATATATATATATATATATATAGTACTAATCACATATTCAAATTTCAATCAAATCTATTCAAAACAATAAAAGTTAGGTTTGAAGGTCCACTGTCCCCTTAAGTGTTTTAAATTTATGACGATAGTTTGCAGACCTGATCTTGTATTAGGCAAATAATGGTATGTGATATGTATATTACAGCTGACTTCAGGCGTATAAGCCTAACCGGCTTCTTCATAGCATTATTCAAATATTCGAACCTGAGATATTATTATCATTTTTTTTTTTGCTAAAGTCCCTGGGGACTGACGACATTACACCCCAGTTCGGTGTACATATGAATACAAGGAAATAGAAACACACAAATCACAAAATCACAGAAGAATTTTATTAACAAACTATCTGAAAACCCGCACTTCGCTACGGAGTACATTCAAATTAAATACATCGGTCAATGTAAATTATTAATGCAAAAATAAATAAATAAATAAATAAATATATATATATATATATTTATATATAATAAATACGACGATCAAAGTATACAATTGATGTAAAAAAAATATATATATACTTATAAAAAAAATCGTAAGGGATATTTTTATAGACAAAATAATGTAGAAGAACGTAAATTAAACGTAATTCAAATTAAACGTAATAGGACATACTAAAGAATATAGTACAGTTTGAGGAACATAATATCTTTTATTTTATTTTAATGTATTTTTGGATAATGTCCAATCATCTGCCGCATTAGCAAGAAGAAAATTTTTTTCTCTATTTAGTTGTTATGCACGTGACGATAAATTTATTTAAAGTACCAGAAAAAGAAATCACGTGATCGGCATTTAATAAATTTAAATTCTAAAAATTAATCTTTAAAAATTCATCAAAAATCAGAAAATCGAGGTAAAGTTTCGAAAAACATTTCATTTTAAAGGAATTTTTATGATCTTTCTCGCAATGTAAATTTTATAACCCTCAGGTTATTATTTTAAACTCAAACTTAAGAAAAGTTACAAAAACAGCTTAAAAATTTAATTTTTAAAAAAATCTAAGAAGAATTTTTGAAAAATCTTTCTTAGTGCACCCCTACACCATAAGAAGAATTGCCATGCAAAATTTCAGCCCTTTAGGTCTAGCGGTTCGGTCTGTGCGTTGTATGTCAGTGAGTCAGTTACGGAACTGTTTTATATATATAGACGATGACACCGGCGATGGACGATGGGTTGCAGCTCCCCTTTCTAGACGGGGGCTCATTTTGCAGGCGGAAGACTGACCGGTTCCCCAGAATACAACCAAGTCTTATGCGGGAATCGAAACAGCGCCCCCTGCGTGGCAGGCTGATGTGTTAAAATTACTTTCGGCATACTACTCCAAAATTGAAAATTCTCATTTTTGGAAAATTTATAAATTTAACTATAAAAAGTCTAATTATCCCAGTATTATTTCTTTATATTTTCCCCAATGCGTCAGGCATTGGAAAATACACCCTTTGGCGACATTGACCCATAAAAGTTTTGCTCACTTCTTTATAATGGGAGCACCCTGTAGGCGAGCCAACATTGGTCCCTATGAGGACACAACATGGAACCGTCCAAGCCCGACTCGGGATTTGAACCTAAGACCTCACGAAGCTAACCAGCGGCGCACCCAGGGGGGGAAGGGGCCCTGACTCCCCCAAAGAAATTGAAATTGCATTATGAATATTGATTTTGCATTATAAATATTTTTATCCTTTCATTTCGCCCCCCCCATGCATTATAAATATTTTATCCGTTCATGTCGCCCCCCCCCCCCCCCCCCAAGAAAAAATCCTGGGTGCGCCACTGACGCTAACCACTATACCACGTGGGCAGCGTCATTTCTTCACAGAGAGACTGAAATGTAGGTTTGTTTCTCAAAGCAGAATTTTTTCTTCAGTGAAGTTATTGATATCTGCATATTATTTTAATCACTATTCTCATGGGCTTTAGTGCTACAGATTCAGTATGCGGTGTACATAGTTCAACTGCTAGTCAAGATCTCAAAGTCTCTTGGATTTTTAAAATTTTATTTCTGAAAACAATTCGCCTTATCTTATACCGTTTACGCTGTATGGCGGTAAGCACCTTAATGGGACAAGGGACCTTCAACTTCGTTTTCTTAAATTTTCAATATTTTACTTTACATACCACATAAGTGTATTTAATATTTTTTTACTACATTGATGTCACTTAGAATAAGTATTTTGTGGAAGAATGAGACATGTTTATCAAAAAACTCTTCAAAAATTCTAGAATTTTTCAAAATTCTCCCTTCGCATTAATTTTTTTCTGATGTCTTCCAAATTTCTCAGGATGGTTAATTGAAGTGTTTGTCATAAAACTATGCATAGTTCTTTGAAACTACAAATATTTTATCAAATTTATAGACCATGAAATAGAGTAAAAACATGCAAAAACATAAAAAAAATAGTAAGCAGAATTAAAAAAAAAATATTTAAGACTATAGATTCATACAGAAAAAAAATTCAATGCACAATTATGTTTACACATATATGATAAACTTATACAAAAAATTTTTTATGTTTTTAAAGTATATGGAACGGGTATGGAATATTTTGAAAAATGTTAGAATTTTTGAAAAGAAATTTCAAAACTAGGCATTATTCTGCCAAAAAAATCCTTATTTTAAATTCTAAGGCTCTTTATTGTAGTAGAAAAGAATATAAATTATTCTCATTCTGTATATAGTGTTGAAAATTGAAAATAAAAAAATTCGAGGTTGAAGGTCCGTTGTCCCCTTAAACCACCCTACTGTAGCCCTCGGCCAAAGCAAGCCTGTACCTGATCTGTCCCCTCAGAGGTACCCTATCGATGGGTGTCCTAATTGTGGTAGATGTTCTCGAGGAGCACTCCGTTGGGTTTTAGCGTGACAATATTCCGTTGGAATTTTAAGGAAAGGTTTTTCCCCTTTATTTGATTTCAAACAGACGGCAAACCGAGAAAAATTTGTTCTAATCTATTGTTGTAAGTTTACCAGGTAAATCGTATATGTAAATCGCATATACTGAAAGAAACTCCTCAGTCCACTTTAACCTTTAGCTTATGGGGCCGATTTTTTCGATTCCCTCTTTAGAACGGGAAATTTCATACCACCTTTGAAAGAACGGCCATTATATGTACATATGTATGTATATATATATATATATATATATATATATATATATATATATATATATATATATGTGTGTATATGTATATATATATATATATATGTGTATATGTATATATATATATATATATATATATATATATATGTGTGTATATATATATATATATATATATATATATATATATATATATATATATATGTGTGTGTGTGTATATATATATATATATATATATATATGTGTGTATATATATATATATATATATATGTATGTGTGTGTATATATATATATATATATATATATATATATGTATGTGTATATATATATATATATATATATATATATATATATATATATATATATATATATATATATTCATTCTTTCTTAGGCCCGTCTTCTTGGGATACATGCTATCCCACCCCGTAAGGAAAAGGTTAAGTTGCTTGAGTTACGATAAGATTCTAAATTGAGTCATCGTCTGCAGATTCGACTGGTGGACCATCAGGTTGGTTTCATGTCAGTTAAGTGTTTTGACCTCTATTAAACCGATGTCAACGTGTGTGCGCAAAAGATGGAAAGATTTCCTATCATACTTAACAATGGTCAGACATTTATATAACTACAGTTGATGGCCTCTACTGGCGGAAGTCTGTTAATATTACGATAATACAACAGTAGAAAGGAGCCCTCATGAAAGATGTTTAATTCAGTTAAAAAAAGAATATTTTGTATTTAAGTATTTATCAAGATCAAGTTTGAAGTTGTGGTTTATCGAATATTCAAAGATCATTGAAGGAATGATATGTTTGAATAACATATTAATAAATAGCTGTTTTATCATAAAATACTAAATGTACTGTTTCCTATATTTTATGATATAACTGCAATACTGGTCTTTGTTGACCTTAGGCCTAATTGTCAGAACTCCAGTTTGCTGTTGGTAAGAAAAAAAATCATAGGTACATGTATTTGCATCTGAGGTGCTTTTAAGTACAAGAACAAATTATATTCCATGCAAAGTTTATAACAAAGAATTTTTATGTGGTTTATTGTGCTTGTGATCCTTAAATTCCTTTATACGTGAAAATTACATTTCATAATATGACTATAAAATCTCATTTCATGTCAAAATTACATCTTTTTATGTATTTAAGTTAAAAAATGTGAAGTTTTCATTAGAATTTTAAATTAATTCTTTGCACAACTTAGCATTTGATTCTAAACTGACTAGTTTGGACCAATCATCCATTTTTGGTCTTTCTCAAAGCACTTAAACTTCAAACACATTGATATTGAATACTTATTGTATTCAATATCAATGAATATTTGTTGTCGTTGTTGTTGTTGTGTCTAATGCCTCCTGCCGGAAGTATTCCAGACCATGTCCATTTAGTCTAGAGGGGTGCGTTTCCGGTTTATAATGTCACCTCTAGTGTCAGGGTCGGATTTAATCAGGTGAAACCTCTATTTTCACCGAGAAACCCCTTTTGCCGAGGATCGTACCTTCTCCCAACCTCTCTGACATCATACAGTAAATTTCCGGTCTAATATTTTTTTAAAAGAGTGATTAAACTTTTTTTTATACATTTTACCCGAGGGGTAAGTTAAAATTTTGGGGGCCAAAGTATATTTGATTAACGTTGTTATATTCTAGAGAAATAAAACTAAACTCAACGATATCAAAATTTTCATATTTAATTGTTACGTTTGAATTTCGTCAATGTAATTCAAATGATGGAAACAATAATCTCTAACTTGAATCATGTTTTATTGATTTATCTTCAACATTTTTAAGCTACTTTGTATCGAGATACTTCGCTTATTTTATAGGGCAATCTGCTACAGTGCGAAAATTATTTTATACAAAGATTTTTCCATTATAAGTTATTAGCTCAGTAAATAAAATTGGTTTAGCTGTTTGGTTTGAAAAAAAAAAACCTTCCACTCCACAGTTTCGTTTTAAATGCAAATAGATTGCGAAAGAAAGGATATAATAAAAAAAAGAATTATATAAAGATTATTTTGTAAAATCAGAATACTTATTGACTTGTTTAGACTCAATAAAAATGATAATTTCCCGATATTAACATTTATATCGGTTCTATAGAATCTGAATGCTTGTTTGAGCTCGAGAATGCCGTGGAATAATTTTAACTCCAAACTCAGTTTCATTGAATTGAATTTCTGGTCTTAGAAACGCAACTTATGTATATATGCAGAGAGTTAACTTTTTACATGATTATGCAGCATAAGAAAGAAATAAAGATTATTTTATGTCCCAGCTTGCAGAAATGACGTCGCATGAATTTTTCCTCCTTCTTTTACATGAAATGAGCTCCAGTTCTCCCGTATTTTAATTCACGAGTCGTATGCAATCTCGTGACTGATAGCATTCTGTCTTGTGCGATGAAAAATGAATCAATAAAAATGCAGTCGAGCCCTCTTTTTGTTTTAAAACTTTGAAAGCAAAGCAAGAGAGATAATTCTTTGCTGGAAAACTTATTATATTTTTACATGGGATGTGACAAGTTTTCTTTCCCCTTGTAAATTATTCGTTAATGGGACCAGTATATCATTCCGTTTTTTGGGGTCTTTCGGTTTAGAGGAAAGTGTTTTAAATTTATGAGGTTTGAATGCAAAATTGATAAAACTTTTGTTTTTTCGAGTCTGCGCCGACGCCAGACTCATTTCTTCATGCTGGACGAAATGAAAACAAATTTAATATATGTAATACTTCTAGTCGCTACAAAATAACGAGAACGTTTCAGAATTGCTTAAAAATTTAACATAGATGTTTGTATTTTTTGCCAAACAGTGTGGTACAGCGAATGAAGATATTAATCTACCCAATGTTAAGATTTAGTATTTTTTTCCAAATTTAGTTTTTTTAACTTAGGATTACACTCCCCAATAACAGTCCCTCGGAGAGAAAAAAAAATTGTCCTGCGTCGCGAGTTATGATTTTGGCAGCGCGCCAAACCCAGTAGCTGTACCAGTTAAACAGAAAAGTACCAAAACGCGTTAAAAAAAAAGGAGGGGGGGGGGCAAACGATAAGTAAGCAGGAAATCCAACGTAAATAAAGCACAACTAGCAGTAAGGTGCAATTTTGCATACGGCCGTTTCGAAGCTGCAAAGGAGCTTCTTCATCAGCGCAAAGAACTTAGTGGCAGCTCAAAAAGCCGAAAACTAAGCCAAACGGCTTTCGAAGCCAAACGATAAGTAAACAGGAAATCCAACGTAAATAAAGCACAACTAGCAGTAAGGTGCAATTTTGCATACGGCCGTTTCGAAGCTGCAAAGGAGCTTCTTCATCAGCGCAAAGAACTTAGTGGCAGCTCAAAAAGCCGAAAACTAAGCCAAACGGCTTTCGAAGCCAAACGATAAGTAAACAGGAAATCCAACGTAAATAAAGCACAACTAGCAGTAAGGTGCAATTTTGCATACGGCCGTTTCGAAGCTGCAAAGGAGCTTCTTCATCAGCGCAAAGAACTTAGTGGCAGCTCAAAAAGCCGAAAACTAAGCCAAACGGCTTTCGAAGCCAAACGATAAGTAAACAGGAAATCCAACGTAAATAAAGCACAACTAGCAGTAAGGTGCAATTTTGCATACGGCCGTTTCGAAGCTGCAAAGGAGCTTCTTCATCAGCGCAAAGAACTTAGTGGCAGCTCAAAAAGCCGAAAACTAAGCCAAACGGCTTTCGAAGCCAAACGATAAGTAAACAGGAAATCCAACGTAAATAAAGCACAACTAGCAGTAAGGTGCAATTTTGCATACGGCCGTTTCGAAGCTGCAAAGGAGCTTCTTCATCAGCGCAAAGAACTTAGTGGCAGCTCAAAAAGCCGAAAACTAAGCCAAACGGCTTTCGAAGCCAAACGATAAGTAAACAGGAAATCCAACGTAAATAAAGCACAACTAGCAGTAAGGTGCAATTTTGCATACGGCCGTTTCGAAGCTGCAAAGGAGCTTCTTCATCAGCGCAAAGAACTTAGTGGCAGCTCAAAAAGCCGAAAACTAAGCCAAACGGCTTTCGAAGCCAAACGATAAGTAAACAGGAAATCCAACGTAAATAAAGCACAACTAGCAGTAAGGTGCAATTTTGCATACGGCCGTTTCGAAGCTGCAAAGGAGCTTCTTCATCAGCGCAAAGAACTTAGTGGCAGCTCAAAAAGCCGAAAACTAAGCCAAACGGCTTTCGAAGCCAAACGATAAGTAAACAGGAAATCCAACGTAAATAAAGCACAACTAGCAGTAAGGTGCAATTTTGCATACGGCCGTTTCGAAGCTGCAAAGGAGCTTCTTCATCAGCGCAAAGAACTTAGTGGCAGCTCAAAAAGCCGAAAACTAAGCCAAACGGCTTTCGAAGCCAAACGATAAGTAAACAGGAAATCCAACGTAAATAAAGCACAACTAGCAGTAAGGTGCAATTTTGCATACGGCCGTTTCGAAGCTGCAAAGGAGCTTCTTCATCAGCGCAAAGAACTTAGTGGCAGCTCAAAAAGCCGAAAACTAAGCCAAACGGCTTTCGGCTTTTTGAGCTGCCACTAAGTTTCTTGCACTGATGAAGAAGCTCCTTTGCAGCTTCGAAACTGCCGTGTGCAAAATTGCACCTTACTGCTAGTTGTGCTTCATTTACGTTGAATTTCCTGTTTATTCCTCGAGCACAAAGGTTTTGTCTTTTCTTTTCAAACGATAAGTAATTCTACGTTAATTATCCGCGGTAGTTTCGTCAGAGGTGACTACCTGGAAATTTTTAGGATAAAAATGTACGAACGCTCTAGATTTTAATGATTATTCATAGATCTTTTTAATTTACTCATTGTAAAAAAGATTCTTCGTTTATTCTAAATTTAAGGATAATTTAGTGTTAGAGATTAAAAAGAATTTAGTTTCAGATTTCCGACAGTAAAACGGATCATTACTTATTTAATCTTTCCTTTATGTTTGTTTACATTACACCCGTCAGCATTACTCTCTTTGCAAATATAATGTTGGTACGAATGTGCAGTGTGTTGGATCTTGAGTCAAGCATGGGACTATAATTTTTTTCCACTTTTACCCACAGCAAACGCTGTGCTGTTTCTGTTCCGCCTGGAACTCAGTCACCAGAAAACTGTCAGCTCTTTAATACTTATTAATCTATTAATCAGTTAATCTGTTAATCTGTTGTCAATACTTATTAATCTTTAATCTGTTAATAAGCTCTTTAAAACTTATTTGTGCAAGTCATATTTACAGTTTTGACGAGAAAAGATTTACCGAGAGTTGCACAAAAAGTGAGTACGATATAATTTTCTCTATTTACTTGGAGACTAGCTGAATACCCGTTCTTCTCTACAGAGTACATTCAAATTAAATACAATGGTCAGTCTATGCTATTAATGCCAATATATATATATACATATATATATATATATATATATATATATAATCGTAACGGATATTTTTATAGACAAAATAATGTAGAGTAAAATATTCAAATTAAATACAATGGTCAATGTATGCAATTAATTTGTATGTTTAATATCCACAGTGCATAGTAATTTGAATTATATTCTTAAAAAACTTCCATCTGAATTAGTCTAGTGGTTAAATTTTATCTTTTACCCGTAATTTAATATTTTTTTGTCAATTTATTTCGTTGTTATGCACGTGACGTAAAATTAATTTACAGTATCACAAAAAGGAAAGATACCACTTAATCGGCATTTGATAAATTAAATTCTAACAATGAATGTTTAAAAGTTCACCAAAAATCAGAAAAGGGAGGTACACATTCGAAAAAGAATTCATTTTAAAGGAATTCTTATGATCTCTCTCGTGATATAAATTTTATAACCAAAATATTATTTTAAATGCAAACTTAAAAAAATGCAAAACAGCTTAAAAATTTAATTTTTAAAATCTAAGAATTTTTCAAAAATCTTTCTTAGTGCATCCCTACACTATTAGAATAATCGCCATGCAAAATTTCAACCCTTTAGGTCCAGCTGTTCGGTCTGTGCGTTATCTGTCAAACTGTTACGGAACTCTTTTATATAAATAGATAATGTCTGCTTCTTTGAGCCTCTCCTCCTATAAGTTTGGTTTGGGTACCATAGTGGAACCGATAACGAAATGGTGAGAATCATTTTAAAAAAATGCACCTATTTATGTGACTGTATATATTGCTAGTTACCTCAGGCGTGTTATCACTTCCATCGACAGCTTAGCACAGATTTATGATAATCGCCATTTCTTTGACCGTACATTTTTCGACCTAAACGCCAAGGAGAATTCGAACTGTAGCGTAAATCTCTAAAAGTGCCGAATCACTCTGGAAATTACATTTAAATGTAACTCAATGAAATACGTAAAGATTATTAGAACAATAAAGTTTCAATTTCTTTGGGACTGCTTGATTTATTTTATTCTCTCATTTTATGCTCGCTCATGAGGAAAAGTTCGATTCCGAGGTACTCGAGAAGAACTGGGAAAAAAAATTGTAGGAAATAAATTCTTTTATTTGAATATATACTTTCGAAAGAAACGAAAATGTCTTCCATTACAGAAAAGGATTCGAAAAAATGATACCATAAAGTACTATTCAAACTGAAAAAAGGCCCCCATTTCCTCGAATTAGAGTCAAAGAGGGTATACATTTTTTTTTTGAGGAACAATATTATGTTATGAGTGTGGCCGAAATTTTTATAAAAAAAAATTCGAGTTATTTGAGAAGTTTTGTATGAAAAAAAAACTCTCAGCGGGGTTATTTTTTTTCGAGAGAAACTGCTTTCTAAGAGCCAGCTGGTTTTATATTAAATTTATATCAGATCAGTGCTAAACTAGCATTTTGTTTCAAGGATATTATTCCTGTAGGAGTGCCTGTCTCTTAGTGAATTTAGCAACGGTAGTGCAATTGGAGGGAGATATGTAGGTGAATGGCACAGTGAAGCATGCCTGGAGGTATGTCTGGGGAGAAGTGTATAGACATGTTTCGTATTTGAAAAATGAAAAAAAAAAATAGGTCTTTGAGCCCCATGATTAAGCGCATATACCAGCTTATAGACACCTGAAACTTAATGGAAGGATGCCTAATGCCGAGGACGTTTGAGTGGAAGTGGGATTTTAGTGAAGGAATTCAAAAGAGGCAGTGTGTTAGTACGAATTATCAACTGACAAAATAAATTAAAGTTCATGAGAAGTTTATTATTAAATCTAAAGCACACGTATAAACAAATTTTTCACACGCACACACACACACACACACACACAAACACACACACACATATATCTATATATATAAAACAGTTCCGTAACTGACTCATTCATTCATTCATTCATTCATTCATTCACTGACTGACTGACATACAACGCACAGACCAAACCGCTAGACCTAAAGGGCTGAAATTTTGCAGGGCGATTCTTCTAATAGTGTAGGGGTGCACTAAGAAAGATTTTTCAAAAATTCTTCTTAGATTTTTTTAAATTAAATTTTTAAGCTGTTTTTTAAACATTTTTTATGTTTGCATTTAAAATAATACATTGAGGGTTATAAAATTTATATCACGAGAAAGATCATAAAATTTTCTTTAAAATGAAATCTTTTTCGAATCTTTACCTCCATTTCCTGATTTTTGGTGAATTTTTAAAGATTAATTTTTAGAATTTAATTTATTAAATGCCGATCACGTGATTTCTTTTTCTGGTACTTTAAATAAATTTATCGTCACGTGCATAACAACTAAATAAACAAAAAATATTTTTTTTTTCCTTGCTAATGCGGCAGACGATTGGACATTATCCAAAAAAATATTAAAATACAGTAAAAGAAATGTTCTAAAAACTGTACTATATTAACTGTACTATATTCTTTAGTATTCTTTATATTAGATTTAATTTTAATATTTTCTTCTACATTATTTTGTCTATAAAATTATCCTTTACGATTTTCTTATAAATATATATATATATATATATATATATATATATATATATTACATCAATTGTATACATTGATCGTCGTATTTATCATATAATATATATTTATATTTGGCATGAATTGCATACATTGACCGTTGTATTTAATTTGAATGTACTCCGTAGCGAAGTACGGGTTTTCAGCTAGTATATATATATAACAGAAAGACTAAGTTCTGTATTTGCTGTATTCTCCATTACACAATACAGCAAATACGGCTAAAACCAACTCCATTTTTGTCAGAATACGATACTGATATGAATGAAATAGAAGAGAGGTAAAATCGAGATAGGATTGAGGTTATATATATATGTATGTTTAGTATATATATATATATATATATATACTATTGTAAACAGATGTAAATATTTCTAAATATCTGTTTTGCTTTATTTTTATTTTGTGTTAAACACTATTTAGTTAGTCATTGAGCGTTAAAATTCAATATGGGACACTTTGGTGATATTTTCAAGACTTTCATGAGCTTGGGGACAAACTTCGAAACTTTTTTGGTGTCCGGAGAACCAACCGATTTTCACCTAGGTGTCGTGGTCATCGAGTTCTCGAAGTTTTCATTTCCAGGACAATCGAGAATTTAGCCAAGGTTATAAAAGCATCCCGACCTAGGCTTCTGAAATTTTTGTTTTTGATGCATTTCTTTCTCAGTTGGAGTCGGGATACTCTTTATGAATTGTAGACCTGTTATTGTGTCTCCGTGGTTATTGTGTCAACTCTTTAGTCTTTTGTTGAACTTCACTGTAGTCTTATGTGATTGTTTGTTATACTTGTGATCTGTTTAAAACCAAAAAGCAAACAAACTTGTGCCTCTGGTATCTGGTATCTTCATCGGCGAATATAGTTGAACGAGAAACGCAACAATACCTTACCCTGTTTATCGGTTTGGGTATATATCATCATGGTTTTGCTTAGCCTTCGATTTTCAAAAGTTATTGTGATGCCTACACCGATCTACCAACCAATTTCAATGGTTTAGCTCAGGGGTTCCCAAACTTTTTTCTACACCGACCCCTTTTGAAAGAATGATTTTCTTCATCGACCCCCCTCACATTTATCTCTGTAATACACATCATACAACATGCACATAAAACACTTAAATATAACAATTTGACTGAGAATATGAACAAAAAAATTAGAAAAAGTGGTTCATTAGGTTTATGTTTTATTATTTTTGTACTATTTTCATTTTTGATTTCACAAATATAAACAAGATTTCAGAAACGCAGATTGTAATTGCAAAACATCGCGAAGAGAAAAACGAAACTGTTTCTGATTGGTTGCATGGGTTGGACCCATCTGCTGTTTAAGTTCCAGTGGATTTCCCCAGTTCTTCCTAGTGTTGGTACACAAATAAAAGCGGCATTCGAGGCATATACAAAAGCGTCATGACATCCGACTTTAGATGCGAGGATCACTCCGCCCTATGCAAATCTGTATTGATACTGTAATAGCGTGGGAATAACGCTTACGAAAATGTGCCAGAAGTGAATCTGGTGAAGAAAGGGTTTTGTCCCCCAAACGGTAGGTGAGGATGAATAAGCATTTTCTGGCCGAGTCCCTTTTGGCGGGAACAGGTTTGACGTCACCAGGAACGAGTTTCAGCGGAGGAACAAGGTCTATATAAGAGACTGCGTGCCTTCGACGGGGCTGGTTGCTGGGAGATTCTGCGAGGCGTTGGACGCCGGATTTTCAGCGGACTGAAGTGATCTCGTCAGCGGGCCACGTGGTTCGACAGGACCGTCGAAGCGTGAGCGTTTTTTTCGGCTGTGGTCCGTGTGAACCGAAAGGCAGTTTGCCTTGGCGTATGTTAACTTTTATGTACAGTGCATTTCCCTGTGAACCTTTCCAGAAAAGAATAAACTGTTTGAAACACTGAACTCCGCTTCTCGAGTCAGTTTCTAGGGTTGTGGAGATAGTCACTGCCAGTCAAAGCCGGGACAGTTAGCAGGTGATCGCCCGGGGCACAGCAGTGAAGCGTCTTCGCCTTGGAGCCATCACAATACATATTCAAACGGATATTATCTAATACAGTGGAATTAGATAATATCTAGTGGGACGGTATCTTATATATATATGTATATATATATATATATATATATATATATATATATATATATATATATATATATATATATATATATATATATACAGTGGAATCTCGATCTATCGTTTTTCAAGGGACCGATTGAAATGAACGATAAATGCGGGAAAACGATAGATGCGGAAACATAACAAAGCAATATGATCCTTGGGACTGGATAAAATGAACGACACATACGGAAAAACGATGGCTCCGAAAACGATCGATCGAGATTCTACTGTAATTACATTCCTAAAAACTTGAATTAAATTTTAAAACAGAAAAAATTATCATCGACCCCTAATAAACTCCTGGAATACTATAGACCTTTTTAAAACTTCCATCGACCCCCCCAAGGGGTCTACCTGGACCCCGTTGGGAATACCTGGTTTAGAGTGTAAACCATTGAAATGAAACCATTTTCTACAGTCTAAACCTTAGACGAACGAGAGTGAGTTCGTTTCAAATTTACTAGCTGCTGTTTGTTGCAGTAAAAACCTCTTTATTACATCATAATTTATTTATTTCTGAAACACACGCCACTTAATCTGCAGTTTGGCTCTGTGTTGCTGAAAGAAATATGCTCAGGTTGGTTGAATTACGGCAAAACTACCCAAAAATGTTGTCCTCAAAAGATCTTTGTTGAGAACAGAGAAGCCTCTCTTCAAAAAATAATTATTGATATTTAAATTTGATTCTGAATTTTGAAAATTATGAATAACATAAACGTTTTGAAATATTTAATTGGACACTCCGAAAATATAGCTACATTTTCGGTGTAACGTAGTATTTAGCTTGTAACCTACGAGAAATACTTTAATAAATGGTATAAAGGGTAACAAAGTATATAATAAATGGTAATAAAGGGTAAATGACTCAACATTTTGAGAATAAAAGGAAATAAAGCACCTATAACTTGTCGAAAAATAGAGAAGTCCTAAGTTATTTTCTACAAACAACTGTAAAGTAAACCCAATTTGAACATCTAAATTAAATCTAGCAGCAGAGATAAGAAAGGCTACAGAGCAATCCAGTACATGCACAGGGCTATTCTGAATATGCTAATTCAAAATGAATTCCCTTTTTTGATGTGCAAATTATAGATAAATATTTTCCAGAAGTTTTATCCAGGGACACTTTCTTCCTTACGAGGAATGTTTAGCAAATATCGCATGTTTTTACAATAATTTAAAATGCCGTTTTCCGCGATTTTTTTTAAAAATACAAATTACAAGTTTTACTGATTTAAATGACCTTAATTAATGAGCATGGGAATAATTTAATTTAACTGGAATATTTATTTATTGTTTTGGAACATATCATTATTCGCCAACAATCAGGGTCTATATGAATGCAAATTTGGAACACATCTATTAGAGTTTATTTTTCTTACCGTAATTTCCTGCAGCTTGACTTTAAATTCTAATACACGTACCTTAATGTCGAAATTCAAAAATTTTTACGAATTTGATGTCACGTGAGGTTTTTTCTTTGGAATTACAGTGAACTAAAAACATTATTTCTCAGAGTATTGTTTCTATTATTCCGATAAAAATGGTAAACTGTAGAATTGACGACATGTTTTTACTTGTCACCTAGTCTAGAAGACAAAATAAATAGTTTCAGTCTTTGTTTAGCCTTATGTCTGACACGAACTGTTTGTTTTTTATTTCGTGTCTTAGGCCATTACCCTCTACTTTCTATGATAAAGGTACAAGTCTTATTTTTTCGCCATTTAAAGTTTATCGATATTTATCAGCATACAAAATTCCCCAATTTTTTTTTCTTTTTAAATTTTATTGATTTTAAGAGTATACAAATAAGAGAGAAATTTCAGCTCAATATATCACTCAGGAGCATGGAGAAATTGCGAAGTGGTCTTATTTACCTGTGGTTGATTTTAAACCAAAGCACTATTATGTTATACTAGCTGAATACCCGTACTTCGCTACGGAGTACATTCATATTAAATACAACGGTAAATGTATGCAATTAATACCAAATATATATATATATATGTATGTATGTATATATATGTATGTATGTATATATATATATATATGTATATGTATATGTATATATATATATGTATATGTATATATATATATATATATATATATATATATATATGTAGGAAGGAGTTAGTACTCCTTCCTTTAGAAGTGAATCATTAGACTTAATTATTTTGAACATTTAATTAAACTAGACGATGTTTACAAGACAGGACTAACACTTAGTATGAAATTAAGAAAAAACAAAGCATTAACATAGCTATTTGACTCAAAACGGCAAGCCTGCGGAGCGACACATCCGCTTCGTAATGTCACTAGTCCATCACACTGTTTGCGTGCCAAGTCCTTCGCGCCGAAGTAGTAGGAGTGGAAGTTGTAGTAATAGTTCAGTTGTGTTGCCAAACTCACTCTCACACGGCCGTTCTGACTTTCCAGACGTCCGCGGCTGGGTTGTCAACAATAATTCTGAAAAGATAAAGAAAAAAAGAGCAGAAAAAGGAAAAATATTTCAAAAAATCAAGCAGTGTTCAACACAGTGGTATTGGTGTTCAGTTTCTGCACCACTGTTTCATTTTGTCCGCTGCAGTTGATGTTATGGTTGGACCATCG
Source organism: Dolomedes plantarius (assembly GCA_907164885.2). Taxonomy (NCBI): domain Eukaryota; kingdom Metazoa; phylum Arthropoda; class Arachnida; order Araneae; family Dolomedidae; genus Dolomedes; species Dolomedes plantarius. The sequence continues at coordinate 6,803,543 of OU015497.1, read as the reverse complement.
TGATGTCCTAACTTTCGAACTTCGTAACGATCGTTGGGGTTGATGTTCGTGATCTCATATGGTCCGAAGAACTTTGGTCGGAGCTTTAATCCGGTTCCAAATTGAGTTCGTTGTATTGCCACTTTGTCACCGATCTTGTATTTACAAGCCGGTTTACGCCGTTTGTTATATTGTCGTATGTTTTCTTCCTGTAAACGGAGGATATTTCGTTTAGCTTCGATACGTAACGCTTCTTTGTCATCAAGAATTCTTTGGTGGTGTTCCTCGTCAAGAAGATCTTTAATCTGTAGATCCTCTTGTTGTTTCATTTTAACACCAATTAAAAGTTGAAAGGGTGTGAATTTTGTACTGCGTGTGGTGGTACTATTTAAGATACGTTGCAATCTTGGGACATATTTAAACCATTTGTCAGGTTCATCTAGAGCTAACTTAGTTAAAACGGGAATAATTGTGCCATGAACACGCTCAACCTGACCGTTGCCACGTGGCACACCTGTTGCTATTGAAATGTGTTCAATTGACTGTTCCTGGCAGTAACTTTGAAATTCTGAAGATGTGAATGCGCTACCTTTGTCAGTAATGATTTTTGAAGGGTTGCCAAATGTAGTTTGTTGCAAGGATAATTTGTCTAAGGCATCTTTCGTAGAGGTGGACTTCACGGGATAGATCCATACAAATTTGGAAAAGGCATCAACTACTGTAAAAAGATACTTATAACATTTTTTTGTCGATGGTAAAGGTCCTAAAAAGTCGCAATGGTAACATTCAAGGGGTGCATCACCTTTTGGAATGGGGTGAAGGTATCCTTCTTGTTTTCCAGATTTTCGCGAGGACAAAATGCAAGGAATACAGTTCGAAATAATTTCTTGAACTAATTTCTTAAGTTGAGGAATGAAAAATTCACGAGAAACAATTAATTCGGTTTTTTGTGAAGCAAAATGACCTTGTGAATGGGCGTTTAGCACTATTTCTTTCTGCATCATTTGTGGTACTACTAAAAGTTCGGCATCCTGATGAAGTTTATAAAGAATTCCGTTTTTAACAAAAAATTCATCAGAAGGTGTAGATTCAAGCATAGATTTAATTTGAGATATAAATTCATCCTGGTCTTGGGCATTTTTCACCTTTTGAGTGATATCATTTGAGGTAATTACAAGAATGGGGTTACGACTTAAAGCATCAACATGTTTCATCTGTCTACCGGGTCGATGACAAACTTCATAATCAAAGTCTTCTAACATCAATGCCCATCGAGCAATTTTAGCTGGTAGGTCTTTTTTGTGCATCGTTTTTTGGAAAGCATCACAATCGGTGATAATTTTAAATTTTGTTCCCAACAAGTAGTTTCGAAATTTTTTTAGCGCTTCAATAACTTGAAATTTTGGTTCAACCTTTTCACTTTTGACGGATTCATTCTCAAGGGCATCATCATCGGCATCAAATATTTTTGGTTCAAGAGTTGCTTTGATAGTTCCAATATCAAAAAGCATTATCATCATCGTTATCATGAAGCAAATCTAAATCACTGGCATCAGCATCATCTAAATATTTTCCATCATCATTATCATGAAACAAATCTAAATCATTGGCATCATCATCATCATCACGTTCAAAATCAATTGGATTATCCATTTTCTCTACCCTAGAAATCTTATCTTGAGTAGATGTTAGAGGTTTTTCAGACATGCATATTTGGCCCTGATCTTGAATTTGTTTTTCTACAATTTTCTGTTCCGCAAAAGGGAGTCGTCGAGAACGTTGAGCTACCGGGATTTCATCTTGTAATAAAATGGTCATCTTAATTTCAGTGTCTTGAACTTTATGGGGTTTGTAGGAAGTAACGATATTTTGAACTTCCTCACGAATTTCAGAATTCAAAATGTGTGAAAGATCAAATGGAAAAGCTTGATCATCAGAAACATTAGCAATATTAACGAAGGTGTTATTATCAAGAGTAAAACGAATACCGTCTTCATCAAATGTAAATTGGGTTTGCTGCAAAAAGTCGATTCCGATAATCACATCAAAAGGAATCAAGTCATCCTCTAGAACATGTATTTTAGCAGGTAAAGTAATGGTTTGAATTTCGATGGAATCCTGAAAGAATCCGATGCTGTGAACTTGGTTTTTGCCAATTCCTGAAAAGGGAATGTTGGTGGGCTGCAATGGTGGCGAACCAATTCTTCGATAGGTTTTCTCATTGATGAGGGTTGCCTGTGACCCAGTGTCACAGAGTGCTGTCAATTGAATTCCTGCAAGTTGAATGTCAACATGCATGGGATTTTTCGATGAAGTTTCAGGAGAAAGTGCATTTACAGTTTTATCAGAAATAGGTTTTTGAGAATCAGGTTTTGGTTTAGAATTTCGATAACTTTTAGGGCAATTAGCATGAACATGACCAAAACTTTTACATCC
>OU015497.1:6648628-6796128 GCA_907164885.2 Dolomedes plantarius | reverse complement strand
TTTAGGGGCTCTTTCCTATTTTTGTCACGATTTTCGACAATAGGGTTGTTCAGTCTTCATAAAAGACATATTACTTTTTTATTTCTATTTCTTATGTGTTAATAATCTATGTATATAATACAGTTCCGTAACTGACTGATTGACTGACTGACAGATAACGCACAGACCAAACCGCTGGACCTAAAGGGCTGAAATTGTGCATGGGGATTCTTCTTATAGTGTAGGGGTGCACTAAGAGAGATTTTTGAAAAATTCTTCTTAGATTTTTTTAAATTTAATTTTTAAGCTCTTTTAGTAACTTTTTTTAAGTTTGCATTTAAAATAATAATTTGAGGGTTATAAAATTTATATCCCGAGAAAGATGATAAAAACCCCTTTAAAATAAAATCTTTTTCGAATCTTTACCTCGATTTTCGGATTTTTGGTGAATTTTTAAAGATTTAAGTTTTCATTTAAAACAATAAATTGATCGTTATAAAATTTATACCACGAGAAAGATCCTAAAAAGTCCTTTAAATTGAAATCTTTTTCGAATACTTACCTCTATTTTCAGATTTTTGGTGAATTTTTAAAAATTAATTTTTACAATTTAATTTATGAAATGCTGATCACGTGATTTATTTTTCTGCTACTTTAAATAAATTTATCGTCACGTTCATAACAACTAAATAGACAAAAAAAAAATTTCTCTTGCTAATGCGGCAGACGATTGGACATTATTGTGTCTATAAAAATATCCCTTACAATTTTTTTATTAATATATATATATTTTTCTACATCAATTGTAGATATTGATAGTCGTATTTATTATAAATATATATATATATATTTATTTTTTTGGCATTAATTGCATACATTGACCGTTGTATTTAATTTGAATGTACTCCGTAGCGAAGAGCGGGTTTTCAGCTAGTCATATATAAAACAGTTCCTATATATATAAAACAGTTCCGTAACTGACTCATTCACTGACTGACATACAACGCACAGACCAAACCGCTGGACCTAATGGGTTGAAATTTTGCATGGCGATTCTTCTTATAGTGTAGGGGTACACCAAGAAAGATTTTTGAAAAAATTCTTCTTAGATTTTTTAAAATTAAATTTTTAAGCTGTTTTTGTAACTTTTTTAAAGTTTGCATTTAAAATAATAATTTGAGGGTTATAAAATTTATATCACGAGAAAGATTCTAAAAATTCCTTTAAAATGAGATCTTTTTCGAATCTGTACCTGCATTTTCTGATATTTGGTGAATTTTTAAAGGTTCATTTTTAGAATTTAATTTATTAAATGCCGATCACGTGATTTCTTTTTCTGGTACTTTAAATAAATTTATCGTCACGTGCATAACAACTAAATAGACAAAAAAATATTTTTTTTTTCTTGGTAATGCTGCAGACGCTTGGACATATTAAAATACAGTAAAAGATATTATGTTCCTCAAACTGTACTATATTAACTGTACTATATTCTTTAGTATTCTATTAGATTTAATTTGAATATTTTATTCTACATTATTTTGTCTATAAAAATATCCGTTCCGATTTTTTAATAAATATATTTTTTTGTTTTTTTTACATCAATTGTATACATTGATCGTCGAATTTATTATATATATATATATATATATATATATATATGTTTATTTTTGCATTAGTTGCATACATTGACCGTCGTATTTAATTTGAATGTATTCCGTAGCGAAGTGCGGGTTTTCAGCTAGTTCATTATAATATTTTTTATCCACTTATTGTTTGCATTTTGTTTTTTAGTTAAGTTACTACTCACTAGAGGGCGTCACTATGTTTGTTTATTTTTTGTTGTTTGATTCGACGCTAAAGTAGTGCAAAAAAAAAAAAAAAATGGCTATTCGCTATGTTGGATGCGATTCCATTTTTATTCTTTTTGTTAAGTATTGACATTTTGTTTTCAATAATTCATGAGTTATAATCTGATTCAGCCTATTTATTCTTTGTGTCAAAAAATTCAAGCTATGTGCAAAAGTGAAGACTCAAATTAAATTTATCGTATGAATACTTGCTTTAAAGTCTTATTATGTACTAGCTTTATATACCCGGCGTTGCACGGGTGAACCCTTAATAAAGCTTACTTGTATGATATGTATATTTGTATTTTATGGCAATCTATACCCCTCTCCACTGGTCATCATCCCATCAGCATATTATAATACCCCCCCCCCCTCCCCATTCTAATGTCAGCTTTAAAATGTTTCTTTCAATTTTGATAACCCACTGGATCCCGGCCCTTCGAGGAGTTTGAGGGCTTCCCCGTAAACCCTTGTGAAAATCGCCGGTTTCATAAACAAAGAATTACCTCACGTTGCCCAGGATAATAAAAATGAATGGAGTTAACCTGAGCTCTAGATGTATACGTACTAACAACCGAAATATATACAATTCACACACACACACACACCCCTTTCCACACTTCATTTAATTAAGATTGATCTCTCTCTTTTCTCCTACCACCAATTTGGTGTTCAAAATGGTGATATATAGGAAATATAAATTATTCGATTGTTCCTAGCAATTTTTTCAAAATCTAAAGCGAATGTCGAAAAATCGTGACATTGATCGTGTTTGTTACATTTAATCGTGTTTCTTACATTTTAAATCAAGAATCTTATGGATATCTGTTTCCTTCTTTGAGATATGACGGAATATGTAAAAAACACGTAAAAACACGTTTAGCCCCCCTAACCCCGTGGGGGCCAAATTTTGAAAAATCCTTAAATTGGTTTTTAGGTATTCATATTCCTTAGATTTTAAAGCAAGAATCTTATGGATATCTGTTTCTTTCTTTGAGATATGAGGTAATATGTAAAAAATACGTTTTGCCCCCTCCCCCCCATGGGGGGACCGAATTTTGAAAATCCTGAAATTGGTTTTAATGTATTCGTGTTCCTTACATTTTAAAGCAAGAATCTTATGGATATCTGTTTCTTTCTTTGAGATATGAAGGAATACGTGAAAAACACGTTAAGCCCTCCTCCCCGTCCCCTGGGGCCAAATTTTAAAAAATCCTGAAATTGGATTTAAGGTATTCATGTTTCTTACATTTTAAAGCAAGAATCTTATGGATATCGATTTTCTTCTTTGAGATATAAAGGCATATGTAAAAAACACGTTTTGCCCCCCTCCCCCCCCTTGGGGGGCGATTTTTGAAAAATCGCTTCTTAAATGACGCCTTCAGCCCAAAAGTAATAAGCTCTTAAAATTTGATATCTGTATCTCCAATAGTTTTTGCTGGGTGTTGATTCCTTTATATATATAGATAAAACACGTAAGAACACGTTTAGCCCCCCCTCTCCCCCTTGGGAGACGAATTTTGAAAAATCCTGAAATTGGTTTTTAGGTATTCATGTTTCTTACATTTTAAAGCAAGAATCTTATGGATATCGATTTTCTTCTTTGAGATATAAAGGCATATGTAAAAAACACGTTTTGCCCCCCTCCCCCCCTTGGGGGGCGAATTTTGAAAAATCCTGAAATTGGTTTTTAGGTATTTATGTTCCTTACATTTTAAAGCAAGAATCTTATGGATATCTGTGTTCTTCTTCGAGATATGAAGGAAAATGTGATAAAACACGTAAAAACACGTTTTTCCCCCCTCCCCCCCTTGGGGGCCTAATTTTGAAAAATCCTGAAGTTGGTTTTTAGGTATTCATGTTACTTACATTTTAAAGCAAGAATGTTATGGATATCAATATCCTTCTTTGAGATATGAAGGAATGTGCAAAAAACACGTTTTGCCCCCCTCCCCCCTTGGGGGGCGAATTTTGAAAAATCGCTTCTTAAATGACGCCTTCAGCACAAAAGTAATAAGCTCCTAAAATTTGATATCTGTATCTCCAATAGTTTTTGCTGGGCGTTGATACGTGTATGTATATATGTATATATAAGTCAGGACTTCTTCCTTTATAGATATAGATTGACTTATTCAACTATTATTTCAGCTGATGATAAAAGGTAATCCATTCCAATACTATTTTTATTAAAGAATTAAGAAGATTAATTAACTGCATATTTAAATTAAGTCCATTAAATAATTTCTTTTGGAAATGGAAAATAATATAGTCCACAAATCGATGAAGTTATATTAATAGCTTCACTGACCCTCCAAGGGTTCTTTCCGAAATAATAGCAAGATTTTTCAAGCAATTAATTCATTTCGTTTTACCCTTTCCAGAATCGTGCAACGTTTGCTTTTTAAATGCTTCATAAACGATGTCTTTAAATATTACGACTGTTTGAAAGTACTTATAGATATTTCTTTCGCCCCCTAGATGTAAGTCCAATGTAATCGTAATTTTGAATAGTTTTGTATTCATAGATTGGGAATTCCTAGTAATGTTTTGTTGTTTTGTAGAATTAGTTTTGAATCGAAATTAGACGGTTGTGTTCCGTTTAGCTTCGTGCTAAGATCAGCGTTGAGATGCTGTTCTGATTTCTGTTTATATGTGTGAACTAGCTGAAAACCCGCGCTTCGCTACTGAGTACATTCAAATTAAATACAACGGTCAATGTATGCAATTAATGCCAAATATATATATATATATATATATATATATATATATATATATATATATATATATATCTTTCTTAGTGCACCCCTACACTATAAGAAGAATCGTCATGCAAAATTATTAGGATTTTTAGGATCTTTCTTGTGATATAAATTTTATAACGCTCAAATTATTATTTTAAATGCAAACTTAAAAAAAGTTACAAAAACAGCTTAAAAATTTAATTTAAAAAAATCTAAGAAGAATTTTTCAAAAATCTATCTTAGTGCACCCCTACACCATAAGAAGAATCACCATGCAAAATTTCAGTCCTTTAGGTCCAGCGGTTTGGTCTGTGCGTTGTATGTCAGTGAGTCAGTTACGGAACTGTTTTATATATATAGATAAATACCTTTTCTTTGTGTCGTCACGCCAGATGATTATTTACAGCCGTTGTTTTTAATTTTCCTGAACTTTAATCCGTAGTTATGAATATCGGCTTCTTCCATGTCAACGACAAAGTCATCAAAGTTTGAATTGTTGGAAATGGTGTATATTTAAATGCTTAAAATCTAACATTATACTAGGGATTTAGCGTATTGGAAGTCACGTATATTTTATCAACATATAACGATAGCTTTAAATTGATTTTCTAGATTGAATCGCATCACCGAAAAACGTAAAAAATATTAAATCGATTCATGGTACTTTTTCATATTTACATATGCATTTAAATTATTTAGAAACTGCCTAAGCATGTTTTGTCATGTTTCACTTACATAAATTGGAAAATCCCAATTTTGAATTGGTTTACCCACAGATTTGCGTGAAAAACACAAACCCTTTGAATGTTGTTACGAATTTTGTAAATATTGCATTTTATTTCGTAAAAATGGCTTCTATGGAAGAGCTCCTATAGCTATCTATGTATTTAACATGGGAGTCTATGGGAATCTCGCCAAATATGAGAGTTATCGCCAAATTGGCGATGGATGTTTTGATTTATTTTGGTCCCCAGATTTGGCGATATCTCGTCAAATTTGGCTATTATTTCGCGAACTTGCCGACTAAACCTTTCTGGAAGCTTCTAGAAATATCTAGCTGTGACTGACCTATAGAGGGCGCTTTGGAAATCTATAAATATACCTGACATTGGTGTTAGGGAATCCCTCAAAACATGGACTGTATTTAAAAATTTATTACACATAAAATATTTCTGTCTTATACAATATAAATGGAGCCCAAGGCTCAATAATAAAAGCGAGCACGACAGCTCACAACGCAAGAGCACGATAGCTCACAAGAACACTTCCAACTTCGAACTGTGCTACAGGTAGACTAAAAACACAAGCACGTGTACGTCGCCAATTCTCAAGATGAGCCATTGCTCTTGGCGATTTATCACCCGAGTTGGGGAATTTTTCTAGCATTAACAATTGGCATTGGAACTCAGTTCAATTTTCTAGTGAGAATTGAATGTGTTGTAACTGCTTTAATTGTCGCATTGTATTGAAAATTCTGGTATCCTGACTTGTGTTTTTAGAATTTTCTGCAGCATAAAAGTCAATTGTTAGGTCTTTTATGTTTGAATTTGTGTATACGCCTGAAGGATTTATAAAATAATAATTTTTTGTGTGCGAACTTTCTGAAGTGATTCCCATTCAATCCAAACGAACCCAGGAAAACGGAACAATATAATAATGTATTACCTTTATTAATTTTTATATTAATGTAGGTAAGGACGCGTGAAAGAGAACGTTGTAAATTACGAAGAGAAGCTCACATCGCATAGATTTTACTAGAGAAAATTGTTGAAATTTTAATATAGATAAAATAACATAAATGTACGATGTTTCAAAGAATTTATTTTGGCTGTGAGTAGAATCAGACCAAAATGAATATTTCCTAGTGTCAGAGCTAAATTCATTTCCCAACAAAAGCAGAACAATTTTAATATTCCTCAGTTTGTATCTTCCGGACAAAGTAAGGGAAAAATGTACCACGTATTTTCTTATTTTTACTTGCTGAACTTTTAGTTCATTTTTCTGTCCCACCTTTTCTTAATTCTTCACGTTGTTTTATGCCTTAAGCTGAAAATACCTTATCAGTCTATAGTAAACTAGCTGAAAACCCGCACTTCGTTACGGAGTTCATTAAAATTAAATACAACGGTCAATGTATGCAATTAATGCCAAAAAAATAAATAAATATATATATATATATATATATAATAAATACGACGATCAATATATACAATTGATGTAGAAAAAAATATATATATTTATAAAAAAATCGTAAGGGACATTTTTATTAACAAAATAATGTCCAATCGTCTGCCGCATTAGCAAGAAAAAATTTTTTTTTTGTCTATTTAGTTGTTATGCACGTGACGATAAATTTATTGAAAGTACCAGAAAAAGAAATCACGTGATCGGCATTTAATACATTAAATTCTAAATATTAATCTTTAAAAATTCACCACAAATCAGAAAATAGAGGTAAAGATTCGAAAAAGATTTCATTTTAAAGGAATTGTTAGGATCTTTCTCGTGATATAAATTTTATAACCCTCAAATTATTATTTTAAATGTACACTTAAAAAAAGCTACTAAAACAGCTAAAAAATTTAATTAAAAAAAATCTCAGAAGACTTTTTCAAAAATCTCTCTTAGTGCACCCCTACACTATTAGAAGAATCGCCCTGCAAAATTTCAGCCCTTTAGGTCCAGCGGTTTGGTCTGTGCGTTGTATGTCAGTCAGTGAGTCAGTTACGGAACCGTTTTATATACATAGACTAGCTGAAAACCCGCACTTCGCTACGGAGTACATTCAAATTAAATACAACGGTCAATGTATGCAATCAGTGCCAAATATGATAAATACGACGATCAATGTATACAATTGATGCAAAAAAAAACATATTTATCATAAAATCGTAAGGGATATTTTTATAGACGAAATAATGTCCAATCGTCTGCCGCATTAGCAAGAAAAAAATATTTTTTTAGTCTATTTAGTTATTTACGTGACGATAAATTAATTTAAAGTACCAGAAAAAGAAATCACGTGATCGGCATTTAATAAATTAAATTCTAAAAAATTAATCTTTGAAAATTCACCAAAAAGCAGAAAATAGAGGTAAAGATTCGAAAATGATCTCATTTTCAAGGAATTTTTATGAACTTTCTCGTGATATAAATTTTATAACCCTCAAATTATTATTTTAAATGCAAACTTAATAAAAGCTACTAAAACAGCTTAAAAATTTAATTTTGAAAAATCTAAGAATAATTTTTCAAAATTCTCTCTTAGTGCACCTCTACACTATAATAAGAATCGCCGTGCAAAATTTCAGCCCTTTAGGTCCAGCGGTTTGGTCTGTGCGTTGTATGTCAGTCAGTCAGTCACGGAACTGTTTTACTATATATATAGACTAGCTGAAAACCCGCGCTTCTCTACGGAGTACATTCAAATTAAATACAACGGTCAACGTATGCAATTTATGCCAAAAAATAAATATATATATTTATAATAAATGCGATGATCAATGTATACAATTGACGTAAAATATATATACTGTCCGACCACGGAAGCAAGGTCCCTGGAAGCTGTTACGCATGCGCGAGAAAAGCTAGTCTACTTAGAAAATAGGGGAAAACGTCATATTTTCGGATGTGTTTGTTTGTGAAATACGAAATGTATTTCAGACTGCTTTTGTCCGCAATTTTAAAGTTATTTTTTAAAACTTTATTTTTGATCGAATATGTGAATAATAATTTAAAAATAATAACACGAATGAAGCAAATATATTTAAAAAATAGGAGTTTTATAGGAGTGGATATTTTCTGATTACATCACAATCAAAATTATCTAAAGCTACGTTTTCAGTGGTTCTTTTTTTCTGAAGTTTCCTCGGAGATTCAAATTTTGGAGTTTCTTCACCCTTTGCTTCTCTGCGTATTCTTTTTACACTGGACATTGATATCCCGGTCATTTCACTAGCTCTCTTTAGGGATTGCGAAAGTGGAACAATAACATTTCCTTCTAGTGCTTCTTTATCACACAATTTAATTACATTGTGTATTATACGTTTACAATCACTACGGAACGGCTTATTCCGAGCAGTTGTGTTGGGTAAAGGATCCATTAATTTCAATATAATAATCAAAATAACAGACGAGGAAAAAGTAAGCAAGCGCAGTTAGTAACCGATTCTAAAGAATTTCGAGAGACTACGAGACTTTTCCCCCCTCCTTCCTCAGCAGCCTTACCTAGAGCGTGAATAGAATCGTCTTGGCACTATGCCAACCGTGGTTCTTCGTACTGTGGTCGGACTGTATATCTATATATATATATTTATAAAAAAATCGTAAGGGATATGCATTTTTTTTGGATAATATCCAATCGTCTGCTGCATTAGAAAGGGAAAAAAATATTTTTTTGTCTATTTAGTTGTTACGCACGTGACGATAAATTTATTAAAAGTACCAGAAAAAGAAATCACGTGATCAGCATTTAATAAATTAAATTCTAAAAATTAATCTTTAAAAATTCACCAAAAATCAGGAAATGGAGGTAAAAATTCAAAAAAATTTCATTTTGAAGGAATTTTTATGATCTTTCTCGCGATATAAATTTTATAACTCTCAATGTATTATTTTAAATGCAAACGTAAAAAAAGTTTAAAAAACAGCTTAAAAATTTAATTAAAAAAAATCTAAGAATAATTTTTGAAAAATCTTTCTTAGTGCACCCCTACACTATTAGAAGAATCGCCGTGCAAAATTTCAGCCCTTTAGGTCCAGCGGTTTGGTCTGTGCGTTGTATGTCAGTCAGTCAGTGAATGAATGAATGAATGAATGAGTCAGTTACGGAACTGTTTTATATATATAGACTAACTGAAAACCCGCACTTCGCTACGGAGTACATTCAAAGTAAAAACATCGGTGAATGTATGCAATTAATGCCAATATATATATAATAAATACGACGATCAATGTATATAATTGATGTAAAATATATATATATTTATAAAAAAATCGTAAGGGATATTTTTATAGACAAAATAATGTAGAAGAAGATATTCAAATTAAATCTAATATAAAGAATACTAAGGAATATAGTACAGTTAATATAGTACAGTTTCTAGAACATTTCTTTTACTGTATTTTAATATTTTTTTGGATAATGTCCAATCGTCTGCCGCATTAGCAAGAAAAAAAATTTATTTTTTGTCTATTTATTTTTTATGCACGTGACGATAAATTTATTTAAAGTACCAGAAAAAGAAGTCACGTGATCAGCATTTAATATATTAAATTCTAAAAATTAATCTTTAAAAATTCACCAAAAATCAGGAAATGAAGGTAAAGATTCGAAAAAGATTTCATTTTAAAGGAATTTTTACGATCTTTCTCGTGATATAAATTTTATAACCCTCAAATTATTATTTTAAATGCAAACTTAAAAAAAGTAAAAAAAACAGCTTAAAAATTTAATTTAAAAAAATCTAAGAAGAATTTTTCAAAAATCTCTCTTAGTGCACCCCTACACTATAAGAAGAATCGCCATGCAAAATTTCAGCCCTTTATGTCCAGCGGTTTGGTCTGTGCGTTGTATGTCAGTCAGTCAGTGAATGAATGAATGAATGAATGAATGAATGAGTCAGTTACGGAACTGTTTTATATATATAGATAAAGAGGTGAATACGCGTACACTGAACGTAGAAGTGGAAAACAGATGGAGATTAGAATATCGGTAAGGTGCATAAAAATTCGGGGGAATTCATTAGTATTTGACGAATTTTGTACTTCAATAGAGTTGCTTTGTTTTGCAGTGCAATGTTTTACGTTAAGAAGCCATATCCGGAGGTTAATTAAATTGTAGCTACTGTAGAAACTGTTTGCATTAGTCAATCTGAAGTGACTGGATTGAACTCTGCAATCAAAACCTTGGCTTATTAATTAGTGAAGGAACTAGACGTGGAGTAAGTTTACATTAGAACCTCATAAATCATTTTCCGTGTATGAAATAGTGTTTTGTTGCAGTTATTGGACGGAAGGCTAAATGCTTTGAACAATTTTATCACAGTTGTCCCAGTTGACAATAATTTCGTTATTTACCGTCACTTACTCATACTTCGACGATACTTATTACATCTAGCAACCATTGTCTAGCACTTGCATCTAGCACCTGAAATTTAAAATATATACCGCGACCATCTTCCAAGACAGCAGTAAAATAGGAGCGATGTGTAATTTTAACGTAGTATTACTTTCCTCTATAACGGTCCTCCGGAAAACAAAATTTCAGGTGTCCTGCGTCGCGAGTTATAATTTTAGCAGCGCGCCAAACCCAGTCTGTATCGCTTGGGCAAGCAGTAAACAGTTAAACAGAAAAGTACCAAAATGCGTCAAAATTTTGACATATATATATATATAACAGAGAGAGAGAGATAGATAGATACATAGATACATATATACATAACACATACATACATACAAAAGAGGTAAGAAACGATAAGTAACCCTACGTTAATAATCCGCTGTAGTTTCGTTAGAAGAGACTACCTGAATTTTTTTTTTTTAATTAAAGGATGGTCGAAGATGCATTCGCAGCTTTGATAGTGTGAAAATAAACGGCTTAGCGGTGGTATTAAACTATGCATATTACTTTAGTAAAAATAGGCAATGACAAAAAAACTTAGAGATCACTGAAAATTGAAAGAAGTAAATGAAAATGTCTCTGCTAAATAATTGTTCACGTCTAAACAGTCAACGCAGCAAGGTATTAAAATAAAACACATTCCTTTCAAACTGCACTTATTTCTATTCGGTCAAAAAATAAAAAGCCAGAATAAAATGCTTATGTATCGTTACAGTAAATTTCTCTTGTTATTAATAAACAAAAGCAGTGATTCCTATCGGGGTCGAGGGAAGTTGAAAAAGGGTCTATAATCTTCCAGGGGTCTATTGGGGGTCTATAATAAATCTTTTTAAAAAAATTCAATTTATTTTTTTAGGAATGTAATTATTGGATAACAATATCCGTTTTAATATGAAAAAAAAGATTTGCATAGGGCGGAATGAGCCACCCATCAAAAGTCGAATGTAATGACGGTTTTGCGTATGTGTCGAATGAAATTATATTATAATTGCATATAAGTCAGTAAAATTGTTTAGTAAAATATATATTTATATTCGTTATGTTAGTTATTGTGACCATACGATGATAAGCAATTTCAGGCCAAACATTAAAAAAATTGTATCAACGCATCAAGCATGACCGCCACATTAATTGAAATCGTCAATTACAATCTGTGCTTCTGAAATCTTGTTTATATTTGTGAAATTAAAAATTAAAATGGTGCAAAAATAATAAAACATATACCTAATGAAACACTTTTTCTAATTTTTTGTCCATATTCTTTGTCAGATTGTTATCTTTAAGTGTTTTATGTGCAACTAGCTAAAAACCCGCGCTTCGCAACGGACAACATTCAAATTAAATACAACGGTCAATGTATGCAATTAATGCCAAAAATAAATAAATATATATATTTATAATAAATGCGACGATAACTCTATACAATTGATGTAATATATATATATATATATATATATATATATATATATATATATATATATATATATATATATATATATATGTGAGGCTTAAATATGGGGGGCGATCACGCGACCTTAAAATGGGATTTTAGTTATTAAAATATAGGATTTAACAATTAAAAAGTCTGGGAGTTCAAATAAGCGGCGCATGTATTGCAGTGAAAATGGAATTAATGGGTCGGCTTGATTCAATCTCCGAAGAACCACAGATGCTAGAGGGAAATTCCCCTTTTCATTATATAATCTTGGCGCATCTGTGGTTTGAGTGTCGAAGAGAAAGGAAATGCTGAGTGTAGCAATAAGATCCGATATGACATCACGCATAAGTAATGAGCGTCACTAAGCGTTCGTTAAAAAGCTATGAACAAAGGATTTATCGCCAGAGTCATGGATGGATAGGAAATGATAGGACGTGCCGCTCGACGGTACGTATTTTTGGGAAGTGTTGGGAAGTAATTTTATTAATTATGGAGCTGAGAGGTTTAAAGAAATTTAATAAAGATGTTTAGGAAGATCATTTGAAGTGTTTTATGCCTGTTGTGTTAACATCTTGCTGTTTGATGGATTTAATTAATGAATGTCTACGCCACCGGTTCACCGACTGCATCATGGTTCTCAAGTTTCGGATTAAGATGTATTTCGATCGGGCGTGAAGCTCCAAGTCCGACAAAAGTCGACAGCGATTCTGCAACCTTTTCGCTGTGGGAACCCAGCCTTTAAAATTTACGAAATCAAAAAATTTTCATCGTATTAAGAAAAAATCTTCGGCTTGTGGTCATTATATTTCTGCGCTTCAAAAATTAAGGCAGTGATGTCATCTGTGTTTAAAATTATGAAATTAGTAAAATTTTTCGTCGTGTCGGCTGCTCATCGTTAAAAGTGTTCTACATTTTGTGCTACAAAAACCAGTTAAAAATTAGTCATCGTTTTTCAAAATTAATTGAATAAGGTTGTCCTCAAGCGGCAACATGGCTGTTATGAGATGTGTCAGCGGTGTTGTGCCATCTTTTGTCATCGAAAATGTTTTGTGTGTGAAACTTCAGCGTATTTTTTTTTTCTTTCTTTCTTCACAAAATTTTCCCAGCGTCAGGATGTGTGCGAAACAAGATTTCCGTGGCTCTCCGGGACTGTCTGCCGTTTTCAGGATCAATTTTAAGAAGAAAATTGTTGTGAATTCTAAACAAATAAATAGGTAAAAAATTAAATTAAGTTAAATTGGGATAAAATTAAGGTAAGCGTTTTGTTATAAATTTACAAAATAAACATGCCAAATAGTTTTGAAGTGTAATGTTACATGAATTAATAATAATGTTAATAACTATGTCGCGATAAATTAAAAACAAATGGTTCTAAAAAAATGTTATTAAAAATGAGAAATATGAAAAATTAATAAATTGGTTAAATTTGCAATTGTACAAGTTGAAGATGTGAATTACTTTTGACTTTAAGGTATTGAAATTTTAAAAATTGAAATTGTATTGATGAAAATTGAAATAAGTAACTATTATATGTAAAATGTGAAAATTTTTTGTAAATTTTGGAAATTGTGGTTAAAATACAAAAGTTAAAATTCAGTAAAAAATGTTCTGACAATTTGAAACTATTGGTAGTAAAAATGAAAATTTTAATATTGTTAAAATTAAGTACATGTTGAAAATTGTTTTCTGGGGATGATCATTCCAGTCAATCCTATTTGGTTTTCGGGGAGGGGGGAAAGCTAGATAGCAGAATAATAGTAACAAATATTGGTAAAATTTTGAAAATTGTAATTTCATTTTGTTTTGAAAAATTTATGAGTTTTGGTATAATTATTGGAAAATTTTAGAACATAATAGGGTTCAATTGTTCATTTTGGTTTTGTTGCTGTTGGCAGTCTCGTCATTTTGTAAATATTTTTAAGGTTTATTGATTAAAAGTGCTTATTTTTCAGTATATTGCATATCGGTGCTCAAGTGTATATAATTGATAAATTTTGGATATAATTTTATAAGTGTTCTTTAGTGTATTGATATAAATTTATTTGATATATGATATTTGTGAGGTAGGGAATTGAGTCGTATTGATCAAGATGTAAGGTCTGAAGTTTCATTTTTGAAATTGGTAGAATTGTGAGTTTTGATCAAAATGTGAGAGTATTAACATGTTTTATCAAATTGTGTCTAGAAGCAGAACTAGGCATGAGTTCAACCATGTTTACTTCAAACTTGAGTAGGTTTTAAAATTGGTTTTTGAATGAAATGAAAAGTTTATGGTATTAAAATGTATAGGAAAGTGTTGTATTGAAAGTTAATTTCATACCTCAATGATTTAATTGCCTTTTTCATATTCATAAATATTGTGTATTTTGAGTATAATCATTTAAAGTTGATCTTTTAAAATTGTTATTGTGCTTTTGGTTAATAATTTGATATTCATTTCTTGTGTGTTTTTGGTCGCCACTTCATTTACTAGTTTTGGAGGTCTCCCTGTAATTTTCAGATAAGCATGAGTGTAGAGACATGCTTCATTATTTTGTAAAACTCAGAGGTATAATATTTTGTACATCATGGTGAAAACGAAATTTTTTTTGAAATATTAGAGAATTTGAAATATGTATTAGGGTTATGTTTTTCACTAGTGATTTTGTTGTGTCAAATTTGAAGTTTCGGAGGAATCAGGTATCCCCGATGATACGCTGAAAGCTCTTAATAAAATTCCCACTGCTGTTGTGGAGTATGACCACCATAACAGACATCTGAGGTAGGGTTTTAAATTCTAATAATAGTGTTATAAATAAAATTATTTTGTATGAAGTTTTGTGACACCCCAATTTTTTACAAGAACAGGAAATATTTCAAGAACTCTGAACTTTGTCAATTTTAAAGTCAGGACTCATTTTCTAGGTGATGGACTCAAGGTGCTTCGGCACGAGGTTTGTTTTTCTTGAGCTAAAAAGAATAGTGCGGGTGTTCACAGAAAATTTTATTTACCATTTTCTTACAAGTTCAAGTTATATTTTGTGTTTATTAAATTTAATTTTAGTGTTCTATTAATAATGTTGATGTAATATTCTTTTACAATTAATTTTGATATTTACTGCTGTCTATTGTTGTCATAATATTTTAAGTGATTCAATGTAACTTCTGTCTCGAATGGAGACATTTTTGTAAAATGTAATCTTCTCAGCTCCATGGGGTTAGGTGCACGATTTAGTATAGTAAATAAGAATTTTAATTTTAGTTTTTTTTTTTTTTAAATTAGATGTCAAATATTTAGGAAAATTTAGTTAATATCAATGTGGTTGAATCAAGTCGTAATTAGGAATAATTTTGTGGGGTTTCTTCTGAGTTTGCTGTGCGGGGAGGGCCCGCCCTGAGCAGCAATTTTCAGTTGATGAATCATTAAGTTTTTTTTGTTGTTTTTCTCTTCTGGAGACGTGTTGCAGAGAACTGGCCATTCTTTGTGGGCACGCCTTCAGGAGAACGATCGCCCTATTCTAATCGTAAATGTAATTTAATTTTAGTTTGTTTAAATGGGTTAACAAGATGATGATGAGTTTCAGTAGCTAGGGTTATTAGTTAATTTTTGTAGTGTGGGAGACGTCCCAACTCAGCATATTTTCCAGTGGGTTAGAAAAATCTTTGAAATTGAATTTTGTGTTTTCTCTTCTGAGGACGTGCTGCAGAGAATTAGCTACTCCTTGTGTGCACGCCTTCAGGGGGACGGGGGGGAAAGTTGTGAGGCTTAAATATGGGGGGCGATCACGCGACCTTAAAATGGGATTTTAGTTATTAAAATATAGGATTTAACAATTAAAAAGTCTGGGAGTTCAAATAAGCGGCGCATGTATTGCAGTGAAAATGGAATTAATGGGTCGGCTTGATTCAATCTCCGAAGAACCACAGATTCTAGAGGGAAATTCCCCTTTTCATTATATAATCTTGGCGCATCTGTGGTTTGAGTGTCGAAGAGAAAGGAAATGCTGAGTTTAGCAATAAGATCCGATATGACATCACGCATAAGTAATGAGCGTCACTAAGCGTTCGTTAAAAAGCTATGAACAAAGGATTTATCGCCAGAGTCATGGCTGGATAGGAAATGATAGGACGTGCCGCTCGACGGTACGTATTTTTGGGAAGTGTTGGGAAGTAATTTTATTAATTATGGAGCTGAGAGGTTTAAAGAAATTTAATAAAGATGTTTAGGAAGATCATTTGAAGTGTTTTATGCCTGTTGTGTTAACATCTTGCTGTTTGATGGATTTAATTAATGAATGTCTACGCCACCGGTTCACCGACTGCATCATGGTTCTCAAGTTTCGGATTAAGATGTATTTCGATCGGGCGTGAAGCTCCAATGTCCGACATATATATATATATATATATATATATATATATATATATATATATATATATATATATATATATATATATATATTTAGAAAAAAATCGTAAGGAATATTTATTTTTTTTGGATAATATCCAATCGTCTGCTGCATTAGAAAGGAAAAAAAATAGCTTTTTTGTCTATTTAGTTGTTATGCAAGTGACGATAAATTTATTTAAATAAAGTACCAGAAAAGGAAATCACGTGATCGGCATTCAATAAATTAAATTCTAAACATTAATCTTTAAAAAATCATCAAAAATCAGAAAATCGAGGTAAAGGTTCGAAAAAGATTTCATTTTAAAGGAATTTTTATGATCTTTCTCGTGATATAAATTTTATAACCTTCAAATTATTATAAAAAAGTTACAAAAACAACTTAAAAATTTAATTAAAAAAAATTTAAGAAGAATTTTTCAAAAATCTTTCTTAGTGCACCCCTACACCATAAGAAGAATCGCCAAACAAATTTTCAGCCCTTTAGGTCCAGCGGTTTGGTCTGTGCGTTGTATGTCAGTGAGTCAGTTACGGAACTGTTTTATATATATAGATTATTAGTATTATAATTATGTTGTATGCTGCATATTATAGAGAAAAATGTGAGGGGGGTCGATGAAGAAAATCATTCTTTTAAAAGGGGTCGATGTAGGAAAAGGGTTGGGAACCCCTGAACTAAAAGCAAGAAGACTACTTTCAATTTTTAAGATGGATTATTTCTCTAAAATTAATGGTCGAAAAAGCCTAAAAATATTTCCAAGAGGACCTCTGTTATCCTTTGCCACAACCAGATTTAAAGTTTATTTAATCAAAACCAAAACATTTCGATTAATAACGGAACTTCATTAACGATCAATAGATTTTAGTCATAGTCGTCACTGAGCAAGCAAACATTACGGCTGTTATGTACTAACCAATTGGATTCGCTCACCTCAATGTTAACCTATGGAGAAATTTTGCCCACGGATTGCCGACTTGGATTCAAAGATTTTTTAAGAAAAATTGTACTCCGTCATAGAGAAAGAAATTTTACATTTGTGTACCTTTTTCGTTTTTTTTTAAATGCAATTAATATTTTAAAATTTAAATTATTCGGAGAAAAATCCAGTATAGTATGTTTTAAACGCTCATCAATTCCTTCGGTGGACGACATTTATAAAATGAATCCCGTAGCGCTTTGCAGAAAAGTTCGGGCTATCTGACAATACCAATTTTATTTGATTAACAGCATTTATGTACCTGTCAAAAGTTGACAAAAATATATTTTAAATACAAAATTTGTGCGCAGCGGTTAACCCCACTATATAGAGAGAGCCAATACAATCCCTCAAAATGTCAATCCTAAGGGGGGTGGAATTCTCGAACTGTCAACTGGACTCCTCCCACCACAAGAGTCTGCAAGAAGAGGAAAAGGGAAATACGATTTTTTTCTTAGTACATAGCAGCCTTAAAAGTGTTTTGTACTCTTCGCTGGCAAGGATAGCAACCACAATCTGCTTGGAAACTAGACTTGGGAACTAGGCAACAAATCGTTTACGTTGGTAGATATACCTAGATCTAACTTATACATAGTCATTTAAAAGAAGGAAACATGTCGTGGGTGGAATGTTCCTTCGACATTCTAAGAAATAGTTTGTCATGTTGTCTGCCTCTGCTGATGACTTCCAGTTCTTCAGTGGAGAAACACTACTGTTGTAGCTCTCTCGAATTCACACATTTCCTTTTGACATTCTTCCGTTAGTCAGTACTAGGGTTTTTGACCCGGGTTTCCGCGATCTCGAAAACCCGGGTATTTCAAAGATTTTACGAACCCGTAACTCGGGGAATTTTTAATGTAAATCCGGGGAATTAGTTATTTATCTAATACAGTTGAATACCAATAATATTCCTTAATTTGGAACCAAGACCGAATTTGACAAGTCCAAAAGATAATCCGTCCTTCCCGAAGGTATACGGATGATTTTGAGAGACGACAAATTTCGCAATGGCAATCAGCTTGACTAGGATTATACAATACAAATAAATACATGCAATGTTAAACAATTATAAAAACCAAAACAAACAAACAACAAAATTATCAATGACCCAAAAAAGGGTAATGAAAGTCCATAAGGTCTTTCATCACAGCCAAACTGAATTTTCTACAATAGTAGTCATTATAGAATTGATGTGGTGACCATTCAGTAATTTCCCTCGATACACTCGACCGCAAATCTCTCCATGTTACACAATTAAATAAACAATGCTCTATTGTCTGGACCTCTCCGCACGCACAGATGTCACTCTTCCCAAAAAATCTTCTTTGATATGAGCCCACGCTTCCATGTTGAGTGATAGCTTGATTTATATAGAAATTCGATATTAATCTTTCTAAGGAAACATGAGGGTAGATTTTATGAACCGGCCTCCCCAATTCACTATCGGCCCACCTTTCTTGCCAGACTTTCATTCCATATGCCTTAATCTTTGTCTTTACTTGTTGACTGGTCATTTTGTAGGTACCTTCAATTATGTCCAGTTCCGTGGCTTCTTTAGCAGCAGTGACAACTTCCTCATTCTGTCTGATCCCGATATGTGCTTTTATCCAGTGGAAATGCACGACCACACCATTATTTTTGATCTTGTGTTTCAATTCCTCAATAATCTCACCCTTATATTCTAAGGACCCAAGAGACTGCTAAGCACTCCTGGAATCGCTAAAGATGTCGATTTCACTTAGACCTTTTTCCCTAGCATCGTCTATTGCCATAGAAATGGCCGTAACCTCAGCGCTGTATGATGTTGCGTTATCAGGGTTTCTTCTCAGTTTAGTATCGATCTTCTGACTCTCATGATTCCTAATAAAGGCCGACCCAACTTTTCCGTTAATCTTGGAACCATCCGTAAAATAAGTATTCTTCGCAAAGGGTTCTAGCCTATAAGACCAATTGAAGCTCATTATATCCTTTATTTTTCTGAGATTCCTGGATTTTTATTCACAAGTTTGGCTATTGAAGGATTCATTCCCCAACCAAATCTCGTCACCCTCATTATAGATATTATACCACATCTTATCCATTTTCGTTTTTAAACTAGTCGGACAAGTCGGACTCTGTACGGCTCTCAAACAAATGAATAAAAAAATGCAATGAGACGAAGTGAGATGGAAATATATCGGCGGCGTCGTACGCCATAGCTCTATTTCACTCAAGTTTATAAGTCGGGGGATTCCCAGCAGCACGTGAGATATGCCGTCTGAATTGCGCAATACTTCAGCTACACGACCATGCCGACCTAGAAGCAGTTGAGGTGGGAGTTAAAGATGGAATTGAAGATGATGCCACGAGTATTGGTGCTTGTACTAAACAAATGTCCCTATCTGATGAACTTAGTATGTTTCTGCGGGAGAATGATAAAAAATCAAAATCTGGTTCATATAGTATAAGAAAAGAAATTGAGTTGTTTCGGGCAACAAAAAGCCGACCTTAAAAGCTAGATAAACTTTTCAGGTCTTTAACAACAATTCGACCAACTTCGGTGGAAGCAGAACGAGCATTTTCTCTAATGGGTCTCTTTGCTAATAAACTCAGAAGCCGACTCAATGATGATACGTTGAGTGCAATGATGGTTGTAAGGCACTTTTATAAAAAACTAGCTGAAGTACCCGGCGTTGCCCGGAATTTAAAGAAGGTTTGTTAACCAAAATCAATTTAAAAAATTAACACAGTATAAATTAGCCAAAAAAAAGCATGTGAAATGTTATACATATCTCAGTATTTTGGTAGATGCAGTCTTTCATCATTGTACCACTAAAAGCTGTAAAGTAAAAATGTCAAATTGTGGAATGTTTGTTATCCAAAATCAATTTAAAATCTAAACAATTTAGCAAGATTTAACCTTCTATGTTTGGAGCAAAAGAAGCTGATAAGTAAAACATAAAATATACATACATTTATAATAAACCACTAAAAGCTGAAAAGGAAAAATGTCAAATTGTCTTTTGGAAAGTAAAGCTGAAAAGTAAAAATGTCGAATGTTTGTTAACCAAAATCAATTTAAAGACTAAACACAGTATAAATAACATAGAAAAATAAGCATGTGAAATGTTATACACCCAAATAATTTTTAAAAAATATATAAATTTATAATTAACTCCTCAGAATTCATCTAGATTTAACCTTTCATCTTTGGAGCAAAAGAAGCTGAAAAGTAAAACATAAAATATATACATTTATAATAAACCATTAAAAGCTGAAAAGGAAAAAATGTCAAATTGTCTCTTGGAAAGTTAAGAGTTTTAAAAAGTAAAGCTGAAAAGTAAAAATGTCATTTTGTCGAATGTTTGTTAAACAAAATTGATTAAAAAAGTAAACACAGCATAAATAACATTTAAAAAAAAACATGTGAAATGTTATACACATCTCAGAATTTTAGTAGATTCAGCCTTTCATTTTTCAAGTTTAAATTAAAAATGTCAAATTGTCTAATGTTTGTTAACAAAAAGTAATTTAAAAACTAAACACAGTATAAATAACATAGATTTAATAACAGTATAAATATCATAAAATATATACATTTATAATAAATCACTAAAAGCTTAAAAGTAAAAATGTCTAATCGTCCATATAAATACCTCCATAAATGCAGGATTCTGTAGCCAAAAAAATATATAAATAAAGTATTAAAGTATTTGTTAAAGGCACTGACTGATGAAAAAATTAACAGAAATCTGCAGTTTGGGCTACACGCACCATAAATGCAAGATTCTGTAGCAATAATAGAAACATTCTGTCCTTATTAAACTCCATATAAATCTCTGTTCAATTAAACTGATCCAAATATTATCTGAAGTACCTTCATAAACTATGTTTCTCGTTTCTTGATTCGGGGTTCAATATGAATGTTTGTTAACCAAAGTCAACTTAAAAACTAAACACAGTATAAATAGCATAGGAAAAAAACATGTGAAATGTTATACACATCTCAGAATTTAGATAGATTCAGCCTTTCATCACTAAAAGCTGAAAAGTAAAATTGTCAAATTGTCTTTTGCCTTGTGAACTCTGCATGAAAAATTAAACATAGTATAAAAAAGGGATGGGAAATGTCATACACATCAATACTAAAAAACAACGAATAAATTTTGGTTCGAATTTGACTCTTAGTGTGCTTCAAAATAGTTGAAACTCTTGAAAATAGTTGTTCTCAGATGTACGTGCTTCCAAACGTTGATGACCAGAATAACGCTTGACTATGCAGTGAAGGATATTTATATCTGGGCAGGTATGATTTATGAGTACAACAAAGAGACTCGATTGAATTTCTCTTTAAGTTAAATGTCAGATTGCAACTCTATGCATTCCATTTGACTATTTGCTAGCATTATATCTATATCGACTGTAAATAGAATAGAAAACATGCAAAAACAAAAATTGTTTATTTTCCCCGAAGTCCTGAAATCAATTTTAAATTCTTGTACTAAATCGGAAAGTAGGGCTGCGTATTTTATAACATTTTTAGAATTGTGCTTGGGAAATTAAAATAGTAGCATTAAGATTTTTATGCAGTTATAGGCATTTTAGCTAAATTTCAATAAAAATTACTTGAAATTGACCAATTTATAGAAAAAGTATGCTATTTACAGTTAAGTTTTTGTTTCTTTTTTTTTAATTTTTAAGTGCTATTTTACCATAAAGCACCAAAAAAAACCTTTAAAAAATCATTTTTTAAAACAAACAAATGGAATAGCTAAACACAAACATAGTTAACCGTAAATAAATCGCAAAACTGTGCTTAAGTTTAGACTGATTCTTTTTAGTTAAGATATACTAATTTTTATGCTTTTAAAAGTACATCGTGAATTATATAATTAAGAACAATATAAAATACAGTAACGGATTATTGCTCCTTTTAGGAAACAACAAACCAATGTTTCAAATTCAAACTTGTGTAACTACTGCCACTCGCTGCTACTGTCGTCTGATGAGCAAAAAAAAAAAAATAAATAATTCAATATTATTCTGATTTTTCACGCTAGTGGAAAAAATGCCACGCCCACTTTAGAGTCACTTGAAATAATTAAACACACACAAATATATAAATTACACAAAAGGTTTTTTTTTTTAAATTCTGTAATGTGTCTAAATCTCCACTATGGAAATATATCGGAGAATTCCATCATTTTAATAAGAAATTTCTAAAATGAAATTAGCAACAAATAACGTCTGTTTATAATCTGAAGACGATGTTAATTTCACTGAAATGTTTTAAAATATAAATTTTAGACAAGAAATATTTAACGCATTTACTACGCATTACATCGTTTCAATAAGAAATGTCTGAAATGAAAATGGCAACAGAGAACGTTTGTTTACAAAATAACACGGCGAAAATAAACGACGATCGTTAATCGAAATGTCTTAAAGTATAAAATCTGACTTGAAAGATTATTATTTTCATTTATTATTCTGGTTTAATATATAACTTGAAACTTTTTGATTTTATTTATTTTTATCTTTTCGCTCGCTGTCAGCTAACCCTAACGTGGACGCCATATTCAGAGGGATGATGCCACAAAGTGTAACAGCTTACATTTAGTTTCAAAATTGTGGTTTTTTATTAATTAAAAATCAACGGTAATTAATTTCGATTTTTGAAGTTCTTCAGACCCTCGGCTGTTTTTAAAGACGCCTGTATTTAAAATTTCACGATCGTTGCTCCTAAACTGTGGATTTCTATACAATTACAGAGATACAAACATTCATTTTTATATATTAGACTAGCTGAAAACCCACGCTTCGCTACGGAGTACATTCAAATTAAATACAACGGTCGATGTATGCAATTAATGCCAAATATATATATATATATATATATATATATATATATATATATATATATATAATAAATAAATACGACGATCAATATAGACAATTGATGCAGAAAAAAAATATATATTTATAAAAAAATTGTAAGGGATATTTTTATAGACAAAATAATGTCCAATCGTCTGCCGCATTAGCAAGAAAAAAATATTTTTTTGTCTATTTAGTTGTTATGCACGTGACGATACATTTATTGAAAGTACCAGAAAAAGAAATCACGTGATCGGCATGTAATAAATTATATTCTAAAAATGTATCTTTAAAAATTCACCAAAAATCAGAAAATAGAGGTAAAGATTCGAAAAAAATTTCGTTTTAAAGGAATTTTTATGATATTTCTCGTGATATAAATTTTATAACCCTCAATGTATTATTTTAAATGCAAACTTAAAAAAAGTTACTAAAACAGCTTAAAAATTTAATTTAAAAAAATCTAAGAAGAATTTTTCAAAAATCTTTCTTTGTGCACCACTACACAATAAGAAGAATCGCCATGCAAAATTTCAGCCCTTTAGGTCCAGCGGTTTGGTCTGTGCGTTGTATGTCAGTCAGTGAGTCAGTTACGGAACTGTTTTATATATATATACTAGCTGAAAACCCGCGCTTCGCTACGGAGTACATTGAAATTAAATACAACGGTCAATGTATGCAATTAATTCCAAAAAAAAAAAATAAATATATATATATTTATAATAAATACGACGATCAATGTATACAATTGATGTAAAAAAAACATACTTATAAAAAAACCGTAAGGGATATTTTTATAGACAAAATAAAGTCCAATCGTCTGCCGCATTAGCAAGAAAAAAATATTTTTTTGTCTATTTTTTTTTGCACGTGACGATAAATTTATTTAAAGTACCAGAAAAAGAAATCATGTGATCAGCATTTAATAAATTAAATTCTAAAAATTAATCTTTAAAAATTCACCAAAAATCAGGAAATGGAGGTAAAAATTCGAAAAAAATTTCATTTTAAAGGAATTTTTATGATCTTTCTCGTGATATAAATTTTATAACCCTCAATGTATTATTTTAAATGCAAACGTAAAAAATGTTACAAAAACAGCTTAAAAATTTAATTTTAAAAAATCTAAGAAGAATTTTTCAAAAATCTCTTTTAGTGCACCCCTGCACCATAAGAAGAATCGCCATGCAAAATTTCAGCCCTTTAGGTCCAGCGGTTTGGTCTGTGCGTTGTATGTCAGTCAGTCAGTGAATGAATGAATGAATGAATGAATGAATGAGTCAGTTACGGAACTGTTTTATATATATAGATAGATGAGATATTTGTACCACTTTTATTTATGTTATACATATATGTATATGTTCATTAACATTAAATGTATTTACTGTTATTTATATATTTGAAATTCTGAAATAAATTAAATGCTTCTAATAAACTATTTATTATTTTAGTTCTTTGCTATTGACCCCCTGGAACAGACCAAGTAAACCCGGGAAAATCCGGGTTTAAAAAAAAAAAAAAAAAACCCGTCAAACCCGAAACCCGGATTTTAAAAAAATTGCTCAAAATCGAAAACCCCAGTCAGTACCGTCACCCCTGCCAACGTACAGTAAAATGTTAACGCGCTTTATTCTTTGAAAATGATTAACCAGACGACGGCTTGTTGCCCCGTGTTAAAAGATATATAACCTTTTCTCAGAACACCGTGGCTTTCTAAGCAGGTTATTTGGAATTTTTATCGTATGATTTTAGAAAGACTGTATTTCTTAGAAGGACTTTTGTTTTATATATTCTACAAATGTATGTAATTAGTATGAGGCATGAGAAATGTGCATCTCGTTCATATGAAATGTTTGGCGTAAAGATAGAACTTTAAGTGCAAAACAGAAGAAAAAAAGTGCGAGATTTAAATGATGTTAAACTTTGTGGTAACTTACACAAAATAACATTTTTACAATATTCTGACATGTCTATTCATTTTAATACGATTAATACATGTCTTACATATAATTTTATATTAGCCGCAAAGGATTGGAAAGCAAGCTTTAAAACTTAAGTGATATTTTTTTAATGAAATATTTTAAGTTTGGAGAGGTCATGCATTGTAACAGACTAACTTTATTGATGGACGGGACCTCATGTTTTTGTAAAGATGTTTTTAGTTTTAACGTAGAATTACGTTCCGCCATAACGATCCTCCGGAAAGCAAAATTTCAGATGCTAAAACCGTCCGTCCGTACCTCGCGAGTTATAAGTTTGGCTGCTCGCCAAACCCAGTCTGTATCGCTTAGACAAGCAGTAAACAGTTAAACGGAAAAGTGCCAAAATGCGTCAAAATTTTAACATACATATATGTATATATACATATACGTACATATATATAGATGCATATTGTTACGAATTTTACGACTCTATGGTAATCTAGCCAAATATGAGAGTTATCGCCAAATTGGCGATGGATTTGGTGAGTTATTTTAGTCGCCAAATTTGTCTATATTTCGCCACATTTGGTAATATGGCGTGGAATAGTCGCCAATTTGCCGTCTAGACCTTTCTAGAAGCTTCTAGAGATATCTAGCTGGCTGACCGATAGGCGGTGCTTTAGAAGTCCATAAATATACCTGACATTGGCATTGGAACTCAGTTCAATTTCTACTGAGAACTGAATGTGTTGAAAGTGCGTTAGGCGTGTATTGTATTGAAGACTCTGGTATCCTTGTGTTTTTAGAGTTTTCTGCTGTATAGAAGACAGTTGTTACGTATTTTCTGTTTGAATTTGTGCATGCGCCTGCAGAAGTTACAGAATAATAAGTTTTATTTCGAGTGCAGTTTCTGAAGAGATTTTATTCAATCCTGACGAACCCAGGAAAACGGAACAATATATACACAGCACATACATACATATATACATACAAAAAATGTTGAGTAATCCTACAACGATGAGCAACGATAAGTAATCCTACTTTAATAACCCGCGGTAGTTTCGTTAGAAGAGACTACCTGAATTTTTTTTCTTTTGAAACTCGAAATAACGCCATCGCTATTTAAATTACGTCCATGTTGGTGTCTCTTTTTGGAAAGCTATTTGACAAATGCGACGTACAAAACAATAAATTTTTATGTACCCCGACATTTATCTTCCCAAAAAAGAATAAAAGGTATGAAATTATAGTTATTACATGATGTATTTCGAAGAGATCAAGCTCCGTCTAATTATGTATATCCTATTTATTAAATTAGTGTCACTTACTGAGACGACCGTTTGGCTTAAGTAATTTGACAGTGATTTATCACCTATTCCGTACACATCCTTTGCTCCGTCGCAACAAATCTTTATTTCGTTATAAACGGATCAAACACGTACACATAAGGAACACATTTTTCCTTAAAAAAAAAAAAAACTCATTATAAACGGGCGAGATGCAGCACTGCGCGAGATATAAAAGGACCTCATAAAAGATCAGGACCTAATAAATTTAATGGGATATAAAAGTAAACCAATTTATAAATAGACTGCCATATATTGATAGATGCCTTCAAAAAGCCCCTAGTTGTCACGAATTAAAAATGATGTTTGATCTCGGCGGCATGAGAACGGACCATCGATCACCACGGAGAGACTCTGAAGGATTAATTAATGACGGAATGGCCTTGACTGACACAGGACGAAGCAAGTTATGAATTAATTTTTGAACCTCACATCTGTATGGATATAGGCAGGTACAAAAGATTATTTTTCAGCGAATGCTTCCCCGGCGAATGTTGAATGGATAAATACTGAATAAAAATGAATCGATAAAAAGCTTTGGGGGGAGACTTTCATTGGTTTCCTATAAATGAGCCATTTACGAGCACTGATATATAAAAAAAACCCGCTCCTTTTCATCTCTTTTAAAAGTATCTTTTCAAGTTTGGAATGAATAAACGCGGAAGCTTAGGATGGATTCAGGACATTATCACTTTATGCACTTCACATATTAATAATAACCGGGAGTGCAATTCTTTGCTTTTGTGAAGGATTATTTATTAATTTTTATTGCCTTTATGGGATGCATTTTAATGAAGGCGAAAATTCTTTTATTTGCATTTTTAAGAAATGGGTCTCAATTGGTTTTACAGAAACAGCGTTGGGAGGACGCTGTGGTAAAAACGTATTTATTATATATTTCGTTAGTTTTGAGTGAAATCGCTACTTAATTAGATAAAAGTAAAAATCCTGATATATGATAGGGGTGAGCAAACAGTTGTTTGCGGGCGGATGGCATCACCGAAGGCAGTGTTTCCGTTACTTTCAAAGCTTACAGACCTCTTCTATAAAAGAAATGTTTTCATGGATCTCCTGTTTTTAGTTGTTAGCTTTAAGACTACGTTAAGGAGCCGTTCTTTTCAAAAACTGTCTTTGCGA
This sequence comes from Dolomedes plantarius, assembly GCA_907164885.2. Taxonomy (NCBI): domain Eukaryota; kingdom Metazoa; phylum Arthropoda; class Arachnida; order Araneae; family Dolomedidae; genus Dolomedes; species Dolomedes plantarius. The sequence continues at coordinate 6,768,377 of OU015497.1, read as the reverse complement.
AAATTTCTGTCTTATTTTTCGAAGAAATGTAGAGCCAAAATGTGAAAATGAGGAAAAAATAGACCATAAATGTGCAACCTCTTAGAGAATTGAGGATTTTTTTTTGTCGAAATTGAGCAAATTTTTTACATAAACGGCTCTAACTTTGCAAAAAAATGTTGCGTATATATATTTAATTTCTTTTGATCATATGTACGTAAAACACTCGTGAGTGTAAGGACCTAAAAGCTAATCGATATTTTGAAATTTAAAAGAAATACAGGTGATTATATGCATTTACGTGTAAAATTTGAATAATTTTTCGTGCGACTTTTTATTATTACCATGTTTTTCTTAACTCGCTTTCTTGTTTGTTTGTTTGTTTGTTTGTGTGTGTGTTTGTCCGGTACAAATCTTGCAATCGATTTTTAACTAACTTCCCGACTAGCTACACATTTGAAACTTTTAGAATAGCTCAGAACACGATGACAATGCCTTATTTTAATACTTTTACCCATCTTTAAGCAGATTTTAATTCATTTTCATTTAATTTTGTTTTGTAGACTGGTGCAGCCATCTATCGGCCGGGACGGGAACGAAAAGTTAACCGGAAGTTAACTTCCAATTAACTTCATTTTCTTTCAAGTTGATGGGATAATTCATCCAAAAAATTTAAAAAAAGTATTTATTAATACATAGAATTGTCAAGTTTATATAATTCAACAGAAAATTTAAAAACATGGTATATAAAAAGTTCTTTTTATCTTGTAATTATTATAAATGCAGCTATAAATCAACAAATAATAGACGTAGAGCAAAATCTGTAGTTCATTACATTCTTAGTATTTTGAAAAACCTACCTGAAAAAGTTTCATAGACATATCAGGATTGTATTTTGGGTTATCATTGTGATAACCCAATGGATGTTTACATTTTTGACGAAAAACAAGTTCTTCAGAAAATACAAAGTTTTTACTTGTATTGAAATGGTCAGCTTTTGCTCTTCTTTAAATCGCTCTCATTTCATTTCTAATGATCGTACAGAAAAAATAGAAACGTATTCAGAAAAAAATTTACATTCTTCAAGAAACAGAAATTTTTTTTTTCGGAATTTTCCTCCAAATCGAAGTTTTAAACGTAGTCGGATACCTTAAGTCAATTATTAATACAGCCCGATGTTAGTAAGCCATTTTAGAAATGATTTTACTCTTATTTAAGTATTACCGCTTTTATAATATCAATATAGCAACTTTTGTAAAGTCATAGAAAAATGATTTTCCTATAATGTTTCACGGGTCTTATATTTTATAGCAAGTTGTACAGAACCATCACAATCATAAGTTGTACATAATATAAAGTACGTATAAGTCATACACAAGTGTCAGCTGTATATAGAAGAAACGATCACTTTAGGAATTTTTTTTACGTGAATAGATAACCATTTCTCGTTGATAATCAGCAATTAGTCTTATCAAGAATTGTTTGAGGGGCCCTCTTATAAGAGTCCCAATAAATTTATCCTATTCAAAAGTTATCAGAATTTTAATATTGTAATTTTTCTACTTTCCTTTAAATGAAAGGGTACATAGTTCATCTTTAAAGGATTAGGAATTAAAGGATTAGGTTTTAGGAAACCCCTCATAAATCTGTGGCTATTATGTGATTTCGGATAGGGTGGGCGAACTACAGTTCTTATAACCTCCGCCCATTAACTTTTCGAAATAACTTCGCTGGATATACAAATTGTTATTGACAGATGAAAAATAAGCCTTCAGGCAAAACACTGTTGGAAATACCAATCGGAGATATTTATGCTAAAGCGTGGATGACAAAACACAGAACATTGTTGTCGTTTGCATAATTAACACAAATTATAACAGTATACCTCCTTTAACCTTTCAGCGGTCGCAAACGGGTATAGAGCGCAACATTTTCGTAATTTTCAATGGTTTGTTTTTACATGCAAGGGTTGAATGTTCTAAGCAGTTTCTATTTATAGCAACACCCTTCCTAATGCAGGTATGATTTTCTGACCCTTCTATTCCTTTTCCTTCATTGTTAGTCGTGATTTAACAGTGGTAAACCAGCGATTATACTGGATGACAATACGACAAAAGCAGGAGTTGATGTAATCGATCCAATGTGCAGCTATTACACGGTATCCCGCGTATCACGAAGATGGACTCTCTCATTGTTTTTTTTTTTTAGGTTTTTGGACATAGTAGGATTCCACTCACAAGTTGTCCTTAGATCCGATAAACCGGACAGTTTTGAAAATAAGGCGATTGTATCTGCCTTCTTTGGCCTTTAATTATAAATATATCTCAATATTATCAATATTTTATATCTTGTCATAAAAAGCTGAATTATTAGTTTCAATTTGGAAAAAAAAAAGTTTATTACAAAAGGAATAATCAAGGTTGAAAGAGACGTTGCACTTTGTGCCACACGCGCCTGCTGGTGTTAAAAAAAATTGGCGTGCTTGATGAATTAATTTGGCTGAATTAATTGGCACGCCTGCTGATAAATTTAATTATAAATATCTCAATATTATCGACATTATATATCTTGTCATAAAAAGCTGAATTATTAGTTTCAATTTGGAAAAAAAAAGTTTATTACAAAAGGAATAATCAAGGTTGAAAGAAATGTTTCGCTTTTTACCACACGCGCCTGCTGGTGGTAAAAAAAAATGGCGCGCCTGCTGAAGGGTTAAGCATGACTTCATAATCTTTTGCTTATCCGTTAAAATAGTCTAGGAATCAGTGAGGTTAAGGCCTGTTTCAGACGAGGTGGTTAGCTGATTCAACTAGTTGAACGGGCGGCTGTCAAGGAGTGCAGCCACATAACAAAAGGTGGGGGATCGGCCGAACCCCTTCACACGCAGTCAACTCGTCCGCCCAGGCGGTTTGCAAGCATGCACAAGTTTCGCTAACGTGGCCTTGACAGCCGCCCTTTAAACTAGTTGAATCAACTAACTGCCTCGTCTGAATCCAATGCCTATTGGAAGTCGCTGTAGGTTGGCCGGCTGAGAGCGCTAATGTCATTTTCTTTTTCTGCTACACCAGGACTCTTTAGACCGGGAACTACTACCTAAAGCCGAAAAGCTACAAACGTCCATGCCTATAGTGGGACTTGAACAACCCACAGACTCTGGTACTGAATGCCGTCGCCCAGCGAAGTCACTGTAGTAGCTTAGACGTGATCAATAGAAGAGAGTCGTTACAACGTGAGTAGTCAATTTCAGTTAAGTTTTGAGTAATTAATTAATTTGGAAATATGAAGACGAGTTTACCTTCAAAGCATTTGCGGTTATTAATAGAGCTTGTGTTTTTTATTTTGGAAGAAGCCTTTTTACGTGATATACCCCTGGAAGTCTGGAAAGATAGATTAAATCGGTGAATCGAATTGAAAGTTCCAATTTGTGAAGATTTATTTTAATGTAAATGATGCTGGTTTTGTTGAACTACTTTAAAAAAGTACAGATTGCACGCTATTCTTCCGCTAATGAAGCAGAAATGGTACTTATAGTATGCCAGTGTAAATTCTCTCCGGGGGGGGGGCTATGCCATTGTTTTTTATTCAATTAAAATAACTTTTTAGTGAATTCAACTGAAAAAATGTGTCAATATTTATTGACTATGAAACTGTAGAGCAGTGATGAATGTTAAAGTAAAATGTCTCATTCAAAGCGCAAGCTCAGTTCGTTGGAAATCTACCGCCTATATTAGGCGGTAAATGAAGATCGCGGTTATTCACTACATGCAGTACAGCCATTCTAAACGTCCCTTTTGACATTACTGTCCCCCCAAAGGAATAAAGCAATTTTATTTAAGCAAGAGTTTTTTTTAAAATTGTTATTGTTTTATAATTTTAATTCAATAAGGTTGTTGCATTGCTATTCTTGAGGCTTTGTACCCAGTGGCGTAGCGAGCATAACTGGCGCCCGGGGCACGATACCTTTGTGGAGCCCCCCCCCCCCCGCAAAACATATACTAATATAATATATAGACCTTATATTGGTGCCCCCCCGAAAAACATATATAAATATAATATATAGACCTTATATTGGCGCCCCTCTGCAAGTGGCGCCCGGGGCATGATAGACCCCCTTGCCCCCCCCCCTCGCTACGCCACTGTTTGTACCATTCTGTTCTTGCTTCGACACACCATTGACAGAGGGATGGATGTTTCGTTAATGTTCTCTATTTCTTACAAAATCCTTACAGATTTCGCTTTTGTTAAATAACATATGTAGTTGAAATTAAATCATGGAAAATGCATTTTAGTGGGTAGGGGAGGGGGGGGGGAGGACTCGAAGAAGGTTGGGAAACATTATTTTAAGGCAGGGGTGGGCATTAGGTCGATCACGATCGACCGGTGGACCACCAAGACATTTTGGGGTGACCGCCTTTACTAAGACCTAAGACGCGCATACTAAAAGAAACAGATTTGTCGATCACCGACGCCATAGACACCGAGTTCTTTTTATTGCAGTTATGTAGTTATAATAAATATTGTAGAATTTTTTTTAGCTCGCCACACCTACGCCACTGGGTGGACCGCAACACCTTGAAAAAATTAGAAGTAGCCCGTACCCTGGAAAATTATGCCCACCCCTGCCTTAAGGGAAAAAAGTGCTGCATGGTTTAATGCAATGATTCTCAACTTCTTTTTCGTCACTTTTAATAATTAAAAAATTTGGTGGCACACAAACAATAAAATAAATTTAAAAGAATTTTACTTGGATAATTGACTGATGTACCTTAATATATTTTGCAAAAATAGCATACGAAATAATTCGGAGTGGCGACACATTAAAGTACAGTGGTTGAGAATCACTGGTTTAATGAATAACTTCTTTCGACATAATCGACAGAATATTATAAAATGCTATCTTTACGTTTATTTCCTTATTTTCACCAAGAATATTAAGATGGAAAAAAATCAATCAATCTGACTGCATGGGGTATTCAATACTGTCAGTCGTATAATTAAGTAAGCATGGATGTTGGTGAAACGATTATGAAGGAAAGTCATAATCAATCACATGACAGAATATCTGAGAGATCAATTACTGACATAATGGACTGCCCTCTTGCATGATGACACAAGCAATAAGTTGTGAAATTTATAAAGAAATGAACAGATTAACGTGCTGCGTAAAGATGCTAGTGACTGAAACTATTCTCGTAAACTATTCTGCGTAAAGATGCTAGTGGAAACTACGGTGGAATCTCGATCAATCGTTTTCGAAGTGACCGACTGAACTAAACGATGGATGCGTGAAAACGATAGATGCGGGAACATACAAAAAAGTATTAACATACCTTAAAGTTTGATATCCCTAAAATATATTTACTCACATACATAAATGCATACATACCCGTAGTGTAACTGAAGATAAAATTACAAAGTTGTACTGGAATCCAAGATAATAATAATAAAAAAAGAAATACACGTAGATACACAGGAATTTTGATTCAAATAAAAGTACTTAATCGTCGTTTGTTTTTTGGCGGTTTTCTCTCCACAAGTAAACTATTTTTTTTTTGTTGCAAATTGCATTCTTTTCGGTATCTGTTATTGTGCGAGAGTATACAGAAGCGGCAGCCGTGAATAGTTTGTAACTAGAACCATTACATTGCACTGGATGGGTTCCGACATAACACCACAAGGAAGTTCTGCTTCCGGGTGAAACACTCATCGACCAGTGTAGAACTGCTGTAATCAGACACTTCTCACACACTAGACCAAACACCAGGGCACCTCCATCCCAAGGCCAACAAAAAAGCTGACTGTCAGCCATTGCTGATAAGAACAGGAATCTTGAATAGTCGGTGAATTTGGAATGAGTTGCCGAAAATAGGGTACTCCAGGGGCTAAAGAATTAAGGAACACCCATGACGAACAAATAATGGGAGTGGTACAACAAAGCGAAACCAGGCTAAACAAGAGAGAACAAAAATACGAGACCGTGCATCTCAACTGTTCTGCTCATTGTTTAATTAGAGCGTCATTCTAGCTCAATTCAGACATTTATATTTCAGGTTCAGTTCGATCAAAACGATCGATCCAATAAATTAATGTAAAGCTGCGATATTCTGAACGAATATTGCGGGAAAACGATGGATCGAGGAACGATCCATGCGGTCTGTTTTTGCTTGTTTTCTATGGAATTTATTCGGAACTGGGTGAAATAAACGATACATACGGGAAAACGATCGTTCGGGGAACGATCGATCGAGATTCCACTGTATTAAAAAAATGGTGTGAATTCCTCAGTGTACAAAACAGTGAAAGTACAAAAGAATTAATGGTTTTGCTTTTTGTACTACTTAGAAGCGTAAAGAAAAATTCATTATTTTATTAAAACATCTTTTACAAGGCCTACATAGATAAAAGTAAGATATTGAAAGTTTGGCGAGATAATGGGCCAAATAAATTTTGTATTAGAATGATATGAGAAAAAAATCAGGCTGAAATAACATTCAAATTATAACAATATTGAGCTAAATTAAATTACTTAAATGAACGAAAATAAAATAGTTTGTAACTCAGTCATCAGTAGTCTTATGGAAAAATTCTATTCTTATAAGTGCATTTTATTAAGAATGCTGCAGAAAATAAGTGTCTGATGGCATTAAAAACGCCCTTTAATTTCCTTACAACCTCGTAATGATAATTCCAATTTTATTTTTCATAATACAAACTCAGAGGTTATGAGATATTAAAATCGCGATTTTTAATATTTTCAGCTAATGAAATTTTTTTTTATACATCAAAGTACAATGCATAGGCTAATTATTATATGTAAAAGCAAAGCTCTATAAACACACTAAATATACCCAATATATATTAAATTACTTTAATGGTAATAGTGAACATTTTTTTGCATTTACATACGGCATAATTTGTTGAAATATATTGTGCTTTTGTAGAGAGTTAAGTCAAACAAAAAGACCTCATGTCTCTGAATATATTTAGTTATTAAGAACAACTCATCTTGCATTTAAACTGGGACATTTTGCCGCTGCACTTGATTAGAATTTCATGACGTATATTACAGGATTTGCCTCTCATTCCTTAAATTTTTTACACACTGAAGGCCCTTGCTATTCTCCCCTACATACAATATATCATCTCTTGTAAAGCAGAACAAGAATTTTCACTTTTTTTTATTTTACAGAGCTTGCTCAAAATGGTGAAATTTTTATAACGAGTAGCGATAAAAAAATAATTTTAAATTAAAGTTACATTTTTAACGTCTAAATGAGCTATGGTTTGAAGAAGAACCGCCTAAAATGACGAAGATGCAACCTTGTGCGAACTATTCACAGATAGCGTAATTGAAGATGTAATGACTTACCAACTGGAGTTAACCTCTAAGGCAAAAATAAGCTAAAAACAGAAATTAATTTTCTTAAAGTACGAGAGCTGTATATACAGGGTGTCCAGAATTAAACGTCCCTACTTTAAAGTTGTCTACAGTGGAAACACTACAGTTCAGAAAGATATCAAATTTTGTGTAGGACATATTGAAGGGATGAGAATTTGTTTGAGCGAATAAAAAAATAGTTCAAAATTTCACCACCAGAGGGAGTTTTTTGATGAATTACACATTTAGCCAACATTTGCTAAAGTTAAAAATATTTATTACAACAAGACACGTTCAACATGACGGCCATAATTTTCAGTTACCATTTGAAATCGTAAGATAGCATGTTCTACAGTTGACCGCAGTGTGTCCGGAGAAATTGCTGAGAACAGGTCGTGAAATGCTGTCTTTCAGATCAGGTATAGTTCTTGGTTTATCAAGACTGACTAGATGTTTCACATGCCCCCAAAAGCCAAAAGTCGCATGGGTTGGGGGTCTGGGGAAAACAATTTTTCTAACAAAGCTCGATCTGGTAATCGTAACGATGACATTCTGATTAGCAATAGCAAGCACGCTGAAAACAAGATCTCCATGAAAGTTTCAAGGTTTTATAACAGCTTCTGCTCTACGTCCACAAAATTAATTTGCATATTTGTTCCTTCTTCGTTCCTTCAAATCTTTTGTCTGAAAATTATGTAGTTATCTAACAAGTTTCCGATCGACTTCGCAATCACTTTAAAGATGGTAAAATTTAATGAGTATGAGTTATTGTGTTAGGGTGATCTATGGATAAAAAGATGGTGAAATCTTAAGTAAAGAACCAGTCGTAAATGTGTAATTCATCAAAAAACGCCCTCTGGTGGTGAAATTTTGAACTATTTTTTTATTCGCTCAAACAAATTCCCATCCCTTCAATATGTCCTACACAACATTTCATAACTTTCTGAACAATAGTTTCGACTGCAGACAACTTTAAAGTCGGGACGTTTAATTCTGGACACCCTGTATATTGAAGGTATATTGATACTTTTATTTTTTTCCCTCAAGTCTACGTGGAGAAAATGCAACGGGAAAAGCTGAAAAAAAGACTGTAGGATAAAAAAAAGTTTACGCGAATAATTTTATCCGGCAATATAAATATTCAATTTTCCATTTACATTCGGGAAAAGTAATCTTTTCATCTCTTTTAAAACAAAGTCATTTTTGTTTAGGAAGAATAAAACCTGAGGATTTGGATGTGATAAACATTATTAATAATGTTCTCTTTGAGATCTGATAATAATAGAAATTGCATATAATAGTAATTTGAAAGAATTAATGGTTTTACTTTTATTTCTTCTGAATATTTTTTTTTGATGAACGTTGTTAAGTTTTATTTATAAAACTGACTGATATTTCCCTTAAGACAATAAAAAATATTTGCCTGTAAGTAAGTTTTATTTAAAAGGCTCAACGATAACCGATTTTGTTTAATTTTTTTCCTCCCCCCCCTCTCCTCTCCCCCGCTCTCTCTCTCTCTCTCTCTTTTTTTTTTTTTTTTTTTTTTTTTTTTTTTAAATAACTACCCCCTCTGCTCCCACCCTCTTCATAATTTTTTTTTCAATTTTTTCTCAATTTTTTTTGTTTAATTTTTTTTCCTCCCCCCCTCTCCTCCCCCCCGCTCTTCTATTATTATTTTTTACTACCCCCTCTGCTCCCCCCCTCTTCAAAATTTTTTTTTCAATTTTTTCTCAATTTTTTGTTTAATTTTTTTTCTTCCCCCCCTCTCCTCCCTCCGCTCTTCTATTTTTTCTTACCCCCTCTGTTCCCCCCCCCCCCTCTTCAAAATTTTTTTTTCAATTTTTTCTCAATTTTTTTGTTTAATTTTTTTAAAGTTTTATTTAAAAGGCTCAACGATAACCGATTTCTCAGTGAGCTTGTTTTGCATAAATAATTTGTTTTTAAAGAACCATTGGTTTGCAGGATGTTTGCTTCAGAAAGTCACTTTAACCCTTCAGCGGGCGCGCCAATTTTTGGAACACCAGCAGGCTCGTGTGGAACAAAGCGCAACGTCTCTTTCAACCTTGATTATTCCTTTTGTAATAAACTCTTTTTTTTTTCCAAATTGAAAATAATAATTCAGCGTTTTATGACAACATATAAAATGTTGATAATATTGAGATATATTTATAATGAAAGGCCAAAGAATGCAGATACAATCGCCTTATTTCAAATCTGTCCGGTTTATTGGATCTGAGGACAACTTGCGAATGGATTCCTGTTATGTCCCAAAAACCTAAAATACAATGAGAGAGTCCATCTTCATGAAATGAGGGTTACCGTGTACTAGCAGTACATTTGATCGACCACATCAACTCCTGCTTTTGTCGTATTGTAATCCAGTATAATCGCTGGTTTACCACGGTTAAAGCACGACTAACAATGAATGGAAAGGTAAAAAAAAATCAGACCTGCATAAGAAAGGGTGTAGCTATCAATAGAAACTGCTTAGATCATTCAAACCTTACATGTAAAAGCAAACCATTAAGAATTACGAAAATGTTGCACTCTGAACACGGGCGCGACCGCTGCAGTGCAAGTAATTGCGGAAAATGCCGAGGAGTTATAAAAAGTTGGCTAAATGCATTCATACTGTTATTGGAGAATGTTTTGTTAGCTGGAAACAAATGGTAACCTGTTTGTGAGAATTCGTGAGAATTTGAGTGAATATGTGAGAGCAAGTTTCAGAGCATATACTGTTTTTAATAATATTTTATTTTGAGCGATACTGCACAAATACCCGTATCTGCATTCTTTGCTACTAGAAGGTAACCCGTCATTTTGACGTCACAATACTAATAATGACGTCATAATGGAAAAAGTATATGAAAGTTAAAAAATATCCCGAATTATCTAACAATATTGCATTTAATCCGCACCTTGTAAAAGCAAACCCTTTCATTATTTTTTATTTATTTAGTTTTTCGTGCGATTGGAGTAGTAGACTGCCATCCAGTTTTTTACGGCTCACTACGCGATATGAATACTTGAGCTACTTGATTCATTCACATTCAAGTTTGCTTACTTTCAGAATTCATCGCAAAAGTAAACAGATTTTTACAAACTGTTAAATATACAGCTAAAATCATCCAATTTTTTTTAGTTCTGAATGTTTTATAGAAAAATAGGCTGAACAAACGTGATTTGATGGAGAAGATATTAGTTTTTAGGTAAGAAAAAATTCTGATCCACATCTCAAATTGAAATTAAGCCTAACCGGCCGTTTGTTTACTGAGGGCTTCAATTGAAAGATGAGTACAGCCCGGAAGTGTTATACAGAGACAACGGCTATTATATATATAAATTAGATGAAGATTTGCTTATCCGAAGTACCCATGTCTTATTCTTTGGCTGCCCGTGTTCGATGACTTTCAACTGTCAGATTCCACTCTCTGATTCTCCACTTAAAAACAGAGCGGCTATAGTAAACATGCGAAATAAATTGACAAGCTTTTTCACGATATTCAAAGGGAGGTATGATACAAACGGATGGAAAAAATGGGCTAGCCGATTTTGGAAATTTCAGATCGTTGTTATAATAATAATATAAGAGGGATGAAAGAGAAGCGACTGCCGGACTGACGTAAAGCACCGTGCCAAAAGATTGTAGAATTTTGTTGGAGGAAGTTCTTTCTCTAAAATGATGAATCTCGTCGTGTGTCATAAAGCAACATACTTCCACGCTAAGTCATCTACACCAATGCAACCAACTAGAATCTGCCTGGTTGAGGGTGAAAACTTTTGCAGTCATCCCAATTCTAATCTTGTTCTTCGTGGCTTTGGATGTATCATAAATGCCAAGCAGAGAGTTTCTATTGAATATTTTGCTCTTCATAATAGCGAGAATTCATATTTCATGTCCTAAGATATATGAGTATTACCACAAATTATTGTGTTAAAATGTCCATAGGGGCAAGTTTTATGAAATATTTAACTATTCAGTAAGTTTTTTTTTATCTGTTCTAACTAACTCATTGCGAAACAGTCCAAATTGTTTTTCAGCACTGTGGACCAAGGCATGCAGTGTCCATCTTCGTTTTCGTGACCGTGGGCTTGGGGTGCAATGCAGCATGCGTCTCGGTCAGATGGTCAACCTGACGCGGGACCCCCAGAGTTAGTTCCCAAGCATGCTTGGTCCTCATTTTATCGACCCACTCAAGGGATGAAAGGCATGAGTCGACCTTGCCTAGTCGCAGGGTCGAACCCTGGACCTATGGCGTAGCAGCTTGACGATTTTAACCACTTCGCCAACGGGCGTCTTTTTTTAAAAATCTCTTCAGTGTGATAAAAACAACAGTATCTACATTCAAAAATCCTAAATTACTCCCATTTGTAGGGATAATTTTGTAAAATCATGAGTTTTGAAAACCTCAATCTCTTTCACAGAGAAATTTTGTTCATCCTCACTGAGTTTCTATCAAGAAGAATTGGATTTTAGATATAGCATAGACACTGCAATTCACTCCCCTTAATTGCACGATTCGTAAAAGAATGAAAAGCTTACCCCAAAACAGTATACAAGAGTGAATTTTACTGGAAAGCATTCCCAGATGAATGGAAGTTGGGATACAACCAAATGCGGATCTGTTTGATGCGAATTTATTTCCCATTAGGGACAAACACAGATGGATATATGTTTCGAGGCTTTAGATTTCAGGCAGCGTAACCCCTGGACAAAATTATAAACGCTTGAACATCACGCATAAAACTGAATTTTGGGTCATTACAGCTTCACTTTCTATTTTGTTTGAATATATCAACACAGCACGTTATGGATAAAAAGTATTATAGTAAATGTGCAAACGTAGATTATCTTTGGGTTTCAATCAGACTGCACGGCTCTAACTTTGGAGGAAGACCAAAAACGATTTTTTCCAAAATACCTACTCTCCTAACAAAAAATAAAATCATTTACTAGGCTGAATGGCAGTCTTACAATAGATTTGAGAAGATTGGTTTGGTCGTCGTTTATCTTTTTGCAACACAAGAACTGAAAATATGCTTAATAAAGAACACATAAGGTTTATATATATATATTATTTCGGTGTTAGAAAATGTGTCTTTGAGATATCTTCGTTTGGAAGTAAATAATGTTTTCCTACGGAAAAAACGTCAATCATCTATAATGTTTTGACTTCATTTTAACGTTACAGTTATCCAATTTTTATAACAAAGTGATTGCACTAAAATACTATATATAAATGTAAAGATTTTGGGAATCGGGAACCTTATAAAAGGACTTTGCTTTGTAGAAATGCAATTTTCCCCCTTTTAAATTACACAGATATCTATATATTTAAGTTGCTAAGCCGACTATTTGGGCAGTCCGTGAGAGAAAACTAATGCATCCATTTACTTCATTTTAGTCTTAAACGAAAGACTGTAATCTGTAGATTTGTCAAATTTGGTTTTTATAACCGCAATTCCTACTAATAAGCGATAATTTACAGTTAAAAATAGCTTACTGTGCATGCTCAGTGGATGTTTAAATCTGGCTTTTGAAACAAATTGTTTTTGCGCATGCTCAGTGACATGTTTTAATGATAAACACGTTTATTCCGAAGAGTCTCTCTAGATCTCTCTCCGCCATTTTTATTTTTATGATAATTATGTTTGTGAAATATAAGATTAAACCTGATGGAAATTGTTTATTTCGCGCTGTTTGATTAGCGATAATTTACAATTAAAAAATCGCTTTCTGAGCATGCTCATTGTCATTTTTAAATCTGGCTTTAGATACTCTCTAAGCACGCGGCCACTTGAACACATTAGTTAGTTTCAGCTCATTATTATGATATTCCACATTTGGCAATGATGTGTTGAGTATAATTCGTGTATTAGTACATTTATTTACTATCTAGCCGTCATGTTTTGACGGGTACCAACTAGTTAGTAATAAATAATCTTGGGGTTGTGGAAATTGTAATTAACCTTTAAATTTTTCCATAACTACATGATACGTTTGCCATATGCATTATATATTTCTATATATATATTTGCAAAAAAAAACAGTGTCTTTAATCTTTAGCTAGATTTTACAAACATTTATTGTTCTTCATATTCTCCATCATTCACGTGTTTCATGTTTAAGGTGACAAGGGACCTTCCACGATCATTTTTTATTTTTATTTTTATTTTATTTTCAGTATTTACTCTTTATACAACATGAGAATATTACAACAATTTCATACCTTTTTTACTATATTGAAGACTTTTAGAGTTCAAAAATAGGTATTTTGTGGAACAATAAAAGTTGTGTTTCAAAAAATTATTCAAAATGCTGGAAATTTTCAAAATGCTCCATGCACATTCATTTTCTTTTGATTTCTTCAAGATTTCTCGGGATTTTTAAGTGAAGAGTTTTTCATAAAACTGTGCACAAATCTTTGAAAACTCAAATATTTTTTAAATTTATAGACCGTGAAATAAAGTAAAAAATAAAAAAAAATAGCAGGCAGATGGAAAAAAACTATTTATGACTTTTGATTCATAAAAAAATTACAAAAAATAAAATTCAATGCACAGTTATATTTATGTACACTGCTGGCCACTGTAAATTCAACACCCTGAAGGAAACATGCAAATAACATGAAATTTACAACATGCATTAGTGGAGGTGAGATATGCAAATGATTAGAATTTCAGCGCAGACGCACATCACGCGCGCTTGTGGCGCCACTTCAATGCCCTATTTAAGGATTGGAGATTTCGACGATTTCAAGTTCGGCAATTGTGTTTTTCTTGTGGTTTTTTCAAAAAAACGATCAATTATGCCACGTCGAAAACAGCGATCATCTTTTGATCAAGTATCCGAGTTCGAAAGAGGAAGGATAGTGGCCTACCGAGATTGTGGATTATCTTTCAAGGAAATCGGTAGTCGTGTTGGACGAAACCAAACAACTGTAATGCGGGTATGTGATCGTTGGATGCAGGAGGGTACGACGGACCGGCGTGTTCGATCGCATCCACCTCAGCGCACCACTTCACGTGATGACAGGCAAATTGTGCGCACGGCAGTGACGAATCGCTCAGTCACATCACGAACCATAGCACAGCACATGCAGTCTGTAACGCATCATCCAGTGTCTGCGCGTACCATTCGACGCCGTTTACATCAGAGTGGGATGTACGCAAGACGTCCATTGCTTTGTCTACCCTGGACGCAGAACCACAGACGTCTCCGCCGCCAATGGTGCGATGACAGAAGGATGTGGACGGCGGAATGGAATGAAATTGTCTTTACTGACGAGTCACGCTTCTGTCTGCAACACCACGATGGTCGCATTCGAGTCTGGAGACACCGTAAAAAGAGGATGCTGAACAGCTGCGTTATGCAACGCCACACTGGTCCTGCACCGGGTATTATGGTATGGGGCGGTATTGGATATCACTCTCGCACACCTCTAGTACGCATTGCCGGTACTTTAAACAGCCAGCGCTACATCTCCGAGGTTTGGAGCCAGTTGTCCTTCCTTACCTTCAGGGCTTGCCCACAGCCATATTTCAACAGGATAATGCGCGACCACACGTGGCACGCATTGTCCAACGGTTCTTCGTCAATCGCCAGATTGAATTGCTTCCCTGGCCGCCTCGCTCTCCGGATCTTTCGCCGATAGAAAACATGTGGTCCATGGTTGCTCTACGATTGACTCAGATTCCATCCCCAGCCGCCACAGCAGATCAACTTTGGCAACGTGTGGAAGCTGCTTGGTCTGCTGTACCCCAAGAACTCATCTAAAGTCTCTTTGAATCAATGCCGAGGCGTGTGGCAGCGGTGATCTCCAACAATGGCGGCTACTCTGGCTACTGATTTTGGCAGGAACCACACTTCACAGAAGTCTATAAATTTAATCATTTGATACTTGGTCAACATGTTATCTACAAAAAAATTTTGTTGTGATATATCTTGTCTTTCTTGGTGTTGCAATTTGGGTGGCCAGCAGTGTATGTATGGTAAACGTACATTAAAAAATTTAAGGTTTTCAAGTGACATAGAATGCACTTGGAGCATTTTGAAAAATGCTAGAATTTTTGTAAATTTTTTTGAAAGACAAGCATTTTTCTGCCAAAATATGCTTTTTTTTAATTCTAAGGGTCTTCGATGTAGTAAAAAAGAATATTTTTTATTCTGATTATGTCTTATAGAGTTAAAAATTGAAAATTAAAAAATGCCAGGTTGAAGGTCCATTGTCCCCTTAAGAAACATGTATTTGTGGTTCATAACAAATTTTAAAAATTTCCATATTTTATATGAAAAAAAAAAGTTTTTATAGAAAGAAAATTATGGCCGATGTTGACAGCTTCAAAGTTAATAAGCCGTTTCGAGTGAAGAGGAAAATAAGATCAAATACTAACTTACGTGTTAGAACAGAGTAACCTGATAGGAAAACAAATGGAGAGATTGGTACTACCCATTTTTGGCTGTAAGACATCCGCCGAGGCGTGTTGTCACGAGAAATGCAGAGCGAGGCCACTTAAAAGTCAAATTAGCGTTCGAAACAGCTCCAACTCGACTTCACACAAGCGGCGCAAATTAACTAAAATGTCTCCAGATCATTTGAAACTTGTTAACTGCTGTGCCGCACGCATCACAAACTTTCGACTGTTAATAACAAAATTTGGACCGGGGAACAAACAATTGTAACTCTAAATGAATGAATCTGCTTCAAAGGGAAATGAAGAACTCGCACGAGAGGCGAAGATAATTTAAACAATCGACTGACACTGAAACACGTAATTGGCCATTTTGGGGGAAATGTTTGAATACACAGGTGGAAAGAGATGCAGGAAATACCAAAAAAAAAATTTGATGCCAGAGATCATTGTATATTTCAATGTATCGCATAATTTATTTTTAAAAATAATTTGTGTTATATACTTGATTATGTATGTCTGTTTTTTCATATGTTGCCAAGGAAATGAATTATTACTAGTTGGTACCCGTCAAAAAATGACGGCTAGATAGTAAATAAATGTACTAATACACGAATTATACTCGACACATCATTACCGAAATCATAATAATGCTCAGAAACAAATTAATGTGTTTAAGCGGCCTCGTGCTTAGTGAGTATCTAAAGCCAGATTTAAAAATGTCACTGAGCATGCGCAGAAAGTAAATTTTTAATTGTAAATTATCGTTAATTAACCAGCGTGAAATAAGCAATTTTCATCAGGTTAAATCTTATATTTCACAAACATAATTATCATAAAAATAAAAATGGCAGAGAGAGATCTAGAGAGACTCCTCGGCATTGAAACATGTCACTGAGCATGCGCAGAAACAGCGAGTTTCTAAAGCCAGATTGAGACATGCCGCTGAGCATGCGCAGAAATCAAATTTTAATTGTAAATTATAGCTCGTTAATAAAAACTGCAGTTACAAAAACCAAATTTGACAAATCTACAGATTAAAATCTTTTGTTTAAGACCAAAATGAAGTAAATTAATGCAGTAGTTTTCTCTCACGGACTGCCCAAAAAGTCGGCTTAGCAACTTAAATATATAGATTATTTTTTTTTTTTTGGGGGGGGGGAAGGAAAACTAAGCAGACTTTCAAAACGTACTTTATATCAATATTGCGAGTTTATTAAACAGGTACTTTTATACTGAATATATATTTCGTATTATTGCGCAATAACTCAAATCGATTTCTTTCCATAGCAAATTTTTAGATTTTAGATGTTTAAATGTGACAGTATTTTCTACAGCGAAAATCCTCCCAAGCAATTTACACGATAGCAGTTAAATAAATTAAAAATTATATAGCATGCCAAGACACAAATTTCTTTTTTTAAGCACATTTTTTAATGATTTTTTGTCTTCAAGTGGGATTTTCTATACCATACCTATAAATACAGTTTGTAACAAAATTATAAGACCACCCAAAATATCACTCATTTTAATATTTCACTGCATAAAATGAATAATTTTAAAATTTGAAGCAAATGAAAAAAGTTATATTTTTTCAAATAAATCGCTTAAAGGAAAATAAAAATTGAGTTAATTTCACACAGTAAACGATTTGTTTTAAATCTCGGTGTAACATAATTATAAGACCACTTATTTTTTTATTTAAAACCGTTTGCGTTTTTAAAACTATTTTATTTTTTCTTTCAAAATTGTAGATAAACTGTAACTTTACATCACAAAAAAGTCCAAACGATAATATTGTAAAAGAAAATAGAATTTAATTTGTTTGCTTTTATGAGGAAATTCACAATGCCGCGTAGAAGAGAATTATAACTAGAAGTTCGAAAAATTTGGTTTTATAAGGGTTCTGGAAAATTGGAATGTAAAATAAGTAAGATACTTAAACGATCTAAAACTGCTATTCATAACGTTTTAAGTAAAAGAGATTTTTGTGGAAAATATAAAAGGTCTGGAAGAAAGAGTAAATTATCAGCTCGCGATAACAGACGAATTTTCAAGCTTGCAACGAAACAGAACTTGTCTACTTGTAAAATAACACAGCAGACAAGTAAAACTATTTCACATATGACAGTCTGGCGCAGTTTAAGATCAAATTCAAATGTTGCTCTTCGGAAATTAAAAAGAAAACCAAGACTGTTAAAGCATCATAAAGAAGGAAGGCTGCAGTGAGCAAAGGAAGTCATGACCTGGGATGTTGCTTGGAAAAATATTATTTTTTCTGTCGAAAAAAAATTTAATTTGGATGGCCTGGACGGTAACATTTCCTACTGGCATGATTTACCAACGGAACCTCGGGTTTTCTTCAGTAGATTGATGGGTGGTGGCTCTGTGATGCTGTGGGGAGCTTTTGCATATGATGGGAAATGTGATCTGCAGCGAGATCTTGGAAAAATGGACTCCATATGTTATCAACAACTGCTTTACCAACACCTTATACCTTTTGGCCCATTTTTAGGAGGATCAAACTGGAAATTTCAGCAAGACAATGCGCCATGCCATATGTCTAAATCAACTAAAAACTGGTTTCAAAAAGAAAAAATTGAGGTCTTAAACTGGCCAAGACTTAGTCCAGACTTGAATCCCACCGAAAACTTGTGGGGCCATTTGGCTCGTCAAGTGTATGCAAATAACCGTCAGTATGATTCTGTGTATGAATTGCAACTAGCTATCATGGATGAATGGTACAAAATCTCCAAATATTAGCTCGAAAACCTAATTAATTCAATGAAAAATCGAGTATTTGAAGTTATTCAGAAAAATGGTGGATCAACATCATATTAGTTTTATTAAAAAAAATTGTTTTAACTAGTGGTTTTATAATTTGTTACAAATATTTGATTGGAAAAATTTGAAATTGTTGATAAAATAATTAGTATATTCAAATATCTCTTAAAAATAATATACATATATTTTATATTTAATTTATTAACATCAACCTAATTTAATTAAAAAAAATTATACTATTTATAGTAAAAATCACAAAATCCACAGTGGTCTTATAATTTTGTTAAAAACTGTATACTTGACTGCTATGCAAGCATTTTTATGTGTATTTATATGCATACTACATATAAACACTCGATCAAATGAAATTTTGTGCTAAAAAATTTAAAATTTAAAGCATGTTGGATACATAAGTTGTTGGATGCATGTTGGATACTTCAGCATCGCTTATATAACTTGGAGGAAAAAAAACATTTATTGCTCTTATTTTTTGTATGATTCTATATCACGAAATGCACGTAAACGTTTTAGGAATTCTGCAAAAGTTCAGCTTAACGTCTTCCACATCAGAATCGGAAAACGTGCTCTTCTCGTTGAATGACGTTTACAACACAGTGTTCATAACACTTCTTTCTCAGCTTGCAGATGGCGTGTTTACACGTTGAGAGTGTAAACAACCCTCCTCTGCGAGCTACTTCGCACTCTTAATACAGGTTGTAGAATTCATCTAACCAAGGATAACCATCACACACTGCGCTTGTTTTGCACGGTCAGAAGGAGCCATTTTCAAATGGCGTTTTTCAAATCGCCAGCCATTTTCAAATTTTTCAATTCTTTATTACCAAATGACGTATCACGTCATTTGGCAATAAAGTTACGTTTACAAAATGTGACGCCTTTCTCTCTACAGTATTAACCGTACTCAGCTTTTAAATGTTTTAAGTGTTGTTCTTTATTCCGCGACCAAGTCATAAACCCCCATTAGATATATACTGCCGTTAAATGTCGTCAAAGTTCACATTAAGGTCATGACTATTAGCAGATACTTTTAAATATATTGTATTTAATGATATCAACTGTGCTCTGTTGAACCGATTTTAAGAGTTAGGGCCTGTTCACATAGGAGTCCGTTGCGGAGCGTTAAAGTCGTGAAATATATTTAACCAATGACAGACCTCCAAACGATTAGCAATGAAATTTTTAACGCCTGTGATTGGTTTATTTTCGTCTCAACGTCATCTTTTCCTTAACGCAACGCAGCGCAACTGACTCCTATGTGAACAGGCCCTTACTGCTCGACCGATATCTGTAGTTTAAGATCTGCAACAGTCTCAAATTGTATTTTTCATTTACTAAGGAAGCCAACTAAAATGTGTTACAGTGTGAAAAATTGTGATATTCTTCATAGCTGGTGTGACCCCAAAAAATTGAAGAGTGGGTTTTCAGCTAAAATAAATAAAATAGAAAGGAGGAAATGAAAATGATTGTAACCAGAAATCCTAAAATGAAAGCGGCCGAAGTGACTGAATATGCAAGACTTGTTAGATTCACATTAAAAAAATATACAGAAAATGTTTTCATGTGCCAAATAGAATCAAATGTTTAAGACAAAGTAGTTGCTAAAATATTGTTTATGCTGTCATAAGCTACAAGGTAAAATTCGGGAAGAGAGAACGGGTGACATAATAATAGACACACATTTTGTTTTAAAGAGCTTTTGGCATCATTCGCCTTACTGATAGAGCTTACATTTATATTAAACCTGTAGAATATTTCTTATCTTAATTATTTGGCTGCATGATTCTCAAAGTTAAACCTATGATACTAAGTTATCAGATAACTTTTAGGGATCTGTTATCAGCGTTAACGGTTAAGTAAAAGCTAAAAATTTTCAAACTTTATTTGGAAAAAAAAATACAATAAAAATACTTTACTAGACTACTCAATGTAAGATTGACTGAAAAATGAAAAGCAAAACAGTTCGCTTCTGTCGACATCAAATTCTTCGACACTTCAACAGTATTGAGTAAATAACGTCTGCTGATTTGTTGCCGAGCGGTACTGTGTTTTCTTGAAAGACAAAGCCTTAACAGACTCCTTAGGTCTAAGAGTTATTTCCGTGAAATCATATTATATATTTGTAAGTATTATTTTAAAATTACCCTTACCGATATCCAAGACAAAAAGAAACAATAGGATTTTATCTGTAGGCATGATTTGTAATAAAGTTGCATTGTTTCATTGCTTTTTTAATATAGTAGCTGGATAGCAAAATAATATCAATTTTTTAATGTATATTAGTATATTAATTTAAAACCGTATGACAGCAGGTGTATATCTTATCCATATATTTATTAATGAGTGGTTTGAAATGAAGCACAAATAGCAATTTATTTTATCAACACAAATATTTTTACACCATAAAAGAAAGCTTATTGGATTTTATTTAAAATTTTGCGAAAATATCCAAGGCCTTTTTTTAGCGTTCACTTTAAAGAGAGATTTATTTATTCCTTTACTGTTAATATAATGAGAAACTTATGTTTCAACAAATGTATTTTATGATGAAATTGTAAAGTGCGCGAATGGCAGACTGGAAAAAGAAATTGATCCGGACTGATTCAGAAAATAAAGTGATTTACATATAATTGGATTTGAGTAATTTTTTTAAGAAAAGCAATTACAAACAGTTGCGAGGGAACTGAGGAATTTATCGGTAATTAGATTTTAAAATACAAAAGGAGCTATTTCCACTAGGTATAACATGATACAGAATCATTATTTTGAAGTTTAATGAGTGGCAAATAAAGGATTTTATCGAGTTTAAATAAGTTCTCTAATTAAAGAAATGTTTGCATTTTCGCTAAAAGAAATTAAAAGTAAATTCTTTAATGGACACTGAGAGGGGAGAGATGAAACAAAACTCATAGTTTCCAGCGTGAATTTCTTCCTTGATTTGTTTCTTAGCGTTTTCAGTGAAAGAAAATTTCACCGAAAGTTGCGCGTGAAAAAAAAAATGCAGGTGTGATTTAAAATTAAAAGTGAGACGTGAGAGAGTAAATTAAAGAAGGCAAATGAAAAGAGAGAATTTTAAAGTATGCTCGTTGAAAGAAAAAAGTTTTCGTTTAAATGCACCTGTTTTATTCACTTTAGGAAAAGGCATACTTCTTGGTGCTATTACTTCAATAAAACAGCGTTTTTTATAATATTAAAATTAAGAAAATACGGTTTTAGAAATGGTTATGAAATGACTACTTTGTAAAGCAAATGGGAATTTGCAAAAAAATCTTCTTATTTTCTGAATTTTCTTAAAGTTTTACTGTTAATAAAAGGGTCGCTAAAACCCACATGAAAAGTTCTATATATATATGTCTTTAGTTATTAAATTAGCAAATAAAAATATTTTTTCGGCTTCAAAGAAAGATTATCAGGTTTTGAAAAATCAAAAAAAAAATGTTCAAGACTGTTTTTTTACATTCCCCTATTTGAAACATTTACCCATTTTTACATTACCATTATTATAAAGGGAAGCTTGGGTTGAAAGTCTTATCTGTCTGTCTATTATCTATACATTTTTAATCTTTTTAATTGATATGTAGCGAATTTTCTATAATTTATCTCTTGTCGGATATAACTGATTTCATACCGTTGAAAATTTTAGCTGCGACATTGATTTCCTTTCTTATTTTTAAATTGTTTTCTCAGCAGACATACCCAGCCAAACAATGGCCGAATAGCAGTAGGGCAATAATTAATACAAAAACAGTTACTAACAGTTACTTTGCAGCCGTTTGAAATCGGTTTTAAGGGACCAAGGAACCTTGAAATTCGTTTTTTTTTTTAATTTTCAATTTTTATCTCTACATACAAAATGAGAATAATTAATAATGTTTTTTTACAAGATTGAAGACACTTGGAATCACAAAGAAGTTTTTTTTAATGGAAGGGTATGACCTTACAAAAAAATTTAAAAAAACCTTGTAAATGGATTTTTCAAAATGCTCTATACGTATTCATTTTCTTGGTATTTCTGCCAAATTTCTCAGGATGTTTCAGTTGAAATGTTTGCCACAAATCTGTGCATAATTCTTTGAAACCACAAATAGATTTCAAATTTATAGACCATGAAACAAAGCAAAAACATAAAAAAAATATTTAAAAAAAAATAACAGGCAGATTATAAAAGAATTAATTATGACTGTAGATTCATTCAATAAACAATGACACAATAAGGTATATATATATATATATGGGGATTGTATTATCCCAGGGCTCCGGCTATGAGCAGTATGCGACGACAGCGCTTCCAGGATTCCTAGAGATGAACTGGGAGAAAGTGTTTAGGGGGAGATAAGCTTTGGAGGCGACGCAGGGCAGAGGCTCTCGTGTGCTAGTGTCAAAGGACGGTGCTCCTAAGCGAGAACGGTGAAAGAGACCCCGGAGATTGGGCCTAGCTGGTAGCTACGGGCCGCAGGGAAGCGATATTGAGCTCCCGTGCTGTAGAAGTCTCAGTGACTTCAGGAAGACCAAGTTGGTTGAGCGCTTGGCAAATCGTGTTGAGGGAGTCTGAGTGACTTCAGAAGTCCAAGTGTTAAGAGTTCTTGGCAATACTGTTATTATTGAAACGTCAACTATTATATGTTAAATGTTATGAGTGTGAATTATGGTGTCAAGTAAATAAATGTCTATTGTTATTGTTAGTGAGAGACTATTTATGAGACATCCTGAGTGTTGTGTTAAATGTGGGGTGCTAGATTGGTTATAGCAGACGACTAGTTTAGCCCAATCTAAAGGAGACATCCCACATATATATATGTAATGATATTGGGGTCGATGAAATTTGGGAGCGGTGACTTGTTAAAGGAACGGTGAAGCCTGGAAACATTGCAGGGCATAGTCGTGCCGGAACAGGCAATAGAAGTGGCTGGGATGAAGAAAAACTTTGAAATCCAACTCCAGGAAGGAAGAGGCGAAAGTTCGGTCACATTTTCAAAGATTTATTTCAACATACTTCCTACTTCAAAATTTATATGTCGGACGAGCGTACATCAACTAAATAATTTGTCCGGAGCGTTGCGGACGAAGGGTAAAAAACCCGGCAGCGCAAAAAATACATGTTGGTAGGACGGGGATCAGACACACGAAATTCTAGGTTCACTCCCTTGAGTACAGGCGCGCTGAACTTTTAATTGGTTAAAACTTGACACCTGACCTCAACACGCCACATCGGACGAGATCACGTCATGGCTTCCAGAACAATCTTCTTATATAAGCTTTCTGTACGGACGTGGACTTCGGGGAAAATCTAATAGATTAATTTGGTATTTAGATCAAAATCAAATTGAGGGATAATGTTCTGTTGCGGAAAGACAAAGTTAATGAAGGGAAACGTTATTGTTTCATATATATATATATATATATATGTGTAATAAAATTTTTAATCTCCTCTAATCTTAAATCGCCCGTAATGAGAATTTTGTCTCTATATGATTAACTTTCTATCCTTTACCTTTTTCCAAAACTATCCTACCTCTCCAATTTCCAGCTACTTCCGTATGCTCGCCAGAAGAGAGTTGGACGCCGTTTTATAAGGTGATGTTTTGCTGGAGTAAACTGCATATGTTCGTTGAATTTGAATCGTATTGATTTTGGCCTCGATGTGTTTTCAATTAGGAGATGACCATTCGGGTCATTTCATATATATATATATATGTAAATTATTTATGGCTTTAGATTCATACAAACACATCAATGCAGAATTATGTTTATATATAACTTATATAAAAAAATTTAAATTTTTAAATGATTTGGGATTCACATAAAGCATTTTAAAAAATGGTAGTATTTTTGAGAAAAATTCGAAATACAGGCATTATTCTCCCAAAAAAAATCCTTATTTTCAATTCTAAGGGCCTTCAATGCGATAAAGAAGAATAAAAATTATTCTCATCTATATATATAAAACAGTTCCGTAACTGACTGACTCACTGACATACAACGCACAGACCAAACCGCTGGACCTAAAGGGCTGAAATTTTGCATGGCGATTCTTCTTATGGTATTGGGGTGCACTTTGAAAGATTTTTGAAAAATTCTTCTTAGATTGTTTTAAATTAAATTTTTAAGGGGGTCCAGGGCACATTTTGAAAAAAAATTTATTTATTGAGTTAAAATTTTGAATTTTTTTCTGATGGTTAACCATATAATTTGTAAAAAAAATCACACCATAAAACTTCTCAAAAAGTTTTAAAAAATTTTAAAATTTAAAAGTTTTAATAAAAGTGGAGTAATTTAAAATCTTTATAACTCGAAATATTATTTGTCGAATTTCAAAATTTTTTCATTTAATTAAACAGAAATATATAAATTTTAATTTTGATTCACCATTTTTTAAAATATTAATTTTTTAAAAAATTAAAAATTTTTAGATTAAAAATTACGAAAAAAATTATGTAACTTATTTTTTAAAAATCATATTTTCCAAAGTAAATATTTTTTTCAAATTTTCTGAATCAAAATTAAAGTAAAATAGTTGAAAAAGACATGTTACAAGTTTCAATCATTTATCTTTAACGGTTCTTGACTTATAACAATTTAAAGACGAGAAATGGGGAAAAAACCCATCATGCAGAAAAACGCACTTACAGGTTTAAATAACTATTGGCTACTATCAGAATGTTGAAAAAAAAATAATAATTTCTCTTGTTCTAATTAAGATAGAAACATGATTTAAACGTCATTTTAAGCGCAAAAGAACACAAAAATTTTAAATGCAATAAAAAAATTTTCGAAAATTCGAACAATTTTGTGCCCTGGACCCCCTTAAGCTGTTTTTGTAACTTTTTTAAGTTTGCATTTAAAATAATAATTTGAGGGTTATAAAATTTATATCACGAGAAATATCCTAAATGAAATCTTTTTCGAACCTTCATCTCGATTTTCTGATGTTTGGTGAATTTTTAAAGATTCATTTTTAGAATTTAATTTATTGAATGCCGATCACGTGATTTCTTTTTCTGGTACCTTAAACAAATTTATCGTCACTTGCATAACAACTAAATACACACAAAAAAATATTTTTTTCTTTCTAATGCAGCAGACGATTGGATATTATAAAAAGAAATAAATATCCCTTACAATTTTTTTATAAATATATGTATATATATATATTTTTTTTTTTTCCATCAATTGTATACATTGATCATCGCATTTATTATAAATATATATATTTATTTTTTTCTGGTATAAATTGCATACATTGACCGTTGTATTTAATTTAAATGTACTCCGTAACGAAGTGCGGGTTTTCAGATGGTTTTGCATATAGAGTTAAATATTGAAAATTAAAAAATTCGAGGTTGAAGATCTTTTGTCCCCTTAAACTAGGGGTTCTCAACCTTTCAGGCTCTGTGCCCCCCTTTGAACACTGATTTGAGGCCACGCCTCCCCCACCACCACCACCACTACCATATGTGGCCAATACAAGTAGTTCAATCGGAATTTGAAACTGGAGCTTCTTATAAAATAGAAATATAGACTAGATAATTTCGTATACAAAATTTAATATTATTATACGTATCCTAATTTGGAACATATTATTATTAGAACATATGAAATCAAAGAATTAAATACAGATCAAATATATTTGAGGTAATCGAGGATCTAGGTGAGGTTGTCATGTAATACCAGTCACTTTCACAACATTAATGAGAGGGCTAGCACTGTTTGTCCTTGACAAGTTTTTGAATATTGCGTAGTAACTGTGACGAAGCATACCTCATGTCACTTTCAACGCCCAGACGTACGACAATTATCGTGTTTTTACAATTACGACAATTATCGTCTTCCTATGTCGAAAATACGTTATGGTTACATTGTCACCGCAAAATATGAGTACAGTAAATTATAGTTAGTTTTACTTTTTATTTTACTTTTTTTTTAACTTACGCCTCCCTTGAAATTTCTCCAATGCCCCCCCCCCAGGTTGAGAACCGCTGCCTTAAACTATAGATATCGGCCAATTTATCTTCCAAGCAGCAAAAGAAGAACGTAGTGCTTCAAAATCGATAAACTAAAAAAATTAAATAAAACTCCGAGTTTGTATATTCGAGCAATGCAGCAAAAACGACCTATAGTAATAATATATTTGTAAGGCTAAGGTAGTGCTAATGTGAGTAGAAACAGAATAAACAGGGTTTTGAGATGGCTGAGTACAAGAATATGTATTCATCTTTAAGTTTGTCGAGAGACATAACTGGCTCGATTCCAGTTTTACTGTTTCTGCCTGTCGACTGATAGCGGGATCTTTTGTTTTAGGCTAATCTTTTATTTTTCGAAAAATGACACTTACTTGGTTTGGCTCACGAGTTGTCAGGCGGAGAGAAAGAATAAAACACATTCCCGCATTTGAGGAATGGGGAATTTGAACATAAATCTTCTATTGAAAATAAATATTGGATGAGGCATAGAAATAATCTCTCGAAATGAAGAGGAAACATATTTCTAATTTATTTTTAATGACATTAACAACACGAATACATATCAATGTTTAATTAAATTATGCCAAAATAAGGTTCCATTCAGTTTACAGCACATTTAGCTTGATTTCTCGAGGACCTTTTTAATAACGAGAACGAATATTAAAGGCATGTAAGTAAAATTAGAAGTACATGTATATTTTTACATACATATTAATTCATGTAAAAAGGCTATATGCATTTATATGTATCTCAAATGTTTATGAACGAGTATTTTAGTTTTAAATCATAAAGTATTTACATATTAAGGGGCTTCCCATAAATATATTTTAAATTTTTAATGTCAATTTTTTAATATAAATACAGATTAGCATGATTTTCATTGATGAAATTAAATTTTAGAAGTACATGTATAGTGAAAATTAGAAGTACATGTATATTTTTACATACATATTAATTCCTGTAAGAAGGTTATATGCATTTATATTTATCTCAAATATTATGAACGAGTATTTTAGTTTGAAATTATAAAGTATTTACATATTAAGGGGCTTCCCATAAATATATTTTAAATTTTTAATGTCAATTTTTTAACAAAAATACAGATTAGCATGATTTTCATTGATGAAATTAAATTTTAGAAGTACATGTATACTGAAAATTAGAAGTACATGTATATTTTTACATACATATTAATTCCTGTAAGAAGGCTATATGCATTTATATGTATCTCAAATATTATGAACGAGTATTTTAGTTTGAAATCATAAAGTATTTACATATTAAGGGGCTTCCCATAAATATTTATTAAATTTTTAATGTCAATTTTTTTAACAAAAATACAGTTTAGCATGATTTTCATTGATGAAATTCAATTTTCGTCTATGTGACGCTTGAGGCACGTGGGTTTGGAAATAATCATGAATCAGTGTTGAAAAAAATATTTCTTATCAAAATGCATAATGCTCTATGATATTCCTATCCAAGAGATAAAGAATTCGCAATATAGAAAATAACTATTGAGATTATCAATAAGTAATTCTAATTCAGTAAAAACTACTTGAAACAGATAAAATTGGAATACTTATATATTTAAAATATGTGATGAGATATATATGAAAAAGAGGAATAGTCTACAATATCTTTTGTGTATGAGTGTATTTTTTTAAATCATTTGACGATCCTATTTTTGGGAATGATACATTTATAACGTTTTTATTTGCGATGTTCACTTGAATGTAACTATACATATAATGGAGTATACACATAAAAATATTTTTCTACTCCTGTAGTGAATGTCATATTAGAAAACATAATTCATTGTATTGATCTGTACGTATATAAGAAAGTTTTTAAGCATTTATGATGCCAGATTGCTATGCATTTCAAAATATATCTTTGAGTTAATGACATGAGAAAAGATAGACCTAAAATAATGACATAGGCGCTCAATAAGTTAGAATATTTTGCATTATAAGACATAACAAAAAAATTCCTCATATTTTTTATCAGTGTAGAAAGCCTTTATCTTTCTTTAAAATCAGAAAAAAAATAGAAGTACGCTTTTTGCAAACTTTTGAAAAACTCGTGTTTATTTATAGAGTTATAGGTTATCTAAAAATATTTGTTAATACGTAAAATCCTTTTACAACTTTTTTTGCTTTTGCTAACATAAACTTCAAATTAATGAGGATATGATCAAATAATGAAATTTAGCAGAAGATCACAAAAGCTAGGCTATTATTTTAAATGTTGTATATAAAACCCCTTCATAAAGTTGTTGGTATGACTGATATTTTATTAAGACATTTTTGTGCACAGTTTTAGAGTTAACATTCAGTAGAGTTAATTGCATGTCACAGTAAAATAACTCAAAAATCTTTGTATAGCAAAATTACGCAAATATGATATTTAGGAATCAACATTCTGCATTTTAATATAGTATTAAAAAACACTGTTTGCTGTTTAAAAGAAGAAATGTATTATATCTTCCTTTGATAGGCAGAATAATTTTGATCACGATGTTAATGATAAAAAAGTGATGTTGATTCTTTTAAAAGCAATTCTTTTCTAACTTATCGCCTAAAAAAATTCCTAGAAAAAGTTTTTAAAGTTACAAGTATGTTTGTGCACCTTGAAATGGAATTTTTACTCTAAATTTTGAAAAGAAACCACGATTTGTACTTGTTTAAAACATCTTAGCTTTAAAAATGCTAATTTTACTAATCTGGAATAAAACTGGCTTACATAAATTAATTATCTAATATATAATAGATTAAGCTAAAAAAATATTTCATGTAGTCTCTTCTAAAGAAACTACCGCGGGTTATTAACGTAGGAGTATTTATCGTTGCTTACTTCTTTTCTTTCTTTTTTTTTTCTTTAATTTTTTTTTTTGACGAATTTTAGTGCTTTTCTGTTTAACTGTTTACTTCTACGCTGCCAAACTTATAACTCGCGACAGACTCTGAATTTCTCCTTTTTGGAGGACCGTTATTGAGGAACGTAATCCTACGAAAAACCGAGCCCTGATTTAGCTACAGTCTCGGCATGAATTTTTCACCAGGGTGGTCTTCCTATCGGATTCTGAGGGTGCTCTTCAGGCTATTGATACTCTCGTCCCTCTACTGTCGATCACTGTTTTGATCTCCTTAATTGGCTTTCCAGTAACGACAAAGAGGTTGTAGTTCAATGGATCCCTGCCCATTGTGGTGTTCAGGGAAATGAGGCTGCTGATTTCCTGGCTAAGAAGGGAGCTTCTGTCCAGCAAACGACAATTTCTGGTCTTCCTTGTCACTCCATCAGGGCTATTGTTAGGCAGGTTTTCAGGACCTCCTTTTTCCAGGACCTTACTCATAAACATAGTGGTAAACCATGGATAGAACAGATTCGTAAAATTCCCGAGTGGCCCAGAAAGAAATCTGTTGCAATTTTTCGTCTTGTTACTGGGCATGATTGCCTCCTTAAGCATCTTCATTCCATCAATGTAACATCGGACCCTCTACGTACTCTTTGTGATCTTAAAGAGGAAATGTATAGAGTAAATAGCTCACTTCTACCCAGACTTGGGTGTATATAATTTGAAGTGGCACTCTAAATGAATTTGATACAAACACAGTTTATACATGAAACAATGTTTATTGAATTCGTTGCTCATATAGAATTTGATTTTACAGCATTAAGCATACGCACTACTTGTACGGAATATATTTTAACATTCAATAGAAATACATATTGCAATTACTCACAAACCAGCAGAGAGTCAAACCAGCAGTACTGCCACGTAAACTTTGGGCCCCCTAAACACAAGCGCAGGATAACACCTGGAGCTACTTACCCCGTAGCTCCCTCTCGCTTATCTATCAACTTTAACAACCCTTCTTCAACCTTAACCACCTTTTTCAACCCTAACAACCTTTTTTATTAATGACGCTGCATGGTATTTATACTAAGCGCGTATGCCGAAATTAGCATATCTCAAGCAGCTTCTTTAATTCATTCACTCAAAAGTTCGATTCTTGTGAATCGAATCTTGTGTATACCGTACATATGGACTTTTGTCATCTCCGCATTTGCCCTGCTCTTCCCCATATTGCAATTTGGGGGCGTTATTGGGTGGCGAGAGCCACCCTAAGTTTATAGATTTACTGATGTCACGTTTGGTCTTGTTATGTTCTTTTTTTTTGTGTTATTGTGATCTCAGGTGTCTTGTAACTTGCCATTGGAAATAAAAAAACAAAAATCAAACGAAAAAATAATTACCATCTGTATGAAAAAAGATAGAAGCCCGGTGGCGTAGGGGTTAAAAGCGTCAAGCTGCCATCCCACAGGTCCAGGGTTCGACCCTGTGACTGGGCAAGGTCGACTCAGCCTTTCATCCCTTCCGTGGGTCGATAAAATGATGACCAAGCATTCTTGGGAACTAAACTCTGGGGGGTCCCACGTCAGGTTGACCACCTGACTGAGACATATGCTGCATGGCACTCCAAGACCACGGTTACGAAAGCGGTGATGGGTACCGCGGGCCCTGGTCCACATCGGACTGTTGCGTCGTGAGTTTTTATGAGAAATGATATTTAGTACAATGTACTTATGTGTACAAGATATATTATAATAGAGTCGTACAAATATTACACAAACACAGAGTTCATTTGAAGGAAGAATGATTATTTTTAAAGAAGGAATGTATAAAGTACAATACTCATATAACAAAAGATAACTATTTGAACTGTTATATTTCCAATAACTATTGAAATAACTATTTGATAACTATTTGAATTGTTATATTTCAAATAGTTATCTTTTGAATATAACAAAAGATAACTATTTGAAATATAACAATTAAAATACAATTTATTTAAAACATAATTTTTGATCTAAACCTCAACTTAAAACACGAAGCATAAGTTCCACCCCCTTTACGATTTCTAATATTTACGATTTCTAATCTATATTTCACTCTAACATGAGCAATATAAATACCGGAATTGCTTTATCATCTCATAAAATACCTCATTACTAAATCAAAACCCGAAACAAAAGTAACCCGAACTCTTAAAAACATTTCATTATTCTGGTAATTTCGATTCTTTTTGTTTAGTAATGAACAACTTATTCTAGATCAAATTTATTTTATTAATAAATTACATACTGCTGGAGTGGTAAGAGGAAAAGCGGAAATTCGCCCGGTAATTATAAGGAATTGAACATAATTGGATTTTGATTCGTTTCTGGAATAAAGAAATTACCTCTATAAGGGTCACATAATTGAATTCTATATTACAATGGAATGAATTCTATTAATATAAATTTATGCAGAGTGGAAACTGAAATTTTATTTATTATAATAAAGCATCGTGGATTAAGGGTAATTTACTACATTTAAATAAGTGCTTTAATTAAAATTTCATTTTCCCTTTGGTTATTAAATATATAAATGGAAAAATTAATAAACAAGTTATTTACAGAAAGGAAGCGAAATTGAAATTGTACCTTTCAGTGCTAAATTTTAATCAGGTTATTCTTTAAAATTCTTTAAATATATGTCAGTTTAACTATTGGTTTTAGTTAAAGATTGAACTGAGGTTTCGTAAAACAATTCCATGCTTTGAGGGGAATTTACTTAGAGAGGTAAAAGAAATGATTTTTTAAAATCTCTTTATTAGTACCATATTAAATAATATGAAAATATTTTAATGAATTTTCTTGATATTTTCAAATTATCCCCACAAATCACTTTCTTGTTTAGCTTATACAGAGGCTGTTCACACATTTTTTACACGATGTATATTGTATTCACAAAACTAAATTACATAAAATTCTTGTGTTTTAAATGTTCTATTTGACATCCCTTATTCTGAACTATCTTTCGACACCGCAATTTCCAGGATAATAATGCCTTTTGAAGTGTCAGAAGAGGTATTCTATCCCATTCCTCCTGAACAGCTTTCCAGAGTCCTGTAAGGGTTTTGGGACGACGTTTGGATAATGCAGATTTTAAAAGTCCGAAAGCACAAAAATCCATAGGTGATACATCGGGAGATTTAGTAGGGATATCAGTGAAGGGTATGGCCTTGATACCAGTTTTTTGTTCCATTTCTTTTAGGAAATTTACAGTGGATTTTGATGTGTGACTGCTAGCTTTGTCCTGATGGAGTCACAGATTGATGGCAGTGTGGGTAAAGCGATGGTATTTCATTCAGAAAAATTGACGATAAAATATGTTCCCGATAGTATTTGGAGTTAATCTTGACATTTTTTCCACTCTCTTTATTTTTAACTTGCCATTATAAGAGAAACCAGCAACAATCATGAATCCCTTAGAAAAACTTTCTTTCGATTCTTTGAACCATGTGCTTAATTTTTTTTCTCCCCTTTTATGATAATAAATGGCTCTTTTTTTGTTGCAATCATTTAAATACACCCATGATTCATCTATTGTGACAAGTGTTTTCCATTTTTCTTTGGATAAGTGTTTCTCATATAGAATTCTGCAGCGTGTCCTGCGTTCAGCGATATGATTTGGAAGAAGACGTTTAATTTAAGTGATTTTAATGATTTTGCAACTGTCCTTTGACTAGAGGGATTTTCTTTTAATATTAAACAACGTACCTTTGCAATAGTCGAAGATGTCCGTTTTTTCCTTGGATACTTGTTTGGAATTTTTGTCCCACTTGAGGCTCCAATTTGACGTTTTTTTCCTTTCTTGTTGACGATATTACCTATCGACGCTTTAGATATCACAAAACCATGACTCTCACATCGTTTTTGGATAACGCAGTATGCATATTTCTCTTCGGAAAGAGCATAAATGTAGCCTTCGAACCTCTGCTTTGTTAAAAACGCCATTTTGAATAAAAACAAAACTTTCAAGCCGCAGACGATAAATTTGACTTTTAAAAACATAGTAGAATTGCAATTATTTCTTTTGCAGCAAACGATTTTTTATTACCGCTTACCAAAATCGTCTAAAAAATGTGCGAACAGCCTCTGTATTCATAAACTTAAAAGAATTTATCAAAATTGAGTTTTGTAACATTTATTACAATACTGAATGCGACACGCAGCAAGCACATACTTATAATTTTGACGCAATTATGGTATCAATTTTTTTAATAATATTTAAAGGCGTTTATTAAATGGCATTTCGGACAAAGGGTAAAACTATTAAGAAATTTGATAGCTTATTTTTCTCAGCCTTTTATATGAAACAGATGGTTTATAAGTGAGTCAAAATCGATCTCTTTCGCCGTTGAATAACCCTGTTCTACTTTGTAGAAAAGGATTTTCTAAGAAATAAAATCCTTAAAGTTCCAGTTTCACCACGTGTGCTATCAACGTAACTTATTTTGCGATGCGATCCGTCAATTTCTTCTTAACTTTCAGCATGATCGAAAATTTTGTATGAAAATTTTCAAATAAATGCATGTTAAGCATATTGCATACCAATATATAAATCATTTTTACATGCATAAACATAAGAAGAATCAATTTTCCGTGAAATGGTGGTCCGAAGCAAAGTAAAAAGTTTTTGAAGTCATCTTTCAATACTCCGTTTGGAGGATGCATAATATATTTACAGCTAGTTTATTATCTTAAAATAGTAATAGGATGTGAGCAGTGCTTGAATTTTAAGACGAATTTTTTTTCTGATTACAACCCATAGCATAATAGAAAACGCGAAAAAATTTTAAAACCGGAATTGAGAGTTAAATATATCGTGCAGAATTTAGAAGTTGTAAATTAATGTTTTTACTTCATGTTTTCAGTGGAATTTTTCAAAGTCATTGATATAAGCATTAAACATTCATAAGGTGTGCAGTGGCCCAGTTGGCAAGGACAGCGGGCTAGTTATCTGAAAGTCACTGGTTCTGTACCCGTCGCTTACAAATCCACTGCCGTGTACACTAATGGCGGCTGGTGCACGTAAAATCTGCCGTTTCTGCAATGTCCTCCAAGTTCTCAAAATGACCTCTGGAGGTGCGGGGTCAAGTGTTCCGGTCTCGTCACTTGACTCGGTTCAAAATGACGGGACTGGTCCTATGGTCAAAGTCGACTCTGACCCTTGCGGTGCCAGTCAAAACAGGAGCCGCACCTTCATTGCCCATAGCCTTCGGGACTTGATCTGATGTTGCTGTCGGTCAAGTGGCAACAACATAAGCTTTTACCAGTTATGTCTATTAAAATTTCAAAATGCAATTTTTTTTTAAAAACTAAAATACATAAAACCATTTCTAATGACTACTTTTACACATGATCTGTCGATAGATTACAGATCTTTTATCTTTAAATTGTCCAGATGGACAGATCTTAGTAACAAGAAAATGTAGAAAAGGCGTGGAAAAAAAATCTGGTCCCGCGTTGCCAACATAATTCCAAACCCCACATTAAGTGTGAGTCAAAATTAGCTCTGCAGTAAGCATTTTAAAGTTTTATTATTGCTTTTACAAGTGTAGTTAGTATTCACTGCGAGGGGCCATCATATTTACCGTATCAGTAAACGATGCTTTGCATGAGATTTCAATAAGTAGCGTCTCATGCGTGTCATAAAATGTCTTGATATGAGACATAATAAAAGAATTTCAATAATTTTACCATTAACTGGTTCTTTCCTACGCAACCTTTTTAATTGGGTAAAGCAAGGCTCGTGTAGAAGGTTGTTATATCTTCAATTTACTGCTCTGTTGAGGGGATAATCAATTCGTAAGTGAATTCATGAGTTTTTTAAGATTTGCTTAATTACATAAAAAAAAGTCAGGTAGTCACTTCTAACGAAACTACCGCGTGTTAATAACGTAGGATGACTTATCGATACTTACCTCTTTAGTATGTTTATATGTATATATGTGTTATGTATATATGTAGTATCTATATATATGTATGTATGCAAATATATATATATATATATATATATATGTCAAAATTGAGGGCTTGTGGCGGCCCAGTGGTACAGCGCGCTCGCTTTCGGTGCTGAGGGTGCTCAGATCGAGTCCCAGCGTTGCGCCACGAAAAATGCCTCCGTTCGTGTCGTCCCTTCATAGGGGGTAATGCTGTCCGCCTATATGGTGCCCCCACAATAAAAGGGGCAGTAAAACTGCGGCGTAGTAAGGGCCAATGTTTGAATACAAGTGCCTCCGCATTGGATTTAAAAAAAAAAAAATGTCAAAATTTTGACGCATTATGGTACTTTTCTGTTTAACTGTTTACTGCTTGTCCAAGCGATACAGCTTGGGTTTGGCGCGCTGCCAAACTTATAATTTGCGACACAGGACATCTGAAAATTTGCTTTCCGGAGGACCGTTAGGGAGGAACGTATTCCTACGTTAAGATCAGCCATTTAGTAGTAAAAATAGTTCTGAGTTTATAAAACTTTACAACTCAAAATTATGTTAGTATGGAGCATAAATTTTACTCTGTTTGTAGTTAGTATATACAGTTTGAAGTAGTCAATTTGAATTACAACGACATTCAAATACTAGATCTTTTGTAACATGTAGTATGCAGAGAAAATCTGTTGAAATCTCACTCTTGTGATATTTGTTCATTTCTCCTAAACATCACATGTTAACTTACTTTAGAGGAAAATTATCTTCACTGTAATTTCCCTAACATTTAAAGCCCTCGATGTGTTTTTGCCCGAGAAAGTTATTTTCATATGAGTTGTGGTTATATTCCCATTCATATACAGCTGTATTATGTATTCAGCTGTATTACAGCTGTATTACAGCTGTATTATGTAGCCCTTTCATGTACTAGCTGAAAACCCGCACTTCGCTACGGAGTACATTCAAATTAAATACAACGGTCAATGTATGCAATTAATGCCAAATAGAAAACAAAACAAATATTTATAAAAAATCATAACGGATATTTTTATAGACAAAATAATGTAGAAGAAAATA
The DNA here is from genome assembly GCA_907164885.2 of Dolomedes plantarius. NCBI lineage: Eukaryota > Metazoa > Arthropoda > Arachnida > Araneae > Dolomedidae > Dolomedes > Dolomedes plantarius. Next base: position 6,731,946 of record OU015497.1, on the reverse strand, counting down.
TTCAAGTTGAATCTAACAGAACATACTAAAGAATATAGTACAGTTAATATAGTACAGTTTGAGGAACATTTCTTTTACTGTATTTTAATATTTTTTTAGATAATGTCCAATCGTTTGGGCATTAGAAGGAAAAAAATATATATTGTTTGTCAATTTATTTCGTTGTTATGCATGTGACGCAAAATTAGTTTAAAGTATCGCAAAAAGAAAAGAAACCACGTGATCAGCATTTCATAAATTAAATTCTAAATATGAATCTTTAAAAATTCCCCCAAAATCAGTAAATGAAGGAAAATATACGAAAAAGATTTCATTTTAAAGGAATTTTTAGGATCTTTCTCGTGATATAAATTTTATAACCCCCAGATTATTAATTTAAATGCAAACTTAAAAAAGTTACAAAAACAGCTTCAAAATTTAATTTAAAAAAATCTAAGAAGAATATTTGAAAAATCTTTCTTAGTGCATGCACCCTTACACTATAAGAAAAATCGCCATGCAAAATTTCAACCCTTTAGGTCCAGCGGTTTGATCTGTGCGTTATCTGTCAGTCAGTCAGTCATGGAACTGTTTTAAATATATAGATTATAAACAATGGTATTGTCCATCTCTATATGTCGACTAACAGAAACAGTAGGCTTTCGGCTAAATTAAAAGGGTAAAAAATGGATATTAACAAGTTTCTTTTACGCTGTTACAAACAGATGCACAAGAAATTCAGGGTAAAACTGAGTTATAAAAATTACAAGCTAAATGGTAACAGCAGGTTTAAGATATAAAATTAAAAAATATTAGATTTTACCAAAAAGGGAAATATGTCAGAAGTTTAAAATTTTCAAGGTACATTTGGCCGATTACAGTACAACCTAACAACAAGGCTCAGTAGATGAATAAATTGTTTTATAAAAACTCCTAAATATAAAATATATTATAAAATAAGTTCTCAAAACGAATTTATATTTTTTAATACTCATAGGAAATAAAAACTATATTTTTAACCTTCGGATAGATTGAATAATATTTCGTCTAATACTATTAACCTCTGGGAAAATTACAAGTTTAAAGCATTTTTATCATTCCTAGATGATTTAATAAATTTCTTAAAAATTTAAACGTGAAAAATTATTTACTAAGATTTTTATGCTGAATAATTTTGAAGTTAGTTTGAAATTAAGTTGAGTTTGGGGATTTAGTTAAAGCTTGACGATAATGTTTTTAAAATAATTCGTTAAATATATTGTTTTTTCTGAGAAATATATCTAATTAGGATTATACGTGTTTATTTATATTGCTCTAATAAACCACAAAAATGTTCGTTGATCTGTCAAAAAAAATCCTGTAATTAGATATTGAGTTTCCTTTTATTACTACCTGTGTTCTAAAATTAAAGAAAGATGTTCATCTCTTTAAAAACTATGTGCACGATTAAATAATAAAACAAAATCTCTCGTCAATTGAAACCATAGAAATTTGCTCGCTCTTTTTCTTCGGAAAGTCTCTTAAAGAATTCAACCTCCTTTGAAATTTTAAATAATTTTAAACAGTGTATTTTAAATACTTTTATTATTTGAAAAAGAAACATAATATATGATGCAGGCAATTTTGATGCTTTTTATTATAAATACTCTAGCATTGTGCTAAAAGAAGAAGCGAAATAATTCTTCAAATATGTTTGTAATTTTCTTTAACTTTAAACATTTTCATTAAAACGGCATTTAAAACAAATTATACATAGGTGAATGCCGAAAATATTGTTATGTGACAAACATCCCTTTGGACTCAAATAACGTTTTAGTTATTCTTTCAAGAGTTAAAAAAAGATAAAGGTATAAACTTGAAACCATTTAGTTAGAATTCTTTATTAATTGAACACAAGGTGCTTGAATAATATATATTACGTTTCTTTTACTAGATCCTGTATTTTAAAGAATCACAAATTAAAAATAGAATTAGATAAATATTAGCAAAAATCATACCATAGACTTGATAACGGATGAAAATGTTTAATTTTGTTACTTTTATATAAATCTTATTATAACTAGTAGGTAACCCGCCATTTTGACGTCATAAAAGTATATGAAAGTTAAAAAATATCCCGAATTATCTAAAATATTGCATTTAATCCACACCTTGTAAAAGCAAACCCTTTCATTATTTTTTATTTATTTAGTTTTTCATGTGAGTAGTAGACTGCCATCCAACCCGTCATTTTGACGTCATAATACTAAAAATGACGTCATAATGGAAAAAGTATATGAAAGTTAAAAAATTTTTTAACAGTTCACTACGCGATTCATTCACATTCAAATTTGTTTACTTTCAGAAGTCATCGCAAAAGTAAACAGATTTTTAAAAACTGTTAAATATACAGCTAAAAACATCCAATTTTGTTTTAGTTCTGAATGTTTTATAGAAAAATAGGCTGAACAAACGTGATTTGAGGGAGAATATATTTGTTTTTAGGTAAGAAAAAGTTCTGATCCACATTTGAAATTGAAATTAAGCCTAACCGGCGGTTTGTTTACTGAGGGCTTCAATTGAAAGATGAGTACAGCCCGGAAGTGTCATACAGAGACAACGGCTATTATATATAGGATTTCTCATTGATTTGAGTTATCAAGAAATTGAAAAAAATATTCACAAAATTGCGTTAAGAATATTCTTATTAGTGGCAAACCTATCTCTATTACGTCATCAGTTCAAGTTGTATTCGACTTCTCTCTTAACCATTTTTCTGTCTTCTAAATTGCGTTTCTTCATGACTTCAATTTCTCACTGAACGACCAAGATGACGTCAGTCCCAGGAACGTAACTAAAGATCGCGCGAACTTAAAACAATGGAATTGCTTTTCAGTTGATTTGGAAACAATTGGTGATTTTGTGCTCTCTTTATTTGGGTGTTGCCCTTTTCACTGATTTTATGAAATAGATGTGATTGCAGTCGGCAAATGATAGGTGGAAATAGGACGTGTATTACGGTTCTAGTCTGTGTTTTATGTATGTACTAGCTGAAATCCCGTACTTCGCTACGGAGTACATTCAAATTAAATACAACGGTCAATCTATGCAATTAATGGCAAAATTATATATATATATATATATATATATATATATATATATATTTATAATAAATACGACGATCAATATATACAATTGATGTAGAAAAAAATATATATATTTATAAAAATATTGTAAGGGATATTTTTATAGACAAAATAATGTCCTATCATCTGCCGCATTAGCAAGAAAAAAATTTGTTTTGTTTATTTAGTTGTTATGCACGCGACGATACATTTATTTAAAGTACCAGAAAAGGAAATCACGTGATCGGCATTTAATAAATTAAATTGTAAAAATTAATCTTTAAAACTTGACCAAAAATCCGAAAATGGAGGTAAAGATTCGAAAAAGATTTTATTTTAAAGGAAATTTTATGATATTTCTCGTGATACAAATTTTATAACCCTCAAATTATTATTTTAAATGCAAACTTAAAAAAAGTTACTAAAACAGCTTAAAAATTTAAATTTAAAAAAATCTAAGAAGAATTTTTCAAAAATATCTCTTAGTGTACCCCTACACTATAAGAAGAAAAGCCATGCAAAATTTCAGCCCTTTAGGTCCAGTGGTTTGGTCTGTGCGTTGTATGTCAGTCAGTCAGTCAGTGAGTCAGTTACGGAACTGTTTTATATATATAGATTTCTGCCGGAGTGGAATGTACGATCCTTGTGAAAACTGCTAAACTTGGGAGTGCATCATTTGACAAGGGTTTGTAATTTGCGATTAATGGCCGACGCACTAGTGTGTACCGGCGCCTGTCAGAGTTGCATTCACTCCTTTATGGATTCAGATAAAACGTTGAGTTAAGGCCTGCAGACGCCTAGTTCTTTCGGTCACTCTTATGGGCTACGGAAACACGCTTTTGCCTTACGACTCTTAACGACACAGTACCGAACAAGCATAGAAATATGACATTTCTCTTATGGGAGAACAATAAAATCATTATCGTTTAGAAAAGAAAACATAAAATCTTTGTGCTCGAGGAATAAGCAGAAATCCAACGTAAATAAAGCAGAAATAGCAGTAAGATGCAATTATTTTGCATACGGCCGTTTCGAAGCTGCAAAGGAGCTTCTCCATCAGTGCAAAACAGCTCTGATGAAGAAGATCTTTTGTAGCTTCGAAACGGCCGTATGCAAAATAATTGCATCTTACTGCTATTTGTGCTTTATTTACGTTGGATTTCCTGTTTATTCATTATCGTTTATTTTATGATATCTCATCAGGGAACCGTCAATTTCGCGGGAGAAATGCACTATTGACCAAAAAGTATTTGGACACCAGTGATAGATAAGAAAAACAAAATTTATTCATATTCAATAGTTGGTAGAGCCTCCACGAGAGGCAATAACAGCCTCAAACCTCCGGGACATGCTTTTTACAAGTCCTTGTATGACGGCTAGTGGTATTTTCTTCCACTCGGCTTGGAGACGTGTACCGATTTTGGACGGTTCTTGCAAACCTTAATTCGGCGATCCAACTCGTCCCAGAGGTCCTCAATAGGGTTCAGGTCTGGGCTCTGGGCACACCAGTCCATTCAGTTAACCCCATTATTACCTTACCAATCCATGTTGTAAATCGCAACATGACAGCTGGCGTTGTAACATGGGGCCAACCCGTAAAACTGCCACAACGTAGGAAGAACACTGTCATCCAAAATAGCGCATTAGGCATCTGCGTTGAGCTTACCATGAATTGGGACCCAGTCCATACCAGGAGAAACACCCCCAGACCACAATTCCACCTCCGCCGAACTTTACTGTGGGCACAATCCATTCTGGCAGGAGGCGTTCTCCAGGCAGACGCCAGACCCGGACCCTGCCATCCGAACGGTACAGGGTGAACCTTGATTCGTTGCACCAAAGAACCCGTTTCCACTGATATACGGTCCACTTTCGACGTGTTTTGCACCACATTAACCGATCAGCGCGGTTGGATTTTGTGATCAAAGGCTTATGGGCGGCAGCAAGACCATGAAAACCAAGCAGATGTGCTTCCTTGCTATTGGTATTCATATAAACAACACTCCCGGATGCCTGTTGAGACTCCTGGAGTATCTGACCATCCGTTAAGTGCGGTTCTTCCGAATTTCTCTGGACAGTACCCGTCGGTCTCTTTCTCCCAGTTTCGTGGGTCACATTCCGACAATCACCGCTCACCTTCTACTTCTGAATCACATAGGACACTGTCGAATTTCGATAATTAAGCTCACTAATATATCCCTTAAGGATCGGCCATTTCTGTGATTCCCGAAGATTACACCTTTCTCGAAATCCGATAAGTCTGCACTTCGTGGCATCTTGCATGCGACTAATGCGAATGTTGTTTCCTACACGATATTTAACGGCGGAGGGCGTGACGTATATCAGGACCGCATATATCGTCATTTGTATGGGTGTCCAAATACTTATTGGTAGATAATTATGTAGTCCACAATCAGAATTTCTCTACGGGTTCATCTAATTTGATACAACTCTGCAGTAAAAAAACTCTCATAAAAAGGAACATCAATACTAGTGTACTTCAAAACAATGTTTTTCCTTAATTCTTTAGCAAGCTTTGTTATGGAATCTTTTATTCATTGCAGTTAAGTGTATAATTAATTCTCTTACCAAATTCTCATAGAACTAAAAACTGTTGAATTCATGTTATTACGTACATTGTTATCGAAGGCAGAGTTTCGATCAGTCAGGAATATTTAATTCCATGGCACAAGCGTTTGATAGCCCTATTCTAATAAGGTCCGTAAGATCTTGAAACAGAATAGCTTGATGTGAACAGATTATGCGGAATTTATCCAGTTTAACCTATAGGACAACTCAGACAGCAATGTTGTCATGTTTGAAACATGTAGCGTATTTCATACTTTAATAATAACAAAAAATTACAACTAAGAAACTCTTGCAGGATTTATTGCTGGTAAAACCTTCACTATAGATGTTATGGAAAATATTCTAAAATTTCGTGAAATTTTGAAATTGAACTCATTTTATCAATCGATCAGAATGATTATACTTATTACATTGCCCTTCCGCAACGCTGTGAAGTTTTGTTTGTCGCACAGATACTAAAAAGTTATAAAATTGAAACCGGGTGACTCATAAGTCACTTGATCGTTCTAGAATATAACTTTTAAATTAAAAAAAAATTGTGTTTCAGATTATTCTTCTGTAATTCTTTCTTAAATAACTGTTGAAAAATTCCCGACAGAGCAACGAGTAAAAATAATCGAATTTTATATAGAAAATAAACTATCAATTGAGTTAACCCTATGAACTTACATTCATTAATTTGGGGTCAGATAACCACCACCTAAACAAGCGATACTCAACTTATTCCGGTTCTTTCAAGAACGGGGGACTGTGAAAGACAGAGTTTACCGTAAGAAACCTCGAAACCACCAAGCATTTAAAGACCAACATCCGTGAAGAAACTGAAGGAATAAGCCATTACGAAAAGTGGTGAAGCACTCCGTAGAAAGAGCCCGCCATTGTCGATAACAAAACGGTGGCTATTTGGAAGACGTCATTTACAAAACTCAATAAAAATGATTTATAAGAATTGCATTTATTGATTATAAAAGATGTAAGGTATGCATAAGATTCGATTCACAAGAATCGAACTTTTGAGTGAATGAATTAAAGAAGCTGCTTGAGATATGCTAATTTCGGCATACGCGCTTGGTATAAATACCATGCAGCTTGATTAAAAAAAGGGTTGTTATGGTTGAAAAAAAGTTGTTAAGGTTGATAGATAAGCGAGTTGAGGGAGCCACGATGTAAGCAGCTCCAGGTGTTAGCCGGCGCTAGTGCTTAGGGGGCCCAAAGTTTACGTGGCAGTACTGCTGGTTTGACTCTCTGCTGGTTTGTGAGTATTTGAAATGTGTATTTCTATTGAATGTTAATATATATATTCCGTACAAGTAGTACGTATGCTTATTGCTGTAAAAGCAAATTCTATATGTGCAACGAATTCAATAAACATTGTTTCACGTATAAACTGTGTTTGTATCAAATTCATTTAGAGTGCCACTTCAAATTATATACACCCAAGTCTGGGTAGAAGTGAGCTATTTACTCTACAAAGAACAAATGTAAATTTTTAATAAAGGAAAGTATTACTCAATTTTAAATTGGTCTCGTGACTTTTGGGCCACCCTGTACCTGTAGACTAATCTGTTTTCACACAGTAGGATGTGAAATTAAAGCCGTCTAACGCCAAATACAATTTCTTATACTTGCTTTTCCAGGTAGCTGAGTCCTGACGTTCATAGATGTTCGCATGATAGGACAGTATGAATTAAGGGAAACCGAAGTATTTGGAATTTTTTTCAAATTGAATTCTTGAAAATTTAGTGAATAAAAAATAGAAATTTAGAGGATTTGAACTAAAATAATCATTGAAACTTACTTTTACTAGCTTATTTTCTTCTGAAAAAAGCTTGCAGTAAGTATTCTCCTGTTTGACAACCATGTTCACCTCCTGTCGGAAAATTCCAATTTCTTTCTTCCATTTTTATTTTTATAATGTAAAATTAACGATAAAAAGAAAAATAATGGATGATCAAAAATTGAAAGAGAGGAATAAATAAGAACATGATAAAAAAAGAAATAAAAAATGAGTATACAGAAAATAACATATGGGTTTGTTCAGTAATCAGCTTTTACTGTAGATCTAAACCTTTTATATTACGCGAGAAATATTTTTAAATGTTAATATAATTTACCATTAACGGGGTAGAAATAAAATATCTTTAACCTTTAGCTTACGGGGCCCATTTTTCCGATTCCCTCTTTAGAACGAGAAATTTCACACACACACACACACACACACACACACACATATATATATATATATATATATATATATATTATATGTAGGGGGCCGCAGGAAGAACGTTCTGATTTGGAACGTCAGTAACAAAGATACAAAGAAAGATAGAGAAAGAAATCTTTTATACATGAGGAAAATAATAAATTATATTTATTTATTTATTATTAATTATTATTTTATTATTAATATTAATTTTATTTATTTATTTATTTATTTATACCCTCTAGACGCTCTTTCTGCCGCACCCTGTATATATATATATATATATGTTCATTCATTCTTGGGATACATGCTATCCCACCGCGTAAGGAAAATGTTAATTTAATGGTGTGTTTTGAAGACAATATATTCGAAGACAGTAGTAAAACAACTACAATATTATTTAAGTATTATCTAGAGACTATGTTTTACAGTTTTGTGCTTCTTTCTACTTTCTGCGAATTAGGTTTTTCTTTTTTTTCATAATCTCCTGTGTAAATTAGAAACTATTTTTCTTTGAATACACCAACACGGCGATATTCCGCGAAATGCAGCATGATTTATGATGCGAGTTTGAAGCGCCCCATTTAACTCCATAACCCATGCCCTAACTAATAACATAAGACGTGTCTCAAAAAAAAAGGAAAAAAAAAGAACTATAATCGTTTTGCGTTGGCAACAATGATACCTCAAAATAATCCGCTGGAGTTTGGCGGCCTATCTATTTAGATGTACCCAAGGAAATCGATATTCGGCACAATTTTAAAATGGAGCTAAATCGTAACTCAATAGATGCAAGGAGTTTCAACCATCACTCATCCCGGAACGAGTCAGAATGGATAATCGATTGAAAAATGACTATTACTAACCGAAGTTGAGTCAAGTCGAATTCTTTCATGAATTCTGGATCGTGATGGATGACGGAAAGTGTGAAACACTGAGTTATATTTCACTGGACAGCCATTTTGGGATTTTCGCTCTCATTAAATAAAACTAATCGGGCCGTAGAACACTGGGATCAATGTCACTGCACTTTAGCATGCACATTTTTGGAACGTGAAGATCGATTGTCTTTAAACATATCTTACAAAGGCAAAGACATCTTACGTGAGAATTTATTTTTCTGTAATTCTTTTTTTATTATTACTCGAGGGCATGTTCTTAGCGAAAAAAAGTTTTCTTTTTGATGTATTGCATTTTAAACCCCGTTGGTAAACTGAATATTAAAAAAAAATTTAAACGACGTGGTTGATTTCCATCAGTGCTTTCTCACGGATTTAACATTCGATCATTTTAATATTGAACAGGGACCAAGGTAGGCTAGTGGCTGTGCGTCGGCTTTCGGTGCTGAGGGTGCTCTAAACGTATCCCGTCAAGCGCCAATAAATATCTCCGTGTGTAGGCTGGATATGAACACTTTAAATCCGTGGACCGGAAAGTACCTCTGGGAGGTCAGAAAGGGTCGGAGAGGGTACAATTCCCAAGATGTCGATCAGTTATCCATTATTCATCTACCAATCTTTTTATCTATTAGTATACTTGCTTGTGGTATGCCAATTTATTTTTTTATCATGGAATAATAAAAACATTAAAGTAAAAACATTATAACTATTGAATAAAATTAATTTTATACAATGAAAATATGTTTTTTCAATATGAAAATCATTTCATATCGACTGCCTTGATCACTGTAAAAAAATCAATGATGCATGCGACTGGTTTAGTTTAACAGAATAAAAATCATTATTTAATTTGTCTCTATATTTATAGAGAAAATAGCTCACTTCTACCCAGACTTGGGTGTATATAATTTGAAGTGGCACTCTATTTGAATTTGATACAAACACAATTTATACATGAAACAATGTTTATTGAATATTTTTGCACATGTAGGCTTTGCTTTTAACAACAAGATTCATACGTACTACTTGTACAGATATATAAATACAGCTTTCAAGAACAATATATTTTTCAATACTCACGAACAGTAAGTCAACCAGCAGTACTGCCACGTAAACTTTGGGCCCCCCTAAGCACTAGCGCAGGATAGCACTCGAGCTGCATACCCTCGTAGCTCCCTCTCGCTTATCTATCAACCATAACAACCTTTCTTCAACCTTAACAACCTTTTTCATTAATGACGCTGCATGGTATTTATATTAAGCGCGTATGCCGAAATTAGCATATCTCAAGCAGCTTCTTTAATTCATTCACTCAAAAGTTCGATTCTTGTGAATCGAATCTTGTGTATACCTTACATATTTGATTTAGAATTTTTTCAAAGTTAATGCGGAATTTTATCATAATCGGCATTTACACCATTACATCGACCTAGACATCCTGTAATTGATTTCAAAATGTTGAAACTAGTCTTTCAATGGTTAGAGAATAAACATCCGAAACAATATTACAATCAAACTATTTTACCACATCTGCAGGAAAAGACGCTGTGTTTCGAGAAATTGGTGCCAATATCATTTCAGTTTTAAAGTAAAATTCAATTTTACTCGCATTGAAATTTGATGTTTCCATGACCTTTCCACATTTCAATATGTCGAAATTTATATTATGGATACATTAAGCTTTATGGTCACTCCATTGTAGTCTGTTGATGACAATGTAAGATAATTTGTGAGCATTAGATCTTCAATAGAACACTCAATTTACTTCATTTGCGAAAACAGGAACACGTGCCGTAGTCATAATTGTAATCAGGAAGAGGAACTCTTGTTAGTAATGAATCGAACATTCAGCTAAACTCAGTTACTTCATAAGCGCTAATAACTTTGATCCAAATCATAGGAGAACACGTTCATTTAATAATAATACGCGCCACTGTAAACAAATAATGCAGATGAACAAGGTCTGCACAGATACAGGGCTAATGACCGCCTGGAGAAAGCCACGCGTGTGTAGTTAACGACAGTAGATTTGTAACGGTTGGCAGTTACAGATGCTCGACATTGTTCGCATTTGCTAGGAATATTTTTATTTGAAAGTCAGCTTTCATCATAGTTAGCTAATGGAAGTAAATTTTAAAAAAGATATTCATTGATATTATTTATTTGTTATATACGGAGTTATTGTTAAAAGAAGCAGGGATTTTTTTTCCTGAATGAAATTCTTTTCAGGGGATAAAGAAAGAATCGTTATTGAATTATATCTTTACAGACATCCTACCGTAAATACATATATATACTCTTTGATAGATGTTCACTATGGACTCTGGTTAAGGCACGTATGTATGGATATGAAAATTCATAACATATATATGTTTTCAAATGTTTAAAAATTATGTAGTTTAACTCGAATCCTTTCTGAGTAGTTCAAGAAACACCTAAATTTTCCAATTTTCAAATGTAATGTTGAAATAATCTGTTGTTATAAACAAAGGCTTATAACCAGCAAACTTTTATTTTGAATAAATTCTCTACCTTTGCAAAACATATTTTAGGATTGAAATTTATGTTAAATACTTTAAGGCTGCTATGTACTAAGAAAAAAAATCGTACTTCCCTTTTCCTCTTCTTGCAGACTCTTGTGGTGGGAGGAGTCCAGTTGACAGTTCAAGAATTCCACCCCCCTTAGGATTGACATTTTAAGGGATTGCAATGGCTCTCTCTCTATAGGGGGGGGGTTAAGCGCTGCCCCCAATTTTTTTTTATTTAAAATATATTTTTGTCACCTATTTACAGGTACATATATGCTGATAATCAAATAAAATTGGTATTGTCAGATATCCTGCTAAGCGCTACAGGATTCATTTTATAAATTTCGTCCACCGAAGGAATTTATGAGCGTTTAAAACACACTATACCAGATTTTTCCCCGAATAATTTAAATTTAAAAATATTAATTGCATTTTTAAAAAAAACGAAAAATGTAGACAAATGTAAAATTTCTTTCTCTATGACGGAGTGCAATTTTTATAAAAAATCTTTGAATCCAAGTCGGCGATCCGTGGACAAATTTTCTCCATAGGTTAACATTGAGGTGAGCGAATCCAATGGGTTTAGTACATAACAGCCTTAAGTATTTAGGAATTAAGAACTGGCATCCCCCTGTGCTGAGAAGCTTTGAGCGATAAGTTTGATTGTACATTTTCTCTGTTTTTTAATTCTAATATTCACGATTATTTAATTTTTTATAATTTTTTTATCTCCTATATGGTTTGCTATGCTTGAAATTACTTTAAAACATTGTATTTATTCCCCGATGGAGACACATTAGCTCTGGATTTATTTTGGAGTATATTATATGTGCGTTATATAAAATCTCTTGCAGTTTGGTAATGTTATAAGAATATTTTAGAAAGATTCGGTACAGTTCTCAGTTTTTTTTCTATATTTTTGCATACACTGTAATGACAGTTAAGTTCCGAAGCGATGTCGATATTTACCTTCATGTAATGCTGTCGTCAATGCAAGTTGGATTTCATTTTGCCAAAAGTTTCTTCACCTGGATCTCAGCTAAATCACACTTTTGGGGCCAACGCATTATCTTTCTGATGCAGAAAACGGTCCGCTCAAGCCATATCCCCTGGGGAGGATTAATGGAATTAAATAATATGAATTTTCCTCATGCCATTTTTCAAAGATAGTATTTTAGTTCCTAGAGATTTCACCCAGATTTCTTCCTTTAACTATTACTTAATTCTTGGCTCGAGGTAGCCTAGTGGTGGCGCTTCGGCTTAAGGTGCCAAGGGTGCTCGGATCGAATCCCGACAAGCGAAATTAAATACCTCCGCGTCTACGTCGGATGTGGGCACGTTAAATCCCTACACCGGAAAGTTCCTCTGTGAGGTCAGAGAGGATGGGCGAGGGTACGATCCCCTAGATGTTGCTGTAGTGAAGAAATCTATATTGAAGAGTTCTATATTGTAATCAGGTCACCATAACCTTTGGCGGTGAAACAAGTCCTTTGTTTTTGAAGATGTAATTTATAGTTGCAGCAGTTCATAATGTACAGAAGACCATAGAGTTCACGGGTCTAAGTGTCTAAAATAGATGATTACTCTGGAACCTAAAAAAAATTACGTAGATAGTCTGCGATGCCGAGATATTTATGAGGGCCACTACGGAGTTATCGATACCACCTTCCCGGCGACCGGTTGTGCCCGACTGAACCATAGTCCGCTCCCAGAAGTACGGATGTTAATCGCTGGTAGACATCTCCTCTAGTCTCAGTAGGCCGGCGAACATATTCAGGAAAAATAGTGGGTGTTTCAGAAACCCAGGTCAGGAACAATCATCAGACTGAGAGGTACTTCAATGAAACGAGTCCACGAGACTTCGAGTTAAAAAAAACATATTCTTTATTCTAAGAAGCATCTCCTGATTAACGTTTACAAGAACTCACTAATAAGCATTTCACGTAGCTCGTCTTGAGCTGAACAATTCTTACAATGTATACTAAATCAACATGATATCATAAAAAAAAATGAGCCAAGACTCTAATAAAAAACTATAGCATCTCCCGCAGGAAAACAGCCAAAATGGCTTGTCCTGGGGAGAGCTCAATAAAACAACCAATAGTTTTTAAAAAAATCACAAGTCTGTACTTTTTCTTTCAAATCTGGACAGAGCAAAAAAATTAGAGCATAGGTTGCCATAGCGAGAAAAGCGCCAAATTCAACAAACTTACGGACCACGTGCACGGCGTATGAAATATTACCTTAGCAACACCACGAGCGCTTAATGGCCAACAAAAGAAACCCGGCCCAGCCGAAACCTCGCCAAGAGGAGAGTACGAAGCTCGCCGCCGAAAAGGAGGACCGTGAATGGCTTAGCCCTGATACAACGAAATTCGCGCCTCTGCATGATTGGTCGAACGAGGGGAGAAAGATTTCGGGTGGTGCCTTCACGCCAAGCTGGCGCCAAGTTCACATGTGGGAAAAAGCTCTCTTGGACAAAGGAAAAAGAGAGAACACACATATATTTCTAACTTAAAACTGATTTTATGGGCCAATTTAGTGAGCAAACTAACACGGGACGCGTGGAGAAAAGCTAGTTGGATGTTCACATGACACACCCTGCAATTACCAGCCATAAAAAGTGCATTTTAGTGAAACTTAACAAGGGAATCCTGAGACTAACACCTGGCTAAGCTAATTATGGTTGAAGTTTTACGGTTTAAGAGAAATGGGCATGGCTAAATTGTCAAGAACACACACGTCGAGGGAACGGTATAGACATTACACTATTTTATTTTAAGGGACAACTATTTAGAATTAGAGATTTTACATTAATTTAACGTGCGTTATGAGCCCAACCAAATTAATTATTTCTGGAACAAATTCCTCGTTACAGTTGCCCCCGGGGATGCTTGGTTAAAATAGATGTGGCACCTGGCTAATTCGGACTCCGACCCTTGTGGTGACTTTATAAAGCCACACCCCTCATCCCGCTAGCCTACATGGACCTCGATTGGAATACTTCCAGGCAGGTGCATTAGAAACAGCAACAAGAACAACTTAATTCGTAACGTTGATCGTTTACACGACGGAAGTAGGAACCCATCGGTCCTTTGTAAACTTGAATAAACAGTCTGGAACCTTTTTTCCACCAGCATGATTGCATATACATCGGTATTTCGGAGGCTGTTATCGTTGCGAATCGAATGGATTGACTGGGTGGAGTTCAACTGGCACTCATCGATACCACACGACTCCCGGAGAACGATGTAAAAATTTGTTTTTATATTTTGACTGGTCTAGCTAGATTTGATTTGAATGAAGCACATCTTGGCTGTGCTCCCCAGGTTTCATTAATTATACTCCGTATTAATTTCAGTCTAATTTTAATTGCTATATGTTTGTTATGTGTGGTGTTAAAATAAAAGTATAAAACAACCATCCAGGACTCTTACTGCTTATTTGGCATCTTACACATTTCGTATTTAAGGGGACAGTGGACTTTCAAAATTGTGGAATTTGTCCAAAAATTCGATTTTTTTATTTTGTTGAACTGGGAAACTACGGAAGAGTAGGAATGTGTCGCAAAAAGAATTTTTTATTTTTGTGATTACTTTCCGAGTTATAGGCATTTGTATTTAAATTAGATATTTTGTGGTTACTAATAGCAATAACTTTAAATGTTTTATTCTCAAAATGAAAATTTTCACGTTATACGAATATTCAAACTGCTCCGGGCGGATTTCTAATGATCGTATTGCTTTGAAATTTAAGTTATATATATTTAACTTTATATCAAATAAATCTTATTGAAAATAATTATGCTTCGTAGCTCAAAATTTCATAATTTTGTACTTGAAAAGATGATTTAGAGGTATTTTGCGTCATAAAAAGTGTTCTTTCACTGTTGTTATTTTTTTCTCTTTATATTTTTAATGAATGCTTAAAATAAGAAATAAGTTTCATTGTTAATTCTATAAGGTATCCTGCAAATAAAAATTACCATATTATATTCAAAAGAAATGCGCACGGAACATATTTAATTAGATTAATTTTTTATATAATTAATAATTAATCATTTATTAATTATTAATATTTTATATTTGAATTTTAACCACTTTTACATATGAATGGTACTAATCACATATTCAAATTTCAAGCAAATCCATTCAAAACAAAAAAAGTTCGATTTGAAGGTCCACTGTCCCCTTAAGGATAAATTTCTCATTTTCTTCCAAGGTGCAAGGTATGTTGAGTTTGTTGGAGTGCCATGGTCTTACGACTTTACCTCCAGTAGCAAGATATGTGCATCAGAAAATATGTGCTCAGCAGTAAAATAAAATTAAGCCCTCTTCAGATAAGTAAAATGAAAAGTATAATAAGAATTAAAAGAATAAAATTCAAATATTTAGAATATTTACCAAAAATGAGCATCCACCAGGGAATATCGCATACGAGCAGCGCGCTGTAGCACTGCGCCAATCATAGCACAGTAAATTGAAAGAATAAGTTGAATACATTCGCACTGAGATAATTGTGAAGTTCTAGGGGGTTGGTAAATCATTTTCTTCCGTTACCCTTCCCATGCCTTTCACCATTCCCTCCGAAAGTCTAACTGAGCTCACTGTAATTCCGTGTCTTGTACCTCGATATATTGTTCCCGACGACTAGCTTCCGTTAATCCAAACTCCAATGATGCCAACTATTAACTTCCCGCGGTGAATTTTATCGACGGTGAAAAGTATTTTCAAGTATATTTCTGTACGTATCCCATTCATGAGTCCCCCCAGAAATTCCAAACGCGCTCATGGGGATTTCAAATTATGCACCTCAATATTGTTCCGTTTTCCTGGGTTCGTTAGCATTGAATAAGAATCTCTTCAGAAAGTTCACACAAAATAAATTTATTATTTTGTAAATTCTTCACGCGTATACACGCGTATACAATTCAAATATATAAGATGTAACAACTGTCTTCTATACAGCAGAAAATTATAAATACACAAGTCAGGATACCAGAATTTTCAATACAATACACGCCAATTAACGCGGTTACAACATTCAATTCTCCCTAGGAAATTGAACTGAGTTCCAATGCCAATGTCCGGTATATTCATAGATTTCCAAAGCACCCTCTATAGGTCAGTCACAGCTAGATATTTCTAGAGGTATTTCTAAGGTTTAGTCGGCAAGTTGGCGAATTATCGCCAAATCTGGCGACCAAAATAAGTCACAAAATCTATCGCCAATTTGGCGATGACTCTCATATTTGGCGAGATTCCGATAGACTCCCATGTTAAATACATAGATAGCTGTAGGAACTCTTCCATAGAAGCCATTTTAACGAAACAAAATGCAATATTTACAAAATTCTTCACAATATGTTGCTCAACATGACGTTTTCCATTTATCTGAAATCCGCAGATTAACTAAACTCGAAACCCAAAATCTTATTACAGTCCGAAATGGATATTGAAAAGTTTCTACGTAGATTTAACTCTTCAATAAATCATATTCTACTTCGTGGTTAACGTGTGTCAAAAAATAACTGTATAAAAATGTAGAGCTTAAGTTGCATCAACAGTCTGGGGTACAGAATCTTTTAAGATCCCAGCCGCTCGTAGTGGACATTTCTGAGTACACCCTCTTTTATCAAACTGACTTGAGTTTAGTTTAGAGCATCGAGCTACCTGCATACGCATCGTGATCCTGATTTGCATCTTGTGATAGACACTTGAGGAATCCAGAGGAGGTTCCGATATTAGTCACGACTGTGTATGTTGAATTATTCATTGAAAAGTTGTCAAAGATACAATATAGAAATCATACCAAAGTCACGAAGAGAAGAAGAAATATTGCTTTGACATTTTAAAGTTGTACATTACTTAGTAATAGGACAACATATTTTATTTTTTTCTGTCTTCAGGGATTTGCTTACAAAATTTTTATAAAGTATTTTCTTTTGCTAAATCACTATCACTTAGCACAATGACTTCTAAAAAACGGTTCTGGGATAAAATTAAGGCAAAGTTATCCCCCCAAATTCCCTGACTTTGCATCGAGGTTTGTTTTCAGTGAGCGGGAAACAAGAGCAAACTGCCAAAGAATCGATATAAATGATTTACGGCTGTCAAGCGACCGTAAGACTCCCGTCACCCTTCGGAAATCTTTCTTCTTCAAGAAAAAAGTAAGATCATGTTATAGTTTGCATAGTCACGACATTCTAGCGATAGCTTTTACAGTTGCAATATTACAATTTAAGCAACTTATTACAAATATAGTCCAGCGCCGCTTTTCGTCAAATTGAAACTAATATCACTAACTTCAAAACAACAATGATATAAACAAATCAATTCCTCCCATAACAAAACAGTACAGGAACGTTCATATCGTAGTCGAGATTCGAACCTAAGCCCGCCTAGCTATAGCTTGGGACGTTAGCCACTGTATGATATGGAAGGACTAAAACTAAAGCCTTATCACTTTTAATTTATTTGAAGGAGCATTAAATTGTCATCCCCTATAAAAATAACGATGTATTTAAAAATATTAAATTTTATATACTATACAAAAAATCTATATTTCAAAAACATGGTTACTTCAGTAATGATATACACTGAAGTGCCACTGAATTAGGGATAGCAAAGCCTATGCAAATTGTGTATCGCTGCGCATCATGTATGCGCAAGTGAGGGTGCTGTGGTAACTGCATATCTAGCGCGTACTGTGGTTGTCCTGAATTAGTTGTTGGAATTGCCAGTATGGGTAAACTGCCTGATTTAGACGCCTTCGGTCGCGGACAAATCGTAGGTGGGCCATTCAATTTCCGAAATCGTCAGACAGCTAGGATTTTCAAGGTCCACAGTGTCAAGAGTATACCAAGAATACATGGATGGTGGAAAATAAACTAGCGATCGGGCAAACTGCAAAGGACAATTAGCCTTGACAGTGCGTGGTGAGAGACGGCTCAAGCGTATTGTACGTAGCCAGCGAAGCCAAACATTAGCTCAAATTACCACCCAGTTTAATGACGGTGCCAGTCGTACAGTCAGTAAACGGACTGTGCAACGCTCGCTTCACTGTATGGGTTTCGGGAGCCGTCGACCTACGAGAGTACCATTGCTCTATACTCGCCATCGGGCTGCACGTCTTGCCTGGGCAAGAGAGCACAGAGACTGGAGTGTAGAGGACTGGAAACGGGTAGCATGGAGTGATGAGTCTCGATTCCGACTACTTAACGCCGACGGGAGGCTGAGAATATTGCGTCAGGCTCATGAAGCCATGGATCCTGCATGCCTGGCTGGAACTGTACAAGGGCATGGTGGCTCAATCATGGTCTGGGGTGTTTTTTCGTGGCACAGTTTGGGATCTTTGGTGCGTGTACCAACCTCCCTCAATGCAATTCGGTACGTAGAGTTGCTGGGTGATCACCTCCATCCGTTTATGTTGTTCTGTTATCCGCACGGTAATGGATTTTTCCAGCAAGACAACTGTACCTCTCACAAGTCCCGGTTGGATACTGGCTGGTTGGATGAGCATTCGTCTGACTTCTCTGTCATGAATTGGCCACCTTGAAGCCCAGACTTAAATCCTATTGAGCATCTTTGAGATGTTTTGGAACAAGGCGTGAAAGGTCATCACGCAGCACCAAAGAACCTTACTGAATTATGGACAGCTTTAGCCAATATTTGGCAAGCCATTCCCGTGGAACGTTTCCAGAAACTTGTTGAATCTATGCCTCGTCGTGTGGCAACCGTTATCAAGGCCAGAGGAGGCCCAACTCGTTACTAGGTAGGTATCCCTAATTCAGTGGCACTTCAGTGTATTTGAAAATGAAAAACTGAATGAACTAGTCTAACCTGTGACTATATAAATAATGAGGGTAAAATACCCCATAGATAAACAACAGTATTTGAGGTTTGTGTGGTCAACTGATGAATCAACTTGAAAATGCCATTTTAAATGTATATTGGTGGGGGGATCGCAGGTTTCCTAGCTTTAAAGATTGGGTGTCAAAGTTGGCAGAGGTTCCGGTACAACCTTCGTGCACAAATATATGTCGTCCGTCCTACTTGGGATTTTGGACTTGCGATAACCTCCATACATTCGCATTTCTCGGGAACCATTTATCCGCGTTTCTTCCCAAAAACAGTCAGAAGCTCGTATCTTCACATTTTGCTGCCTCCAATCGGACAAGCATTGATAGGTATTTCGTTTGCTACAATTGAGGCGTTGACGTTGAAAAGAGGGTAAGTGCCGAAATTTCCGAAAAATATTTTTTCACTGATACAAGGTTTTTTTCCAAGGCTAATGATGTTGAAAAGAAGGTAAGTGCCTAGCTCAGAACTAAACCGAACTAGCTAGGCAACTTGTTTTCAACGTCATAAGCCTTGGAACAAACCCTTGTATCAATGAAAACATACTTTTCGGAAATTTTGGCACTTAACCTCTATTTAACGCCAACGCTTCAATTGATCTCGTCCGACTAGCCTTGCTTTGGCACGATTTGGCTGACATGTAGAAGCTTCTCTGCTTACAGATGTAACGTTGAGATTTTACTCTGTGGTGTGTACAGTATAATTCTGTGTTAACCGTTTGTTTGCCGCATATTCTTATGGGTTCGTAATATTTTTTCTCCTTTCTGTAGTAATCTAATTACACTACAGCTGTCGCTGTAGATATCTAATTCTTCGTGTTTCTGTGGTCTTAAAAATGTCTTTTCATGCAATATGTGGCAGGGATTGTAGGTCACTTCAATGTGAAGAGAGTCTGTAACTCTTTTTCAGAATAACTTGTTAGAAATCATGCCAGTTTCTATTTGGTAAGCGCAGTGGCGTAGCAAAGGGGGGGGGCAAGGGGGTCTATCATGCCCGGGCGCCACTTGCAGAGGGGCGCCAATGTAAGATCCATATATTATATTACTATATGTTTTCGAGGTGGATGCCAATATAAGGTCTATATATTATATTACTATATGTTTTTAGGGGAGGGCCCCAATATAAGGTCTATATATTATATTACTATATGTTTTTCGGGGGGGGGGAGTGCCAATATAAGGTCTATATATTATGTTATTATATGTTTATCGAGGGTGCCAATATAGGGTCTATATATTATATTACTATATGTTTTCAGGGGGGGGGCCACAAAGGTATCGTGCCCCGGGCGCCAGTTATGCTCGCTACGCCACTGGGTAAGCGATGCATATATGTATTTAATAGAAAAAAGAAACCGAAACATCCTGCATGAAAACAACACTTGGTAAAATACAGGTATCAAGAAATGTATCTCACTTTAAAATATCTGAGAATACGGTCTTTCAGTATAAACTTTTAAATAAGCTATCGAAAAATTCAACAGTTTTTAGATTTTAAGGGAGCAACGGACCTTCAATATCGTTCTTCTTTAAATTTCAATATTTTACTCTATATACACCATGAGTATAATTAATATTATTTTCTACTATACTAGAGATGCTTAGAATTCAAAACTAAGAATTTTGTGGAGGAATAAGACATATTTATCAAAAAATTTATAAAAAATGCTAAAATTTTTCAAAAAGCTCCATGCGTATGCATTTTCTTCTGATATCTTCCGAATTTCTCAGAATTGTTAATTGAAGTGTATTTCACAAAACTGTGCGTAATTCTTTGAAATCACAAATATCTTTCAAATTTGTAGACCATAAATTAAAGTAAAAACATAAAAACATGCAAAAATAACAGGCAGAATATAAAAAAAATATGTTTAAGACTTTTGATTCATACAAAAAAAAAATAAGTGCACGTTAAAACTTGTAATACAAAATTTAAGGATTTTAATTACCATAGAATGCGCATAGTACATTTTGAAAAACTTTAGCATTTTTGATAAAAAAAAATTGAAAAACAGGCATTATTCTGCCGAAAATTCTTTATTTTGAATTTGATGGGTTTTCAGTATAGTAAAATAGAAAATTAACTATTCTCAATTTGTATATAGAGTTGAAAATTGTAAATTAAAAAATTCGAATTTGAAGGTCCCTTGTCCCATTAAATGCTTTTAATTTTAAGTAAAGACTCCCGTGTACATTATTCTGATAATTTTCCAAGAAAGGAACTGCTACAATTTCGGAATAGAATAAGCATAATTTGATGTACATGGACGCATGTTATTCGCTAAACTAGAAAACTAAGAATTGCAATTGAAGAATCATTCTTTCAAAGTTAAGGTGACTGCCTACGTTGAAAATGCCATTTTTTGACTATTTTGGTCAACTTCATATTTTGCAACAATCTTGTAAATCAATGTTTTCTCTTTTCAAAACCGTTTTGATTTTTATTCTACGTCAATTAGAAGCAGAGTTATAGCTATTTTAATAAACATTGTCTAATACAAAATTTTGTACAAACAACTTTAAATGCGTCCATTTTTTGACTATTTTGGTCAATTTTATTTTTTGCAAGAATCTTGTAATTCAATCTTTTCTCTTTTCAAAACCACTTAGATTTTCATTCTACATAAATTAGAAGCAGAGTTATAGCTATTTTAATAAACATCGTCTAATACAAAATTGAAGTCAGAAACAACTTTAAATGCGTTTTTCTCAGTATCATGGTTTTTAGCACAAATCTCTACCGTTATCATGATATTTCACATAATAATGCATATAATTTGATAAAATTTTCAGGAAATGTTTTAGATTGTTAATGAAATGACGTACAATAATTGATGTATAATAAATAGTTTTGGGTTTGGGGCTGTTTTTATAATTAAAGGAATGACGAATTGGGAAAAATTTTCATATTGGAACATAAAATTGTCTGTATTATTTTTGCATTTTAAAATTTCTCTTGTAGGTCATTTTGAATATAACTGTTATATGTATCATGTGTAAGAAGGAAATTAAAATAGTAGCATTAGAATTTTGTTCAGAGTGATAGGCGTTTTAGCTAAATTTCATTAAAAATTACTTCAAATTGACCAATTTATAAAAAAGTATGGTATTTACAGGAAAGTTTTTTTTAATTTTTTATTTTTAAATGCTGTTTTACCATAAGAGACCAAAAAATCCTTAAAAAAACAATTTTTAAAAAGAATTGGCTCCGAACGTAGGCAGTCACCTTAAATTGGCTATTAAAGTATAATAATTTATTTCACTGTTTTAATTTCAAATAGATATTTAGAAAAATGCTTCCCGAACGATTTTTTAATCAATTTTACTACTTCTTGATATTTTATGCCAAATGAACGGTGTCTACATGTTGCTTGAAAACAAGAAACGAGACGATGAATGCCATAACTGAGATGAAGTAAATACTGCCTTCTTTTATGTATATTATATTCATGGTAATTGCTTATCATTTTCTGTTATAACTGTCAAACCAATGTGTGAGTAAAAAATGGCTGTTACAGTCTATTTTGGCATAAAAATTAATGATTATGTTTACATATGTTGTTGAAATCCGCGTATCATCAGTCAAAATCTCATTAATTTTCTTCCAGCTGGAAAAACAAAGGTGCGTAAGAAAAATTTTGGAATCGAGACAAAAAAAAATTAGTTTTTCCGAGAAATTTTAACAAGTCCTCTTCAAAATTGAACATTCCAGAAACTGCGGAAAGGAACTATGAATCTTACATTAGTTTGATAAGCTGAGTACTTTGAAATATGAACAACGTGTGTTATACAACTTATATAGATTGCTTGACGTATTCGGGAAATTTATTAGATCACTAGTAGGTAACCCGTCATTTTGACGTCATAATGGAAAAAGTATATGAAAGTTAAAAATTATCCCGAATTATCTAAAATATTGCATTTAATCCACACGTTGTAAAAGCAAACCCTTTCATTATTTTTTATTTATTTAGTTTTTCATGCGATTGGAGTAGTAGACTGCCATCCAACCCGTCATTTTGAAGTCATAATACTAAAAATGACGTCATAATGGAAAAAGTATATGAAAGTTAAAAACTTTTTTTACAGTTCACTTCGCGATTCATTCACATTCAAGTTTATTTACTTTCAGAATTCATCGCAAAAGTAAACAGATTTTTAAAAACTGTTAAATATACAGCTAAAAACATCCATTTTTTTTAGTTATGAATGTTTTATAGAAAAATAGGCTGAACAAATGTGATTTGATGGAGAAGATATTTGTTTTTAGGTAAGAAAAAATTCTGATCCACATCTGAAATTCAAATTAAGCCTAACCGGCCGTTTGTTTACTGAGGGCTTCAATTGAAAGATGAGTACAGCCCGGAAGTGTCGTACAGAGACAACGGCTATTATATATAGGATAGTATGCATTAATTATTTTGCTGGTTGGTTGAGAGCGGCGCGGTTATCTTTTACCTCTTGAGTACTATTCAGACAGTATATGCAGTCTAAAGACGATATGGAACGGCTACCAAACACCAATGTCGGCTTCAGCACACCAACATTTTAGTCAACTGAAAAAGTTAGATGAATATTCAAAATCTTCATTCTTTGAAGATCAAAATAACTCTGTATTTCCAACACATGAAAATCTTTGTGTGATTAGGAATTCCCTCTAAGAAATCAGACTTTGATCAAAGTCCATGCAGTTAGAATTAACTTGGTTTTGCAAGCCACACATAAGATAGGAAGTCCATAGTGTAAGCGATAAAGGTCAACATCTTTTTTAGATCGTCTTATGTTAAAGCCTTTTTAAGGGGAATTTTCTAGCTCTAATCGAGAATACAACATCACTTTCGTTTATCCTCAGAAGTCATGTATACCCCACCGAAAACATATCACATATAATTTAACTAGCTGAAAACCCGCACTTCGCTACGGAGTACATTCAAATTAAATACGACGGTCAATGTATGCAATTAATGCCAAAAGAAAAAATATATATATTTATAATAAATACGAAAATTACTATATACAATTGATGTAGAAAAAAATATATATTTATAAAAAGATCATAAGGGATATTTTTTTAGACAAAATAATGTCCAATCGTCTGCCGCATTAGCGAGAAAATTTTTTTTCGGGCTATTTAGTTGTTATGCACGTGACGATAAATTTATTGAAAGTACCAGAAAAAGAAATCACGTGATCGGCATTTAATGAATTAAATTCTAAAAATGAATCTTTAAAAATTCACCAAAAATCAGAAAATGGATGTAAATGTTCGAAATAGATTTCATTTTAAAGGAATTTTTATGATCTTTCTCGTGATATAAATTTTATAACCCTCAGATTATTATTTTAAATGTAAACTTAAAAAAAGTTGCTAAAACAGCTTAAAAATTTAATTTAAAAAAATCTAAGAAGAATTTTTCAAAAATCTCCCTTAGTGCATTCCTACACTATAAGAAGAATCGCCATGCAAAATTTCAGCCCTTTAGGTCTAGCGGTTTGGTCTGTGCGTTGTATGTGAGTCAGTTACGGAACTGATGTAAAAAATTACATCAGTTATAGATATAACTTATTATCGCTTGGTTGTACAGGGTTCCCACCTATATCCGTTACACCCCCCCCCTTAACTTCTAAACGGCGACAGCTTAGGCCATGAAGTTGGTATCTAGTTATAGTACAAATGCTATGCGCTACTCGACGAGACAACTTACAACGCCATCTGTCGGCAAATTTTGGAATTATCGTTTTTATCTCAAAAACGGTACGAGATACGGGAAAGATGTCAATTACAAAGTTGTTCAGCATCATCGTTTTAGTAAGAAAAGACACCTTGCGCACATTATTACCTAAAATAGAATGTAGAAAATGAACATTTGTTTGGTCACGATTTCGAAAATTGTCATGTTACTAAGAGTGGAAGAAAGAAACTGACACACTTCCCTATCTTCAGGATCATCTATTTATGTTGCTGAAAATGCTCTCCGTTAACCACTATACACATTTGCACTCTGGACGGGATTTCTCGCTGAACATTGCGCAACATGGCAGGTTTTACGGAGGCACAAGCATCAGTAATGTTCAACAAGGATGAAACAAATGTTCATTTTTTACGGTCTGTTTTGAGTATTAATGTGTAGAGTATTGCTCACTTCTACCCGCACTTGTTGTGTATATAATTTGAAGTGGCACTCTACTGTCCGACCACAGTACGAAGAACCACGGTTGGCATAGTGCCAAGACGATTCTATTCACGCTGTAGGTAAGGCTGCTGAGCAAGGAGGGGGAAAAGTCTCGTAGTCTCTCGACATTCTTTAGAATCGGTTACTAACTGCGCTTGCTTGCTTTTACCTCGTCTGTTATTTTGATTATTATATTAAAATTACTGGATCCTTTACCCAACACAACTGCTCGGAATAAGCCGTTCCGTAGTGATTGTAAACGTATAATACACAATGTAATTAAATTGTGTGATAAAGAAGCACTAGAAGGAAATGTTATTATTGTTCCACTTTCGCAATCCCTAAAGAGAGCTAGTGAAATGACCGGGATATCAATGTCCAGTGTAAAAAGAATACGCAGAGAAGCAAAGTGTGAAGAAACTCCAAAATTTGAATCTCCGAGGAAACGTCAGAAAAAAAGAACCACCGAAAACGTAGCTTTAGATAATTTTGATTGTGATGTAATCCGAAAATATCCACTCCTGTAAACTCCTATTTTTTAAATAGATTTGCTTCTTTCTTTTTATTATTTTGAAATTATTATTCACATATTCGATCAAAAATAAAGTTTTAAAAAATAACTTTAAAATTGCTGTCAAAAAACAGTCTGAAATACATTCCGTATTTCATAAGCAAACACATCCGAAAATATGACGTTTTCCCCTATTTTCTAAGTAGACTAGCTTTTCTCGCGCATGCGTAACAGCTTCCAGGGACCTTGCTTCCGTGGTCGGACAGTAAATGAATTTGATACAAACACAGTTTATACATGAAACAATGTTTATTGAATTCGTTGCACGTATAGAATTTGCTTTTACAGCAATAAGCATACGTACTACTTGTACGGAATATATATTAGCAGTCAATAGAAATACACTTTGCAATACTCACAAACTAGAGACTCAAACCAGCAGTTCTGCCACGTAAACTTTGGGCCCCCTAAGCACAAGCGCAAGTTAACACCTGGAGCTGCTTACCTCGTAGCTCCCTTAACTCGCTTATCTACCAAACTTAACAACCTTTCTATTAATCAAGCTGCATGGTATTTATACCAAGCGCGTATGCCGAAATTAGCATATCTCAAGCAGCTTCTTTAATTCATTCACTCAAAAGTTCGATTCTTGTGAATCGAATCTTATGTATACCTTACAAATGTCCGCAAAGTGTCTTTTCTTACTAAATCGATGATACTGAACAACTTCGTATATGACTTTTTCGCTCGTATCTCGTACCGTTTTTGAGATAAAAACGTTAATTGCGAAATTTGCCGATAGATGGCGTTGTGAGTTGTCTCATCCAGTAGCGCATAGTCTTTTCACTGTAAATAGACATAAAATTTATGGCCTTATCTGCCACCGTTTAGAAGTTAAGGGGGGGGGTGTAACGAATATAGGCGGGAACCCTGTATGCATCATGCTCTTTACACACATCTCATAAAAAAATTTATTGAAAAGTACAGAGATTTGAAACGAAAGAAAATAACCCTGAATGAATTTATTTAGAGTAATTATATATCTATACACATGCGTGTTAACTTCCTCTGCAAGGGGAACAGGAGAGAGAGCTGAATTTATGTCCCCAAGATATTCCTTAATAACGTTAGTGTTCAGAGAGTATATAAATGTTTAATTAATGGAATCTAATCAACAGCAATGAAGCATTTTTACGAAATATCGTCTCCACTGATTTTAATTTATTATATATGAAAGGAAATGGGATCTTCAGAGTTTTAATTACCTTGAAAAGCATTAATATGTATATATATATATATATATATATATATGTTTATACACCACTTAACTATGAAATCGGGTATATCGCAAATGAAACGTTTATTATTTATCACGACATTACAATTCATCGTGTTTCTACTTTTTTCTTTTCATGATATGCATCTCTTTTCATGATGCGTATACTTGAAATGGGGTAAAAAAAACTTGTTGCTAATGTGACGAAAATATCAGATTTATTTGTAGAATTGTAAAGTCCAGTAAATGTTGCAACTGCTTGTATTTTTGTGGTACATTTTTATATTCTCTATAGGTTATCAGTAATAGGTGACAGCTTTCTTTGAAAAAAAACCTGATGTTTGAACACAATGACTGCCAATAAGCAGAATGGGGGGATCGGCTAAATCTCCCGATTCAAACCCAAGAAATTATTGCGAACGCTTACAGCTTCAGCTTGCCCGACAAGTCTTGGACTTATGTTTCACACTCGTTACGGGCCTTTTGCGGAGGACTGATAGATTGCAGTCATCCACCTCAAACAGTAAAGAATCATTGTCTACCACAGGAAGCGGTATAAAATTTAGAGTGCTCGAGGATGACGCAGGGCAAGGACTTATGTTTTACACTCGTTACGGGCCTTTTGCGGATGACTGATAGAATGCAGTCATCCACTTCAAACAGTAAAGAATCATTGTCTACCACAGGAACCGGTACAAAATTTTGAATGCTTGAAGATGACGCAGGGCAAGGACTTATGTTTTACACTCGTTACGGGCCTTTTGCGGAGGACTGATAGATTGCAGTCATCCACCTCAAACAGTAAAGAATCATTGTCTACCACAGGAAGCGGTATAAAATTTAGAGTGCTCGAGGATGACGCAGGGCAAGGACTTATGTTTTACACTCGTTACGGGCCTTTTGCGGATGACTGATAGAATGCAGTCATCCACTTCAAACAGTAAAGAATCATTGTCTACCACAGGAACCGGTACAAAATTTTGAATGCTTGAAGATGACGCAGGGCAAGGACTTATGTTTTACACTCGTTACGGGCCTTTTGCGGAGGACTGATAGATTGCAGTCATCCACCTCAAACAGTAAAGAATCATTGTCTACCACAGGAAGCGGTATAAAATTTAGAGTGCTCGAGGATGACGCAGGGCAAGGACTTATGTTTTACACTCGTTACGGGCCTTTTGCGGATGACTGATAGAATGCAGTCATCCACTTCAAACAGTAAAGAATCATTGTCTACCACAGGAACCGGTACAAAATTTTGAATGCTTGAAGATGACGCAGGGCAAGGACTTATGTTTTACACTCGTTACGGGCCTTTTGCGGAGGACTGATAGATTGCAGTCATCCACCTCAAACCGTAAAGAATCATTGTCTACCACAGGAAGCGGTATAAAATTTAGAGTGCTCGAGGATGACGCAGGGCAAGGACTTATGTTTTACACTCGTTACGGGCCTTTTGCGGATGACTGATAGAATGCAGTCATCCACTTCAAACAGTAAAGAATCATTGTCTACCACAGGAACCGGTACAAAATTTTGAATGCTTGAAGATGACGCAGGGCAAGGACTTATGTTTTACACTCGTTACGGGCCTTTTGCGGAGGACTGATAGATTGCAGTCATCCACCTCAAACAGTAAAGAATCATTGTCTACCACAGGAAGCGGTATAAAATTTAGAGTGCTCGAGGATGACGCAGGGCAAGGACTTATGTTTTACACTCGTTACGGGCCTTTTGCGGATGACTGATAGAATGCAGTCATCCACTTCAAACAGTAAAGAATCATTGTCTACCACAGGAACCGGTACAAAATTTTGAATGCTTGAAGATGACGCAGGGCAAGGACTTATGTTTTACACTCGTTACGGGCCTTTTGCGGAGGACTGATAGATTGCAGTCATCCACCTCAAACAGTAAAGAATCATTGTCTACCACAGGAAGCGGTATAAAATTTAGAGTGCTCGAGGATGACGCAGGGCAAGGACTTATGTTTTACACTCGTTACGGGCCTTTTGCGGATGACTGATAGAATGCAGTCATCCACTTCAAACAGTAAAGAATCATTGTCTACCACAGGAACCGGTACAAAATTTTGAATGCTTGAAGATGACGCAGGGCAAGGACTTATGTTTTACACTCGTTACGGGCCTTTTGCGGAAGACTGATAGATTGCAGTCATCCACCTCAAACCGTAAAGAATCATTGTCTACCACAGGAAGCGGTATAAAATTTAGAGTGCTCGAGGATGACGCAGGGCAAGGACTTATGTTTTACACTCGTTACGGGCCTTTTGCGGATGACTGATAGAATGCAGTCATCCACTTCAAAAAGTAAAGAATCATTGTCTACCACAGGAACCGGTACAAAATTTTGAATGCTTGAAGATGACGCAGGGCAAGGACTTATGTTTTACACTCGTTACGGGCCTTTTGCGGAGGACTGATAGATTGCAGTCATCCACCTCAAACCGTAAAGAATCATTGTCTACCACAGGAAGCGGTATAAAATTTAGAGTGCTCGAGGAGGACGCAGGGCAAGGACTTATGTTTTACACTCGTTACGGGCCTTTTGCGGATGACTGATAGAATGCAGTCATCCACTTCAAACAGTAAAGAATCATTGTCTACCACAGGAACTGTTGAATAATCTTTCAAATAAAGCTGCCTCAGTGAAACATAGCAGAGTCTTGATAAGGAAAAAAAATACGACTCGAAGAATCAAAAATAAAAGAAGTTTAATTACATTTTATAGTAACTAACATAGCGTTGGGTAACTTACCCAAACAGCTAAAAAAAGTCAAGGAAATAACAAATGCTCCAAGCTCAAAAGCTCCCAGTTACAAGTATGTACTCCCCTTTTATACCCGAGTACTTACATACAATTTTACATATCGATTGAAGGAGCTAGTATCGATACAAAAAGAAATAAAAACAGAAAAAAAACGGAGTTGTGACCTCACTCCTTCAGAGTGGCGTCATACATACAGCATGAAGCAACATTACTGTGAAAATGGGAAGTGCAAAGAACCGGGTTACTAACATTGGCCCCCCTCTTTACACTTTCAAAAAGAGTATATATATATATACATTACATAATACAAATATACATTCCATAATATAGGAAAATATCAGTTCACAAGCATTGGAAAAAAAAAAAATTTGAACAACTTCAAATGTCTCACTTTAAGTTAAAGTCCATCATTTCATTTACAGAGTTCATTATCTTTAATCATACTATCACAAAACACTGCATCTCTAAATCTTTTTAGTTCTATCTTTTGTTGTGGCTTCGTAAAAACATCTGATAAGTTTGATTTACTTTGTATGTACTTTAATTCAAACAGTTTTTGGTAAACTAGGTCTCTTACAAAAAATAATTTAATGTCTATGTGCTTTGTTCGATAGTTTTCAAGCGGGGATTTAACAAAGTTAATAGTAGCTTGATTATCAACAAACAACTTTGGGATGTTTTTATTCTGGGGTATAATTTTAAATTTCTCACACTCCTTGCAAATACGTTCATACCAAGTGAGTTCTTTCGATGCTTCCGTTAAGGAAACAAATTCAGATTCCATGGTACTCAAGCATACCGATTTCTGTTTAAAAGAACGCCAAACTACTGGAGCCTGATCAACAAAAATTATATGACCTCCCATCGAAACTCTACTATCACGATTATTTGCAAAATCAGCGTCAGAATAAGCATTAAGATCTAGGTTACTAATATTAGAAATGTCGAGTTTTAAATTTTTAGTATATTTTATATATCCTAGTAACTTAAGAAGTCCCATCCAATGTACCATTCCTGGATTTTGTTGAAACTGGGAAAAAATGTTGATTGCGTATGAAATATCTGGTCTCGTTCTGTTAGCTAAGAACGCCAGACAGCCTACAAGACTCCTGTACGGAATTTTAGACATTTCCTCAATTTCAACTTTATCCTGTGGACACTGTGTTTTAGAGTAAATAACCCCCTTCGCTATAGGTAATGATGATATTGGGTAGCAATACCTATCATATGTTCTGCAAATTTTATTTATATATTCAAGTTGGTGAATAAAAAGTTTCTTGTCAGTTTCTAAAAATTCAACCCCTAAAAGTTTTTTAGTTTTCCCCAAAATTGTTAAGTCAAATTTATTTTTCAACAATTTAATAGCTGTGTCGACATGTTTTTGTTCTCTCCCAAACACGACTATGTCATCCACATATAATAAAAATATAACATTTGAATCTAAAATATATGCGCAATTACACCATTCAAATTTTCTAAAACCCAACTCTTTTAATACCGCGTGAATTTTAAAAAACCATTCTCGCCCGCTCTGCTTAAGTCCATATATTGACTTTTTTAAACGACAAACTAAATTGGATTTCTCAAAACCAGGTGGCTGACGCATATAAATTACTTCGCTTAATGGGGCATATAGGTATGCGCATTTAATATCACACTGCAAATGTGTCCAGTGGTTCAGGCAAACGAGTACAGCGAAAAAGAACCTTATCAAGCTAAAGTTGATAACTGGGGAAAAAACTTCATCAAAACTTTCACCTTTGCGTTGGTGAAAACCCTGGGCAACTAAGCGTGCTTTGAATCTTTTAATCTTACCCGATTCATCCTGCTTTGTAGTATAAACCCATCTACAACCCAACACTTTAGCATTTTCAGGTCGTTCTACTAACTCCCAAACACCTCTTTCCTTCATAGTGTTTAATTCATCCTCCATTGCATTAAACCACTGTTCATTTTGTTTGGAATTCATAGCCTGTTTAAAACATTTTGGAATGTAAATTTCCTTTTCTAGTCATTCTGACATTAAGCTACTATGACCCGCTTTGGTTCTAGCAATAATCCCTGAATATTTATTTTTGGAAGAAAAATCAAAAATTTCTGGTTGAAATTTAAGATCATTTTTTATACAATATTGTTTAACATCTTTCAATGACCTCAACCTACTCGACGAATCATCTTTTCCTTCCTCATAATAATAAATATCAGTTTTTTTACTACTTGTCCTTGGAACAGCTTTACGCGTCCAGTTTACAATTTTGTTACCGGGTACTTCAGAATCAGTATCAGAATCACATACAGAACTCTCACTATCTGTTTGGGGCTTTGAAACATTCAACTCTTCTGAATCTTCAAGGGGAAATTTAAAACCCACGAACTCTGGGTCCAGTTCGCGTTCCACAGTCGCCTCACTCAAACCGCCCTTTTGATTTTCATCAAACGTGACATTTATGGTTTCGATAATCTTATGCTCGTTCGGCATCCAAATTCTGTATCCTTTCGTCTGCAAAGCATACCCTACAAGAATTCCTGGTTTAGACCTTAAATCTAGTTTTAATCTTAATTTTTTAGGTATACCGACAAAAGCTTTCGTGCCGAACGGCCGTAAGTGTTTAACCGAGGGCTGTCGTCCACCATAGAGCTCAAATGGTGTTTTTGTCATTCCAGCATGGCATACACGATTCCATGTGTAAGTGTAATGTAAAAGAGCCTCTGGCCAAAAACATTGACTCATGCCGCTATCCCTAAGTAAAACATTTATCCCGTTTACAGCAGTATAATGAAACCTTTCACATACTCCATTCTGCTCTGGGGTGTAAGGGTTAGATTTTTCATGTTGGATCCCCAAGTCTTCACAATACTCCCTGAATTGATCATTTATAAATTCTGTACCATTGTCAGTACGAATACATTTAAGTTTCCGATCCAGGAACCTTTCAGCTCTTGTTTTAAAATTTTTAAAGGTTTGAAATACTTCTGTTTTAGATTTAAGGGGGAAAACCCAAACTTTTCTAGAATAGTCGTCGACCACCGATAAAAAGTATAAATGCCCGTGGATCGATGGTCTCGGGAAAGGACCACACAGATCCATATAGATCAAGTCAAGGGGGTTTTGAGATCGTATACTATCCAGGGATTTAAAGCTAACTCTTTTGGATTTAGCTTCGCGACATGGATCACACGAATCAACATCCCCCGTTAACTTTGGTAACCCTTTTACACTGTTATTTTTAGATGTTAATTTTATATATTCTGCATTTATGTGAGCAAAGCGTTTATGCCATAGATTTAAACTTTCCGAAGCAAAAGCCGTGGAACTTCTATTTTTAGAACATTTAGAGATGGTGTGTTTTGCCTTTACAATTTCTGAGTGAAATTTCTGAGCATCATGACATTTTTCATATTCTGGGTAAATACAATAAAGTCCATTTACTAATTTTGCAGTAAAAAGTAGTTTGTTGCGCGATATCACATCTATTTTTCCATGACCTCCTACGTATTTGACTCCCCATTCGTCAACACGAGGGCCAGATATGAGGTTTTTCCTCAGTTCTGGTGCATAAAGTACATCAATTAAGGTATATTTTTCACCATTTAGAAAAATAACTACAGATCCCTTACCTGTAACAGGGGTAGAGACACCGTTAACTGCTCCTACTAGTGTCTGATCTGTAACTGGTGTAAAATCGGACATTAGGTGTCTGTCCTTGCAAAAATGAGACGAGGAGGCTGTATCGAACACCCAACAACGCTCCTCAATTCCAGTCACTAACGCTTCCAGCAGGAAACTGTTATTTGGTCGACTCGGACTGGTATACTGACATCGTTCACGTTCGGAACTTGAACGTTTAGATTGCTTATAAGTCCTTGATTTTCCGGATACACGACAATCTTTGCGAAGATGACCAGGCTGGTGACACTTGTGACATTTTCTTCTCTGTAATGTATGAGAATCTGCCTGCTTAGGATTGTCAATCATCTCTTGTCTCGGGAACACCTCCTGCCGGTTTCTTGTTAGATAAGAAATATTTGCTTGGTCTGCAACTCTCTGTTTCAACCTTGCTTCTTCGGCAAGTAATTCTTCTCGTACAGAAATAAAAGTAAATTGATCCTTCTCCCACCGATATATCGTTTGAACAATATTATCGAACTCCTTTGGAAGATATCGCATAAGCTGAAATATTTTATCTATTTCGGATACAGCATGACCAGCCTCACTCAGCTTATCAAAAATACTGGCTAGTTTACTTGAATACAGCCCTATGTCCTCATCTGACTCCATACGACAGGAATAGAATTCATTCTTAAGTGACATGACACGAGCACGACTGTCTGGTTCAAAGTACTTTTTCAGCTTATCCCAGGCATCAGGTCCGTCAATAGCTTTTTCCAGCAGGGCACGATATCGAGGCGATACGCTCATGTAAATCGTCGAAAGCGCTCTGTTTTTTCGATTTCTAAAGTCCCTTGCTGCAGTCTCGTCCACCGTTTCACCTTCTTGTGCTTCAGGTGCTTTTTCAGTTCGTTGAACAATCTCCCAGCACCCCCGTTCCATCAGCAACATCCTCATATCTGTACACCATGTTGAGTAATTACTTTCGCTTAAAAACGCGATCCTAAAATTTACTTCACTGGTACTTGACGCCATTCTTTAAAGCAAAACCACTTCCAGGAAGAATTTAATGAAATTGTATCACACAATGGTTTTAAAATATGAGCACAAGGCGAGCACTAGACGAATTAGAGTGAAAACGAAATTTCCGGAACCAGTTCAGTCCAACGTCATTTGAAGCAAAAGTTAATTGTGCAATTATACTTGGGGTGTCAAGGCCCCCCCTCTGAGCATTCTCTATCAGCTTATAAAAATAAACTTCCTCGAGTCATTTTTCCGAAAGCAGATTAGCTATGCTAAGGCGTCTGGGCCCATAACCATGTTGAATAATCTTTCAAATAAAGCTGCCTCAGTGAAACATAGCAGAGTCTTGATAAGGAAAAAAAATACGACTCGAAGAATCAAAAATAAAAGAAGTTTAATTACATTTTATAGTAACTAACATAGCGTTGGGTAACTTACCCAAACAGCTAAAAAAAGTCAAGGAAATAACAAATGCTCCAAGCTCAAAAGCTCCCAGTTACAAGTATGTACTCCCCTTTTATACCCGAGTACTTACATACAATTTTACATATCGATTGAAGGAGCTAGTATCGATACAAAAAGAAATAAAAACAGAAAAAAAACGGAGTTGTGACCTCACTCCTTCAGAGTGGCGTCATACATACAGCATGAAGCAACATTACTGTGAAAATGGGAAGTGCAAAGAACCGGGTTACTAACAGGAACCGGTACAAAATTTTGAATGCTTGAAGATGACGCAGGGCAAGGACTTATGTTTTACACTCGTTACGGGCCTTTTGCGGAGGACTGATAGATTGCAGTCATCCACCTCAAACCGTAAAGAATCATTGTCTACCACAGGAAGAGGTATAAAATTTAGAGTGCTCGAGGATGACGCAGGGCAAGGACTTATGTTTCACACTCGTTACGGGCCTTTTGCGGAGGACTGATAGATTGCAGTCATCCACTTCAAACAGTAAAGAATCATTGTCTACCACAGGAACCGGTACAAAATTTTGAATGCTTGAAGATAACGCAGGGCAAGGACTTATGTTTTACACTCGTTACGGGCCTTTTGCGGAGGACTGATAGATTGCAGTCATCCACCTCAAACCGTAAAGAATCATTGTCTACCACAGGAAGCGGTATAAAATTTAGAGTGCTCGAGGATGACGCAGGGCAAGGACTTATGTTTCACACTCGTTACGGGCCTTTTGCGGAGGACTGATAGATTGCAGTCATCCACTTCAAACAGTAAAGAATCATTGTCTACCACAGGAACCGGTACAAAATTTTGAATGCTTGAAGATGACGCAGGGCAAGGACTTATGTTTTACACTCGTTACGGGCCTTTTGCGGAGGACTGATAGATTGCAGTCATCCACCTCAAACCGTAAAGAATCATTGTCTACCACAGGAAGCGGTATAAAATTTAGAGTGCTCGAGGATGACGCAGGGCAAGGACTTATGTTTCACACTCGTTACGGGCCTTTTGCGGAGGACTGATAGATTGCAGTCATCCACTTCAAACAGTAAAGAATCATTGTCTACCACAGGAACCGGTACAAAATTTTGAATGCTTGAAGATGACGCAGGGCAAGGACTTATGTTTTACACTCGTTACGGGCCTTTTGCGGAGGACTGATAGATTGCAGTCATCCACCTCAAACCGTAAAGAATCATTGTCTACCACAGGAAGCGGTATAAAATTTAGAGTGCTCGAGGATGACGCAGGGCAAGGACTTATGTTTCACACTCGTTACGGGCCTTTTGCGGAGGACTGATAGATTGCAGTCATCCACTTCAAACAGTAAAGAATCATTGTCTACCACAGGAACCGGTACAAAATTTTGAATGCTTGAAGATGACGCAGGGCAAGGACTTATGTTTTACACTCGTTACGGGCCTTTTGCGGAGGACTGATAGATTGCAGTCATCCACCTCAAACCGTAAAGAATCATTGTCTACCACAGGAAGCGGTATAAAATTTAGAGTGCTCGAGGATGACGCAGGGCAAGGACTTATGTTTCACACTCGTTACGGGCCTTTTGCGGAGGACTGATAGATTGCAGTCATCCACTTCAAACAGTAAAGAATCATTGTCTACCACAGGAACCGGTACAAAATTTTGAATGCTTGAAGATGACGCAGGGCAAGGACTTATGTTTTACACTCGTTACGGGCCTTTTGCGGAGGACTGATAGATTGCAGTCATCCACCTCAAACCGTAAAGAATCATTGTCTACCACAGGAAGCGGTATAAAATTTAGAGTGCTCGAGGATGACGCAGGGCAAGGACTTATGTTTCACACTCGTTACGGGCCTTTTGCGGAGGACTGATAGATTGCAGTTATCCACTTCAAACAGTAAAGAATCATTGTCTACCACAGGAACCGGTACAAAATTTTGAATGCTTGAAGATGACGCAGGGCAAGGACTTATGTTTTACACTCATTACGGGCCTTTTGCGGAAGACTGATAGATTGCAGTCATCCACCTCAAACAGTAAAAAAATCATTGTCTACCACGCGAAGCGTTACAAAATCTAGAGTGCTCGAGGATGACGCAAGGCAAGGACTTAGGTTTCACACTCGTTACGGTCCTTTTGCGGATGACTTATAGAATGCAGTCATCCACCTCAAAAGTAAGGAATCATTGTCTACCACGGGAAGCGGTATAAAATTTAGAGTGCTCGAGGATGACGCAGGGCAAGGACTTAGGTTTTACACTCGTTACGGACCTTTTGCGGAAGACTGATAGATTGCAGCCATCTACCCCTCATAGGAAAGAACCATTGTCTACCACGGAAGCGGTACAAAATTTAGAGAGTTTGAAGATGATTCAGTGCAAGGTAAGCAGCATCCTTTGTATTTTCGACAGTTATCCAAAATGTAAGGGACGCTGTAGATGCAAATTGTTGCAATTGTGTCTTCTTCTACGAGAGCGTTTACTTGCCTTTTGCAACCAATAGAAAAGCCTTGAGACGTTTTAGGAACATCTATTGGGATGCTCACGCTTCCTCCAGGAACTGATAAAGGCTTTACGTCTGTTGTAAGGAAGGAGTGAGCTCATCGCTTCAAGTTTTCATAGCCGCAGGAAATATCATTTTTGACTTAACGGTAGACTTAAGTTTGATCGAAAACGCTTTTGAGTTCACAAATTTATATATATATGTGATAATATTACTAACTACCTATAATCGCCCATTCTGTACTTCATCTCTGCAATGGTACCCCTTTCTTCTTGTCTTGACGTAAACGCTTCGCCTTCCCACATACTAACTTCCTCCGCCAATTCTGGCAACCTCTCTGACCTAATTCTATTTTGGCGCTTTTTTGGGGGAGACGCTGGACTGACTCGAAACGAGTAAGATGTGTTGTTTTACTGTTTAATTTATTAGTTTGTTCCTGAAGCCGACTAAATTATTTTCCGGCCACGATGCAAGATACAATTTCATGAGATGTCCATCCGGACATTTCATATATATTTTAATAATTTGATTATTTTTCAAAACAACTTTTTTACAACGTTTTTACAATATTAAATTATTATTTTTTATTCAACTATATACGTGCTCACAGTTAATTTCTGATTACTATAGTTCTTAACTGAAGTGTCATTAAGACAAATTTCGCTACTTTGAACTGAATAGCTATTGAGAATCTTCATCTTTGATAGCTAATATTCGACATTTATTTGGCGTTTATTTTTGATGGAACTAACATCCTGAGATAACATTCCCTGTTATCAGTTTTTATTGTTACAGGGGTTTATTTTTCGTATTCACTTGTTTATCTTTTGTACTTAGGCCTATCGTTAAGACAAACATGACCAAATTTTAATACATTTAGCAACAGTAAAATAAAATAGCGAATATTTTAAAAAGAAAATTACTTTTCTCATTCGAAAAAAATAAAAATAAAATTTAACATACTTAACTTCAGTATCGACAAAGTGAATTACCTGATGTAGGAAGTAGCATTTACGGGCCCCCCAAAAAATTCCTTACCTTTAATGACATTTAACATAAATATCAGATGCGTCATAAATCATTTATCTCTCACGATAGTTTCGTGTTGCGGCCAGAATACGGAATGCGGCGGGATGTTTTGTACTTTTTCTCAGTCTAGTACTTATCTGGAACAAAAGGAATTAAAAGGTGGCGAAACAAAGTTTAATGTATTTCAGTCACATATATGATCGTATTTCTTTTTTAACACGCTCAACTTTTCTCTCCAATGAACATTTTTGAAGATTTTTTTAAAAGTGGCCTAATCTTATGTTCTCTTTTTTTTATTTCACGAAAGAAAACATGTACTTTATTTTTATTTTAAAGCTGGCGCACTTTGAAATACATTTTGAGAGCTACTGCTAAATGATATCAATAAAAAGGTTTTTCTTTTGCATCGTATTACATTTCTTAAAATGAAATACGTGCTTAACACCTAGAGAAATGTTTTCAAGGAATACTGATATATATTTTTGAGGTCCTTCCATTACTTCTGGGGCGAATAAATTTTTAAGTAAAATTTAAGTTCATTTAATAAGAAAGATAACAGCCTTTTTCTTTGAGGGCAAGAAATGCTTTTTTAATTGTGTCTTATATTCGTAAGGAAAAAAAGAACTGTAATTGAAATTGTAAGTAGAATTTACTATGACTTGAATGTGAAGAAAAATGCTGTGAAAGCTATTTGCGGATAATAAAAAAAAGCATAGGGTACGTGTTCCAAATATCGCCTACCCTAACTTTTTTCGACATTTAACCCACTTTTTAGTTTATGATTAGGCTGGAAACTCAAAGAACATCCCTAAGAACTATTTCCTTTGGTATCCTGAGATCAACCAGCTCCAAAACCAGTGCCAGTTTAAGTTATGTAGCTAAATTGGAAAAATTGAAATTTCCAGTGAACTCCAGAGCGGTTCCTAATACCGCCTACCTCTGTTCCTCTTACCGCCTACCAGGCGAAATTAGGAGCACCTGTCAAAAGGCGGTTGCTATCAAAGTGTCTGTTTAATGCACTTTCAAATGGTATAAGCAACATTAGAATCTGGATGCACGCAGTGGCGTAGCGAGCATAACTGGCGCCCGGGGTACGATACCTTTGTGGCGCCCCCCCCTGAAAAAAAATAGTAATATAATATATAGACCCTATATTGGCACCCTCGATAAACATATAATAACATAATATATAGACCTTATGTTGGTGCCCTCCCCTTAAAAATATAGTAATATAATATATAGACCTTATATTGGCGCCCCCCACAAAATAATATAGTAATATAATATATATACCTTATATTGGCGCCCTCCCCGAAAAACATATAGTAATATAATATATAGACCTTATATTGGCATCCACCTCGAAAACATATAGTAATATAATATATGGATCTTACATTGGCGCCCCTCTGCGAGTGGCGCCCGGGGCATGATAGACCCCCTTGCCCCCCCCTTTGCTACGCCACTGGATGCACCTACCTGGTCATTCACTGGATTCTGATTCTTTGGAGCCAAAGTTTACGAAGACAACAGCCAAAACAACTTCCGGCGCCATATAGTTTCTGTTGTCAGTGATAAGAGCGTTGTCGCTATCGCCGCTGTTAGTGCAAACCCAGAACTAACAAGTTACTGCATTTTCTCATACATAGCGCGAATCGTATTTTAGAAACACGAGTAGGCGATATTAGGCACAGGGGCGATATTTGAGACACCTACTGTTGGCGCCCTCTTTAGCGTGATTCGTGCTCGCCAAGCTTTTTGCTTGCGAGTTACCGAAAACGGTACAAAATAGAATGTGATTTTTAAAATATGGACGGAATGTTTTGGTGCTTTCCACAGTTGCATCCAACAACGAAAATGTTTTTAGTAGTGTTGTGTTCGAGGTGTTGGTGAAGTTAATAAATGTTATTCGTAGAATTACAGTCTGCTTATTATCGAGTATAAAATTTAAAAACTAACGTCAACACCTATCCTATTTTAAATGACTGATGAATATGTTTAAATAGTTCATAAAAGGATGCAGAATGAACTATGGAACAAAAAATTATTTTTTGGTCTTCCGGTGCAAGTTTCTAAATGTCAAGGTATC
Organism: Dolomedes plantarius; assembly: GCA_907164885.2. Taxonomy (NCBI): domain Eukaryota; kingdom Metazoa; phylum Arthropoda; class Arachnida; order Araneae; family Dolomedidae; genus Dolomedes; species Dolomedes plantarius. Next base: position 6,691,335 of record OU015497.1, on the reverse strand, counting down.
TCTGAAGTCAACGGTTATCTAGTTTTGAACAAGCACACCTGTAAATGTGCTTACAGGGAAATGACCGGTTGCAGAATGCATAAAAAATCAGGAGAAGAAAACTAACATTGTAAGACAGGGGTGTCAAACTCAAAGGCTACCTTGGGCCAAACAAACAAGGTTTAACTATAGGTGGGCCGCAAAAAAAAATCAATATTAATAGAAACGTAGGTTTATTTACCTAATTACAGTATATTCAACATAAATATATGCATTTTATTTAATAATAGCAAAAAAGAGTATTATTAAAAAACATTTAGCGAATTCTTCCTATCTTATTATAATTCTGCGTCGGTTACTTTATTATATTTTATTGTGTGCCAATATAATGGCCGGGCCGCAAAAATGTTCGTCGCGAGTTTGACACCCCTGTTGTAAGAGGATAAGAAAAAAGGTCGAAGGTTAATCCAAAATCTTTGAAAATTTCTAGAAATCTTCCAATGCAACAGACCGGTTAAATCAATAAACAGTTATATATACCAAAATGACTTGATATCGTGAAATCAAACGTAAAGAATTTAAATTATAAAACTAAGCTGTAATTTTAAAGATTTTGAGTTCACGGGCCTGTTTGTTTTGCTGTTTAAATGAATTAAGTAAATGTCGGGATATCGCTACTTTTTGGTATTATAGAATGAAATCATTCATTCATATTTCATGTGTAAATCACCAAAATTATTTATATCCACATGACCGTGAATGAAAATTTATGCTTGTTAATCTTATATTTTTTAGCAATTTCGGTCAAAAGGTTTGAAGTGGCAACAGAGGAAAGTATGAAGAAACAGCTTATTAGACGTCACTCGACTTTGCTGTTTGGAAGATCCATAAGTTAGACATAACAGATGGTTTCTCTTATGTTTAAAGCTCTTTCTTTTTAGTATTTTGCTTTAATTTTTTATGTGGCTGAAGAAATATTTAGGGAGACATATTAATTACATTAATAAGAGTATTAATTTCCTCCTCTTTTAATTTTTTTCTTCTCCAGACGGTGGATTTAAGTAACTCCTGTAATCACCTGGAATAAAGCCGAAATGTTTGTAACAGGAAAACCAACGTTTGAGGAAAAATAAATAGGAATTATCTGCATTACAATTGAAGAAGTTAACAGTGGTAGAAAAAGTAAATAACTTGATTTCCTCATCCCTGCATGATACTTGATGGAACTAATTATTATCAGCAAACGCTCTCTTTGCTCTCAGTTCAATATCAAAATACCTCCCCTCTTCTATTTTGACCCTAATGATAGAAACCTAATGCTGAAAACTCCCACGCATATTTTACAGCACTATGGTACACACGTGTGCTAGTTGCAGGCGCAAGCGATAGTTTTTCTTAGAACTGATATTTCCTTTCACGTCTCCACACAACATTGGCGCTTCATTGGTTTCGTCTTAAATTTGCAGATTCCCCATCACAAAAGACAACGTATGGTGTTCAAGTAAATTGTTCTTGTAATGCATCATTACATAGTGAATTAACATACCACAGAAACATTGCCTTGTAAAATAAATTTACCCTTCTAGCTCGGACAGGTTCAATATTCCTTAAGAAGGCTCAAGTAACAAAATTTTCTCCCAAAAAGGCCCATTTTAATTTTCTCAATACGCAGTGCTGAACTTTTAGAATAAATGCTCAAACTGCATTTTTCTACATCAGTTACACTGCCGAATACATGCGTATTTTAAACCATTTTTTTTCTATGATTAAATTTCTCGTGAGTTGCTTTATTTAAAAGGACAATTCTTAAAGGAAGAGGGCAAAGCATCATCTCTTTAGAGATTTTTTTACAGAGTTTCGTTTTTCTGCTATTAATAAATTATGCTCCAAATTTTTGAATGAGAGTACAAAAAATTTAACCGTTTTTCTCCAAAACAAACTTTAATCGGAAAAAAAATATTTTCTCTTCTTTAAAATCATCGTAAGTTTTATACATAGAAGATTACATAAAACCACATGTGACTTGTCGACAACAGCAAATCCCTAATCACTATCATGATCGCATGACAAAGTTTATATAAGCCGTCCGATCAACAAACCTGTACGCTTTTCGGATTTTGGAACTGTCTTGGGAAGACGTATTCTCCGACAAAATAAATGTAATGCCGTAACTTGCCACGTCGTCTTTGATTCGAGCCACGACTACATCATCATCCCTTGTGATGTGCTGGACACCAGTCTTCTCCTTGGGTTGTCCAGTACATTACATATATATATATATATATATATATATATATATATATATATATATATATATATATACAGTGATTTCCGCTTATAAGAATCATGTTTGTTATTACTGTTTTTGATTCTTATAAGCGGTTGATTCTTATAACCGAAACTTCCCTTTGGACAGGCACACATACACAAATATATACTTGTACATATATATAAACACATAGGCACATATATACATAATTTACCATTAAATACTCTTTAATTTACGTTATTTATCATTTATTAAAATTATTTTTTAATTTTAAAAATACTCAATTTCTAAACAAATACTATAACTCAATTTCTAGACCTATAAGTAACAACATATGGTTATAAAATCATCAAGAGGCAGCTTCTCTTTGACTACACTTTGGAAGAGCATCATATCTAATTAACAAGTTCTGTTTTTCAGAAAAACTAAGAGTTTTCCTTGTTTTTATCATATTTAAATTCGACTATCAAAAAGTTCTAACACTAACTGGCAATTTTGTTAGAAAACTAAAGTGAATACTAGCGACGTATGCTTATTACAGTCTCAGACGAAGATTCCCTTTATAGCTTACGTTTCACGGTTTGATTCTGAATAAAACCGTGAAACATTTGATTCAGCATCTGGTTCATCTGATTCAGCAAAATGGATCCGTTTACGTTTCACGGTTTGAAGTGCTGAATCCACTGTCCCGTTTGCGTAAGTGATGGTGGACACTTCGCGGAAGATTTATGTGTTTCAGGGTCCAGAAATCCGCAACCAGGAAGTAAGTGGTGGGAAAAAAGGAGTGCCTGTCTGGAGAAAAGTGAAATCGGACCCGGGCGGGTTAGATGCCTCTGGGTAAAGCTAATAAGACAGTGTTTAGCAAAAACGTATAAGGAGAAACTCTTATGTTATGTCTAAAGGAATATATTTTACGCCTGTTTTACACCCCAAATTTTTATCAATATTTCTTTTCAAAAACTTAAGAAATAATTTCGTACCTTTTGAGAGTTCAAGTGGCGTTTTTTGGAAAAATGAAAGGAAGGCGAAGATTGCAAACTGATTCTTATAACAGGTGGATTGATTCTTTAAAGCGGAAATTTTAACATGGAAATAATACATTTGTTTTTGTTTTTGCGATATTGATTCTTATAAACGGTTGATTCTTATAACCACTGATCACTATAAGCGGTGGTTACTGTATATATATATATATATATATATATATATATATATATATATATATATATATATATATATATAAATCCGGGAGACAAATTATTTTGAAATCATGCACAAAAGAGAAATTAAATCATTATGTAAACCAAACTATTCCATCCAGCAGATGCATCGAAACCTGTAAATTGACAATAAGTAGTTTTTTAAAAAAATTTAAAATTTAAATTGTTTAGGTGATTTTTTTATAAGAGGTTTTATATTTGTCATACTACGCAATTTATGAAAAGAAATTATTGCAAAAAAACGTGTTGAAAAATAAAATTTTCCGACTCGAACCCTTCTAAACAATCGTAAGCGAGAACCTTTCATCCACAATGTAATTAATTATTAAAATATAGTACACGATGAGCGCCGTGATTGTTTAACTTGCTATACAACTGCCGAGTTGGCAAATTTGAACAGCTGTTGCCATCGTAAGACTATTTATTCATGTATGATGGAATATAAAAATATTTCCTCAGCGTATGTGATTAGGCTAAAATTGTTTTCTTCTTCCTGTGTTTAATGATTTTATGCTCCCAGACTGTCAATAAAATTAACCAAACGTGTGCGTCGTGGATTTATTATTCCAAAAGCAAGACCACTCCAACGCGTGTTTGTTTTGTGTGCTGGTGTTGCTGTAAGGATCGGCATTTATAGAGGCTGCTGCGTTATCTAATATTTCTTGTCTCAAGATGATGGTGGATCAGCCAAGCTAATGTATTTACGAGTTTAATAACGTCTGCACCGGGAGTCAGTTTTTAACTATTATAATTTCCTGAGCATAAAATTAATGTCCGAAAGAAGAGAAAAGAATACGTATGAGCTAATTGGCATTTTGCATTATATGCAAGGACTAGCTGAAAACCCGCACTTCGCTACGGAATACATTAAAATTAAATGCAACGGTCAATGCATGCAATTAATGCCAAAAAAAATAAATATATATATTTATAATAAATCCGACGATCAATGTATACAATAGATGTAAATATATATATATATATATATATATACTATATATATATATTTATAAAAAATCGTAAGGGATATTTTAAACACAAAATAATGTAGAAGCTAATATTCAAATTAAATCTAATAGGACATACTAAAGAATATAGTACAGTTTGAGGAACATATCTTTTACTGTATTTTAATATTTTTTTTTGATAATGTCCAATCGTCTGCCGCATTAGCACGAAAAAAAATATTTTTTTGTCTATTTCGTTGTTATCACGTGACGATAACTCTATTTAAAATACCAGAAAAAGAAATCGCGTGATCAGCATTTAAAAATTAAATTCTAAAAATTAATATTTAAAAACTTACCAAAAATCAGAAAATGGAGGTAAAGATTCAAAAAGATCTCATTTTAAAGGAATTTTTATGATTCTTCCCGTGATATAAATTTTATAACCCTCAGATTATTATTTTAATTGCAAACTTAAAAAAAAAGTTACTACAACAGCTTAAAAATTTAATTTAAAAAAATCTAAGAAGAATTTTTGAAAAATCTTTCTTAGTGAACCCCTACACCATAAGAAGAATCTCCATGCAAAATTTCAGCCCTTTAGGTCCAGCGGTTTGGTCTGTGCGTTGTATGTCAGTCAGTCAGTCAGTCAGTTGTGGAACTGTTTTATATATATAGATGATTTCGCTAGTAGTATTGCCACTCATTATTGTGTTTATAGTTGAGTAGCGCAATACAAAAACCAGCTGTATCCTTCTCAAACGATTTGGAGTTACTTAACACAAACTGTTAGTTATGTTGCAATAATAAACCATTGTATGCTTTTGATGTCAGAAAACGTATTAAATCCATATTGTTGCCTAATAATCTGTATAATGTAGGGAAAGCATGGACAATTATATTTAAGTAAATAAAATTCACATAACTTGTTTTGATCCCGTCGGTTGGACATAACTGTGTTTGGAAAGAAACTGTGTGCCACTTTGAACCTTCTAACTGGAGTTTCAATAAATATTTCAAATCATTATCTAAGTGATAGTTTACTGTGCAGTATTATTTGAGCTTGGGCCATTCAAATCTGGATCCATATTAAGGTAGAAAATTAACGAAAACTAAATGGAGTAATGCGGAAAGCATGCAGTAGGTAATAAACTATATAAAAACAAGCTAACAAACATGTGGATTAACTGACTTCTATGGTAGACAACACAACGTTGTTAAATTTCTGTAGTCTATATATGTTAAACAGTTCCGTAACTGACGCATTCATTCACTGACTGACTGACATACAACGCACAGACCAAACCTCTGGACCTAAAGGGCTGAAATTTTGCATGGCGATTCTTCTAATAGTGTAGGGGTGCACTAAGAAAGACTTTTCAAAAATTCCTCTTAGATTTTTTTAAATTAAATTTTTAAGCTGTTTTTTAAACTTTTTTTTACGTTTGCATTTAAAATAATACATTGAGGGTTATAAAATTTATATCACGAGAAAGATCATAAAAATTCCTTCAAAATGAGATCTTTTTCGAATTTTTACCTCCATTTCCTGATTTTTGGTGAATTTTAAAGATTCATTTTTAGAGTTTAATTTATTAAATGCCGATCACGTGATTTCTTTTTCTGGTACTTTCAATAAATTTATCGTCACGTGCGTAACAACTAAATAGACAAAAAAAAATTTTTTTTTTTCTTTCCTATGCAGCAGACGATTGGATATTATCCAAAAAAATATCCCTTACGATTTTTTTCTAAATATATATATATATATATATATATTTTTTTTACATCAATTGTATACATTGATCGTCGCATTTTTTATAAATATATAAATTTTTTTTTTTTTGCCTTAATTGCATACATTGACCGTTGTATTGAATTTGAATGTACTCCGTAGCGAAGCGCGGGTTTTCAGCTAGTATTTACATAAAGCTAAAACTAATATCACTATATTAAACATTCAACTACTGAAAGTAAAGTACATCTAATAGGTCAGTGAGGGATTAAACTGGTTTTGGTACTGCATTTAGAAGGCATCCATTATTGTTTGTGAGATGTAACTTATTTTGGAACTGTCAAACGATAGAACTGATTTTGTAACTGTGGCCATTTGGGATATAACATCATTACTTTTCCTTTATTTTCAATGGGATTGATCTAATTTTGGAACTGTTTCTCAACTTGAACATGTAGCAGATGAATAGACGTATCCGATGCAAATAAAATCTCAGTTTTTGATTTTGTTGGATATAACTGGTTTTAGCATTGGGCTACTCAGGTATGCTACGATTAACCTTCATAAAAAGAATGAAACCCACCCTTGTTTTTTAAGCCAGTAGGTTTATTTACAGAATTTTACGATTTTATTCAGTTGAAAATTATATTTTTACGATAATAAATTGTTTAAATAATCTCAAATGCAATAAATTATAATACATTAATTTTTAATGACTGCCCAGAGAAGTCTTTCAAATGTTTTTCTGATCGTAATGGATCGTGATCGATCGTTATCGTAATCGATTTGACAAGATAATAGTTAAACATCCGATATAATCAGTCCCATAGAATTCAAATTCTTGACATTTTCATATACGAATCTACTCAGACATTTATTTTATTGTACTTTGTTTTTATATCATTTTAAAAATAAATTTCAGTTAATTAATAAAAAGGTTTTGCATAATAACGTAACAAAGAGTGTGGCACTAAAATGTGTCCATTGTGGCACTAAAATGGTGAGATGTGGTACGAATAATTATGATGCATTGGAAAGATGAAGGTGGAGCCACATTTAATACTCTGGCGGGGCATTACAAATGGCCATAACTTGTTATTCTGAAAAAAAAGATAAAAGGGTGACAGACACGAGTATATGAAGTACTTAGGATTTATTTTTAAATTTAAGTTAGTTAGAGGAGGCTTAAGGCCAGTGGCTTATTGCCATTTACAAATAGGGGTACATGGTCGAGCATGGTCTCCGGTAAGCAAGGATCAGGCGGGCGAGATCGAATCGCCGATATTTGCCGGAGAACTTTCGGCCTGGGCGTCGGAATCTGGAATGGTAGAAACATCCTTGACGATATCTGTTTCTGCAATTCAAACTTCGCTCCTGTGCTGGCCCCGTCACGTGACGTGAAGAGGAAAACATCTGGAACTTGGCGACCCAGCGGTCGCCAGCAGGCTCCGCCAAAGCTATAAGACAAAGGGTTATTTTGTGTGTTCTACGAGGGGAAGGGGATAAATGGAGAATCTTTTCGCCAAGCGTTAGGCAACCCCTTTTAAGGGATTAACATTGGTATTTTCTGTTTCCGCTGATAAGCGATGGATGCTGTAACGTGACCAAAAGGGTGCACATTTTTTGAGAAAGAAGTGATTGTCTGGGGGACTATATACCCCTGTAAAATTATTGAGGAAACAGCGTTTAAGTATTCGAATGACAAAGCAGGCTTTAATAGTAATATTGTAGCAAAAGTTAATAAGCGTTTCAAAACGTTATGACAAAGAGTTAAGTAATTTTACAAATAGGGATAAAATACATAATCAAGAATTTTGAAAGAAATGGCATTTTGTACGCCCCTTGATTATAAAAACAACTGACTTTTTGACATTTCTATGTCTCTGTAAATCTGTTATTTTGGGAAAATCAATGATTTAAAATCAAGAAATTTACTGTGTTGTAGTTGTTTTATGAACGGATCGGTTCATTTCCATTTTTATTTAATCTTTTCTTTCGTTTGTAAGTTTAAAAATAAGAATAAGTATAAAAATGTTGACCAAAAAAAGTTGTTCTTCAAGGCTAATCTACAGAAATCAAGAAATCCAATGTTTTAAATTGGGAAATGTGTCTAATTTTGCTCAGTTGATGAGATGATTTTGTTTGACAACATTACAACCTACTCATAACGTGAGAAACAATTTGAAAATTTTAGTTAAGAAATTTACGGTATTAGTAGATTTGAATCATTTATGAGAAAGCAACCACACTGTGGTCCTAAAAATTCCTTAAATTTGGAACAAATTGATCTAGCCATACCGATAAAATTCAGTATTTTCGTGCTATACTTAGGAAACATCTCTCTTTTTAAAGGTTGCAATCTGAAAATTAAATTAAAAACTTGTGACGATTTACCCATTCAGTAGAAAACTGGTGCACATTCGAATTTTGGAATTGTGGCGTCTCGAGTTGGAATGCCGTAGATGCCCGCGAGCAGAGCCTGACTAAGGCAGGGGCATACGGGGCAGTTGCCCCGGGCCCCCACATCAGAGGGGAGGCCCCCAAATCGAATAGAAAGTTTAGTAATAAGTATTAAGTTCTTCATTACTGAAGTAGTGAAGCAGAGGGGGGCCCCAAATAAGTTTTTGCCCCGGGCCCCAATTAGACTAAGTCGGGCCCTGCCCGCGAGACGAACTGAACTCGGCGTCTAGTACATTCCTTCAGCTCTCCAATGATTTTACCGCGCGTAAAATCGTCAAAATATGTCCAAGTGGCCATTTCGTGGTCTGCAATACAGGATGAAACTCACCGAACGCGTGTTACCATCGCGCGCAGCGTTCGGAAATTTTGAGAGATTTCCTTAATTTTCCTCTCTTATCGTTTACTCGCTGTGACGCCACTCATGATGACGCTATTCCAAAATATGAACATGCAGCAGCTTTCTACTGAATATTCTCGACTATGCAAATAATCGCAAGTTGTTAGTTTAAGGCGACAATGGACCATGAAAATCTTTTTTATTATTTATTAACATTATTAACATTATTTATTTATTTTTTTTTTTTTTATTTATTTTTTTATTTATTGCTATGAAATTTTGTATACTTATACAGTGTTGTTTAGAGATGGAAATTCTAAATAAAAAAATCAGAATGTAATTAAGATGTTAATTAAAATCAGTTTTTAATTACTCTACTTAAAAATGCTCCATGCGCATTAATTTTTGTCTCAGATATCTAATTTTCTCTCTTTATATAGTTATAATAAAAGTTAGTAGCAATATTTGATTGACAGTCATATTTATAAAAACTAGAAAAGAACTCGATAAAAATAGGTCATTATATGCAAAATTTTATCAAAAATAATTTTTTACTGTAAAAATTTTATGTAAGTTGTTTTAAAATAGTATAATGAATTGATGACTAAGTTTTATTCTAACATACATAAATAATCATTTTATGAAATTTTATGAAAATTCAAGAAAAATTATGACGCATGGAACATTTTGAACTTACCGAAACGACACGAAAACTTGTTTTGAGAAAATGGAATTTAAAGTTTTAATTTGATTAACATTTCCATTGTTTACGCTTGAAAAAATACTTATAAGTCGGTTAATAATGATCGGATCGATATAGATTTTTTTAAAATTTAAAGCTGATGAGTTGAAGAATCGTTTTCTGAAAGAAAAAAAAATCGTTTTGGGGACATATTTTTGTAAATCTGAAGGTCCATTCTTTTTCTAATATTATTGTCGCCATAATTTTCGGGTTGTAACTTTTATAAATAATGATGTTCCTTAAGAACTGCAGTTTTCTGCGTATGGAGAAATTCTTTTAAGGTGGCACAGGATCTTGAAGCTCGACGAAATCGCTATAAATATGGTCTAATTCTAACCACAAAAAATCAAATAATATTAGAAAAAGACATTTTATTTCTTTATACATATAAAGTACATATCTTTGAATATGTCATATAAAAAATGGAAAATATAAATCTATAAATAATTTTTAAATTAGCAGTTTAGAATTTTATATGATAAACTGCTAATTTGAGTTTGTGTGCAGCGTTTCTTTGAAATTATCAATAGGAAACTGATAAAACTACACTCATATGTACATTTCATGGTACTCTACATTTTAAGGGGATCCAGGACAAATTTTAAAATTTTTTTTATTTATTGAGTTAAAATTTTGAATTTTTGTGTTGGTCAACCATATAATTTTTAAACAAAATCACATCATAAAATTTCTCAAAAAAGTTTTTAGAAAATTTTAAAATTTAAAAATTTTAATTGAAGTGGAGTAATTTAAAATCTTTATAACTCGAAATATTAATTGGCGAATTTCAATATTTTTCATTTAATTAAACAGAAATATATAAGGTTTAATTTTGATTCAGCATTTTTTGAAATATTAATTTTTTAGGAAATTAAAAATATTTAGATTAAAAATTACAAAAAAAATTAAGCAACTTATTTTTAAAAAATTATGTTTTCAAAAGTAATTTTTTTTTCAAATTTGCTGAATCAAAATCAAAGTAAAATAGTTGAAAAAGTTATGATCCAAGTTTCAACCAACGGTTCTTGATAACAATTTAAAGACGAGTAATGGGGAAAAAACCCATAATGCGAAAAACGCAGTTACAGGTTTAAACAACGATTGGCTACTATTAGAATGTTGCAAAACAAAATAATAATTTCTCCTGTTCTAATTAAGATAGAAACATGATTTAAACGTCATTTTAAGCGTATAAGAACAAAAAAAATTTTAATGCAATAAATTTTTTTTCGAAAATTCGAACAATTTTGTGTCCTGGACCCCCTTAAAACCAGAAAAATGTGCAATTCTGGAATACTTATTTTATGTGGTAAAATCATGCAGATAATTGTGATAATTTTTGAAGTTTTCCAATTTCACGCTCAATTTTTAATTTAAATAATATTTATTACAAGTTATTTGGTTTTACATCACATGTAAATATATTACAAGTATATTCCGACCATTCATTATTTACTATATGCATATATCTCAATTTTATGATGCGTGCAGCACTTTATGATTTTTAATCACCAGTTAGTCATATAAAATTCTAAACTGCTAATTTGAAAATTATTGATAGGTTTATAATTTCCCTTTTTATATAGGGCATATTTAAAGATATGTACTTTACATGTATAAAGAAAGAAAATTTCTTTTTCTAATATTATTCGAGTTTCTGTGGTTAGAATTATACCATTGGAAGTAGTCAACATGTGGTTCAGTGGTTAAAAGTTTCTAAATCAAACGACAGAAGAAACGGAAGTCAACAGAATTAATATTAAGAATAGCATTTAATGAATATAGAATGTACTTTTTACAGTAAAAAGCGCCTACAGTAAGTGTCACAAAAAATTACTCAACGCGGGAATCCGATGTGGAGAAAACCAATGCGCATGCGCGGTACACAGGAAGTGATCTATTTATAGAAATCTTGCGCTATAATTCACTACAACAGCTTTTAGTAGAATTACATTGGGAACAGTTTATGATTAAAAATGAAAAAAAGTTATTATAATCGAAGAAGGAAAAGTCCGGAGACGATCAGACTGGAACAACCATATTTATAATTATTTCATCGAGCTTCAAGTTCTTGTACCCCCCTTAAATATCGTATCATATTTAATCATCATATTTATTATCATATTTAATCATCATATTTAATCATCCCATCATATCCTCCTTTGTATGTTTAACATATAGGAGTTAGGTTTATTACTCCTTTGTTTTATGTGATCTAAGATTTTGCTTGTCTAGAATAAAAGGATGTAGAAATATAATATTTTAATTGGTGTGTACGACCATTTATACTAAAAAAAAATTGAATTTGTCTAACAAAATAACGAATTATTAGTAAATTTTGAAATTTCGGCAAATTCCAAATCGAGAGTTTTATAGAAAAAGGTTTTTCTTATAATTATTCTAAATTTGAGAATAAAAATCATTTAAGAAAGAGATATAAACATACTATGGTGTTCATGAAGAGAAAATCTATTTATATCAAATTTTATAACTTTTCAATAACTTCACGGTGACTTATAACAGTTCTAGAGTATATAGCTCACTTCTACCCAGACTTGGGTGTATATAATTTGAAGTGGCACTCTAAATGAATTTGATACAAACACAGTTTATACGTGAAACAATGTTTATTGAATTCGTTGCACATATAGAATTTGCTTTTACAGCAATAAGCATACGTACTACTTGTACGGAATATATATTAACATTCAATAAAAATACACATTTCAATACTCACAAACCAGCAGAGAGTCAAACCAGTCAAAGTGTTCTGCCACGTACACTTTGGGCCCCCTAAGCACTAGCGCCGGTTAACACTTGGATCTGTTTACCTCATAGCTCCCTCTCGCTTATCTATCAACTTTAACAACCTTTCTTCAACCTTAACAACCTTTCTCAACCCCTGTATTAATCAAGCTGCTTGGTATTTATACCAAGCGCGTATGCCGAAATTAGCATATCTCAAGCAGCTTCTTTAATTCATTCACTCAAAAGTTCGATTCTTGTGAATCGAATCTTGTGTATACCTTACACAGTACAATTTACTTTAACCCTTCATCGGGCACGTCCGTGTACAGAGTGCAACATTTTCGTAATTTTGAATGGTTTGTTTTTAAATGTAAGGTTTGAATGTTCGGTACTTACGTATTATAGCTGAAGCTTTGCGGTTTGGCGAAAAAGCGGCAATAAAGCGCCAATTATGCGCCCCATCCTTGTTGATAGTATTGTTTTCGCCATTCATTGCTTTTCGCTCCCGTTCTAAGTTACGTTTTGAAGATTTTCTTTATTTTTTTAGGTTATGAAAGTTATTTGACAAAGATCTTTTATAAAAGACGTTTGACGAGAAATATGACAGTGTAATACCTCAACTTTGATAAAAGATAACTTTTATAAAAGTTGGGTTCTTCGTCAAAGTTTTATAAAACATTTCGGTGCCCGGATGTTATAAACAACATTTCGAGCAACAGCATGTTAAAAAAATACAAATGTGTGGAAAACGCGGCAGATAAAGAACAAGATTTCGATTCGAAATAGTTTTAGCTCTAATTAAAAATTGCGCACTAATGACAAAACAGAAATACACGAAAAATATTCAAAATGAGTATGTTAAAAACAGAACTCATTCAAAGGAAAAGTCTTAGGATGCTGAAATTTTGCATGTGGTTACTCCTAAGCTCTAGATGCCCACTAAGAAATATTTTTTAAAAGTACAAATATTAAGGGGTTTAAAAGGGGCTTAACCCCCTCTCCACTGAAAAAAAAACCCATTGTATCTCTGAAACCATAGGACCCAGGAAGTTGAAATTTCGTATGGTGGTTCCCCTTAAGCCCTAGGTGCCCACTAAAAAATCTTTTTGAAAACTGCAAATTTTAAGGGGCTTAAAAGTGGCTTAACCCCCCTCTAAAAAACCCTCATAGTACACTGTTGGCCACTGTAAATGCAACACCCTGAAGGAAACAATCAAATATCATGAAATTTACAACATGCATTAGCGGAGGTGAGATATGCAAATGATTAGAATTTCAGCGCAGACGCACATCACGCGCGTCTGTGGCGCCACTTCAAAGCGCTATTTAAGGTTTGGAGATTTCGACGATTTCAAGTTCTGCAATTGTGTTTTTCTTGTGGTTTTTTCAAAAAAACGATCAATTATGCCTCGTCGAAAACAGCGATCATCTTTTGATCAAGTATCCGAGTTCGACAGAGGAAGGATAGTGGCCTACCGAGATTGTGGATTATCTTTCAGGGAAATCGGTAGTCGTGTTGGACGAAACCAAGCAACTGTAATGCGGATATGAGATCGTTGGATACAGGAAGATACGACGGACCGGCGTGTTCGATCGCATCCACCTCAGCGCACCACTTCACGTGATGACAGGCAAATTGTGCGCATGGCAGTGACGGATCGCTCAGTCACATCACGAACCATAGCACAGCACATGCAGTCTGTAACGCATCATCCAGAGTCTGCGCGTACCATTCGACGCCGTTTACAGCAGAGTGGTCTGTCTGCAAGACGTCCATTGCTTTGTCTACCCTTGCCGCAGAACCACAGACGTCTCCGCCGCCAATGGTGCGATGACAGAAGGATGTGGACGGCAGAATGGAATGAAATTGTCTTTACTGACGAGTCAAGCTTCTGTCTGCAACACCACGATGGTCGCATTCGAGTCTGGAGACACAGTGAAGAGAGGATGCTGAACAGCTGCGTTATGCACCGCCACACTGGTCCTGCACCGGGTATTATGGTATGGGGCGGTATTGGATATTACTCTCGCACACCTCTAGTACGCATTGCCGGTACTTTAAACAGCCAGCGCTACATCTCCGAGGTGTTGGAGCCAGTTGTCCTTCCTTACCTTCAGGGCTTGCCCACAGCCATATTTCAACAGGATAATGCGCGACCACACGTGGCACGCATTGTCCAACGGTTCTTCGTGAATCGCCAGATTGAATTGCTTCCCTGGCCGCCTCGCTCTCCTGATCTTTCGCCGATAGAAAACATGTGGTCCATGGTTGCTCTACGATTGACCCAGATTCCATCTCCAGCTACCACAGCAGATCAACTTTGGCAACGTGTGGAAGCTGCTTGGTCTGCTGTACCCCAAGAACTCATCCAAAGTCTCTTTAAATCAATGTCGAGGCGTGTGGCAGTGGTGATCTCCAACAATGGCGGCTATCTCTGGCTACTGATTTTGGCAGGACCCACACTTCACAGAAGTCTATAAATTTAATCATTTGATACTTGGTCAACATGTTATCTACAAAATAAATTTTGTTGTAATATCTCTTGTCTTTCTTGGTGTTGCAATTTGGGTGGCCAGCAGTGTATCTCTGGAACCATAAGGCCTAGAAAGCTGAAATTTTGCATGGTGGTTCCCCTTAAGCCCTAGGTACACACCAATAAATCTTTTTTAAGAGCTTAAATTTTAAGGGGTTTAACCCCCTCTCCCCTAAAAAATCCCACTGCATCTCTGGAACCATAGGGTCTAGGAAGCTGAAATTTTGTATAGTACTTCCCCTTAAGCCCTAGGTACACACCAATAAATCTTTTTTAAGAGCTCGAATTTTAAGGGATTTAGCCCCCTTAGATAGAAATAACTTTTATAAAAGATCTTTGTCAAAGAACTTTGATAGTGTAATAGGGGTATTTTGAGGTTATAGTATTTCTTTTATGTATAACTGTTATAAAAGATACAAATAACTTTTAAAAAATATCTTTGTCAAAGAACTTTGATAGGGTAATATAGGCCAAAAGGACGAAGATGCAGTGTTTTTTTTACAGATTCGTGGAATTTTGCCCAGTCAGCGTGTATGCCCTAACTTTCACAACATGCGGGCCTATTTTAATCGACCAGTAGCTGGAGATGTAATATTAAAGATTGCAGCAAAACAGTCAGAATTCAGAAGGAAAACTGGTTCTACGGTTCCCGATTGCCAAACTTTAAATATTTGCATTTTCCGTCGAAACCTGTATGCAATTTGTGTCTCAATTTGTGTCTAATTTGCATTACCCCTTCTTGGCGCGTCGCTTATTTTTGTCTAAGGGTGTATTCCTATTTTGTCTTTACTATGAAATTTTTAATTAGATCTAAAATTATCTATAGCGAAATCATGTTCTTCAGCTGCTTATTTTTTTAAAACTTTTCCATGTGTTTTCCAAATACTTTTTTAAACATGCTGCTGCTCAAAATATTGATGCATGTTTAATAACTGCTTTCGTATATTTCATACACGTGCTTCGCCACAGATTACACGAGTGCCATGAATTATGTCATTTGGTTCATTTAATTTCAATTAACTTTAGCAGTAAGATGGGGTTTATTTCTCATAAGGAGTTCATCGCAGAATTTAACGACAGTGATCCGAATTTAAATACGAGTTTTGGATATTTCATTTTTATTTTGGGGATTTAAAACCACTTTGCAACCTCCTAAAAAGTTGCTTTCTAAACATCTTTCTTGGCCAGCACCTAGAGCCTAAGAGGAAACGCCATGCAAAATTTCAACTTCGTCGGACTTATTGTTCCAGAGATACAGTGGTATATTTTTTTTGGGGGGGGGGGACTAAACCCCTTAAAATTTGAATGTAAAAAAAGATTTATTGGTGTGCACCTAGGGCTTAAGGGAAACCAACCAACCAAATTTCAGCTTCCCAGGCTTTATGGTTCCAGAGATACAGTGGGTTTATTTATTATTTTTTTGGGGGGGGGGGAGGCTAAACCCCTTAAAATTTGAACTAAAAAATTATTAGTGTGCACTTAGGGCTTAAGGGAAACCAAACAAACAAATTTCAGCTTCCTAGGCCTTATGGTTCCAGAGATACAGTGGTTTTTTTTAGAGGGAAGGGGGGGCTAAACCTCTTAAAATCCGAACTTTAAAAATATATTTATAGGTGTGCCCCTACGGCTTAAGAGGAACCACCATACAAAATTTCAGCTTCCTAGGCCTTATGGTTCCAGAGATACAGTGGGTTTTTTAGGGGGAGGGGGCTAAACCCCTTAAAATCCGAACTTTAAAAAGATATTTATAGGTGTGTCCCTAGGGCTTAAGAGGAACCACCATACAAAATTTCAGCTTCCTAGGCCTTATGGTTCCAGAGATACAGTAGGATTTTTTGGGGGGGAGAGGGGGCAAAGCCCCTTAAATATCGAGCGTTCAAAATGATTTATTGGTATGCACCTAGAGCTTAAGAGGAACCACCATAGGAAATTTCAGCTTCCTAGGCCTTGTGGTTCCAGAGATACAGTGGGTGTTTTTAGAGGGGGCAGGGGGTTAAGCTCTTTTTAACCCCCTTAAAATTTACAGTTTCCAAAAAAAACATTTCTTAGAAGTCACCTAAGGATTATGGGGAACCACTATACGAAGTTTCAACTTCCTAGGCCCTATGGTTCCAAAGATACAGTTTGTGTTTTTAGAGGGGGCAGGGGGTTAAGCTCTTTTTAACCCCTTAAAATTTACAGTTTCCAAAAAAAGATTTCTTAGAAGGCACCTAGGAATTATGGGGAACCACCATACGAAATTTCAACTTCCTAGGCCCTATGGTTCCAAAGATACAATGGGTGTTTTTAGAGGGGGGCAGGGGGTTAAGCTCTCTTTAACCCCCTTAAAATTTACAGTTTCCAAAAAAAGATTTCTTAGAAGGCACCTAGGGATTATAGGGAACCACTATACGAAATTTCAACTTCCTAGGTCCTATGGTTACAAAGATACAGTGGGTGTTTTTAGAGGGGGGGCAGGGGGTTATGCCCTTTTAACCCCCTTAAAATTTGTATTTAATTTAAAAAAATCTTATTGGGCACGTAGAGCTTGGGAGTAACCACGTTTTCCACACATTTGTATTATTTTAATATGCTTCTGCTCGAAATGTTGTTTATAATTTCCGGGCAGGAAATAGGTTGCCACTGTGAAGTTAGGTGTTGGCGAGCAGATATTACGCCAAGGGTTAAAGGCTGCCAAGCTTCAGCTATAATACGTAAGTACCGAATGTTCTAAGCAGTTTCGATTTATAGCTACACCCTTTCTAATGCAGCTCTGATTTTCTTACCCTTGTATTCCTTTCCATTCATTGGTAGTCATGATTTAACCGTGGTAAACGAACGACTATACTGGATGACAATACGACAAAAGCAGGAGTCGATGTAGTCGATCCACTGTGCAGCTATTATAGGGTATCCTGCCTTTCCCGAAGATGGACAATCTCATTATTCTTTAGGTTTTTGGCCAAAATAGGAATCCATTCGCAAGTTGTCCTTGGATCCAATAAGCCGGACAGTTTTGAAATAAGGCGATTGTATCTGCATTCTTTGGCCTTTAATTATAAATATATCTCATATTATCAACATTTTATATCTTGTCATAAAACGCAGAATTATTATTTTCAATTTGAAAAAAAAAGTTATCTCAAAAGGAATAATCAAGTTTGAAAGAGCCGTTGCACTTTATGCCACGCGCGCCTGCTGGTGTTCCAAAAATTGGCGCACCCGCTGAAGGGTTAAAAATGATTTTATCCCTGGAAATTTAGACGTAGGGATATACTCCAGAGAGAGTAATATAAAGGCATTAAAAGTTAAAATTGTCAATTAAATCGAGCTAGTATGTTATTAAAAGATGGTTTTAAAATTGTGTGAATATCCTAAAAAATTATTTGTTTGGACATAATTACACCGGTATTAAATATCACGAAATAAAATAAGCTGTTGTCAAAATGGAATGAATAGGAAACAGTTTCCTTTTCTAATTTCTAATGCAGAATAATTCATTTATTATGATTCCTTTGTTGGTAAATTCTTAATACATTTTTTTCCCCTCGTTGTTGAATTTTTGTTGAATACTTAATCTCTTTTAAATATTATCCACTAACGATCTCAAGTTTGGAAGTTAAATAAATTATAGGTAAATATCGGCTATTCTAATTTGTTCATTTGATAGAGGGGAAAAAATATTGAATCTTAGATTTTTATTCAATATTTTATCTCTCTTTAATCATTAGTCTCAAAAACAAAGCTTCCAACACTAACGCATTAAAGAAAAAAACACTTATTTTCTTTATACTTTTGATATCGATTTTGTGTTTTTACATGCACATATGTGTTTTCTTTTTTTGTTTTTGAATAAAAAAAATGTCTCTAAAAGGTTAAATTAATACGAGGAAATGTGATTATGCTCCCTTGCTGCGTTTTGCGCTTACTTAATTAAACCTTTTTAAACAAACCGTCTTAATTGTTATTACATTGCTTGGGAAAGCCTTCTTAAGCTACATAAAATACGTCTTTTTTAATGTCTTTTTTTGGTGGAAGGAAAAAGAAGATTATACCAGGACAAAAAAGTTTGAAAAAATTAACCGATCTTAAGTAAAAATTGTCGTTTCTTATATTTCATTGGTTAAAATGAATATATCTTTACATGAAGTTTGATATGAACAGGAATAATATTAAATGACACTTTTTTATGGGTATCCAACATTAAAATGTTAGTGAGGAAAAATTATAATTGTATTAAAATTTTTAAAACTAAGAAAACTGTGTAATTATTCATACAGTCTCGTATCGTATCCTATCTAAGCAACTTGAATTCAAGTCCGTGAAGAGATTATCTATTCACGGAGAAAATAAAATTATGAACCTCATACGCCAATTGTGTGAACGTTGCTAGTGTAGAGTAAAAGATTGAAGTTCAAGATTTTCCAGTAACCAAGTCATTAATATACGATTTTAAACTTTATGACTACACCAATAAACAAAACAAAAAGTATTCATGATCAAAGCACTGAAACCTTTCGACAGTATATTTCCTACCTTATTCAGATAGAGAGAAATTTAAAGCACAACAATATTTCAGTTTAGAGTGCTGAATTCAGAATCTGATGAAGGAAATTAGAAAAAAAATGCAACATTCTACTATATGGGACATGGAAGTACGGATATTGGGATGAAAATGTCTGTTGAACATTTATTAAGGGGACAGTGGACCTTCAAACATAACTTTTTTTGTTTTGAATGGATTTGCTTGAAATTTGAATATGTGATTAGTACTATATATATGTAAAAGTGGTTAAAATTTAATGTAAATGTAATGATTTAATATCAATAATTTATGAATTATGAATTATTAATTATATCAAAAATTGGCCTAATTATAAAAATGTTCCATGCACATTTCTTTTCTATATAATATGGTAATTTTTATTTACAGGATACCTTATAGAACTAAGAATGAAACTTATTGGTTATTTTAAGCATTCATTAAAAATATAAAGAGAAAAAAATAATAATAGCGAAAACACCCTTTTAATGACGCAAAATAACTATAAATCATCTTTTCAAGTACAAAATTTAGAAATTCCGAGCTACGAAGCATAATTATTTTCAGTAACATTTATTTGATATACAGTTAAGTATATAAAACTTAAATTTCAAAGCAATACGATCATTAGAAATGCGCCCGGAGCAGTTTGAATATTCGTATGACACGAACATTTTTATTTTGAGAAAAACACATTTAAAGTTATGGCTATTAGTAACCCCATAATACCTAAATTAAATACAAATGCCTATAACTAGGAAAGTAATCACAGAAATTAAAAATTCTTTATGCACACATTCCTACTCGTCCGTAGTTTCACAATTCAATAAAATTAAAAAAATGGAATTTTTGGACAAATTTCACAATTTTGAAAGTTCACTGTCCCTTTAATCTCCTCATAATAAATTAAATATAAGTAGCAGCAGCAGAAACTATCTTTATTTTACTCCTTTACGACCTTTTTGAAAATGTAATGAAATGTGTCGAACATTGGACTTAAGTGCTGTTATGAACATCAGGACACACACAGTATGTTTCGATTTCTCCACAATTTAGATGCATTAGAAGTGACTCCAATTTTTCAATAAAAACACTATAACATCTTATGTAATACGTTTAAAATTTTGTTCATATATATATATATATATATATATATATATGTATGTATATATATATGAATATATATATATATATATATATATATATGTATATATATATGAATATATATATATATATATATATATATATGTATGTATATATATATGAATATATATATATATATATATATATATATATATATATATATATATATATATATATATATATATATATATGTATATATATATATATGTATGTATATATGAATATATATATATATATATATATATATATATATATATATATATATATTTTTTTTTTTCCCAGAAAGATGTTCTATCCTTTAACAAAATGAGCAAATGTCTTGTCTTCTGGAGAATGCGTGTCTCACATCCAGTATGTTGCATATTTCAATGGAATAGTGTAGTTTATTTGCAAATTTTTTTAAAAGTTAAAAAAAAAGGCTTGTGGGAGGCAGGTATTCTAAACTTTTTCGCAGATCATGAAAATGTTAATCTGAAGCCTTACAAACATCTTTCGTTTCTTCATTTTCAGAGAAATACTGCTGAAATAACTAATATGCAAAAACTTTAGTAGTTTTAGTAAAATAAGTCCGAGATGGCTGAATTTCTTTTATTTTACGTCTTCGAATTTCTTTTTTTTTTGGAACATTATAATTTTCAATTAAAGACGCAGTATAAAATTGTTTTGATGATTCTTTATCCATTCATCAAACTTCTTTAACGTAATTACGGCCTTTTATATAATGCTTCAGATGAAAAATAAAAGACGTGAAAAAAAGAAATGTTTTATAATACATTTTTAGTAGGTTGCGTGTTTAGCTTTTAAAAAGGGAGTTCTCGACAAGAGGGGAAATCTCTCCACCCTGGGGGGGGGGATTTTAGGGTTTCAGGGGGAGGAATCGGACCACTATTCAGAGAAGTGGGATGTCCTGTAGATTATGTAACTACAATCTGTAAAAGTGTAGTTTGTTTTTCATTTACTCTGCCACAGTCAATAAAGCTTATTGAATGTCACAGATAATATTCATAATATTTAATAAACAGCTTAAAAATTTAATTTTAAAAATCTAAGAAGAATTTTTAACATACTAATATAAACACAAAATTAATGGAATAACATACTTAATTAATGAAATTAATGGAACACAAAATTAATGGAATTTTTAAGATACTAATATAAACACAAAATTAATTTAAATGGAAACACAAAAAAGTTGCTAAAACAGCTTAAAAATTTAATTTAAAAAAATCTAAGAAGAATTTTTAGCATACTAATATATATAATATAATCCGATGATTAAATATTATGTGATGATTAAATATTATAATCACAGGTAATAATTTTATATATATATATTATTCTTTAACATACAGCGTTATTTTTAGTCTGTTAACTGTCTTGTCATTAATTTAGCCTGTTAAGTAATTAGTTCTCATTATAAAAAAATTTTATTCAAGTTTAAAAAAACATCTACATTTTCTATTGCTATTAAATTTGCAAAATTCTACTATAAAAATAATCCAAATAAATGTATATCTACTAATATAGCAGAAAAAAATGTTTTTTCAATATTATATGCCTATTATTTGAAATGCACATTTTGAAATACAGTCTTAGGAATGGGGGATGGAGAAAAGAAGGTTGAGAATCGGGCGCGGTGGCCCAGTTGGCAAGAGCAGTGGGCCAGTGAGCTGAACGTCCCTGGTTAGATGCTCGTCGCTGCCAATCCACAGCCGTGTTCGCTAATGGTGGCCGGGGCACGTAAAATAGGTCGTGGCTGCAATGTCCTCTAAGTTCTCAAATTTACCTGGAGGTGCGGGGTCAAGTGTACCGGCCTCGTCACTTGACTCGGTTCTAAACTACGGGGCTGGTCATTTAGCCAAGTCGAACTCTGATCCTTGTGGTGCTAATTCAAAACCGGACCCATCCCTTTCAACCCAATAGACTTTTAGGACCTGGTGAATGGAAACCTCCAACCAGGGGGCATTAGCAACAACAACAGGTTGAGAATTACTGTTTAAAGAGTTTTTATTCATACGAGCATAATATACAAGGTACGATCAAACCGTTCCAGGACTAATTTTTTATTTTTTAAAATACAATACTTACATATAATTACAGGTAAAATTTTTTCAAAATACTGGCTTTGGCTATTTTCACATTTATTCCAGACGCTGTATAATGGGGAAAATACGGTTTCAAATCCATTTTTTTTCAGATGTCCTTTACAGCAACTGTCGCATTAGCTCTGAACTCTTCTGCACTTAAATAGTGGTTCTCTTTCAAGACATTTTTATGTCTCTAAATCACAAGGTGCAAGATCGGGTGAGTATTGAGGAGGTCCAAAAGCAGTTACAGAATCTTTAGCTAGATATTCAGCCACAATTGCAGATCGATGTGCTGCGGCATAATGGAGTAGTTTCCAGTTTTTTTCTTTCCACAAGTCCGGTCTCTTCCTTTTGATGGCCTCCCTGAGACGCCCAAATATTGCCTTGTGCATTTCTTTATATACAGTAAGTCTGTCAGGTATAAGCTCAAATTGAACGACACCTCTGTGATTAAAAGAAAATTCCAGCATGACCTTACCTTTGGACTTGTCTATCCGAATTTTGCATAACCCGAACAGTGCGTCGTCTTCCAGCGAAGCGCGGCCGTCATTAAATCGCGTTGTCGCAGAAATGGCGACACTGCGAATAGAATCAAAAACATGTCGCAGAAATGGCGACACTGCGAATAGAATCAAAAAGATGTCGCAGAAATTGCGACACTACGAATAGAATCAAAAAGATGTCGCAGAAATGGCGACACTACGAATAGAATCAAAAACACGTCGCAGAAATGGCGACACTACGAATAGAATCAAAAACATGTCGCAGAAATGGCGACACTGCGAATAGAATCAAAAAGATGTCGCAGAAATGGCGACACTGCGAATAGAATCAAAAACATGTCGCAGAAATGGCGACACTGCGAATAGAATCAAAAAGATGTCGCAGAAATGGCGACACTACGAATAGAATCAAAAAGATGTCGCAGAAATGGCGACACTACGAATAGAATCAAAAAGATGTCGCAGAAATGGCGACACTACGAATAGAATCAAAAACATGTCGCAGAAATGACGACACTACGAATAGAATCAAAAAGATGTCGCAGAAATGGCGACACTACGAATAGAATCAAAAACACGTCGCAGAAATGGCGACACTACGAATAGAATCAAAAACATGTCGCAGAAATGGCGACACTACGAATAGAATAAAAAACATGTCGCAGAAATGGCGACAGTACGAATAGAATCAAAAACATGTCACAGAAATGGCGACAGTACGAATAGAATCAAAAACATGTCACAGAAATGGCGACAGTACGAATAGAATCAAAAACATGTCGCAGAAATGGCGACAGTACGAATAGAATCAAAAACATGTCACAGAAATGGCGACAGTACGAATAGAATCAAAAACATGTCGCAGAAATGGCGACACTACGAATAAAAACAAAAACATGTCACAGAAATGGCGACAGTACGAATAGAATCAAAAACAAATCGCAGAAATGGCGACACTACAAATAGAATCAAAAACGTCACAGAAATAGCGACAGTACGAATAGAAATTTGAATACGAATATTGGAGCGATCTATGGGTATATGGAAACCGAATAAAAAAGATATGAATACGGATAATGTAAGGGGGTACCTATCCCTAATTCCAAAATTCTTCAATCCATACTGCAAGAGAAGCACACATAAAATAAAACATAGCCATATGTACAATTATGTAAGCGACTTTATTCTCTTTTACATCTAAAAATTAACCATTTCTTTTTTTGCGCTGTTGCCATGCAGGAGAATGTTGCGTTATGGTTATTTTACTTTTTCTGCTGCCACTCGACCGAATATAACGTTGCGGTTGTCACGGTAATCGCTAGCTCCGCCTCCTAGCTGTCATTAGCCCCCTCTACCGGGTTTTTCGGAACACGCGTGGACCATTAAAAAATAACTCCTCTTAAATAACGCTTTGTGACCGTAAGCTTTATTTATAGTTTCTACAGTCTCTGATGTATTTTTTTTCTAACAAAAAGTAGGATTTTATGGATGATCTCTGTTTAAAATGCGAGATTTTCAAAGCCCCCGTTTTGATTTTAATTGCTTGTATCAATCAATCGATCTTAGGTTATGGGAAGGTGCGACAAGAAAGCAGTCTAGCTGAAAATATTTATACTGTTATTAGGCCTCCTAATATATGTTGATTTTAAAGCTTATTTCATTTTTTGTTGTTTTAAACTAGCTGAAAACCCGCACTTCGCTACGGAGTACATTCAAATTAAATAAAACAGTCAATGTATGCAATTAATGCCAAAAATATGTATAAATATATTTAGAAAAAATACAACGATCAATGTATGCAATTGATGTAAAATATATATATATATATATATATTTATAAAAAATCGTAAGGGGTATTTTTATAGACAAAATAATGTAGAAGAAAATATTCAAATTAAATCTAATAGGACATACTAAAGAATATGGTACAGTTAATATAGTGCAGTTTGAGAAACATATCTTTTACTGTATTTTAATATTTTTTTTGGATAATTTTCAATCGTCTGCCGCATTAGCAAGAATTTTTTTTTGGTCTATTTCGTTGTTATGCACGTGACGATAAATTTATTTAAAGTACCAGAAAAAAAAATCACGTGATCGGCATTTAATAAATTAAATTCTAAAAAGTAATCTTTAAAAATACATCAAAAATCAGAAAATGGAGGTAAAGATTCGAAAAAGATCTCATTTTGAAGGAAATTTTATGATCTTTCTCGTGATATAAATTTTATAACCCTCAAATTATTATTTTAAATGGAAACACAAAAAAGTTGCTAAAACAGCTTAAAAATTTAATTTTAAAAAAATCTAAGAAGAATTTTTCAAAAATCTCTCTTAGTACACCCCTACACCATAAGAAAATCGCCATGCAAAATTTCAGCCCTTTAGGTCCAGCGGTTTGGTCTGTGCGTTGTATGTCAGTCAGTCAGTCAGTCAGTTACGGAACTGTTTTATATATATAGATTAATTAGCCCTGGGACTTTTTGATTCTACCTTGTATATGCTAGAGTTTTTTGTTACTTTAAAAATATTGGCACTTGTTTCACATCGTAAAATTGTAGTCGTGGCGGCATATGTGGTGAAGATTCAATTCTGAGTCACATTTTCATATTCAAGAAAACACATTTATTAAGTCATTCTGGGGGAGAGGTGAGGACTCTCTCTCCGGAGTTTTTCTGAAGAGTGTAAATGTAAAACGGCAAATATGAGTCATTTCACACCCGCAAATTCTTGAAATGGACTCTCCTTGCAGTCAGGATAGTGAGTACGTCAGCAAATTTCGGATTTTTGCGATTGCTTAACATGGCATTCTCTGTAATGTTAAAATGCAAGGTGTCTATTTTCTCACGAGTCATTGTTAGCTCAGCGCTCGCATGAGGGTAGATATAAAAATTATGCAAAGTTTGAAAGGGGTTAATAAAATTAGCAGTTATCGGACAAATTAACTTAGGGAAAGAGTTTAATTAAGTCAGAGAAAAATAAATACGTTTCTTGGTATAACGTATATATTTTTTAATTTTATTTTTTAATAATTATATAAAATTATGCATAAAGCTGTGATAAATTTATTTTTAAAAGCCTAGTATACACCTTATGTCGTTTGGTTTAGTGTCCTACCGGCAGGGTTATCAGAAATTCAGTGGTCAAGTCACAAAGACATTTTAAGAAATTCCCATGAATCCGATACTTTAGTTGTGAACTGAACAGACCGTCATCATCTATGATCCTTAAGGGGCCAGTGGACTTTCAAAATTGTGAAATTTGTCCTACAATTCGATTTTTTTATTTTATTGAATATGAACCTACGAACGAGTAGGAATGTGTTACAAAAATTTTTTTTCTTTCTGTGATTACTTTCCTAGTTATAGGCATTTGTATTTAATTTAGATATTATGTGGTTACTAATAGCAATGACTTTAAATGTGTTTTTCTAAAAATAAAAATTTTCATGTCATACGAATATTCAAACTGCTTCGGGCGCATTTCTAATTATCGTATTGCTTCGAAATTTAAGTTTTATATACTTAACTGTATATCAAATAAATCTTATTGAAAATAATTATGCTTCGTAGCTCAGAATTTCTAAATTTTGTACTCGAAAAAATGATTTATAGGTATGCGTAATAAAAAGGGTGTTTTTACTATTATTATTTTTTTCTCTTTATATTTTTAATGAATGCTTAATATAAGCAATAAGTTTCATTGTTAGTTCTATAAGGTAGCCTGCAAATAAAAATGACCATATTATATGCAAAAGAAATGCGCTTGGAATATTTTTAATTAGGCTAATTTTTTATATAATTAATAATTAACAATTCCCATATTATCAATATTTCATCATTAAATTTTAACCACTTTTACCATATATATAGTACTAATCACATATTAAAATTTCAAGTAAATCCATTCAAAACAAAAGTTAGGTTTGAAGGTCCACTTCCCCCTTAACGATCAGATTATGTTAGTAGCCCATTACGACTACTAAAACCCTCTTATTGAATTATAATTTTTTAACACTGGTACTGTCCGACCACAGTACGAAGAACCACGGTTGGCATAGTGCCAAGACGATTCTATTCACGCTGTAGGTAAGGCTGTTGAGGAAGGAGGGGGAAAAGTCTCGTATTCTCTCGACATTCTTTAGAATCGGTTACTAACTGCGCTTGCTTGCTTTTGCCTCGTCTGTTTTTTAATTATTATATTAAAATTATTGCATTATATATATATTTATGTTATTACAAAATATCACTTAAAAATGAAATTTTTCAAACCTTCATTTTAATATGTTTTTCGGTTTTTATTTATACATTCAATCAAAAGAAAAATTCTGAAAAAGAAAGTTGGTTGAAAACGTTCTTTCGCAGTTCTTAAACAAACACACCCGAAAATATCCACTCCTATTTTTTAAATAGATTTGCTTCTTTCTTTTTATTATTTTGAAATTATTATTCACATATTCGATCAAAAATAAAGTTTTAAAAATTGCGGACAAAAAGCAGTCTGAAATACATTCCGTATTTCATAAACAAACACATCCGAAAATATGACGTTTTTCCCTATTTTCTAAGTAGACTAGCTTTTCTCGCGCATGCGTAACAGCTTCCAGGGACCTTGCTTCCGTGGTCGGACAGTAAAAGTATAAATATTCTTAGTATTGTGCATTTTTGCGTCAGATAATAATCCTGTATGGAATGAAATACAAAAGTAACTAACAGCTATGAAAAAAAAATCCTCTCCTCCATGGATTTTCAGATTACGATGCGTAATCAATCACATCTATATATATAAAACAGTTCCGTAACTGACTCATTCATTCACTGACTGACATACAACGCACAGACCAAACCGCTGGACCTAAAGGGCTGAAATGTTGCATGGCGATTCTTCTTATAGTGCAGGGGTGCACTAAGAGAGATTTAAAAAAAATTCTTCTTAGATTTTTTGAAATTAAATTTTTAAGCTGTTTTAGTAACTGTTTTTAAGTTTGCATTTAAAATAATAATTTGAGGGTTATAAAATTTATATCACGAGAAAGATCATAAAAATTCCTTTAAAATGAAATCTTATTCGAATCTTTACCTCTATTTTCTGATTTTTGGTGAATTTTTAAAGATTCATTTTTAGAATTTAATTTATTAAATGCCGATCACGTGATTTCTTTTTCTGGTACTTTAAATAAATTTATCGTCACGTGCATAACAACTAAATACACAAAAAATATTTTTTCTTACTAATGCGGCAGACGATTGGACATTATTTTATCTATAAAAATATCCCTTACGATTTTTTTATAAATATATATATATTTTTTTCTACATTAATTGTATACATTGATCGTCGTATTTATTATAAATATATATATTTAATTACTTTAGCATGAATTGCATACATTGACCGTTGTATTTAATTTGAATGTACTCCGTAGCGAAGTGCGGGATTTCAGCTAGTTGAGTTATAAAACATCATGAGATAAATAGAAAAGAATCCGCACAGCTGTCGTATTCATATACACTCTAAAAAGAAACTATAAAAAATAACAGTGAAATACTGCCGGTTAGTGAGTCAATACTGTACCGTTGATTTTGCGGCAAAAAAATTATGTTTATTTATTTGACAAATGCTGGTCATTTGGTCACTAGACCATTAGACCTACGGCTCTACGAATATTTTATTAAGGTGACTGCCTACGATGAAAATCTCATTTTTCGACTAATTTGTTCAATTTTATTTTTTGCAAGAATCGTGTGATTCAATATTTTCTCTTTTCAAAACCATTTTGATTTTCATTCTACATCAATTAGAAGCCGAGTTATAGATATTTTAAAAAACATCGTCTGCTACAAATTTGAAGTGACGAACAACTTTAAATGCGTTTTTCTCAGAATCATGTTTTTTAGCACAAATCTCTACCGTTATCATAATATTTCCCATAACAATACATATGATTTCATAAAATTTTCAGGAAATGTTTTAGATTCTATTGTTAATGAAATGACGCACAATAATTGATGTATGATAAATAGTTTTTTATTTGGGGCTGTTTTTATGAGAAGAATGACGAATCGGGGAAAATTTTCATATTGGAACGTAAAATTGTCTGTATTATTTTTGCATTTTACAATTTCTCTTAGATTGTAGGTCATTTTGAAGATACCTGTCATATGTATCATGTGTTTGAAGGAAATTAAAATAGTAGCATTAGGATTTTGTGCAGAGTGATAGGCATTTTAGCTAAATTTCATTAAAAATTACTTCAAATTGACCTAATTTATAAAAAGTATGGTATTTACAGGTAAGTTTTTGTTTATTTTTTAACTTTTAAGTGCTATTTTACCATAAAAGACCAAAAAATCTTTTAACAAAATGATTTAAAAAAAATTGGCTTGAACGTAGGCAGTCACCTTAAAACATGGGACTTAAAATCTAAAAGAGCAGGATTCGGTAACGTTCAGATGAAAAGCAGTCCCTGGTAGATTTGAATGGCACAAGACGCAGTCGTGAGAATCAGCCAGGCCAATTCGGAAAAGATGTGCCCGCAGTCAGTTGCGGCTGGTCATAAGTCTAAAACAAGCGACCGCAGCAAAAACGGGGTAGGACGGGAACAAAAGAAGAATCCTCCAATAGAATAACCAATAGAATAGACTTTTCTCTAGAGCAGTGGTTCTCAACCTTAGGTACGCGTACTAGTACCGGTACGCGAATAATTTTACAATTTAAAACGGAAATCTATTAAAAATCTGTATTACAATAAAAGAAAAGAAATGAGTATAATAACTAATAATCCTTACGTTTTAATATTTTAGTTTGGAACTTCCTATCCATTGTTTGTGTTGTAATACTTTAATGGGATTTACCTAATCTCAAAATATGTCGTCTACACCTGAATGTCTTATCTATGACCGCCCCATAAAAATTTGGCACTCGCCTTCGAATTATAATTGTGTCTATAACTGTGTTTGCGAATTATAACTGTGTCTGAGACGTTTCTTTCCAAGCAGTAAAATTTTTAATGCCATTTGCGACCACATATTTATGTGAAAAGGGATTTTTCGCAATGACTGCGATGAAAACCAAATATAGAGCTTTGCTGGACATCGAATCGGATCTTCGCCTTAAACTGACTAACATTGATCCCAATATTACTTCTTCAGTTAATAATAAACAGACCCAACCTTCTCCCTAACTATATATTTTTTAAAGTGATTATTATATTTTACGTATATGTTTAGCAATAAAAACATATCCCAAATTACTTGTCTTTATTACAAATGTTCTCCATTGCATTTTATTCCCCATTTCAAAATTTTTGGTCTACCGGTACGTCATCAAATTGTTTACAACGTACAGGTACAGTAGAATAAAAAGATTGGGAATCCCTGCTGTAGAGCAATGGTTCTCAACCGGTGGTACGCGAAAATCTGTAAGGGGTACGCGGTTGACTACCAAGAAGTATACAAAATTATATTGATGCATGTGTGGGAAATTGTGATGCTAGATGGCGCTGCCACTCTATAGTTTTGTAACCCCACTCGGACATTCAGATGCGACGCAGATTCGAAGCGAAACGCGGGAGCAAGGATTAGCACCGCACTGTACTGTACTCAAATGCATGCTTGTAAATATTATCTATACTTATATATAAAGAGAGAGAGCGATTTTGTACGTGGAGGGTAATCTTCAGAACCACTGCACCTATTTGAAAAATTCTTTCACTGTTTGAAAGGTACATTATTCCAGATGGACATAGGCTATATATTATGTATATCTGATCAGTAGAAATAAGGTTAGGGGCTTAATCCTAACAATCTCCATTGTTTCCGTTACTGTCTTCTACCGCTTTTTGTGCCGATTTCAACTATCCTTAGCGTGGTGCTATCGCGGTGGGTCTTTCTGACGGTAGTGGTTCGAACCTAGCCGTTCTCCGGTACGCCTTTATCTTTTAAAAAATTAATTTTAATTATTAACTGACGTAATATCAATTTAAGGTATTATTTAGGTTATTATTAAGGTAAAAAAAAGATTTACAATTTATTGGCTATCAACTGGAAATTTATTGGTATAATATTTTGTTCAACCCGGACAAAGTCGGGACGGGCCGCTAGTGTATAATAAAGCAGATTATGTGCGAACCCGAGATCAGAAGTTATTGTGTACTGTTGTGTCTCACACGTTCAAGGACTACATTCCAACTGAGTTTTATTTACAGAAAATATACATTTACATACAAAAGGACAAATACAGACACTTAGCACCATCTGGTGTGAAAAGTTAAAAACACTTTGTAGCATTTATATATATATACCAACACTCTCCCCCTGCGAAAAGGGGTTTTATCTTTTCAGAACATTAACAGCACATTTACATTAAACACATATTCTTCAATGAGAATAACAATTTATCAAATGTTACAGCCTTGGTTAAGAAATCAGAAATCATCTCATTAGTATTCACATATTTAGTCTTTATAGTATCATTTTCAATGAGATCTTTGACAAAATGGAATTTCAGATTCACATGTCTAGTTTTATTTGATGACTTACCACTATTTAACCAATCGATGGCTGATTGACTATCACTATATAAGACTACAGGTCTCTTAACAAAATTTTCACATTTTAATTCAGTTAACATGTTTAGAGTCCAAGTTAATTCTCTTGCAACATCGGCGATAGCTAGCAGTTCTGCTTCACATGTGGATAGTCCAACACATTTTTGTTTTCTACTTTTCCACGTAAGAAGTGAATTACCAATCATTATAACACAACCTGAAAATGATTTGCCTCCCTCAGCATTTCCCCAACTGGCATCTGCGCAACAATTTAAAAATCCATTTTCTCTGTCATAAAACAAAACTTTATTTTTTGTTGCGTTTAAATACTTCAAAACTCTTTTAGCTAATGTATAATGCCTTTTTTCCGGTCGTTTATTAAATTGTGATAAATAGCTAGTGACAAAAGCGAGATCTGGGCGAGTTCTATTAGCCAAATATAAAATCTCACCTATTATTTCCTGATATTCAGTCTGATTGACTAAATCATCCGTGGGATTAAAACATCTATCCTCACCTTTAGTTATTGGTGTATTAGCTTTCTTACAGTTTTCCAATCCATATTTATTTATCAGAGATTCAATGTAATGCGTTTGCGATAAACTAATACCATTTTCATTTTGTAGAACTTCTATACCTAAAAATTTGGAATTTTCTGTAGTTTCATTTAATTCAAAAGTTTTTCTAAGCTTAAGTATTATCTCTTCACATAATTTAGAATTATTTGAAAATATTGCCAAATCATCTACATAAATACAAATTGCGAAAAAATCAGTTTCATTACTTGTAATAAAAACACAATTGTCAGATGCAAGCTGGTTGAGGCCAATCCTTTTCAGTTCATTTTTAAGTTTAATATGCCAATTTCTACCAGATTGTGGTAAACCATATAAGCTACGCTTTAATTTACATACATTGTTCTTACCAAATTGTTCTTCATAACCTGGTGGGATTTCCATGTAAACAGTTTCTTCAATATCGCCATACAAGTAAGCTGTCTTGACATCAAAAAATCTTACAGATAATTTTAATTTTGCAGCTAATGATATCAATAATCTAAATGATTCTATATTAACAACAGGCGAAAAAGACTCTGAATAGTCTTTATTTTTAATTAAATTAAAACCTGCCGCTACGAGTCTTGCTTTATAAATTTCCTCGTCATTAATTATTTTAACTGAATAAATCCACTTACTTTTGATTATTTTTACATTTTTAGGTCTTTCAATTATTTCAAAGACATCATGCTTATTCATTGACTCTAATTCTTTTTGCATCGCGATTTTCCACTTATTATGTTTAATGCTATTCATTGCTTGCTCATAATTTTCAGGTATTGAATTATTTTCCTCCCGAGTAGAGTTACTTAAGGCCAAATTCGCCGTTGACTTATTTTTTATACGTTCGGAACGCCTTAATTTAGGTGATAACTCATGATTTGAGTTTTCCACTCTTTGATCGTTTGCGGTTTCATTTTGTAATGATTTTGTGTCATTAATTTCACTTTGATTATCTTCACGCGGGTTAATTTCTGTTTCTGCTTCTAAATTTGAAAAATTGAACTGACTCAGATTTTCAACATTCCATAAATAGGATTCCGAATTTTTCGTTATGAATTCGCTGCCTTTTAATTTTTCGTCAAATTTAACTGATCGTTCCTCAATCACTGTATTTTTTGCGATGTCATAAATCCTATATGCTATTCTATCTCTGGAATAACCGACAAAAATTCCGCGTTTCCCTGGAACATCAAATTTATTGCGAAATTGTTTAGGAATATGATAATAAGCTACACAGCCAAAAGTTTTTAAATAACTTATTTTGGATTCTTTACCTGTCCATATTTCCATCGGAAGTTTATTTTTATATTTGCGCGGTGTAATATTCGATACATGAGTACTGCAGGATATGGCTTCCGCCCAAAATTTTTGAGGTAGTTTACTCTCATATAGTAAGGTTCTTGCGCGTTCTACTAAAACTCCTATAGCCTCTTCCGCTTTTCCGCCAGATTCTGAATTGCATACTACAGTTCTTTCATGAGATATGCCAAATTTCAGTAAGAATTTAGTCATTTCCTTATTCACAAATTCTAATCCATTATCGGTTCTTAAGCGTTTGATTTTTCGGCTTGTTAGGTTTTCATACCTTTCTTTAAAATTTTTAAACACATCAAATACTTCATACTTATGTTTTATAAAATAAGAAAAATACATACCAGAATAATCATCTACAAGCATTAAAAAATATTTAGAACCACCCAATGAATCAATATTTATAGGACCAGCTAAGTCAGCATGAATTAATTCCAAAACAGAATTACTTCGATCAATATTAATTTTGCAATGTTTTTTACGAGTTAATTTACTGATATTACATGATTCACAATTTAAAATTTCAGATTCTTTAACATTTATATCAATTATATCTTTCATTTTAGACATATATTGAGGATTCAAGTGACAAAGTCTTTTATGCCATAATTCATAATTTTCTACATTTTTAACAAAGTTACACTCTAATAATTCAGATGAATTATTATCAATACAAGGTTTCATTATAATTTCTAAGCGATTATTTACTTTCTCAGCTTTTAAAACAATTTGACTAGTTTTGCTTAAAACCAAAACATAATTATCATATGATTGAATACTATAACCTCTTTCCATTAATTTAGTCATGGATAACAAATTACATCTTAAATCAGGTACATAAATCACATTATCAATAGTTAATGTATTTTCAATATTGTTTACAAATGTCTTAGCTTTAACTTTTCCTTCGCCAATAGATTTTAAAACAGAATTCTTACCTGCTAAGTTAATATGACCAACATCGGAATTAAAGTTTTCAAAAAATTTAAGGTCCTTGCACATATGTGAGCTGCTTCCAGAATCCAAAATCCAAATATCCTCACAAGTAGCGTCGGAATGTTCTGGGTCTGTCATAAGGGCAAAGTTCTGATTTTCGTTTTCAAATGCTGCGTTCGCGAATCTCATTTTTTGCTTGTTTTTGGTTTTTTCGTTGGGTAATGTTCTTATCACGTTGTCGGGTGCATTTCCACTCCTGTTTCCTGTTTTATTCCTGAAAAAACAGTTTCTGGCTATGTGATTGGATTTGTTGCAGATCCAGCAAAGTTTTACGTTTCTATTACTGTTTTTAACATGGAAAGCTTCTCCTTTTCTGGATATGGAATTTGAGTTCATTTTTAAATGGGTATTCTCTTCTTCGCGTAAAATTTCTAATATTTCATCAATTTCTTTTTCTCTTTGCGTCTTCAATATTTCTCTTATTTTCCCGAATTTATGGTTAAGTCCACGAACTGTGTAGTAAACCAGTTCACGTTCTGAAATGTTCAAACCAAGTGCGCTACACTTCATAGAAAGTCCCCTTGCTCTGGCTATGTAGTCAGATACATTTTCGTTTTCTTGCATTTCTATATTCTTTAGCTCATTTCCAGCATCTATCTTCCGGTCTTCATTTTTTCCTGTGAAAACCCTTTTTATTTTTTCCCATAAATTTTTGGCATTGGTTTCTTCTGCAAATTGGAGACTCTGTTCATCTGAAAGTGATAGCAAAATATAGGCTACAGCGTCATCATTCTTTGTTTTCCAATCTTCTAGTAATTTTAAATCCTGTGGTCTATCTTCATAGATAACATCTATTAATCTTTTTAAAGTTAAAATTGCCTTGATTTTCATAGACCAGATTAGATAATTTCCACTATTCAACAACGGAATGCTTTTCATGTTGTCCATATTCTTCGCTATCGTTTAAACTTTCGCTTTAGGAAATCTCACAGTTGCATTTTGAATTCATCGGCGACCGGATGTCGATGCGACT
Source organism: Dolomedes plantarius (assembly GCA_907164885.2). Lineage (NCBI taxonomy): Eukaryota > Metazoa > Arthropoda > Arachnida > Araneae > Dolomedidae > Dolomedes > Dolomedes plantarius. Next base: position 6,655,721 of record OU015497.1, on the reverse strand, counting down.
GGCTCTTCGAGGAGAAAAACAACAAGCTCTGCTGCCAAATGTTGTGTCTCACACGTTCAAGGACTACATTCCAACTGAGTTTTATTTACAGAAAATATACATTTACATACAAAAGGACAAATACAGACACTTAGCACCATCTGGTGTGAAAAGTTAAAAACACTTTGTAGCATTTATATATATATACCAACATGTACTTAAGGTGAAGTATTGACAAGAATAAAGAACCAAGTAAATACTGAACCACCAGCATCCCCCATAGCATGCTAGAATTTAATTGTGACAAAAGTTTGAGTAATGATTTAAAACTGAAAGCTATCAGTAAAGCAGCAAGCAATCACGTCGCTCCTTACTATTTATCACACAACTACGACGTTAAGTTATCGTCTTTCAGAACTTCGGTTACGGTAACGCTCGTTTCCTAAACATCGGAACTTCGTACAGGTGCGTATCGCTCACTTTAAACTTCCCTCATGTTCTTAATACTGTTCCTTCATTTTTGTTATTTTAAGTTAACCGGTCATTGTATTGTATGACGTCATTCATGATCGGATTAATCGGGATTGTTTACGTCACATTTTTCCATTAAATAAAGTGTGTAAAATATCCTTGTTATTTATACTGCGTGGCATAAGCAGTTGTACGCGGTGTGCATGCCATGTGCTTGCTTTGTGCCGTAGCTAGTGCAGCCGTATGTGCTGTAGGATGTTAGCCTATTTTATTTCAAAATCTTTTATCTTATTATTTTTGTAAGCGTATAATATACCTTTCAAACAGTGAAGGAATTTTTCAAGTAAGCTTATCGTCGTCCCACCTTGTAGGCATCCGACTCAGATTTTATGCCGCCGCGAGGGAGCTCCGACACTCAGCTACATATGCAACTTTACCGAGTCACTCCACTGCAGAACGACTTGTGTCGCTAAATCACATACTTTATTAAAGGTTACAAACAGCAAAAAACATACATCGAAATAGTCTATGGCAATTGGACATGTTCGTCCATGAGCCTTTTAACGATTTTGTTTACTACTTTGCAAAAGTAGTAATCGTTATATAGTTTATTCTTGGTCCATTGTCTTGCATTCCCAGGCAGGTCGGCAAAGTTTATGCAGTCGAATAGACAGTGCTCGACTGTCTGAATCTCGCCACAACTGCAGCTGTCCGACTTCCCGAAGAATTTGGCCTGGTACTGGCCAAAGCTGCCGTGCCCAGTAATCACCTGGTTCCTCAGGAAGTCACATTGGACTCTATCCAAGCTGACATTCTGGAATATCCCCTGCGTCCGCCTGCCTCTGGTGGACTCATTCCACCTTTCTTGCCACATATTTAAGGCATCTTTCATGAGAATGCCTTTAAGCTGGTTCTTGGTCAGCTTATAGTCATTGGTAATGGTGGGAAGCTGAGTCGCTCTTTTGGCGATCTCGTCCACCTCTTCGTTATTACTATTACCGGCATGGGCTTTCACCCAGTGCCAAGTAATATATAAGCCGTTGTTATTGATACTCTTTTTCAGGTTCTCCACCAGCCGACATTTGAAGCTCTTTGCTTTGAGCGCCTTATTATTTTTGTAAATAAACCGTCGAATGATTTTAAATTAAGTCTGCTTATTTATGGAGTTTTTCTTCAACGGTGAAATATACCGCACTCTGAATTTCGCAAGTTATATCCGAGATAATACTATTGTATTTGTGGCTGGAGTAAATCGGAACAGTAGCGTTCAAGTATGTAACGCAGAGTCACAGACAGGGAGAACAGCGCTGGCTACCTGCACACTGCCGCAACGTCGAGTCACCTCCACCGAGCTTTCGACCGCCGTGCATACATTTCCCTCTTTCGCCACTCCGTCTGTGTCTGTTTAGTCATTATTAACTGCTCAGCCTGAGGAACTTTCCAGTTTCCAATCTTACATTGTGCGTGGACCTAAGGTAAATGCACCTATAATGGGCCATGTCTCTATAATGGACCACCCTTTAGAAATGTCGAGAAATTAAGGGTCTATCGTTACCTAAGGCTGTAGAAGGGGTGAGGGTCATTAGCTACTAGTAGCCAATGACCCTCACCCCTTAGGTAACTATAGACCCTTAATTGTTCGACATTTCTATAGGGCGGCCCATTATAGGGACATGGCCCATTATAGGTGCATTTACCTTATTACAATAGTAATAGTTAAAGGTCGTACACTTTGAAAAGGGTTTATATATTTAACGATAAATGTTTATATTTATTAATTTACGACGATGGATAAACGGCTTCTTTGTGCGTGGACAGTTAAACTTTAACTAATATAACACATTTTAATAAAACTAAAGTGCTATTGTTGGGGGTACGTGTAGTTAATGATACACAAAAAGGGGTACATGGGTTGAAAAAGGTTGAGAACCCCTGCTCTAGAGGATTCAATAGACTTCAATTTAAAAAGTGTTTTTGCAGGGCATTTTTTATAAAAAGCTTAGGGGAATGGTAAGTTAAGGACCTGTTCGGTTTCAGCAAACTACATTAAAAATTAAGGTACTTTCTAATGCAATTCTCAGACCTCAATTTTGCTTTTATTGTAAAGGCATTTTTATGTTGATACATGATACCTACACACCAGTAAGGTGTGCGTGTAGGCAATTAATTTACCTTAAAACAATGGACGCATGCATGTGTTGGAGCAAGCAAGGAAGACATAGCATTGGCCTTAAACATACATTTATTTGATAACGCACAAATTTCAATTAAATTGTAATGGCTACTAGTACAATATTCTCTTTCATATTAATATTTTTACACATGAGAACTCAGAAGCAGAGGCAAACTATATTGTCAAAGATGATTTTTAGAGTCTATGGGGAGGCACTTTCTACAGCTGAAGTATGCAGCGATGATGGTGGCATCGACGACAGGGACCCAGAATAATGTCATATATAGGAACATCTTAGCGGGTTACTGGCACTTCTCCTAGACTCTGAGGCAGACGAGACTCTCTATCATCTAAACTCCGAGGAAAAAAGTCTGAGATCGATCTGGACCTCCTCTCCTATTCCTTTCGTTCTTGGAGGGGCTGTTGTCCGTTTACAGGGGGGGGGGCATTCTGGCCCGCCCCTCATTTTCATTTGGCAGTGGGCTGTTTTTCTTTCAGTAGTTCCTAGCCCCAATTGGTTCCTTATTAAACAGCCTCTGTCCATAGTCTACGAAGTACCTCCCCACCATAATTTTATTTTGCAAAACAACTTTGACCCTTATCATCTGAAGTTTTTACTGTGGGCCATAAAATAACGACCATCCATCTTGTAGTATTTATAGACTTTGGATCGCTATCACTGACCACACCGACAGCTATTCTTCTATTACCTCCTGGTTTACGAGCCTCTATTTATCCCTGCCTCTGCATCCTTTATAATAGATTCGTTACTGGCCACACACTGTGGGGAATTATACCATTCCACTTCTACAGCGCGTAAGATCAAAATAAAATGTATAAACACGACATGAATTAAATCAAAAAGAGTCCAGTCGCTGCATTTGAGCTCTATCCTTCTTATATCTAAAATCAACATCTCCAGACAAAGCCGTAAACTTGGTTAAATGCCAGGAGTCAATCACAAAGGACTGCTTAGAAAGTGCACTGTTTGAACTTATAATGTTTTTTTACATTCAAATATCAATGCATAGGCAAATGTCCGGTAAGGCTGTCATGACCAGTCAAGAATTTCTTAGCGCTAGACTCCCACGTACGTTCATAGCATTGAAGGCATTGAATTTTATGATTCTTAGTATGGCTTCAATGAAATCTTACAAAAGACTGTTGAGAACGCAGAAGTTACCAGAAATGGTAGCTCAACGCAGTAACCTCCCCCCCCCTTCCTCGTACGGTTTAAAAAAGCGCCTTTGATATAAGTTATTCAAGGGGTGGAACAAGAACGATATTTGAGACAGTACTCATATATTTTCTAAGGATTTTTTCCATTAAATGTGGCTGTATGAAACAATTAGGTGTAGGGCATACTTAAACGTCATTGTATACAAAAATGTACTTCAATTTAAAGTTTTGATTAAAAAAAATTTCAAATTCGAAATTTCAAATATCTTTAATTTTTCATACAACTACGGATACAACAGCTCGAATTTCATTTTTTTTCTTCACATATGTCCACAAAAAAAAAAAAATTCGATAAATCGTCGAGATTTTTACAAAAAAATATTTATATAATATTTAATCACTTCATAAGGGAAACAAATTATTTTTATCAGCATAATTTTTTCTTCAAAGAAAATATTTTCAGAATATATGCCCTTAATAAACAAGAGACCGTTTCATCTTGAAGGCAATATCATAAACATAGGTAACATTAAATTTCATACGTTACGACGAATTGAGGAACATTTTTTTTTTCCAAAATGACTAATTTTATAGAGAGGTAGATTTAACAGATCTAGAGTAGGATAGGTATGAACAATATAGCATAAAAATGCTGTATCCGGTAGAAAAATCCATAAAGAAAAAATGGGGTTTCTGGTATCTTAAAATTCTACAATACAAGGTGCGCCCATAAAGTAACCGGACAAATTTTTTATAAATAAGAAAAATATTACTCACCTTCAAATAAATTTATCTTCTTCAAAATAATCGCCAAAGGAGTCTATACAATTTTTCCAACGTTTCTTCAAGTCATCGAAACACTGTTTATAGGCGTCGAAACTAACCGTTCGCAAAATACGCGTAACGTTTGATTTAATATCCGAGACGTTTTCGAATCTCTGTCCGCGCTGCCAAAATTATAACTCGCGACGCAGGACATCTAAAATCTTGCTTTCCGGAGGACCGTTATGAAGGAACGTTAAAAAAATGTTTAGAAACGAGCCATTAAGTTTCAGGTTTTCTGGTAATCGGTTCTGTCCATTGCATCCATTTTTCGAGATCTGTTTTCGTAGCACTAAGAAATTAAATTTTTAATGGGAAAGCAATGAAGTTATTTTATTTACACATTTACTTCTTGAAATAGACACGTTTGGGCAAATTTGCTGGAATCTGTGAAGCGATTGAAGTGACTGTTATTGCGATGGAGCACAGTGAGAAATAACAGCAGGGAAAACGCCTGGCAAGTGAAGTGACTTTTGACAGTTAGGGAAGCAATTCAAGCTAGACGAAAAGGGTATAAAAATTTCCATCACTAAATATTGTATCGTTGGCTTCGAATAGAAATTAAGCAATATGGCCGAGGAAGTCTTTTGAAATGCCGTCATTGGATATTCAGTCGACCATGAAAAGAGTGATTATATAGCCTATTAGTTATACGTATCACTCACACACGCACACAGAGAAAAATGAGATACCCAGCGAACGCCATCAAACGAAAAAAGGAAAAAAAAACTGTGATACTGGATTGAATGTTTGCTCTGCAATATCCGCTCTAACGCTGTATTCCCGGTGCTAGGAGACCACAGATCTCCTCTTTTCTATGTAATTTTATTTTCATTTTTGTTTTCGCTGTATGCATTTTTATTTATGCATATGTTTTGTTTCTTGTTCTTCATATATCCCAGCTTGTGTATGTATTTATATCGCTCTGCCTAACGAATTTCATCCACTGGATTTGCTGCATAGGAAATAATGATAACTAAATACAGGGTTACTACAAATGAATCATTCATTTTCAAAACCCGATTTATTCAAAAGTATTATACTTACAAATATGATTGCTATATGAAAATAACCACAAAATATTCAAGTTTTATGCTCACTCCACAAATGTTCTATGTGTGCCCCCTTGGTCACTAGTGCTGCCACGCCACCTGGTGTACAAACTTGAACTAGTGCTACAACGCCACCAGGTGGCTTTGTAGGACATTGTTTATGTACCCCCACTACCAAAAAACGATAGAAGAGCTGAAGAAACGGATCAGTGATGCATTGATGAACATTGACGCGTTCACGCTACAAAATGTGTGGAATGAATTGAACTACCGCCTGGACGTGTGTCGTGTGACCGAGGGGGCACACATAGAACATTTGTAGAGTGAGCATAAAACTTGAATATTTTGTGGTTATTTTCATATATCAATCATATTTGTAAGTATAATACTTTTGAATAAATCGGGTTTTGGAAATGAATGATTCTTTTGTAGTAACCCTGTATATACACAAGAATTAATACTATACCATGGGCCTCAGAAAGTAATTGGAAAATATTAGCGAGAAAACCATTAAAAATAATGTCATGGCTTCGTCACTTTTCCATAAAAGGAGAGATCATAGATCATTATTCAAACGTGTGATATACATATGTGTATAATGAGAAAAAACGGAAATCAAAGTACACCTACATGTAAATCTTGTATCATCGTTTTCGAAAAGAAAAAAAAAACTCATTGTCTTCGAAAGAAAGTCCTTGGAAATAACTTTACCTCATATCGACGGGGTAGTTCAGTTGTTGGAATATCGGACTTGGGGTTCGGTAACTTGAATTTTATCCCGAAGCTTGGCAATTTATCATTACACAGCGTAAAGTGTCCTGCTTTAAAGATGCTACAAGGAAAATTTGATTTTGCTGAAGATTCCAGCAACTGCACAATTACTTGCTTATAATACTGTACCTTTGAACAAAAAAGGTCAAAGTCCACTTTATTCAAATGTCAGTTCATCAATGTCAGACCATTAATGTCAGTTTAAGGATTTTTACAAATCTTATTACACTCGCCCTTTTGATTGGCCCTTTCAGAGGACATTGGCTTATTTGACAAGTAATATATATCCTACCCTGTTTTCACTCTTTGAGTTAGTTCACTCAAATTTCAAAGTTTTGGACACAGATAAATTCCCTTTCATGACTGATTTTTAATTTCCGCGAAAAAGAAATATAGTAATTGTTGAGAAACTATTGTCTGGAAATGCTCAGAAAGTTGATCATGAATTTCTCTTTGGCAATATGTAACTTAAATTGGAAGTGAAAAGGCGTAAACGCAATTCATGATAAACCGCAGGACATGTAAATCTTAGTATTATTTACATTTAACGACCTAGCAAACATTGCTCTCGCGGTAATATCCGAGTCAGGTCCTATTAAGTGAAAGCTACAATATTTGTTAAAAAGGGAATTCGTGGCATCGATTA
>OU015497.1:6563628-6636128 GCA_907164885.2 Dolomedes plantarius | reverse complement strand
TTTCTCCTTGAAATTTGGGAAAATATCTTTATTTTATACTATGGATTACAAAATTAAAAGAAAAAAATTGTGAGATTGTTTTAGAGCCTTATTCTCACTTGAGAATATAAGACATTTACTTAACAATATTTAAATATTCGTGAATGTATCAAGCGAATATGTCTGAATTGTGCAGTATTTTATCTAGAGAGGCTATCAGAAATTATTTTAACTTAGGATTACGTTCCTCCATAACGGTCCCCCGGAAAGCAAAATTTCAGATGTCCTGCGGCGCGAGTTATAATTTTGGCATCACGCCAAACCCAGTCTGTATCGCTTGGGCGAGCAATAAACAGTTAAGCAGAAAAAAACAGAAAAGTACCAAGATGCGTCAAAATTTTGACATACATATATACATATATATATATATATATATATATACAGTGGAATCTCGATAGATCGTTTTCGGATCCATCGTTTTTCCGTATGTGTCGTCCATTTTATCCAGTCCCAACGATCATATTGCTTTGTTACGTTTCCGCATCTATCGTTCATTTCAATCGGTCCCTTGCAAAACGATAGATCGAGATTCCACTGTATATATATATATATATACATATATATATATATATATATATATATATATATATATATATATATATATATATATATATATATATATATACGTTTTTCCGTATGTGTCGTCCATTTTATCCAGTCCCAACGATCATATTGCTTTGTTACGTTTCCGCATCTATCGTTTTCCCGCATTTATCGTTCATTTCAATCGGTCCCTTGCAAAACGATAGATCAAGATTCCACTGTATATATATATATATATATATATATATATATATATATATATATATATATATATATATATATATAGATTGATAGACAGATGCATATATACATAACACGTACATACATATATACATACAAAAGATGCGGTAAGTATCCCTACGTTAATAACCCGCGGTTAGTTTCGTTAGGAGACACTACCGGAAATTTTTTTTTCTCTATTGCTTTCTTTTTAAGTTTACTGTATTTTGTCGGGTATTTTCTGGCATTTTCCCTTGCTCCTTGTATTTCTTTACTCCTTGTTTTCTCTTCTCTTCAGTTTATGGATTTGGCAGTGTCCAACCTACCCAATTTATATGTTGGGGATATGGCAAGGTCCTTAGAACACCTTTCTTCCGTCATTGCCGACGATGCGTGTCGTTGTTGCTTAGCTTCTGGAAAAGATGGCATTTTTTAAATATGGAATTTAGCTGCCTCATAGTGTATTTACTATTTTTTACATATCTGTCTTAACAATAGAAGTGGCAAGGATCCGTTAACATTAGCAGACACTTGCAGTTCTATTGCGTAGATCAGTGGTGAGCAAATTTATATTCGAGCACTACCTGTTTTTTTTTAAATAAATAAATTCACTTGTACGCCATTAACATTATTTGGTAGTAGTAAAGTATTTTTAAAAATGAGGAAAATATAATAAAATCATTGAATACTTTCTTTATTTTTGTCAAACAAGTTTAAAAAGTCACGAACGTTAGATTTTAGGTATATTTACTGAGCATTGTAACAATAAAATACGTCTTGCGTACCTTCTGAACTTGTTTTAACAAATCTTGTGCTATTAAAGCCTCTTATTGAAATACTAATCTATATAAAAGTATATAACTGAGGTAAAAAAACAAAAATTAAAATTGAAAAAGATCATGATTTCAAGATTGCAAGTTTCACAATAAAACAATGAAAATTGTAAACCTCATTTTATGTATATAAACCTTCGGCACTTGTTTTTAGCAAATCTTGTGCGACTAAAGCTTCTTATTTAAATACTAATCTATATAATTGTATATCATTGAGTTAAAAAACAAAACAAAAATTAAAACTGAAAAAGAGCATGATTTCAAGATTGCAAGTTTCATAATAAATCAATGAAAATTTTAAACCTCATCTATATATATAAAACAGTTCCGTAACTGACTCCTTCATTCACTGACTGACATACAACGCACAGACCAAACCGCTGGACCTAAAGGGCTAAAATTTTGCATGGCGATTCTTCTTATAGTGTAGGGGTGCACTAAGAAAGATTTTTCAAAAATTCTTCTTAGATTTTTTTAAATTAAATTTTTAAGCTGTTTTTTAAACTTTTTTTACGTTTGCATTTAAAATAATACATTGAGGGTTATAAAATTTATATCACTAGAAAGATCCTAAAAATTCCTTCAAAATGAAATTTTTTTCGAATTTTTACCTCCATTTCCTGATTTTTGGTGAATTTTTAAAGATTAATTTTTAGAATTTAATTTATTAAATGCCGATCACGTGATTTCTTTTTCTGGTACTTTCAATACATTTATCGTCACGTGCGTAACAACTAAATAGACAAAAAAAAATATTTTTTTCTCTTTCTAATGCGGCAGACGATTGGATATTATCCAACAAAAATGCATATCCCTTACGATTTTTTTATAAATATATATATATAGATAGATATATATTTTACATCAATTGTATACATTGATCATCGCATTTATTATAAATATATATATATATATATTTTGGCATAAATTGCATACGTTGACCGTTGTATTTAATTTGAATGTACTCCGTAGCGAAGCGCGGGTTTTCAGCTAGTTTTATGTATATAAACCTTCGGCACTTGTTTTTAGCAAATCTTGTGCGACTAAAGCTTCTTATTTAAATACTAATCTATACAATTGTATATCATTGAGGTAAAAAAAACAAAACTAAATCTAAAACTGAAAAAGAGCATGATTTCAAGATTGCAAGTTTCATAATAAAACAATGAAAATTATAAACCTCATTTTTTGTATATAAAGGACGGTCAGAGAAATATAAATAAAAATATTAAATATACGTGATTATAGAAAATTCAAAGTATATTTTAAATTAAATAGTTAAATATGATATAAATTCACTTCAAACTATTCGTAATCTCTCTTTTTATTTTGCGACCTCCCTGTTTGTCACGACCCTCAGTCTTCGAACCTCTGGTGTAGATAGATACAAAGTATGTAGTTGACCTAAAAAAGACCTGTTAATCTGAATTTAAATACTATTCTCACATTATTATGGTAACTTTCTGAAGTGTTATCTAAAAATTTCATAGGTTTACGAGCTTAAAATAACGACAGCCAAAATTTATCGTTTTCTACGTTTGCCCCTCTGGCTGGAACACGTCAAACTAGGTCTCCACGTGCGGGCAGAGGAATGCGGCTTCGATTTGCAAATGGCACCACAGGGGGTCGGAGTTCAACTTTAACTGGCTGCCACCTCAATTCTGACACTGAGCAACCAAACTGGAGATATCCGGTGGGCTCTTACCTTCCCTCACCGGCTGACCTCATAGAAGCAGTTTCCAGTTACGATTTTGCGTGTCCATGTCCAGCCTAGACATGGAACTATTTAACCCTTTCAGGGCAACAACCTCTACCGTTTGCACGGTGCAGATTTTTTCCCGATTTTTTTTTTTAACCTAAAGAATCTCGAAAAATTTTCCAATTAAAGGTAGCAAAATATTTTCACTTCTTTAAACTGATAACAGATGGCAGTACTGATCATTTTTCTGCTCATTTAACTGGGATACATTGAATACATGTGAAAAAAGACTAGATTTAGGCGTTTGGACTGTGCAAACGACGCCCGTCAAAGGGTTAATGCTGTTAGTCACGATTCGAACTGAGTATCACCAAGCCGAGGCCAAGGCACTAAATGTTTCTTTTATGCTTTCAAGTGTCTTTTTTTAAAGTATTTAGGTAAGCGAACTGAATAGTGCTAAAACTGAATAGTGGTAACAACTTTCAATTCATTAGACTTAGTCCATCTGACTAATATTTTAATATAGTAGTTATTTTGTTATTAATAGTGGTAGTTTTTTGGATAGGTAAATTTAAATGTTTAACACATCCCTTTTTTTTCATAAAGATTAATCTAAATGTATGAAGATCATAATGAACGAATCGATATTTGAATACAAATATTCATCAGTGTAATTTTAAAACTCGAAGTTTGTTCGTTTGTATTCCAATACGGGGAAAATGGTGTATTATACTGCCTTATTAAAATATGTAATTATTTGGAAAAAATAAAGGATACGTTAAAATAATGCTTCAGGTAACCAAATACAGTATTTTTAAGCTATCATACCGATTTGCAACCATTTGGTAATTTTTTTTTGGTTTACATTAATTTGGGGGGGAGGGGGTAATGAACGATAAACAGATGCCATCTATCATCGAAAACTAGGACTACGTGCTTCATTCTTTATATCTATCCAAAAAGTGTTAATATTACCCCCAAACGTGTTAGAAAACACAAATGGAAGGTGTTTCGAATTAAATATACCATTTTCAACCACGTTCCATAGAATATCCTTGTTAATTTTAGACGAAGTACGGCAGGGGTGTCAAACTCAAAGGCTAACTTGGGCCAAACAAACAAAGTTTAACTATAGGTGGGCCGCAAAAAAAATCAATATTAATAGAAACGTAGGTTCATTTTAAATAATACATTATAATAAACATATATAGAATAACAGGAAAACTTAATGTTTACGTCCTGACACTTGACATCTATCTTCCTATCTTATTACAATTCTGCGTCGGTTATTTTATTATATATTATTGTGCGCCAATGTATTGGCCGGGCCGCAATTTTGACACCCCTGAAGTACAGGATATTTCCACGTTTTATTGCTGTCACATGTGAGGTGAAAGAACTTTTTTGTTTTGTTTTGATGCAGAACTTGCTTGGGGCATTTTGGTTCTTGTTAGGTAAATTAACACTAGATTAATAAATTCAATAATTGCCGTCCACAGCGGATAGCTTATACGGCAATGTTGATTCTGATGACAGTCGCCACCACAGCAATCCTGCTCATGTCTTTACAAATTTCTACGGTTTATATCAAATTTACCTATTTCAAATCTACCTATTTGATGTTTAATTATGAAAACGTTTCAATAGTGTGTAATAAATAAAAAAATGCTTTTCTGTATACAATGCTTTTCTGTTCAGTTATCAATCGGTTATAAAGTTATTAATATACAGTATGCTAGTTAAAAGAATTATTTAATTAATTCAAAAGGAACTGAAATTTGCATGTATAAAGTTTTTCAAACGTACATTATTTGGTCTTCGTTTAACCTTTCCCTTACGGGGTGGGATATCATCCATCCCAAGAATGTGTGTGTATATATATATATATATATATATATATATATATATATATATATATATATATATATGTGATATACAGAGCTGTGGCAACAGCATCCACAACACCCGTGACCAATCACACGCGTTCCCGCCCGACAGAGAGCTTCAACGTGCTACGGGGGAACGCACAACGACGCAGAAGAGTAAAACGCCATCGAGAGCGTAGGACGCTATGATGAAACGTGGTAGCAAACGACTACCGAAAAGACGTATAATATCATGTTCCTTCTTTGTTTAACTGTTCTTTTTTGTCCTGTTACCTGTCAACGAATAAATTAGTGTTAGTGTGAACCGCTGTATTAATTTAGACGGACACCAATTTACATATATATATATATATATATATATATTATATATACATAAACTTTATTAATATATATATTTATATTAATCATCAAAGTTTATATGATTATATATCAAATTTACCTATTTCTAACTACATATTATTTACAACGCCACTAATTCACCCCATTTACCTAAACTGACTAACCTAAAACTGTACTAAGCCATACACACTAGATTAATAAATAAGAACTTTTTTAAAAGAGGCATGTCAGCCTAATAATATATGACCAAAAGCTCTCCTCTTCGAGACTTGTAGACAAATGATTTCGTAATATGATAAAGAATAATTAATTCTGATTTTTGAATTCAAGCAAATTGCGATAATTATTAAAATTATAAACATTCATTCTGGTACAGAATCCAAATTATCAGTAGTGGATAACCCAGTAGTTTGTGAGCGTTGTAGTCCCTAGTTAAGGGAACGGTGGACCTTTATTTCAGCAAATATCGTCATTGTAATACTGATTGTGTTATTGTAAACTAGCCGGGCTTCGCCTAGCTACGCTCAAGCCGTCCGTGTAACATATTTATGTACTTCGGGCCCTACAAAAGAAAAAAAGCTTACAAATGTATTAAATTCAAGTGAATAATTTCCTTTCAATTTTCATTCCCGTCGCTGCCGACAGATGGCAGCACCACTGTACCAGATGATTTGGTTTCTCAGCAGTGAGTGATTTTAGAATGAAAATATCTCTAAAACTATTGAATTAACAGAATAAGTGTACGCAGAAAAAATTATCAGTTTTCGAAGCTCTTTCCAAATATGTAACATTTATGTACTTTCATGAGAAAAAAAATTACACCGTTTCCTGTATATTTGTCGGACATTTTTTTTTCGAGGATCTGTGCCCGCCCGGATGAGTTACGGTCACGTGATCTCTCGACTTCCACTTGTCTCTTTATTAGTATAGATAATATATATATATTTCTGTAGATTATTAGTATCAAAATAATTTTTTTCAAGTAAAAAATCATTTATGAAGCTTCTACAAAGTAATTTATAATGGGTAAGTGTAGTAATGAATTTTAAGTCTGTATTTCTAAAACCAGATTTTTCAAGGTTTTTAGATTTTTTAAATGCTCCATGCTAATTATTTTTTCTTCAAAATTCCTGAAATTGATCAGGAAGAATCCCGATGCCGTTTATAAAAAAACTGGGTATACATTTTACAATTCGACTTCATTAAGGTAATTAAATTTGATTTATAACTTTTCAAAAAGCAAAATTTTGATGAAAATCGGGATGGAATTCAGAAAAAAAAATCTCTCAAAAATTAACTATTCGAGGGATTAAATAATTGATACCCAGATTTGTTTGTTATACAGTTTAAAGAGATTAAACGGCAAAATCGAGGAAATATCTCAAAAATTAAGTAGCAAGGAGCATTTTAAAATTTTGTTTATAAATTTCAATTTTTTTCTTTTTAAATCTTAAAATTATAATGAGATTGGAAATTTCTTTTAAGATATTCTATTTATTTATAGTGAAATGTGTATATGTACAAAATTTCGTATCTCTATGATGAAAAGTAAAAAAAGTAAATTTTAATGTCCACCGTTCCCTTAAAAAAGAAGCAGATTTTTAGTAAAATAAATTTAAGATTGTAACACATTCCATAAAATTTAAAACATCTGAAAAAATGTGAAAGTTTTGTCTAATGGTCACGGTAGAATTTAAAAACCATTTGAGGCTTTTGTAAGTCAAGTGATGGGAAATGCAGTATGACCTATGCATTACCCAATTCATTTACACTGGAAAGACAGGAGTTTATTTCTTACTAAAAAGACTGAACGCCGTCATTTTGACGGTTAAAATAAAATCAAGAATATAAAATATTTAATGGTTTTTAAATGGTTAAATACTTTAAATTTTTAACTATTTCGTACCAATATATAATAAATTAGTATATATTTAGATATATTTGGTATGCCGAGCTGACAACCTGGTATGGTTTATCCTTGGTAAAAATATATGCTTGGTTTGTGCAGTCCTTATTTTTCAACACCAATATTTCAGAAGAGCCAATATTTCTGTTATTTGCAAAAGGCGGAAGAGACGAAAATTAACTAACATTTTTCCGGTATTATTTTAAAGATTTCTGCCTGTTTTCTACATTGCCGTCAAATTGACGGCTTTCAGTCTAAGTAGGTATATAACACATTCCCCCTCCCCTCTTTACTACCAAATATAATTTTGTAAGTGTGTGTGCATATTTCGCGTAAAATTAGAAAAAGTCGTGAAATTTCAGAAGCTTCAGGACATAAATGCAGACATTGCGCTCAATAATATTTCGGAAACCGTCAAAAAGACGGCAGTCTTTCTAGTGTTAAGGGGGTCCGGTTGAGTTAAAATTTTGAATTTTTTTGTGATGGTCAACCATATAATTTGTAAACAGAATCACATCATAAAACTTATCAAAATGTTTTTAAAAAATTTTTAAATTTAAAATTTCTTTAAAAAGTGGGGTCATTTAAAATCGTTATAACTCGAAATATTATTTGTCGAATTTCAAAATTTTTTCATTTAATTAAACAGAGATATATAAGTCTTAATTCTGATTCAGCATTTTTTTAAATATTAATTTTAAATAAATTAAAATCTCTATATTAAAAATTAAAAAAAAAATTATTTAACTTATTTAAAAAAAAAACCATATTTTCAAAAGTAAATATTTTTTTTCAAATTTGCTGAATGAGAATTAAAGTAAAATAGTTGAAAAAGACATGTTCCAAGTTTCAACCATTTATCTTTAACGATTCTTGAGTTATAACAATTAAAAGACGAGACATGAGGAAAACCCCATCATGAAGAAAAACGCACTTACAGGTTTAAAGAACGCTTGGCTACTATTAGAATGTTGCAAAAAAAAAAAAACCAATTTCTCCTGTTCTAATTAAGATAGAAACATGATTTAAACGTCATTTTAAGCGTAAAAGAACACAGAAATTTGTAATGCAATAAAATTTTTTTCGAAAATTCGAAAAATTTTGTGTCCTAGACTACCTTACATGAATTTTTTAATAATTTAATCTGAATAAAGATAACGCCTGCCTTTTTTTAACTATCCCTCTTCTTTATGCAAACAACAGAAATTAAATTTTAATGGATTGACTTTTAAATGCACCAAATGAAACTATTATTAAGGAATAACCGATCAACGTAAATTAGGAATTAAATGAAAGGAAGAAGAGTGGGTTGTAAATATCCACTTACGGTCGAAAAGTAACAGGTCAAAAAAAAAAAAGTTTGGGTGGTTTAATAATCCGGGATAAGTTTTTGTAAAAAAAAAATCTCCTTGATGGAAAAAGTCATGTCATTTACGGGGAAGTGTGGAATTAATCGTTCGCACGATGATTAATGATAGCAAGACTCTAAAAAATCTCCTGATTTAATAGAGTTTTAATTAACAGTCTTAAAGGATTAAAATATGCAAAGGCAGACTGTTTTTAAAACTTCACGATATCAGTTTAATAATTTGAGGAAACAGATTATTTGTCAAAAGTAAATTAATCCCAAAATTTAATTTTGTTCGTTAACATCGTACTGAAATAAATCAATATACCCTCCTTTATCTCTAGGATTAATTAAAATTGAAGATTTAAAAATTAGGTTAATTTCTGCGCTTTAGCAATAAATAAAATAAATTTTAGAAATAACAAACCTTTTTTTTTATAATTACAAGATATTGAGAACTATTTACAGAAATATATCGTATATTTATAGCCATATTTGAAGCTATTCTTTCAGTTTTTTCAAATTTTTATGTAGTATTTAATTGTTAATCTTAACTTAAGGTAAACAATTCAGAGTAAATCTAAGCTATATTTCTTTCTTCTCCACTTTAAGCTTTGCAGATTAGAAAAACCTCATGTTTTGGTTTATGTCTGTTTCCGGTATTTTATGTTTTACATGCGCTTTATCTTCCATTAGAAATTAATTACGTAAAACAAAAGGACTCTCCTTGTTTTTATGCTGAAATTTGTGTCTTCTATTGAACTTCGCTGTTTCTTTGCGCCATTTGTTGTAATGCGATCCGATAAATTCATTTTATTGTGGTATGTATTGCCTTACAAATTTCTGAACGTATTGAAAGTTATATATATTTTTTTCGATATCCCTTCGTAGAAATTTAATATTGAATTAGTTCTTGGGAGGGATGCAAAATTTATCTCAGATATGAGTTTTAAAGCTTAACGTCTTTATTTGAATCTAACGCAGTTTTTTTTTTCTCAAAATGCTGAGATAAAAATTAGAGGATATGGTAGAATTAAGGGGACAGTAGACCTTCAAATCTAACTTTTTTTTGGTTTTGAATAGATTTGCTTGAAATTTGAATATGTGATTAGTACCATAGATATGTAAAAGTGGTTAAAATTTAATGATGAAATATTAATAATTTATGAATTATGAATTATTAATTCTATCAAAAATTGGCCTCATTAAAAATGTTCCATGCGCATTTCTTTTGCATATAATTTGATAATTTTTATTTACAGGATACCTTATAGAACTAACAATGAAACTTATTGCTTATTTTAAGCAATCATTAAAAATATAAAGAGAAAAAACAATAATAGTGAAAACACCCTTTTTATGACGCAAAATACCTATAATCGTCTTTCATGTACAGAATTTAGAAATTCTGAGCTACGAAGCATAATTATTTTCATTAAGATTTATTTGATATACAGTTAAGTATATAAAACTTAAATTTCAAAGCAATACGATAATTAGAAATGCGCCCGGAGCAATTTGAATGTTCGTAGGACACGAAAATTTTTATTTTGAGAAAAATACGTTTAAAGTTATTGCTATTAGTAACCACATAATATCTAAATTAAATACAAATGCCTATAACTAGGAAAGTAATCGCAGAAATTAAAAATTCTTTTTGCAACACATTCCTACTCGTCCGTAGTTTCACAATTCAATGAAATAAAAAAAATCGAATTTTTGGATAAATTTCACAATTTTGAAAGTCTAATGTCCTTAATTAAATTGGTTTACTCAGTTTTTGCAGTCATGTGTATTGATGACTGCAAAAACTGTGATGATCCAGTAATTCCCACTGAAAATTGTCCAGTTGCGTCTTTGTTCTTGCCGCAACGTGAGGCCGAGCTTTGTCTTGAAGGATAACGACGCCGCTAGAGAGCAGTCCCCGCCGTCGATTTTGAAAATTTTCATTGGGAATTACTGGATCATCCACCATACAGCCCTGACTTAGCACCATCAGACTCTCATCTGTTTCTAAAACTTAAGGAATTTCTTGGTGGAAAGCGCTTGGAAAATGATGACATGTTGAAAGAAACTGTTACTAACTGGTTTAACGGTCATGCGGGGAGTCCTTTGATGATGGGATCCAAAAGCTGGTGACACGACTTGACAAATGTTTCAATGTTAATGGTGACTATGTTGAAAAGTTAAAAAATGTTCATATTTTAGTTTGTGATACCATTTACGTTCATAACTAAAGTTTCTCTTACTCCATTACAAAACGGTTCTTACTTAAAAAATGACCCTCGTATTTTCTACCATTTTCTTTTTATCTTACAGATAAATTTCTACATTTTAACGTTTCCTTGTCGGCAACACTCTCTGTCCAGAAAAGCACTGTGGTAATGCCAAAGAAAGATCTCGGTCACTCTTAAAAAGTCCTGAAAGGAGTTTTGATTCTGTTATAAGTGCCATTTTTTTAGGGCGGCATATATGTCCTCCTATATATTTTTTATGGAATCGTCATTTTCCTTTATCAGTTAATACGGGAGTGGTATTAGGGCTAAAATCTAGAACTTAGTAAAGATTTTTATCGTAGGGTGTAAGACCATTGACCCTTTGAAGGTTGCCATTTGCACAGGGCAAACGCCTAAATCTAGTCTCTTTTTCACTTGCATTCAATGTGTTCCAGTTAAATGAGCAGAAAAAGGGTTAGTACTGCCATCTGTTATCAGTTTAAAGAAGTAAAACATTTTGCAACCTTTAATTGGAAAATTTTTTCTCAAGATTCTCAAGTTAAAAAAAATCGGGAAAAAAATCTGCACCGTGTAAACGGGGGAGAATTTGCCCCTGAAAGGGTTAAAACGCTAAAACTAAAATTATACAAGGCGAATACGCCAAATGGTGTGGCAAGTTATTGCGTTGACGCCAAGATGGCGCGAAAAGGAACAGTCTCTACGAAAATGGTTGAGTTTTAAAAAGGATGATCATAATGTAGCAGCTAGGCTTAGCCCCGATTATATCCTTAGTAATACTATTTATTAATATTTGAGTGTTTTGTTAATATATGTATGTTACGTTAAATTACGTGTTCTGTTTTCTTGAGTATATCTTTCTTAAAAATATTCAGCTTGGATAACGATACTTCGAGTATTCTACTGGCGACCATCAGCTTTTAAACACAGGCCTCGGCGGCAAATTCCGCTGATACGGATAGAAGTTTTAGTTAGGCAAAATAAATAAATAAATAAATAAAACTGAGAAGAGGAATTAGTTATATATCAGATGATATTAAGGAAGTCATTTCGTAAGCTTTAAAATCAATCCCTTTAACTGATATTCCAGCAGTTAACGCATCTAATTACCATGTTTTTATTAACTCGCTTTCTTGTTTGTGTGTGTGTCTGGTACAAATCTTGCAATCGATTTTTAACTAACTTC
Source organism: Dolomedes plantarius (assembly GCA_907164885.2). Classification (NCBI taxonomy): domain Eukaryota; kingdom Metazoa; phylum Arthropoda; class Arachnida; order Araneae; family Dolomedidae; genus Dolomedes; species Dolomedes plantarius. The sequence continues at coordinate 6,623,896 of OU015497.1, read as the reverse complement.
CCGACTAGCTAGACATTTGAAACTTTTAGAATAGCTCTGAACAGGATGACGATGCATTCTTTTAATACTTTTAGCCATCTTTAAGCAGAATTGAATTAATTTTCAGTTAATTTTGTTTTGTAGACTGGTGCAGCCATCTATCGGGAACGACGGGACCGAAAAGTTAAACGCAAGTTAACTTCCAATTAACTTCATTTTCTTTCAAGTGGATGGGATAATTTATCAAAAAAATTTAGAAAAGTATTTATTAATACATAGAATTGTCAAGTTTATATGATTCAACAGAAAATTTAAAAACATGGTATATAAAAAGTTCTTTTTATCTTGTAATTATTTTATTGGTTTAAATCTCAAAGAATTATTTCATACTATAAAATTTGTTTTCTCGTATACCAGAAAAATGGTAATTTAATCTCAGAGGAGGGAAAAAATTGGAAATCATAATTGAAGGGTTTGCTACAAAAGGAGGTAGATCCCCTCCTGGGGTAGTTTGGGGTTGCATGTACTCTCTTGTGATTTAAACCCTTAGAGGGGCGCCGTTTGCACCTAGTCCTTTTTTTCATTTGCATTCAATGTATTCCAGTTAAATTATCCGAAAATGGTTACTACTGCCATCTGTTGTCATATTAAAGAACTAAAAACATTTTGAAACCTTCATTGGAAAATTTTCCAAGATTTTTTAGGTTAAATGAAATCGGAAAAAAATTTGCAAAATGGGGGAGACAACGGGGGAGGTTGTTGCCCTGAAATGGTTAACAAAGCAACCTCTTTCGTTTGATGCCAGAAAGAGATATAGCTCAAATCGTTAGTTCTCGTGCTACTCAAGAGATGGATCTGTCTGACTCGAAAGTTAGCTCCTTTTTTCCTCAAAAGACTGACGTGGTTTGTTTACAGGAAGGCTACACAACACTTATCAACAGTGGAGATTTTGCTTCCAATAACATAAATCTATATATATATTTATAACAGTTCCGAAACTGACTCACTGACTGACATACAACGCACAGACCAAACCGCTGGACCTAAAGGGCTGAAATTTTGCATGGCGATTCTTCTTATGGTTTAGGGGTGCACTAAGAAAGATTTTCAAATTTCGTCTTAGATTTTTTATTGAATTTTAAGCTGTTTTAGTAACTTTTTTGAAGTTTGCATTTTAAATATTAATTTGAAGGTTATAAAATTTATATGACGAGAAAGATCGTAAAACTTCCTTCAAAATGAAATCTTTTTTCGAATCTTTATCTCTCTTTCTGATTTTTGGTGATTTTTAAAGATTCATTTTAGAATTTTATTTATTAAATGCCAATTACGTGATTTCTTTTTCTGGTACTTTAAATTAATTACCGTCACGTGCGTAACAACAAATAGACAAAAGTATTTTTTTTTCTTTCTAATGCGGCAGGCGATGGACATTATCCAAAAAATATTAAAATACCGTAAAAGATATGTTCTCAAACTGTACTATATTAACTGTACTATATTGTTTAGTATGTCCTACAGACTTAATTTGAATACTTTCTCTACATTATTTTGTCTATAAAAATATCCCTTACGATTTTTTTACAAATATAATTTTTGGTTTTTTTTTTAATCAATTGTATAAATTGATCGCTCGTATTTATTATAAATAATCTATCTATCTATCAAGCTATCTATCTACACACACACACACACACACACCACACACCACACACACATATATATATATATATATATATATATATACACTGCTGGTCACCCAAATTGCAACACCAAGAAAGACCAAGAGATATCGCAACAAAATTTATTTTGTAGATACATGTTGACCAAGTATCAATGATTAAATTTACTAGACTTCTGTGAAGTGTGGTTCCTGCCAAAATCAGTAGCCAGAGTAGCCGCCATTGTTGGAGATCACCGCTGCCACACGCCTCGGCATTGATTCAAAGAGACTTGGATGAGTTCTTGGGGTTACAGCAGACCAAGCAGCTTCCACACGTTGCCAAAGTTGATCTGCTGTGGCGGCTGGGGATGGAATCCTGGGTCAATCGTAGAGCAACCATGGACCACGTGTTTTCTATCGGCGAAAGATATCCGGAGAGCGAGGCGGCCAGGGAAGCAATTCAATCTGGCGATTGACGAAGAACGTTGGTCAATGCGTGCCACGTGTGGTCGCGCATTATCCTGTTGAAATATGGCTGTGGGCAAGCCCTGAAGGTAAGGAAGGACAAACTGGCTCCAACACCTCGGAGATGTAGCGCTGGCTGTTTAAAGTACCGGCAATGCGTACTAGAGGTGTGCGAGAGTGATATCCAATACCCGCCCTAAACCATATACCCGGTGCCGGACCAGTGTGGCGGTTGCATAACGCAGCTGTTCAGCATACTCTCTTCACGGTGTCTCCAGACTCGAATGCGGACCATCGTGGTGTTGCAGACAGAAGCGTGACTCGTCAGTAAAGACAATTTCATTCCATTCTGCCGTCCACATCCTTCTGTCATCGCACCCATTGGCCGGGCCGGAGAGCGTCTGTGGTTCGTGCGTCAAGGGTAGACAAAGCAATGGACGTCTTGCGGACAGACCACTCTGCTGTAAAACGGTGTCGAATGGTATGCGCAGACACTGGATGATGCGTTACAAGAGCTGCATGTGCTGTGCTATGGTTCGTGATGTGACTGAGCGATCCGTCACTCCCATGCGCACAATTTGCCTGTCATCACGTGAAGTGGTGCGCTGAGGTGGATGCGATCGAACACATCGTACCCTCCTGCATCCAACGATCACATATCCGCATTACAGTTGTTTGGTTTCGTCCAACACGACTACCGATTTCCCTGAAAGATAATCCACAATCTCGGTAGGCCACTATCCTTCCTCTGTAGAACTCGGATACTTGATAAAAAGATGATGGCTGTTTTCGACGAGGCATAATTGATCGTTTTTTTAAATAACCACAAGAAAAACACAATTGCCGAACTTGAAATCGTCGAAATCTCCAAGCCTTAAATAGCGCTTTGAAGTGGCGCCACAGGCGTGCGTGATGTGCGTCTGCGCTGAATTTCTAATCATTTGCATATCTCACCTCCGCTAATGCATGTTGTAAATTTCACGTTATTTGCATGTTTCCTTCAGGGTGTTGCATTTACAGTGGCCAGCAGTGTATATATATATACAGGGTGTAGCGAAACTTTTGGGCAAAACTTTAAGGGGTGATAGTACACATCAAGACAAACAATATTATATAGGAAACTTAGGGTCCCAAACGTCTTGCAACGGAGATAGACGCCATTAAAGTTTAGGGTCCGAAATTTCAAATGATCATAAACAACGGGAAAAATTGTCGATTCGTTTGCTGTTTTCGCTTAAATTATTCTTTATGTCAAGATTTTCTGGAAAATAAATTTTAAAGATAAAGTTTAAAAAATGCCGATAGAGGGCGCTTTAGAATTTGGAGTAACAAACAACTATTTTTTACTGTTATTTTTTGTATCAGATTAAATGCTTTCAAAAGCTTAGACTTAAACTTAAATTTTGAGCTCAAAATCTGAATCGTTGGGGGTGGTTATGTCGCGAAAACTCAACAGTGTTCAGGAGGTGAAATTTGAACTCCCCTCCTCCCCTGTACGCAGTTCAGTTATTCATGATTTTGGATGCTCGGTCGTAGACCAGGCAGCAACTATTACCCACTAAACGTAAAATAAACGAGAGAGGGATGACAAAAATGTGTGGGCCGGAATTATCCACGATCATTTGATCGGGCCATATCGTCTGCCAAGGCGCCTGGACGGCGGAACGTATCTGGTATTCCTACAAGAGGTGCTTCCAGTTCTGCTGCAAAGTGTTCCAGCCAACATAAAGGCTCGTATGTGGTTCCAACATGATGGACCGCCTGCACATTTCAGCGCAAATGTGAGAAGTGCATTGGATACAGCATATCCAGGGTGATGGACTGGACGGGGTGGTCCGGTAAATTGGCCGGCACGCTCGCCTGACCTCTCCGGTCTAGACTTCTTCCTCTGGGGCCATATGAAGAGTCTTGTTTACGCAAGCCCTGTCGACTCCAACGAGGAACTGGTTGCGAGAATTGCCGTCGTAGCAGGCGATATCCGGGAGATGCCCGGGGTATTTGATAATGTTCGAAAGTCCCTCCGCCGGCGGTGTGAGGCCTGCATCCTTGCTGGTGGGCGCTCTTTCGAGCAGATTTTGTGATTCCACAAGAAAATCATGCGTGTACCACTTTCTACGTGTCATCATTCATTCAACCTTCATTCATGCGCACGACGTGCGTACATCAAATAGTTTTTTTTTTTAATTTCGAGAGGAGAAATTGCTCATGTCTAGTATTATGAATAATTTTTTTAATTTTGTCATCCCTCTCTAGTTTATTTTACGTCTAGGAGGTAGTAGTTGCTGCCTGGTCTACGACACAAAGTCCTACGACACCAAGATCGGGAATAACTGAACTCTGTTCAGGAGGGAGGGAGTTTCAAATTTCAACTCCTGAACACTGTTGAGTTTTCGCGACATAACCACCCCCAACGATTCAGATTTTCAGCTCAAAATTTAAGTTTAAGTCTAAGCTTTTGAAAGCATTTAATGTGATAAAAAAAATAACGGTAAAAAATAGTTGTTCGTTACTCCAAAATCTAAAGCGCCCTCTATAGACATTTTTTTTTACTTTACATTTATTTTTCAAGAAAAAACTGACAAAAAGAATAATTTTAGCTAAAACCGCTAACGAATTGACCCATTTTTCCGTTTTTTATAATCATTTGAAATTTTGGACCCTAAACTTTAATGGCGTCTATCTCCTTTGGAAGACGTTTGGGACCCCAAGTTTCTTATATAATATTGTTTGTCTTGATGTGTACTATCACCCCTTAAAGTTTTGCCCAAGAGTTTCGTTACACCCTGTATATATATTTGTCATTAATTGCATACATTGACCGTTTTATCTAATTTGAATGTACTCCTTAGGGAAGTGTGGGTTTCCAGCTAGTACTATACATAACTGTTTAACTGCAAAATATAAGATATAATGGAACTATCCTGCAGACATATCTCACAAAATATGTGGTTTTACCAGGGGCAACAATGAGACAACGCATCAGATGAGCCAGACGTTACAGAGGTGGAACGTGACGATACGATTGAAAAATGCAATTTTCTTTTTGTAAAGCAAAAATATATACTGTATTTCAATTGGAGCTTTCTTTAAAAAATATTATGGTAGTAGATTGCATTTTTGTGCGAAATCTTTTTCCCAAAAGTATGTAGAACATCCATTTGGTGGCCAGAAAGAGGTAGGTACAACAATTCCACATGTGCATGTCATCTAGAAGATATATTTTTGAGTGAGAATACTGTCCTAATGTGTAAGAAATTTATGAAAAAAAATATTTTCACACAATCTAGAATTTTGAATTTTAAAATGTTTTTTTTCTTTCGAAAACTTGAAAAATTGGAGTTACCTCCTTTTTTGCACCAAAACCCTTCAATTGTTAAATTTTTAATTGTTTGATTCGTTTATTTCTTAAATTTCAAGCTCATATCCTATGATAGAGCTATAGACTTAAGGCAGGGGTGGGCAGACTTTACCATGAAACGGGCTACTTCTAATTTTTTCAAGCTGTTGCGGTCCACCCAGTGATGTAGGTGTGGAGATCTAAAAAAAGGTCTGCAATATGTATTATAACTTAATAATAAATACGGAATATGTACTTACCTACATAACTACAAGAAACAAACTTACTCTTTTAAAACCGCGTTTATAGCAAATCGCGTCGGTGTTCCATAAATATGTTTCTTTTAGTATGCGCCTCTTAGGTCTTAATAAAGGCGGTCACCCCAAAATGTCTTGGTGGTCCACCGGTCGATCGCGATCGACTTAATGCCCACCCCTGACAGAAGGGAACATATTATTTTACATTTTCTCAAGCAGCATATCACTCTTTCAATTCTCAGTTTAAATCTTCTTTCTATTTACATACAGGTTTATTAAATGAAGACATTTTTGTGTTTTCATGTGTATATATATCTATACAAATTTATCTATACATATTAATTAATATGTTCATTTTTAAAAAAATAAAATTAACCCTTCAGTGGGCGTGCCAATTTTTGCAACGTCTCTTTCAACCTTGATTATTCCTTTTGTAATAAACTTTTTTTTTTCAAATTGAAAATAAGAATTCTGCGTTTTATGACAAGATATAAAATGTTGATAACATTGAGATATATTTATAATTAAAGGCCCTAAGAATGTAAATTACAATTGCCTTATTTCAAAACTCTCTGGTTTAATGCATCTAAGGACAACATGAGAATCGATTCCTATTATGTCCAAAAATCTAAAAACCAATGAGATTGTCCATCTTTGTGACATGCGGGATACTGTGTAATAGCTGCACATTTGATCGACTACATCAACTCTGGCTTTTATCGTGTTGTAATCCAGCATAATCGCTGGTTTACCACGGTTAAATTACGACTAACAATGAATGGAAAGGAATACAAGGGTCAGATAAGCAGACCTGCGTTAGAAAGGGTGTAGCTATAAATAGAAACTGCTTAGGACATTCAAACCTTACATGTAAAAACAAACCATTCAAAATTACGAAAATGTTGCACTTTGTACACGAGCGAGCCCGCTGAAGGGTTAATGGAATCTATGCAATATGCATTAATGTTTAGAATTTTGCTTTACAAAAACCATTAAGATTTATTTGAAATACAGAACAGTGAAGGACAACTATACAACTGTACTAGTTTGTATATGAACTGTACAACACTATAATGTTCAATATGGTATGCGATATACAAAAAAGCATTTTTTATTTATTACACACTTGTTGACGCCAATGGCTATGTTGGCAATCGCCAAATGCGCCTTTGAAATAATACAAATATAGGTATCATAGTTTTTAATTCTTATGTTGGCATCGTAAACTTAAAGATATTAGAATTTGTTTGAAATCGCTAGTAGTATTTTTCAAAAATCTGAAAATAAAACTAAAACTATGATACCTATATTTGTATTATTTCAAAGGCGCATTTGGCGATTGCCAACATAGCCATTGGCGTCAACAACACTATTGAAACGTTTTCATAATTAAACATCAAACATAACTAAACAAGTGTGTATAGATACTTCCATCTGGTGTCAAAAGGTTTAGTCCAGTACCGGTGTACGCTACATTCGAAACACTCAGAAGATGATTCTAATCGAATTAGTTTTACATATTTTACAAGAAAATTAGCATGCGTTGATATTATGAAAATTACTGTTTACATTACTTAACACGAATTAAATGAAGTACAAAATGCGAGTAAATTGGGAAATAAATTTTTTTGAAACCACGGGATAGTTACGCATTAGATTCTTAACGTAAACAGAAGGTAGTGAAAACATTTCGACCACAGTTCGAAGACAGTTTATTAACTGTTTCACAAATATTTACTTGTTTGTAAAATAATATGAGATGACTGGATTAGTATTTTGTTTGTACTTTTAATTAGTTGCTGACTTGTTTGTTGACCTTTTTAATGTTTTAATAAATTTTATTCTAAAACATATATCATAAATAACATTTCATGGTAAAAGTTCGATATCCATCCATTATTCAGTGACATGGGATATTTATTTGAAAAAAATAACAATAATATTTGGCGATACACGTGCACTAATCTATAAAAGGATTTTCAAAAAGCTTCAATTTTTTTTTAAAGTTCGTAAAGCCATAAATTCAAAGAAATTTGAATTTTTAGAAAAAAGTGTTATAACAATTTGTCTGTATAGTTTTAGATCATGTACATCCTATTAAATTTAACTTTTTTTTAAATAAAAAAACGAGTATTTACATTTGCTAAAAATTTATTATCCTTTTATTAAAATCTTGATATATTAATGCATTTATTTGAAGTTTTAAAAGACAGTTATTAGCAGGTAGAATTCTAGAAAAACATTTGAGGAAATATTCTCTAACAATTCATTAAATTTTCACATATATAATCAATAACAATTAGAGAAAAGTTTTCGTTTAGACAAAATGTTATTTTTTTTTCTTTTCTCTCACCTTTTAACATACCTTCATTAATGAATTTAAATCTTACGAAACTCCGATGCTCTAATGGATAAGAATTTTAAAATCTATTTTTTTTATTGCGCAATATGCTTAAGAGCAGGTCGTAATTTAGATCTATACAGCACTTATTTCTTAAGCAATATTTCTACTAAACCGTATTGCTATTGTTTGCACCTGGATGTCTTCACAGCTTTGGTTACCATGGATACAAGAATCTCTTTGAAGGCTGCAAGTGTAGTGCAAATGAAGTAAAAATTGAATTTTCTGCCCATCTCGTTCAACGTAATGGAATATTCTGCAGCAAGATTTCAAAATCACCGCGATATTTTCAGCATATATGCTAGCTCACCGCCTTTATGTTTCTTGATTGTACTGAAGCGTTAGGTAGCAATTGTGTCAACTTTAAAAGCAGTAAAACGGCGAAAATGCTAGATGTTGAGTTTAATCTCGACATGATAATTGTTTGAAGTCGAAAGTTGTGCCAACTCCTCGCAACTTTTGAGAAATTTGAAATTTGAAAATGTTCCCTTTCTGTTTTCTAAAGAAGTGATATGTATATTTTACATATCTCTATCGATATTTTGTAAAGTATCAGGACATTAGAAAAATTCTACCTATTTATACAACTTTAGACAACTGAATCATACAAAATCAAACTACAAAGCTTTGTAAATTATCTTTTGCCGAGTAGTTTTAAACACAATTGTTCCAAGCCTAACTTTTTCACATTGTCAAAACATTTCAGCACAGTGGATGAAGTGTTTTGACAATGTGAAAAATTTAGGCTTGGAGCAATTGTGTTTAATTGTTAGGCTTGGAACACAATTGCTCGAAGCCTAACTTTTTCACATTGTCAAAACACTTCAGCAGTGGATGAAGTGTTTTGACAATGTGAAAAAGTTAGGCTTGGAGCAATTGTGTTTAAAACTACTCGGCAAAAGATAATTTATAAAGCTTTGCAGTTTGTTTTTGTATGATTCAGTTGTCTAAAGTTGTATAACTAGGTAGAATTTTTCGTATTTATTAAATAAAGGTACATTATTCACTGACGCCATTTTTCTGAGCTCATTGATAAACAATTTAAAAAACAAAATATTTTTAATTGATAAACAATTTAAAAAACAAAATATTTTTAGACTAAAGTCAGAAAAATTGGCTGTGAAGATTGCGTGAAACATTATATGCCTTTTTATTTAGTAATTCCAATTTAAGCAAACATAAATATGTGAGAACTGGACATTTGGTTGATCTGAATTAATTTTCTTCTTTTTAAGAGTGTAAGAAATAATCAATGTTAACAAAATATCACAACTATTCCAAAGAAAAAGTCGTAGTGGGCTAAATTTCTTTAAAATACCACACGCAGGTTTCTTTCATTAGTTTAGAATATTAGTTTGCATGTCACGGAGGATATCGCATCATATAAATGCACCACATAAAAGCGTCACATCATATAAATGCGCCTTTGAACTAACAAATTAAAGGAATTGAGAAATAACGGAGGGTATCGCATCATATAAATGCGCCACATAAATGCGTCACATCATATAAATGCGCCTTTGAACTAAAAAGGTTAAAGCAATTGAGAAATAAGTAAATTAAGAGAATTGAGAAATAACGGAGGATATCACATGATACATATGCGCCATGTTACATGTGCCACATAAATACATTACATCATATAAATACACCTTTGACCTAAAAGTTAAAAGAATTGAGAAATGACGGAGGATATAACATCATATATATGCGCCATGTCACATGTGCCACATAAATGCATTACATCATATAAATACGCCTTTGACCTAAAAATTAAAGGATTTGAGAAATTACGGAGGATATAACATCATATATATGCGCCATGTCACATGTGCCACATAAATACGTTACATCATATAAATACTCCTTTGACCTAAAAATTAAAGGAATTGAGAAATGACGGAGCATATAACATCATATATATGCGCAATGTCACATGTGCCACATAAATACGTTACATCATATAAATACTCATTTGATCTAAAAAAGTAAAGTAGATTAAATGAATTGAGAAATAAGTAAATTAAATGAATTGAGAAATAACGGATCATATGACATCAAATAAATGTGCCACGTTGCATGTGCCACAAAAATATGTTGCATCATATAAATGCGCCTTTGAACTAAAAAATTAAAGGAATTGAGAAATAAGTAAATTAAGGGAATTGAGAAATAACGGAGCATATCACATCATATATATGCACCATGTCACATGTGCCACATAAATACGTTACATCATATAAATGCACCTTTGACCTAAAAAAAGTAAGGGGATTGAGAAATAAGTTAATTAAAGAAATTGAGAAATAACGGATGATATGACATCAAATAAATGTGCCACGTTGCACGTGCCACAAAAATACGTTGCATATACATGCGCCTTTGAACCTAAAAAATTACAGGAATTTGGAAATAAGTACATCCAATAGAGAAAATGAGATGAGTTTGATCATAAGAGATTCAATGAAGTTTGTTTTATGTAAGAGAAAAAACTCCTGAGTGAAAGGTAACAAATTTAACAAATTCTAAAACCATTGTTGGCTAATTATAAAAAAAAATATTTATTATGTGACTTTGAAATGCGTTAATTAACAGATGTTTTCGAAAATGAACACCATTTCTATCAGAGTGAAGTTATCATTTACATAAAGTTTATTTAAATGTTACAATACAGTTAGATATAGTATAAGAGGCAGATTCTGAGTGATTATTTAAACAGAATAAAAACAGGAAGTTCATCTTTACAGGCATGGCTGTATGATTCAAACTGGGTTTGATTATATTCATTAAATGTTTAGCAAGTTGATTACATTAACATGATTTATTATAAATGGTGATAACAGGAGTTATTATAAGCTATAATGAGATTGCTGTTTTTCTTTGCTTTTAAGCTGATTTTTGGAAATCCGGATAATTCACGATGATTAAAGTGGGCGTTCCCCTCCTACCTCCCCCCAAAAATTCAGGTAATATCGTCTAACGAAACTATTACGGGTTATAAACGGGTTATTAACGTAGGATTTGTAGCGTCATGACAAGTAGGTAAGGCGATTCTCTCTGAATGTCTGGATTTTCAGACGAGGTGTAGGGGCCGGCAGATTATCGGCTGACAGCTCTTCTTAGACGCCGAACTTTATTACATTGCAGAAACGTTAAGATGACAGCTTTACTGGCTGCATCTGTGGGGAAACGTTTTTTAATCCCCCCCACGTGTTCCGAACTTGTGGAACCGAGCAACACATTCCTTGAAAAATACGCAGCTGTGTTTCAAGCTCTTGTGGGGTCTCGGGAAAAAATAAGACCATATTTCCAGTACACTACAGATTACTTATCGTTGCTTACATCTTTTGTATGTATATTTGTATGTATGTGTTACGTATATATGTATCTAATTATATGTACGTATGCATATATATATATATATATATATATATATATATATATATATGTGTGTGTAAAATTTCTGACGCATTTTAGTGCTTTTCTGTTTAACTGTTTACTGCTTGCCCAAGCGATACAGACTTCAGTTTGGCGCACTGCCAAAATTATAACACGCGACGCAGGACATCTGAACTTTTGCTTTCTGGAAGACCGTTATGGAGGAACGTAATCCGAAGTTAAAAACAGAGATATCTTAAAACGGCTTTATATACCGAAAATAATATACTATTAAACAACGAATCAAACAGAATGTATATTAATAATACAATTTATATTTATGATATAAGAACTGGCATACATTTCTTGAGAAAGATATTATACTTCCTCCTTCATGAAAAACATTGACAATACATCGGGAAGCATGCATTTTATTCCTAATTTTCAATTTTCCTAATATAGGTAATTGGGAGTTCAGAGTACGCCCCTAATGTGTGAGAAACATTTTCCTGTAAAATTAGTTTACTGTCATCAAATATGGTTATGTATTTTAAATAATCTGAAACGTTCTCTGTGAATTATTGTACTACTAAAGTTAATCAATCTCAAGCTGCCATTAATGGAAATCGTAGAATAAAACTTACCACTTGCATCATATATCAAGTTAACCTTTAGCTTACGGGGCCCATTTTTCCGATTCCTTCTTCAGAACGGCCATTAAAGGGTATATATATATATATATATATATTATTTATTTTATATATATATATATATATATATATATATATATATATATATATATATATATATATATATACGTAGACATATACATATGCATATATATATATACATATATATATATATATATATATATATATATATATATATATATATATATATATATATATATATGTATGTATATATATATATATATATATATATATATATATATATATATATATATATATATATATATATATATACAGTGATTTCCGCTTATAAGAATCACGTTTGTTATTACTGTTTTTGATTCTTATAAGCGGTTGATTCTTATAACCGAAATTTAGGTTTTTGGACTGGAACACACACACCTATATATACATATATTAGATAATTTACCATAAAATACTCTTTAATTTACATTAACTATCTTTTATTAAAATTTTTTTTATAGTTTTAAAAATAAAACTTAATTTTTAGACCTATAAGTAGATACACATGATTATAGTAAGAGAAGAAAAAAATACAATATTTGTTACAAGTTACAACATACCTGCTTAACAGTTTTAACATTTCAACTACAGGAAGGGAGCAAGAAAAAGTTTTCTACTGTAGTTTGACGTAATGAAGTTTTCAGAAGGCTGTTTATACCTCTTTCAATACTTATAGTCTCAGACGAAGATTTACTCGGACGGGTAAAGTTGCCCCCGGGTCAAGCTAATAGGACAGTGTTGTGGTAAAGCGTTTAAGGGGAAACGATTATGTTATGTCTAATAAAGAAAGGGGTGAATTTTACGACTATATTCCATCCCATCTTATCAATCTTTCTTTAAAAAAAAGAACAAACTTCGTGCCTTTTGAGGGTTTAAGTAGGTTTTTTGGAAAAATGGAAGTAAAGCGAAGAGTGTAAACTGATTCTTAAAACCGGTGGATTGATTCTTTAAAGCGAAAATTTTAACATGGAAATAATTCATTTGTTTTTGTTTTCGCGATATTGATTCTTATAAACGGTTGATTCTTATAACCAGTGATCACTATAAGCGGTGGTTACTGTATATATATATATATATATATATATATATATATATATATATATATATATATATATACATTCTTGGGCCCGTTTTCTTGGGATACATGCTATCCCACCCCGTAAGGAAAGGGTTAAAGCTTTACGTCATCATTTGCAAAGTCTTATAAAGCCATATTAAAAATTCCCATTGTTGCAATCAAAGCTTGTTCTTCCTCACTGACAGACAAAAATTCCAATTCCAATAAAATTTCTTCTTTCGATCACTGTCGCCAAACATGGTAATGCAATTTTTAACTTAATTTGCAGTCTTCGAATTCAGCCGCTGTACCAGCTAAGTTAATCAATCTTAGTCATTAATGGGGAACGTAGAGTGAAACTTATTACTTACATTATGTCCTTGTTTTGCGCCATTCTTTGCAAAAGCCTTACAAAGCGGTATAATTAGTGCGTACTGATTCTGTCAGAGAGTATTCTCCCGCGCTGTAACTGTGACCGACAAAAATCACAAGTTCATTAAAATTTCTTCTTTGATCCACTGTCGCCGAACCCACGTCCTAATTTAACTAATTTGTATCTTTCCACATCAGTCACGGTACTCCCTAAATTAATCAATTTCAAACTGTCATTAATGGGAAGCGAAAATTGAAGCTTGTCGCTGGAACTAGTGGTAAAGACCCTGTTTTGTATCCAACACTGGAAAGTCTTATAAAATATTATTTATAATCAATTCTGTTGCAATTAACAGCTTTTCTCTTTCATGTCGATATTTGTTATATACAAAAGTTTCGCACTCGTTAAAACTTCTTTATTCATTTATTACTGCCAAAGTCTCCCCGTGATATTTAGTACACCGGATCTCCTTTGAGTGGATCTCCGCACATTGTGGCTAAGGGCCTGTTCACATAGGAGTCCGTTGCGTTGCGTTGCGTTAAGGAAAAGATGACGTTGAGACGAAAATAAACCAATCATAGGCGTTAAAAATCTCATTGCTAATCGTTTGGTGGCCTATGATTGGTTTATTTTCGTCTCAACGTCATCTTTTCCTTAACGCAACGCAACGGACTCCTATGTGAACAGGCCCTTACCTGGAAATGAGATAGCGGACTGTCTAGACAAGAAGGGTGCATAGGTTTGGCAGAAATATAGCAGGCCCTTGACATACTATTCCTCTAAGGCAGGGGTGGCCAACCCGCGGCACGACGGCGTTTTAATAGTGGCACGCGGAGACTTATTGAAAAATTAAGAAATTGGAAAAAATAATTTGTCAAAATCTGTAAAAATCCTACTCATACGCTACTGAAAATAATTATTTAGAATTAAATGTTTCACGTTATTCATTTTATTTTATACATAACCTAACTGACTGAACCTTTAAAAATGTTTATTAACAATAAAACCTAAGTTTCTACTGTTGTTTTATTTATTATATTATTTTTTAAATCTCCACTACTCAGATAAAAAAAAATGTGCTATTTGTGTAAAAATCCCATAATCAGCCTATAAATAACATTTTTTCACCTTTTTATATTTTTTGTATGTTGGAAAAGTTGGAAGTGGCATGCACAATATTTTTTTTCAGATAGTGGCACTCTTCCCAAAAAGGTTGGCTACCCCTGCTCTAAGGCATAGATTCTTAAACTGTGGTCCGCGGACCCCTGGGGGTCCGCGTAGCCATTACCGAGGGTCCGCGAAACAATTTTGACATTAACAATCTATACTTGAACAAGATATTTTCGTGGAATTATCATGCGATACGTTTTTGAAACTACAATTCGACAAAAATGAACTCACAAACTTTTTGTTATTTCTCAGATCTGATTACCCTGCACTTGCAAATGAAGCCCTCCAACATTTGATTCCGTTCTGCACAACATATTTATGTATACAGGCGTTTTCGGTACTGTTATATATATGACATCAAATTATATAGAAACAAACTCAATGTAAAAGCGGACCTCAGAGCAAAACTTTCCAACATAGAGCCTGACATTGCGGTTCTGGTTTCGAGAGAACCACTGCACCCATCTCATTAAGTAAAAATCCTTTACAGAAAACATATTATAATAAGATAGATCTATTTTGACCAATATTTGACCAAGAAATGTTTGTAGGAGTTTAATGTATTATGATTTGTAACTTTTAAAATTCTTTTTACTACTGTTTTTATTCATTTTATGTTTTTTATTCTATGTCCTAATAAAAATGTTCGTCTCAATAAATGCGCAACACCATTTATTAAAATAACCACCGATATATTTTTACCAATATTTATTATAACGTAGTGCCTATGAGAGCCGTAGAGCCAGAAATTAAGTCTCAAAAATGACTTAAAATGCCTAGAGTTGGGATGGGGTCCGCAAAAAGAAATGTTGTTCAAGAGGGGTCCTTGAACTACATAAGTTTAAGAACCCCTGCTCTAAGGTTTTCATAAAAATGACCGGCAAAAAGGCGTTTAAATCGAAGTCTAATGTTCCTTCTATACAAAACTCCTAGGCTATTCTATGTAAAGATTCTTTTGTTCTTGACTCTTCGCGTTTTGCTGCGGTCGCATGCTTTAGACCAGAAGTTCCCAACCTTATCTTCCATCGACCCCTTTTCAAAGAATGATTTTCTACATCGACCCCCTCAGATTTTTCTCTATAATATACTGCATACTGTCATAGGGAAATGACAGTAGTGTCACGGCCAGGGGTAGGAGAATTGAAAGTTTCAGGACGAAGTAAAACAATTTCTAAATGTAAGAAAGAAACAGGGCAAATGACGGGCAATAAAAAGAGAAGGGGAGAAAGCCAGCAATATACCGAAACGAAATTTAGAGATTGTGCTTCTAGCAAGAAATATAAGATAAAAGTTCAAGAGAGTGAGTTGCACGAATAGAAGAAAAGAAAATTTATGATGGCTATAAAACAGGCCACCCTTCTTGAAGCCGAAGCATGGGAAAGTTAAATTTGAGGGAGAATTTTATAAATCCCGCCCTCGATGCGCATTGGTGAAAAGGGGATTGAGAAGAGGCAGCCACGGACGAATGGCGATGGCAGGGTAATAATATGACCAATGGAAATTGTAAGAGGCGGAGTCAACATTAATAAGAAAATAATATGAAATGAGAAATAGTGTAAAGGCACAGATAACCTAAGAAGGAGAGTTAGTCAGAGTTTTTGAGATATAGAAGTGGTGTCAAGGCACATATACCTATGAGGAGAGTCAGTTAGAAGTTTGGAGATAGAAGTAGTGACGAGCGCCCTGTGTCCCGTGCCGAGGGTCTGCAAGGAGTGAAGGAGTTAGAGAACCGATGATGACAGTGCCCCAGTGTCCCGTATAGAGTGTCTGCCATGATTGACGGAGCCTTATACCAGACGAAGAAAGTGCCCTAGTTCCGTGCGATGATAAATACAACGAAGTTCGTCATTACGAGTGCCAGCTGCCCATAGTGATCCAACAGTCATCTTTCGAGGTACCGGCTTTGCGTTTCCTTTTTATATTGCTGTCATTGCTTCTCAGTGTGTAGCCTTAATAACTAATATAGAGCGCGATGAGGATGTTATTGAGTATAAGATGTTAAGGAGATGACCGATAATTGGTAAAAAACAATTTAATTAATATCATGTTATGCTTATATATATGAATTAATTTAGTAGTAATGAAGTTGAGAGTAATATGTGTAGATGAAGTACGAAATATTGTCATAATAATTGAATGAATTAAATATATGTGTCGTAGCGAATTAATTTAGTAGTAAAGAAGTTATGAGTAATGTGTAAATGCCGGAGGAAATATTTAGTAACTTGTAGCGTATTATTTGTGTGTTTTAATAATCAATAAATTAATTTGTCAGTATAAACCAGAGTTGTTTCTATCATTTGGGAATCATAACAATTAATCAATGTACTAACCACAATCCTTAATGAACAAAATTACAAAATCATTATCATCATTAATAGTATAATTAATTTCTAATAACCCCAACATCTTATAATACTGTATATATATATATATATATATATATTTATATATATATATATATATATATATATATATATATATATATGTATATATATATATATGTATATATATATATATATATATATATATATATATATATATATATATATATATATATATATATATATATATATATATATACACATATATATGTATATATACACTGAAGTGCCATTGAATTAGGGATAGCAAAGCCTATGCAAATTGTTTAGCTCTGCGCAACATTTATGCGCAAGTGAGGGCACTGTGGTAACTGCATATATAGCGCGTACTGTGATTGTTCTGAATTAGTTGTTGGAATTGCCAGTATGGGTAAACTGCCTGATTTAGACGCCTTCGATCGCGGACAAATCGGAGGTGCGCGACGCATGGGCCATTCAATTTCCAAAATCGTCAGACAGCTAGGATTTTCAAGGTCGACAGTGTCAAGAGTATACCAAGAATACATGGATGGTGGATAAAAAAAACTAGCGTCGGGCAAACTGCAAAGGACAATTAGCCTTGAAAGTGCGTGGTGAGACGGCTCAGGCGTATTGAACGTAGCCAGCGAAGCCAAACATTAGCTCAAATTACCACCCAGTTTAATGACGTTGCCAGTCGTTCAGTCAGTAAACGGACTGTGCAACGCTCGCTTCACCGTATGGGTTTCGGGAGTCGTCGACCTATGAGAGTACCATTGCTCTATACTCGCCATCGGGCTGCACGTCTTGCCTGGGCAAGAGAGCACAGAGACTGGAATGTAGAGGACTGGAAACGAATAGCATGGAGTGATGAGTCTCGATTCCGACTACTTAAAGCCGACGGGAGGCTGAGAATATGGCGTCAGGCTCATGAAGCCATGGATCCTGCATGCCTGGCTGGAACAGTTCAAGGGCATGGTGGCTCAATCATGGTCTGGGGTGTTTTTTCGTGGCACAGTTTAGGATCTTTGGTGCACGTACCAACCTCCCTCAATGTAATTTGGTACGTAGAGTTGCTGGGTGATCACCTCCATCCGTTTATGCTGTTCTGTTATCCGCACGGTAATGGAGGTTTCCAGCAAGATAACTGTACCTCTCACAAGTCCCGGTTGGCGACTGGCTGGTTGGATGAGCTTTCCTCTGACTTCTCTGTCATGAATTGGCCACCTAGAAGCCAGACTCAAATCCTATTGAGTATCTTTGGGATGTTTTGGAACAAGGCGTGAAAGGCCATCACACAGCACAAAAGAACCTTACTGAATTATGGACAGCTTTAGCCAATATTTGGCAAGCCATTCCCATGGAACGTTTCCAGAAACTTGTTGAATCTAAGCCTCGTCGTGTAGCAGCCGTTATCAAGGCCAGAGGAGGCCCAACTCGTTACTAGGTAGGTATCCCTAATTCAGTGACACTTCAGTATATATATATATATATATATATGTGTGTGTGTATATATATGTATATATATGTTTATATATATATATATATATATATATATATGTGTGTGTGTTTATATATGTTTATACAGTTGGTTCTCTGTTTAACGACGCTCTACTTAACGACGATCTCTATTTAAGGACGATATTTCCCGGTCCCGGTCCCTCCGACGTAAAAAAATTCTATTTTAAGACGATTTTGTTTCTATTTAATGACGATTTTTTCTTACATGATAAACTTTTTCTTCAATATTTTATCTACTGGAGGGTTACTTTCTGTGGGGGAGTTTGGTTTCTAAAACAGACCCGGGATTTCCTTTATGTTTGCTGCAATCATAGACTTGTTGAAGTGGAAAAAACCGGGGGAGGGGGGGGGATTACTGTTTCTCGTAAGATCGAACATTCTTTCCTGGTGGATCGAATTTCTTAGTGCGGGTGTGGAATCACTCTATTGTACTTACCATGTTGTCATGTGATTTACGAACTGTCCGAAAGCCCCCCTCTCTCACTCCTTGTGGGAAGCACGTGTTCATGTTTAGAGAATTGAGGCAGTGAAAGGCAAAGTGGTGTAAGTCACATTTTCAACTTTTTTTATTTGAGGGCAAATATGTAATCTCCATGTTCAATTTATAGTGGAATTGCAAATAATTATTGTTTGCAATATTATAGTAATTATTATGAATAATAATTTGTTCAATTTATAGTGGAATTTTTGTAGTTTTTGCAGTAAAACGCTTTTGACTTACACCACTTTACTTACTGACTTACACCACTTTGCTTTTCACCTCTTCAATTCATGGTTGGGTGTAGGAGCTCATTCCAGTACGAATACGAGGTGAGCAGAGCAAAATGGCATCAAAGCGAAAGCATCTTACGCTACACGAAAAAGGGAAAATTATTGAAAACTGGGAAGAAAGTGTTGGAATAACAAAAGTCCAATTCGCAAGACAATTTCAGCTACCCGAGTCTACTCTCAAAGGCATTTTAGCAAGCAAAGAGAAAATTCTTGAAGCAGCACAAAAATTTGGTTTGAGATCCAAAACCAAGGGTCAGAAGAGTTTGAGAAGGCAGTCCTGCAATGGTTTCATCAAGCAAGAGCATCTGACATTCCAATTTCCGGAGTGATATTTAAAGAAAATGCTATTATTCTGGCAGAAAAATTTGGAATGTAAAATTTTCAGGCTTCGGCTGTTTGGCTAACAAAGTTCAAAGAAAGATACGGGCTTGTATTTAAAAGCATATCTGGCGAAAGTGGCTCCGTAGATAAAAAATAGTGGATGAATGAAAAATAGTGCTGAAGGGGAAATTAGATGGATATGCTGAGAAGAACATATTCAATGCAGATGAGACGGGCCTATTCTACAATATGGTGCCTAATAAAACCTTAACGTATATGGGCGAAAAGTGTTTGGGTGGAAAACACAGTAAGGAACGATTGACTGTTTTACTGTGCACTAATTCGGATGGATCTGAGAAATTTCCAACACTAGTTATAGGCAAATCAAAGCAACCAAGGTGTTTTAAGAATATCACCAGGAAACCTTGTGAGTACCGCAATAACATTAAAGCGTGGATGACATCACAAATTTTTATTGACTGGATTAGAAAATTTGATGTAAAAATGCATCGAGAAAAGTGAAAAGTTTTACTTTTAATCGACCGATGCACTGCACATACTCCAAATATCCCTGGACTTACAAATTTGACTATCCATTTCTTACCAGCTAATTGCACTAGTAAGTTGTAGCCATTAGACCTGGGTATCATTCGCAGTGTGAAAGCATACTACAGAAAGTCTTTAATTAGGAAATTAATAAACAATTCGGCTGACAGTATAAAAATTAGAAAATTTATAATCTTGGAAGCAATGCACATGATAACATCAGCATGGAAAGAAGTTTTTTCATCCACAATAAAAACTGCTTTCGAGTTGCTGGAATTCACAAATACCTTGTAATGGAACTGCAAAGTACGGATGTAGAAATCAACGAAGATGACATTACCCGTGAAGAACGGAGAAGTCTTGTTGAAGATGAGGATGTTTCAATTCAAGATTTCTACAATTGTGATAAATATGTTTTAACAACAGATTTCAGAAATGTAGAACAAATTTATGAAGATATTGTAAA
Source organism: Dolomedes plantarius (assembly GCA_907164885.2). NCBI lineage: Eukaryota > Metazoa > Arthropoda > Arachnida > Araneae > Dolomedidae > Dolomedes > Dolomedes plantarius. The sequence goes on along the minus strand of OU015497.1, from coordinate 6,603,136 downwards.
CGAAAACACAGTGTCAGACGAAGAAGGTGAAGTTGAAGACACTGAAAAAGAGACACTGCCACCGTGTTACACAGATGCAATTTCTGCTCTAGATGTTCTCCGACGCTATATTTCATCGAAAATGGAAGGTGACTCATTTAACATTTTAGAAAATCTGGAAAAGAGAATAACGAAAACAAGGCGAATGAAGCAATCAACACTTTTTGAATTTTTTGAAACGTAATTTATTGTATTGTTTGTACTCTTTTTTTTCAATGTAATTTAAAATAACTTTTTGTGAATAAAATAATGATGATAATAAAAATAACATTTTTAAACACGCCAATATATTAAGAAATATATTGACAGTCCTAAACCTGTAAAGTGTGAAGGGAAATGTTATTTTTTCACAAATTCTGTTTAAGGACGATCTCTACTTAAGGACGATTTTTCACGGTCCCTTGAAAGTCGTTAAACAGAGAACCAACTGTATATATGTTTATATATATGTGTATATATATATATATATATATATATATATATATATATATATATATATATATATATAAATATATATATTATCCTCCCGATGCAACCCATCAGAAGCAGTTTCTTTTTTCTCTTGGTGATGTTTGTGCAATTACAATGTTTCTAAAATCTTTTTTTATATTTGTGAAATTAAAAAATGAAAATAAAACAAAAATAATAAAATATAAACCTAATGAACCACTTTTCTAATTTTTTGTTCATATTCTTAGTCAAATTTTTATCTTTAAATATTTTATGTGCAATTATTAGTATTATAGTTATGCTGTATGATGCATATTATAGAGAAAAATGTAAGAGGGTCCATGAAGAAAATCATTCTTTTAAAAGCGGTCTATGGAGGAAAAAGTTTGGGAATCCCTGCTTTGAAGTCTTTAAACACTTAATCTTGTAGCTAACAGAGATTAAGCAAAGTTCAAAATAGTAGCAAGCTAATATTCCACGGTAAAGCTGTTAATGTAGTAAATCGGCTTTCAGAATTTGTTATTTGGGTATAAACGTTTCAAAAATGTGCCTACCACTTTATTTACTTTTCTTGTTTAAATTTTGCCGTTGTCAACTAAGCATTTCATATCCATTGCAATCGAAATGAAAGCCTTCATTTGACTTAGTAATATTGGTCATTACGAAGTTACAGATTTTCTAATAATTACAGAATTTCTAAGAAATATAAATGGAAGTTTAATGAATAATTATTTATTAAGCTCGTATTTGTTTTGCAAGAGCTTTGGTAGAAAAACAAATGTCTCTGTTAATTAATACTTTTCATTAAATTTTGTTATTTTCTTGTTGATTTCACAGTTACCGTCATTTTTATATTAAATGTCTAGTTATGTTATTCGTAACGCAGCAAATAATATATTTTTTTAGGAAACCCCCATAGACAGGCTAGAAAGCAACAAGGACAGTTTTCAGTTTTTTACATTGCAACTCATAATATGGGACCTTATATCAATTTGATCAGGTTTCTGTGTCTCTATGTTGTCAAGAGATTGGTTAAAAGGCTACTGGTTTGGGGTGTTTCAAATTTACAGACACCTTTTGTTTCATTTTAAGAATTGCAAAGGCATTGACGAAATATTTTTCGAAGTTTTCGGAACAGGATTTAGTATTTACCAGCGTACAGTGAAAATTAAATAAAAAGATTTAAGGAAGAAACGTGTTGCAAAGATATTAAAACTTTTATTTTTGCAAAGTCTGATAAGTGCACACAATACACAATGATTATCATAAACACGATAAAACGCTTGTAATGTTTAACAGAGCTTGACAAGGGTTTTTTAGAGTCTCATGTTTGTGAGCGATCATCAAATATTCATCGTAGTATGCAGGTTCCTCTCTAGGATATTTTGATAAAGGTTCTTGTCTGCTCAACAGAAGACAAAGTTCCTTTTCCTACAATTGAAAAATGCGAATCAGTTCAGCCCTTTCGCCGTTCCTTACACTTGCGAGGAAGAAACGTTGCCCGGAGAGTACCGCTTGGAGGCGGGCTGTTGAACACTCCCCTTTACAGCAAGACCATCCGCGCGGCCCGATGCCAGTGGGCCGGCGTGTTTCTCACTTTTTTCTTTTTTTTTAATGGAGCCAGATGGTAGCGGCTCTGGTGAAGAGGATGATACGAACCAGATGGTAGCGGCTCTGGTGAAGAGAATGATACGAGCCAGATGGTAGCGGCTCTGGTGAAGAGGATGATACGAGCCAGATGGTAGCGGCTCTGGTGAAGAGGATGTTACGAGCCAGATGGTAGCGGCTCTGGTGAAGAGGATGATACGAGCCAGATGGTAGCGGCTCTGGTGAAGAGAATGATACGAGCCAGATGGTAGCGGCTCTGGTGAAGAGGATGATACGAGCCAGATGGTAGCGGCTCTGGTGAGGAGGATGATAGGAGCCAGATGGTAGCGGCTCTGGTGAAGAGGATGTTACGAGCCAGATGGTAGCGGCTCTGGTGAAGAGGATGATACGAGCCAGATGGTAGCGGCTCTGGTGAAGAGGATGTTACGAGCCAGGTGGTAGCGGCTCTCGTGAAGAGGATGACACGAGCCAGATGGTAACAGCTCTGGTGAAGAGGATGATACGAGCCAGATGGTAGCGGCTCTGGTGAAGAGGATGTTACGAGCCAGGTGGTAGCGGCTCTCGTGAAGAGGATGACACGAGCCAGATGGTAACAGCTCTGGTGAAGAGGATGATACGAGCCAGATGGTAGCGGCTCTGGTGAAGAGGATGACACGAGCCAGATGGTAGCGGCTCTGGTGAAGAGGATGATACAAGCCAGGTGGTATCGGCAGTGGTGAAGATGAGAAAGACATGAAGCAGATATTTAGGTGGTTTGGAGAAGTGGAAGAAGAAAGCAGACTTCAGTAACACTAATAAGCATGAGTAACCGATGATTTCTAGTTGCAGGCAACAAAGTGTTTGAAAAACTGAAGACAGTGTGCGATGAGTTGCAAAAATTTTAAATCCCAAATTGTACGGATATTTAAAGTTCTATAGAGAGATAGTGGATGATTACACATAATAGAAAAGCTGTTTTAGAAATTTAGTTCATCGATGGAAAATCTTCATACAATTTTGTCCATGTAGGCTTGTTTGGTTAGTCTTTTACTGAAGGCCGGAAACAACTGCACAAAAGTCGCCGTATTCTTTTCTTTAAACTAAGTCGAGGTACATCAGTTGTAGTTTTGATGTCGCAGTCATTCAAAAACCTTTCCATGAGCGGGTTTGGAGGTTTAGGAGCCTTACGCAATACCAGAGCAGAATTAGGAGGCTTTTGGGAAGGTTTAGGAGGTCTAGCGTCTACATATTCGTCCATAGAGCTTTCAGTGGCAGTTTCATAAATATCAACGTCATCTTCTTCCTCAACTGCCAGGCAAACTTCTTTTGACATTTTCCCCTTTATTTTTTTTCTTTTCAATAAAAGCGTAAAATTCGTAAATAGTAAAAGCCTGATAACAAAATGCAGTAGACGTCCGACGTAGCGAACAGGAACACAGCAGACACGATAAGAACGAACTTGTCCAATGATAGATACTTCAACAAAGAACAATAAAAAGATCTCGATGTCAAGAAGATATAAGAAATTTCAAAGAATTCTCAAATTAAAATAAAAGCAATTACGATAAGCTTTCAGCGCTTAAACCTTCACACATAAGTATTAGGTTTTAAAATGGCGACTGTAAAAAACCTGTGTTGCGTAGCAGATCTGTTGTAAAAATATTTATGATTATTAGCATGTTGATGATTAAGAATGTTATGAGCCGTTTTACACAACAGTGAAAAGAACGATATACCTCTGAACAATGCATTAATATTTTCTCTTTATTTCTGGCTGTTTATTAAGATTGTCGTTACGTATATTTTGACAGCGTAGCCATTCATAAATGATTACTGCCTTTAAAGATGCATAGAAAATTGAAAGTTTTATGTAACACTGTCCAATTTTGTCTAACACACAAAAATTTAAATTCCACTTAAATATCTGGTAGGGTTGGCGACATGTTTACCTCTGTTATTTTTATACGCCAAATAACTTTTATTAACTGCATAACCAGCAATCAGAAGTATTTATTTAATGCTTTATTACAATTCCAATTTACTCAGTTCAGTGTAGCGTTCCTTGTTGCATACCACTTCATTTATGTTTTTTACAACTGGTTTGAATCTTTCCAACTTAAGGCTTCCAAAGGACAGCTCGACAAACCGAACTCTAATGTATCTGGAAAAAATGACCTTGGTTTGTCTGGAATTCCAATCATACAGGGCTCACAGTTTGCAGTTACGATAAAAAGTATCGACGTTGTCGTCTAGTTTCACACATTGAATATTTTAACAAAATCCAAGTGTAAAAACTCTTTCTGGAGCACTGTAAAATATAGGATTTAAATTTTACCCCTCAGTTAACGGAGGGGAAACAAAAAGATTTAAAAAAATCCCCACATATAAACGATTTCAAAACTTTCAGAGCTCAATCATATTCTGGAGTACAAAGCTTCATTCGGAGTACAATGTTCCTAACTTAACCAGCCAAAGATTATAGGACGGGTTCTTAAGACCTCTTCTAGAATTTATTTTTGTACTTCTCTATACTTAATATTTGGTTGTTAATTGCATTTATATAAGCTATAAAAAATTATCAGTAAACTTTGTTATAAATAATGCAGAATAGTAGATATGTTTATATATATATATATATATATATATATATATATATATATATATATATATATATATATATATATATATATATATATATATATATATATATATATATATGTATGATTTTAAAGATCTATTTAATAATATCGATATAATTGATTTAAATAGAATAATCATAATGTTTGTACAAAATAATATTCAATACTTAGGCAACGAAATTAAACTAACTCGTTTCAATAGGCTCCTAGATTTAGTAACTAAACATAATTACATAGTTCATAATAATAGTATATACTTACGGTCCAAAGGTGTACCACAAGGTGGTAATGCTTCAAGTATACTTGCTAATTTATACTTATATTATTTTGAAATTAATAATATAGAAAATTGCAATTACAATATATTTAGATATATAGATGATATAATAGTAATTAATAAAAGTAATAACCCTATAGACTTAAATTTTTACCCTCCTAATCTGGAACAAATTAAAAGTAGCCATGATAATATTAATGTAAACGTTTTAGATATTAATATTAAATTAAATTCTCGCTGCAAATTTACTTTTGACTTATACGACAAAAGATCTGACTATAATTTTAATATTGTTCAATTTCAAAATTATCTAACCGGTTTACATAAATCTGTTTTTAATAACATTATTGTAAATCAGTTAGTTCGTATAAATAGGCTATGTTCTAAAGACAATAGGATTAAGCATATTTTAGACTTGAAAGCTGTGCTAACATGGAATAATTACCCCAAATGTCTATCCAAAAACATAATTGTTTTTTTTTGTTTTAATGAATAGTTTGTTCTGTTGCATTTAATAAGTTAAACATAACAATAAGATAAAATAGAAAAGATAACTACTAAAAATAAAAAAATAAAATAATAATCATAAGTAAAAATAAAAATAATAATAAAAATAACTCTTAGTAATAATAATTAAAAACTAAATTATTAAGGGTATAATAGTCCTAAAATACGGTAACCACTGTAAGTCTGTAACTGAGAATCCACTATCTCCATGGTTGCAAGTTTTGTGACGTCAGTCATCTTGCGGTTACATGTTCTTAACTTCCACTCTGTCTAGCGCCAGGTTTAGTGTTCTTTGGTTAAGTACTATTATTCAATTTTTAATCAATTCTTCTGTTTTTCATGGATTGTACGGTGTCTGAGTGTGTTTCTGTACCTCACGATCATCACTCATCGGAAACAATCCATTTGTTTTTAGACAGCATGACACCAACGGATGAGAGAAATGCTGCCTAAACATCTTGCATACTTTTCTTTTCATGTTATTTGTTCCTGGCCTGGCAAGGAGCTTTAGAGCTATACTGGTTTTCTCTTTTAATCTATTCTTATATAAATTATTAATAAGATATATATACTCTATATATATAGTTCCGTCTTCTTGAGTTCGTTAGGACTGAATATAAATCTCTTCAGAAAGTTCCCACCAAATAAATTTATTATTTTGTAAAATTCTTCAGATGCATACACAGATTCAAACATAAAAGACCGTAACACACTGTGCTCTACACAGCAGAACAACTCTAAACACAGAAGTCAGGCTTACCAAAATGTTTCGAATACAATACACGCAATTGACGCAGGTTCAACACATTCAGTTCTCATAGGAAATTGAACTGAGTTCCAATACCAATGCCAGCTACATTTATAGATTCCAAAGCGCCCTCTATAGGTTAGTGGTAGCTAGATATTTCTAGAAGCTTCCAGAAAGGTTCTGTTGGCAAAATATCGCCAAACCTGAAGACCAAAAAAATTCACAAAATCCATCGCCAATTCGGCGATAACTCTCATATTTAGCGAGATTCCCATAGACTCCCATGTTAAAACATAGCTATAGGAACTCCTTTCATAGAAGCTATTTAAAACGAACCATATTAATATATATAAATAGATACACTCATGGACAAAAAAATTAGCGCAGCCAAGAAGGAGTCGTCAAATGAAACGAAATTTTACATACGTAATGACTACTTTGATATAAGTAAATTATAAGGAAATCAAAGAAAAAGGATAATTCATTTCAGAGAAAAGGGCAAAAGACGGAGGAGGTTAATACTCCGTTGGACCCCCTCTAGCGCGAATGCACGATGCGATACGATTCGGCATGAGTCATACAAGTCTGTATGATGTCTTGAGACATTTCGTTCCATATTGCTGTAACCTTGCCTCTAGTTCGTTCAAAACTCGTGGGATGCCCAACTCGTCGTCCCAATGATCCAGATATGCTCGATTGGAGACAAATCTGGGGATCGGGCAGGCCAAGGAAAGGTAGTAACAGTGCGGAGACAGTCTTGTGACACCCTTGCGTATGAGGCCGAGCATTGTCTTGTTGAAAAATGGCTCCTGGGAGCCGTTCTATGAGTGGCAACACATGTGTTTGCAGGATTTCATGAACCTACCGCTGGGCTGTCATGGTTGCCACGGAACAATACTAGGGGTGACCGTGTTTGTAGGCAATGGCACCCCATACCATCACACCAGCTGTGGGAGCGATGTGTCGCTGTACAGCCAAGGCAGGATTGAAGCGTTCACCACGGGCTCTCCACACACGAACACGATTGTCATCACTGCCGAGATTGAATCTGGATTCGTCGCTAAAGACTATCTGTTTCCATTCCGCTGCAGTCCAGTTTCCTCGTGCGCGGCAAAACTCCAAACGGAGGCGTCGATGGGTGGGCGTCAAGGGCAGCACACGTAATGGGCGCCGCGATACCAACCGTCCTTCACCCAGGCGCCTTCGTATGGTTCGAGAAGACACAGAGGCCCCTAGTGAAGGTGCTACCTGTGCCTGGATGGCGGCCGATGAAGCAGTTGGCTGTACGCGTGCATTTCTTACGATGTGGCGGTCTTCTCGAAGACTGGTCTGTCGAGGGCATCCTGAGCCTGGTCTTCGTGTACATGACATCTGCCGGGTCCACTGGTCCCAACACCTCCTCACAACACAATCAGAGCGGCCTAATTGACGAGCTACTCGCCTAGCTGACCACCCAGCTTCCATCATCCCGACGATTCTCCCCCTCTCAAACTGCGACAACTGCTTATATTGTCTTCGAACACGGCGTAAGGCAGTCTATCTCAGCTCTTCCTTTGTAAATGATTCAGCACACTCAAACAAGCTTTGGTTACCTGTTTTATACTCCACAGAGTACGATGTTCAACGCCCTCTACCGGCTATACGTAATGCGCAATCACGCTGCATTCTAATCATTTGCATATCTCCCCGACATGTACCTTCATTGCAAGTTTCATTACGATCCCGCAATTATTTCCTTGGTGCGCTAATTTTTTGTCCATGAGTGTATATTGATTATAATATAATTCATTCGACACATATACAAAAGCGTCACGACATTCGACCCCAAATCATCGACCCTCAAACATCGACCCCAATAGACCCCTGAAGTACTATAGACCCTTTTCAAACTGCCATCGACCCCCAAGGGGTCCACTTGGACCCCGATAGGAATCCTGCTTTAGACTTTTGACAGGCTATTGCTATTCCCGGGCACATTGTTCTGGTTGATTACCCGCTTCTTCTTTACGATTCAGGTCAACCTATGACAACATTACGTCTTGACGTGTGCCATGCACTCTTAAATTTTTTGAATACTGGAGAGCCCCGTGGTGAAATGGCCTATTGGCCAAATGACACACATTTTTAAATAAAATAAAATAAATAAAATAAAAGTTTTCTTTGGATTTGAGGCAATTTCTAACTTTCAGTTTTGTCTCAGTGAAATTAATCAACCTCAAACAGTCCATAGGGATGACAATGGCATGAAAGTTCAAAAGGAAGGATTCATCAAGTCCTTTCTTTGTATCAAACAGTGAAAAGTCATATAAAATCAAATTGACCCTCTATTCTGATGCAGTTAAAGCTTTTATACCATGTGGTGATATATGACTACAAAAAAGTCATAAACCCAATAATATTTCTTCATTCATTTATTATCTCCAGTTCCGGCCATGTAACTGAATTAATTTTAAATTTATAAATCTGTAGTGTCCCTGAAAGTTAATTAGTTTCTTTTTTGCATTAACGAAACGAAGAATGAAGCTCATCTATATAAAGTCTCATCTTCTAACCCTTTTAGTAGTCCTGATAAAGCCAGATAATAGCCGACATTAGAGCAATGAAGGCTTTTTCCTCTTTGCAATTTAGGATTGACCAATGTTACTATATTAAAATTTCTTTGCCTTTCTCTAAAAGAATTTAACTTTTAAAATCGTTTCTTAATTATAAAATCAGCATAAAAGCATACAAAGATAGCAATTTTTTTTTAGAAATTTTTGTTCTCCGTATGAAGATGAAAATGCAAGATACGTTTAATCAGGATATCTTGAATCGCTAATTTATCTTCCAGCATAAAGGTCAAAAACAGGGAAATATCAATCCACTTAATTTCTAAGCAACAGCGCTAGAAACACTACAAACTAATGAATTTTTAAATTACGTTATTTTAATGGATAAGTCCGAGATTGTAAAAACTTATTATCTTTACTTTTCGCCCAAAAACTTAGCGGAGGAGGAATTTTTAAATCTTGATAATTAGGATATTTTGAGGCCAGATATAATCTTTCCATGACGAGATAGGCGTGAAGGTTTTTTTTTTTCGCTCTAGTATTAATGTCTTAAGATATTTTTTTAATTTATTTTTATAGTGCAGGAGATAGAATATACTAAACTGAAGAACATAATTTTATTCCCCTTTTTTTTTTCTCGCTGTAATTTGAGGGGAAGAAATAATCAAGTCTGAGAAAGAAATGTATTTTCCTTCAGGCCAGCATTAACCTAAGGCTCACACCTGCGTACCTTCAATACCTCGGTTGCCATGACTACGCTATCCTCTTCGACGTCTGCTAGTACGTTGGAGGTGAAGAGAATTGGATTTTCGCGCCCTATGGTTCGACATTCTATAAATATTGGAAAATTCTGAAGCAGGAATTGAAAATCGCGGCAGCATTTTGAATTTTACTTTTAGATTATTGCATGCGCTGCTTCATTTTATTTATACATCTCCTGTGGTTATTGAACACTATTTCCGGCCATAAATGTTTAGGACTTTCGGCTGACCGGCCAAATTTGGAGGAGTAAAACACTATTTTTTTCTCCCCTGAGAAGTTATTTTGAGGCAAAATAAAAAAGACAAAATAAAGGAAACAGTTGGAGCTATATTACGAAATCGAGGTATGGAATCATCGAAATTTCGAACCTATGTTATACAAGTAGGACTTCAACATAATTCCAGGAATTTTTACTTGTCGAAGATTTATGCATACCAGTAATTTAAAAATATTAAGAAATGCAAAGTTTACTAACATACTCTAGAATCTTTAAATATATTTTTTAATCAGAATTTCAAAAAAAAAAGAACGTTTAATTTTAGTTCTGAGATGTAAAGATTATGCAAAAATGATGGAAGTGTTCAAAGATTACTTTATCACCCCCGAGGTTTGGTTGAGAATGGACGCTGCTTTATGCTTAAAAAAATAGAAAAAAGGGGTTTTTCAACCTGCTATAGAACATTTTCTTAAGTTTTTGTTTCTTTCCTTTATATTTTCAATACTTTGTTTGCTTTATTTTCCGTTCTCTTTACAAAAGGAAGAGTTTTCATATCAAAACTTGAACCCAGTAACGAAGTTCAAGATATCTTCTTGACTTGAGATAGCTGATGACCACAAACTTGAGATAGCTCATGTAAACTTAATAAAGGAAGGAACTGATTGTCCCTTCGCAAGTGTACACAACAAAACTACAAAGTCGGTATTAATTAGTCAAATTTTAGAATGGTTCTCCAATAGCATATTCTAACAGTTTCGGATTTTGAATATTTTAAGAGCGCAGTGACATTTATTCCAACTAAAGAAGCAACGAGAATTGGCAATGACCCTGCTATGTTCCTGGGGGATGACGACATTACACCCCAGTCCGGTGTACGTATGAATACAAGGAAATAGAAACACAAATCACAAAATCAAAAAGAATTTTACTAACAAACGATGACACCGGCGATGGACGATGCATTACAGCTGCCCTGGGGTTCCTTTTGCAGGCGGAAGACTGACCGGTTCCCCACAAAACAACCAAGTCTTACGCGGGAATCGAACCTGCGTAGCAGGCTGGTGCCTTAACCACTTAGCCACTGGGCGACGCTATGCAGTTTAATCCTGCTGTGTGTAGAGTTACTATTTACGCCCACCTTTTTTCACCAGCTGTACGTTTTTTCTCCCCAATACGGCAGGCACTTGTCTCTACTTGTCCCATGAAAAACAGTGAAGTTTTTGTGGCTACTTTATTATGGGAGCACCATATGGGGGAGCCAACATTGCTCCCTATGAGGGGAACAACACGGAAACGACCTACGGATTTAAACCCAAGCCCACTGAGTGGCAGCTCAGAACGCTAAACACTATACTATGTGGGAGGCTCAGATGTACAATTTTAACCTTAAATCCTTCAAACACATGTTGATAGCTTTCGTTCAAAGTTAGTACAAACTGGACTGCTGCCAACTTAAATCGCAATTATCCATTATCATGGGAATAGGTGAAGTAAATGTAACGACGCGCGATCTTAAAAAATTGTGAACTGTTTCCCAAGCACCCAGACAATTTTGAAAAAAAAGGGATTCTTGAAAAGTATGGAAGGGATAACATCACTTTACTTTATCCTCCGGTAAACTTTTCCAACTACACTTTTGAAAAACTAAGAAGCAACACATTCAGGCTAAGGTCAGATCCGTAGAAAGACCTAGGTATAAGAGCAAGTTGTGAGCCGAAGTGTTGAATGTGGCATTCAAGTATCTCGTCTAAGCAATATGGAAAATTTTTTTCCGACTAACATTGCGGAACACTCATTCCAAATTCTCGCCTACATAACTGACCTCACCATCATCCCCCCCCCCCAAGGAAACAAATGAAGGACAAATACCGCCATCTATTGTGAAAATAGTAAATTAATCCATTCGAAAGGAAAACGGATATCACGGTAAATAATCACTAATTTATCTCCTGCCAGAACTGAGCTCGGATTTAACAAATATTGGCCGCTACGGTTGCGGCACTGGTAACGGGTTAAAGTAGAAGTCATTCTGTGACGTCGGTCAAGAGGGCAGGTGAAGCATAAGCCATATTAATAGAAGAGATGTGTCACTGCAGGCACCAAAGAAAACTTATTGTGAAGCATGACAAACGTAAATTTAAAGTTAGATGCGAAGTAATGTGAGCGTCGACAAGGAGTATTTTTTAATTAACCAACAGCTAGATGCTTGAGTATCTATTAGTTACCGTTAACCCGAAGTGCTGAACATGCTGGGCTCGAAAAGAGAGTAAGGAAAACCTCCGGAGAATTTAAAAACTTAGAGATGTGTATATTTCTAGATCACTAGGGTAAGTAGGCCTAATATGAGACCTTGCCACATATGAGACTCCAGCTTATAGGACGTATAAAGTGCTGCCGCCTGACGGCTGAAGCGTAAAACAGTAGTCTATTGCATAATTCGTGAGTCTATTGCATCATCGGTGAGTCAGTCGAATGTTTGCAAGCGCACACTAAAGTGCAGTATTTTTTTTCCTGAATGTGTGCTCGTCGACATTTTTGAATCACCATTTTCATTGACTGTTTTCACCTTTAAGGTAAGACAATTATTAAAACTGTTAGTATTGGATAGGTAGCTATAAATGTGGGGTATAAACACACCTGTTTGTTTTTAAGCTAACGTCAATCCTAACCTAAAAAATTCGTTGGCGTGTTCAACAACATGGTCGTGCCCAATATGAGACCCCAAATCATGCCTAATAAGAGATAGGGTCCCATATTAGGCATTTTAGTTTTCACTCTCACAGCTTTGTTTCCTATGAAGCTGCAGATGCAATGACGCCCAGGCGAAATCCACAACCATGTAGCAGTAGTGACGATGTGGGAGGTATTGATGAAAAAACAAGTTCAAACCAGTTATTAGTGACTCCTGAAGTAATAAATCCCTTGCCTACGTTACCTGAGAAAAACACCTCGAAATCAAGTAGGGACCTTAAAGCCGATATTATCACATCATCGCCCTATAAAAATAAATTGATTGATAGCATTGATAACAGAACTGCAGCATATTCGAAAAAAACTTTGTTTCCTACAAGAAAAAAAGGAATAGACCCAAAAGATAAGAAATCAAAGGATAAACAAAGAAAAGGAGATTAAGATAAAAAAGAAAAGGATAAGGAAACAATAAAGTGAAAAGGAAAAGGAAAAGGGGAAATTTACAGGAAGGGGAAAATTAAGGATGGAGACTACAGGAAGGGCAAAATTAAAGATGGATGAAAATGCAACACTAGTTAAAAAAGAGAACGAATAAGCCTAATTATATCTTTGATGATCTCAGCTCATTTGAAGATGATGAAAAACTTTCCCTCCATGGTAGCAGTGATGATAGCATTGATGAAAACGACGCTGAATATCTTTTATGTGGTTGTTTATTTTCAGAAGACAAACGGGAAGAGCAGTGGCGTCAATGTAAAAGGTGTTTCAGGTGGGCCCATGAAGATTGTGGAGCTGACGAACTTTTTATTTATAAACAATGTGAAAAGTTTGAATCTAAAAACAAAAAGTAAACAAAACCTGTAGTGTAAACCAACTAATTTGTTTAAAATGTCACTTTTCTTTTTCACCTATTAGTGTATATAGGTAACTGTTATCTAAGTATTGTGTACAATTTTGTGTTTAAGAACTTTTCAGTAATTCTAATTCATATTTAGACTTGTAGAATGGGGTTCTAATGTTAGGATTACTTTTTTCAGACCCCAAGAATGGAACACTTGTGTTTATAATTTCATGCAAGACAATTGTAAGGTTATTTTCAATTTTCAGTCATTGTTATATATGTGGTAAAATATATGCACTGGTATTAAAAGGGTATCCCGTTGGTACTAAAATCCCTCACTTACTTTCCTAGTTATATATGAAAATAAAAAGGGGTCTCATATTCAGCATACCCTACTGCTTTCAGAAAGGATTAGAAATAGATTATACTTAATGTAGCATGGATGAAGAACTACGTGGAGGAGTATAGGTTATTCGAAAAAAACGTTATTTCCTACAAGAAAAAAAAGGAATAGACCCAAAAGATAAGAAATCAAAGGATAAACAAGGAAAAGGAGATTAAGATAAAAAAGAAAAGGATAAGGAAACAATAAAGGGAAAAGGAAAAGGCAAAGGGGAAATTTACAGGAAGGGGAAAATTAAGGAGGGAGACTACAGGAAGGGAACTACATAGATTACTACATAGATTACATCAACTACATAGATTTTGAATGGAGAATTTTTTTCTTATACACACTCGTTTTGTAATTATTTTCCTCAGGGAAATATGTCTTCTTATACAGGTCAATATATCGCACAATCTCATATGGACATTTAAGGATGAATAAGTACAAAATTTCAAAACATGAATTATTCAATTCAGAGATAAATGGAATTGAAGTATAAATGTCGCACGTAGACCGTACATAATAAAATTATTTAACCTGGAGAATTAGTCACAGTGTGGTTTGATATTTTGCATCCTGAATGCTCTACAGTGTTATTTAAGGGGACTCACTACCCTTAAATCTTTAAAACATTCGATTTAAAAAAATATATGTTAAAGCCTGATCATTTCTGAACAAAATAAAGCAAACCGCATGAAAATATCCCGCTTAGTTCCGGAGATATTGATATTCTAAATATTTAATTACTGATCAAGTTTATGGTGAGAAAATTTTTAACCTCATTTTTCTCAAAATGTAATTTTGCATCATTCTGCAACTGATAGCTCAAAAACTATGAAACATAATTCCATGAAATTTTTATCACTGCATAATCATGTTATTTTATTGCGTCTGAAGTAGAATTATTGCAATCGCTGCACATTTTGTTATTTTTTCGGGGGTAAATGAATGGAAAAATTTAAGGAAATTTTAAGTATATTTTGAGCAGTTTTAAAAAAAATTGAAAAAAAATATTTTAATGTTGAATGTTTTATGTTCAATTTTATTTTGAATTATTTATTTTAAATAAAAAGCAGGAATTATACTTTTAAGTGTAAAATTAATTTCATAGTTCTGCGCGCAAGCCAGTATACAATAAAAATGCTTAAAAAACAAGGTATATCTAAAGCATTTAAAAAAAAATTATTTAAAATTATTTTGAAAGTTGAAAATTCGTTTATTAAAATAAATATATCAAATTATCATATACATAAAATTTGGAAAAATTGGGAGTAAATTGAAATAGTTACAAAGAGTCAAAATGTATGAAAATATACCATATTTCCTCGACTTGAGTCGTGAGTCCCCTAAAATGAAGAGAATAAAAATCGCAGACGCCTTTAATGATTGCCAGTGCATGGGTTTCATTGTTTCGCATTTTGTCATTTAATTGAAACTTTCAAATAAAAATTAACGAAAGAATGTGTTATTGAGTAGCCGTGATGCATCGTAATTATAATTTCTTTGTTTTGTAATTCGTTTTATCAAAAGAGGAGTCGATTAATGGATCAGAAACTGAATGCGAACAAATCTTGTTTTTTTCATGTTTTCCGAATTTCATATCTTCAAGCGATGCAAATGTTTCTTCTGTCTTATTAAAATTGCAGTGGCACATTAATAATAGATGAAGGCCAGGTATAAGGCACGTGAGGAAACATTGCGAGAGGAAAGAAGTTACTAATTAAAGACACGCTGTAGAAATATTTATGCATAAATGAGACGTGTTGTGATTGTTTACGATTTACGTCACATTTAATATTGAAGAAATCATATCTTTAACATTAATTCTTAAACAGGTATGATGAGTTTCTTGTTTTGCTGTTGCAGCTTTTAAGTATTAAAATGCACACGATGTCTTTCAGATATTTTTTTTCCCCGTTAAATTCTCCAGGAAAATCCATTAATTCAAGATCCGGGACGAACAAAGCAGTCTGATATTTTTCTAAATTTCTCATATTACAATAAATGAATGACGAGCCATTCATTTCATTACCGACTTAGAATACTATAATTATTTATAAGTGCATTTCGCAAAATTAAATAATCAGCGGGACGAAAAATACAATCTTAAAAAAAATATTTGCTTTAAGTTAAAAGGGATCACTAATAAAATTGATAAATTTTATTTCAGTGAAAAAGAAAAAAAAAAGAAGTTCTCTTCCGCATCCATCCGACTGTAGAAATTCCCTGACACATTAATGAACTTAGAGTTAATTTAGAATTCATTCACTTATTTCCGAACTTGCTTGCATTTAAAAGGATTTGACGAAATCCCATTTCGGAATTTAATGACTAATATGTGGATGTGAACACCAGATTTAAATTATAATTGGATTTTTCTTTTCATGGGGAGGAAACAAACAAGAAAATCCTTGTAGAATATTCAGGCTTTTGTAGTGCTAATGATAAATGCGGGGTTCCTTAAAAATCATTCTTTATATGAATATTATACATCAGGAAACTTATTAATTTAATGATATATCAGGTGGTCTGATTCCATAATTACTTTCTGTGTAAATTATAGGAATTCCCCAAAATTAAGTTTCAAATCATTAAATTTTATTCTCGCATGTGCAGAAGGCAGGAAATAAGTGGATAATTTTTTTTTTTCAGTTTCATGTCTAACTGCAATAGAAATGTCAGAACACTTTAATTACTTCGAGGGAAAATAATAATATGAAACCATTATCTAAGGGTAACTTTGTTGAGAAATCGATATAAGAATTTAATCAAAATTCTAATCTAAGCAGCGATTTTGAAGCCAAAAAAAAAAAAGTTTTAAACGAAAGCGGTTTAGCTTAAAACTGCTCAAAACACACAAAAATAAACAGTATATGAGCCGCACGATCACAAAATGCAGTCTGGCGTTTTTCATTTTAAAAGAGCTAGAAAGTTTTGCTGGGGAGTATTTAATTGCGGATTGAAAAGATTCGCAAATATTCAGTGTTCCACTTATATTAAAGGGAAAATTCGTGTTTTTTTTTTTTTTAAGTTTTTATGCTACCCATCAATTGACCGAAATGTCTAAGAAGAGCTTGAGGGGATGTAGGACAGAAAATTTTTTTTTTTTTATATTCACACGTTTTGTTACAGTTTGTTTCACGTATCTTGGCGTGAATTTCATTATACTTATCAATTTAATTAATTAATTTTGAAATTTTAATTTAAGAAAAATAAAAAATATACAAGCCATAAGAAAATTCAGTTTCAGGTTTTAAAAATGCACCAAAGTGTTAATGATTTGAGTCATTCATTTTTTTTTTTGGTCAGTTTGTTGTCCGAAAGGAGAGTCACTATATGACTTAAAATATATGACTCAAAAAGGCAGAGATGTAGATTTTTGCTATTTCTTCTAAAATAATAGTAACACTTTAGTGCTAATTAGTGATTGCAATACCGGACCAAAAATATAATAAGGTATTTTTCAAACCTTATACCGGGATACCTGTATTAAGAATTTTTCCAAAAAAATACAAAAACACAGTTTTTTTGCCATATTAATTAGTTTTTGTAAAAAATGCATAAACTATAAAAATATAAACAATTTTGTTATGTACAAATCTATACTTATACATAAAGAGAGAGCGATTTTGTAGGTGGAGGGTAATCTTCAGAACCACTGTACCTATTTGAAAAATTCTTTCACTGTTTGAAAGGTACATTATTGGATGGACATAGGCTATATATTATGTATATCTGATCAGATGGACATAGGCTATATATTATGTATATCTGATCAGTAGAAATAGAGTTAGGGGCTTAATCCTAAGAATCTCCATTGTTTCCGCTACTGTATTCTACCGCTTTTTGTTTCGAGGATTTCAACGATCCTTATCGTGGTGCTATCGCGGTGGGCTTCTGTTCTGAAGCTAGCGGTTCGAACCTAGCCGTTCTCCGGCACGCCTTTTTCTTTAAAAAAAATTATTTTAATTATCAACTAACATAAAATTAATTTAAGGTATTATTTAGGTTATTATTAAGGTAAAAAAACCAATTTATTCGCTATCAACTGGAAATTTATTGGTATAATATTTTGTTCAACCCGGACAAAGTCGGGACGGGCCGCTAGTATAAAATAAAGGAACAAATGTTATAATCAAATATTATTAATAATAGTTGTAAAATAATAATTTAAAACATTAGAAACAAAAAATATAAATAAAAATAAATCAGTGTAGTATCACAATAAAATGAAGTAATAAAACATCTAGTATTATTATTGAGAAGAGTAAATAACACATAAAAATTTTGTTGTGCAGTCTATTATACAATATCTATTATTAAAGAAAAAATAACTAATTTATTAACTGTGATAAACATAATGCATTTATTGAACTGTCATTAAGCTGGGAATATATTTGTGTGCACAAATTACCTGCAGTTAAAAATACACTTTCTGCATCTACGCTGGTTGGTGGTATTGTTAATAATGAGTGATATACTTACTCTAAATATTTGCCTAGAAGTCCATCTTCTAACATTTCGGTCTCTCGTCTCACGGTTTTGAATAAGTCTATTTTTTGTTTTACTTTTGTATCATTGTTTTTAGCAATTTTTTTTCATTTATAGCTAATACCGGTATTGAAATCACTAATAGAAACGAAATGAAAATGAGACAGCAAATAATTTATGTTAGTGCTGCCACATCAATGAAATAAAATACGTACTTCAAATAACAGTAGATGTCCAATAATTTAAATCAGTAATACCGAAATACCAGTATTTATCGTTAGCAAATACCACTTTTACGAAATTGTAAAACAACACCAAATACCGGTATTCGATACACCGGTATACCGGTATCGCAATCACTAGTGCTAATCCTTGCTATATCGCTGCTCTGTTAAACATCGTCAAGGTGCTATATTTATTTGTTTTATTGGAAAAATTAGCTGTCTTTGAATAGGCTGAAACATAAATCGTTTAAAAAGCGATACCACTAGCGCCCTAGTTCTAATTCCTCATTCCTTTTTTTTCTGGTAATTTTCGCAAAGGTATTGATTGCCGTGTTACTTGTATTACTGGAAATTTTGGTAAACTAGGCAGAGACGCAAATTTCTCCAAGAAATAGCATTAGTACCTTAGTGGTAGCAATAGTATATTTTAAAGCTCGTTTCGTTTTTTGGCATATCTTCTGGACCAATATTTCTATTAGTGTAGTGTTTTCTCTTTTGTCGATATGAAAAATTTCGTACTACGGTGTCTTCAGGTTTATAAAGTTTTTATTTATAAATAGTCAATTTCTAACAGGACAAAAAGTCCATTTTTTTTATGGTACTGCTTTTTCCCTAAATACAAATTTCAAACTTGCATTCAAATTTAAAAAAAAAATTCAGGAGACAGTTTAATGAAAATAAATATGAGATACTCTCCTTAAAATTTCACTGAGTTGCTTTGCAAGGAATTCTGAAATAAATCTTCTTAAAGAAGCCAAATCGGGAAAAACTCAATCTCAAGTTAAATAGAGTGTTAAAGTACAGATATACAGAAATATATTTATAGGCAGAGGGGCATAAAAATGAATCTGGCAAAGTGGTCCTTCTAGGAAAATGTAGTTTGTGTGTCTTTTTTTTATTCTGAAATATTTAAAGTATGTTTTAAGCAAAGAAATTTAAAATATGGTCATTTTTTATGAGTTTTGTTGCTTGGAGCATATTTTTGCACTAAAACAGTGCTGGTTTTGGGGTTTTATTTTGGTATCTGGGTAAAACAAGGTTTGTTTCAGCTGTTATCTTTTCAATAATGTCGTCATGGAACTAAAATGAAGGTGATCAATTTTGTAAAAGAATGCAATTCGTGTGGATTAAACTGGATTTAAAGCAAATAGTTACAAGCAAAAGAATATACACTGGAACCTCGCATAACGAGCATAATTCGTACGAGAGTCTTACTCGTAATGCGAAACACTCGTTAAGCGAAACAAATTTTCACATATAAATTAATGTAAAATACGATAATGCGTTCCATGCCAAAAATTACTCAAAATTTTTTAGACGTAACGTTTATTATTTAAAGAAAATTACTTATACACAAATTCTTAAGGATAAAAATCATCCATTTGTAGTTTATTCTTTACGAATTTATCACACATAACTATTTTTTTACTAGAAAGCTATCTATCGACATTTGTTTTTCTCGGCGCTTCAAAATTTGCTGAAAATGTGTCACCGCATTGTCATTGAATAAATTTATAGCGCGCATAGCCACCGTCTTATCGGGGTGATGCCTTGTAACTGACGATGCAACAGTTTTCCATGCTTTCATCATTTCTTTTATTGCGCCAGAAGATTGTTTTTTTGATGTTTCTTCGTCCTTCTCCACTGGCAAACTCTCCTCTACAACTGCTTGCTATGAAAGACACTGCAATTCTATTAGCTGTTCGGTGATCGGCTCTTGGTTGTACTCTTCCACGAGCTCCTCAATATCGTTGTTATCCTCCAGTCCCATGATATTTGCTTCTCGAACCATCCATGACTACCCTTAAATACTTATTTTTCGGCCGTTGATGATCCTGGTGACGGGAAGAGGGGACTTCCTTCCACGTCACTCGTTATTCAAAAGGTTGCTCGTTAAGCGAGCCCATTTTTTTACGATTTATTTTTGCTCGTTATACGTAATACACGTTATGCGAGGTGCTCGTTAAGCGAGGTTCCACTGTAATGTTGAGTCAAGGAAGTCATAAGGAGGAGAAAATGTGCAGCTTCTGTTAGCCAAATGACCGGAGCACCAGGAGGTAGAAGCCCAACCGATAGCAAGAAAGGCTCCCGAGGGCGTGGCCCAGAAGAAGTCGCCTTCTACTTTTCATGTTGACGTCTTTAGACAGGAAATCTATTGCGATCCTCTTCTTGTGCTGGACTTCCTGAGAGTCAACGGACTGATATGGATCGCGTCTGACGTCGTCAGACACTGGAGGATACGCAACAACAAACAACAACAACAGATAATGTTGATTTATTTTAAGCTAACCTTGCAGAGGTTTTGAACTTTATGTTCAGTTTATATTCATAAATTTCATTGAATGAATTACTAGTTATTATGATTTCCAAAGGACATTTCGCAGCTTTCCTGACTGACTGGTTACGCCAAATGATCCCGATAATGCAGTCGATCTCGAAAATGCAGTCGATACCAAGAAAGATCTTGGGAGATCATCAGAATGATCGTAACAGATCATATCGTAACAGTTTCCTAGAATCGCTCATAAGTGACACTTAGGGCGACAATGGACCATGAAAAACATTTTTTTTTATTTATTAACCAATTGCTATGAAATTTTGTATACTTATACAATGTTGTTTAGAGATGGAATTTCTAAATTTAAAAAAAATCAGAATGTAATTAATTAAGATATTAATTAAAATCAGTTTATTAATAACTCTATTTAAAAATGTTCCATGCGCATTAATATTTCTCAGATATCTAATTTTCTCTCTTAAGCTAGCTTTATATAGTTGTAATAAAAGTTAGTAGCAATATTTGATTTACAGTCATATTTATAAAAACTAGAAAATAAATCGATAAAAATAGTTCATTTTATGTAAAATTTTATCAAAAAAAATTTTTTTATTGTAAAAATTTTAAGTTGTTTTAAATAGTATAACGAATTGATTAATAAGTTTTATTCTAACATATATAAATAATCCTTTTATGAAATATTATCAAAATTCGAGAAAAATTATGACGCAAGGTACATTTTGAACTTACCGAAACGACATGAAAACTTGTTTTGAAAAAAATTGCATTTGAAGTTTTAATTTGACTAACATTTCCATTGTTTACGTTTGAAAAAAAATACTTATAACTTGGTTAATAATGATCGGATCAAGATACTTTTTTTTAAAAATTTAAAGCTGACGAGTTGCAGAATCATTTTCTGAAAGAAAACAAAATCGTTTTGGGGACATATTTTTGTCAATATGAAGGCCCATTGTCGCCTTAATTGCGAATTCACGTTCATTCCATACAAAAGGAGAATTATTTTCACAAACATTTGCAAGGAAATTTTATACAATCTTTATTTCCGATGTTAAAAGGTATAAAATGAAGAAATGTTATTGAAAAAGTTATGGCCGGTTATTCTGTCCGATTTTAATTAATTCTATCAAATACATCAAAAGAATTTTGCAAAGAAGCTTTTTGAGTCCATGTTGTTAATCACAGACAATCAAAATAAACTGAGTTCATCAGAAAACAAAGCCTCTTAGACCTTTAATCGACATGCATAAAAATTTAAGTACGTTAAAAATTCGAGCGGACTTAAATCTCTTTTAAAATGAGAAAAGTATATATTTGTTTCCTTTAAAATATTTTATTAGCGTCCTCTGGGTTCTGAAACTTGAATTTTTGGCGAAAAATCGGCATTTTATTTAATACATTAGCGCACTTCTTTCCTCCCGTTCGATTCCCATTTGTCTAATAAAGAACGCAAAAATGCGAGCAAATCGCAGCCTTGAATATTCAAACTAAAAAATAAAGGTGAACTTTTGCTTTGATCTCCTCTCCCGGGATATTTTATAATGCGACTGAAGTCACTCGCTTAATTTCTATTATTTAGCCGGAAATAAAACGCTACATCGGGCATGTTTACATCAAGCTCAAAGAGAGCATTCTTCGAAATCTCCCTACGTCAAAGTTTTCCTAAAGAAATTTTATAAATTTTGAAATCCAACAAAAAAACTTTTCGTTTTCTGTATTACTAGAAGTTCTCAATGCACACTAATGAAGCTGGAGTTAATTTAAAATTCATTCCCTTTCTAACTAATTTGCATTTAAAAGGATTCGAGGCAATCCCATTTGGAAATTAATGACCAATATATGAATGTACCTACAAAACTTATATAGTGTAATTGGATTTTCCCTATCCCCGGGGGGAAAAAAAGCAAGTAAGAAAATTTAATAAATTATTTTTTGTCCTTTTGTCAGTAGTTATGATAAATGCAAATTTACTTTGCGGTCGTTAATAAAGGGAATTTTACAGTGGGCGTCTTACTAATTTAATGAAACATCAGGTCGTGTAATTCATTAATTTTACTCTATCTAAATTGCTCGAATCCATCAAAATGAAGTTTTATATCTTTGCATTTCCTTCTCATTTAAAGAATAGAGGAAATTAAAGGAATGGTTTTCCGGACGCGTAGGAAAGTATTTGAGGAATTATGATTTATTTGGCGCAATGAAAGATTAAATTAAATCTAGGAGTAAAACATTAAAAAATTTCGTATTTATTAATATAAATATTTTTTTGCGAATTACAAATGCTTATAAGACTATTTAGTAAGAAATTCTCGAAATTCCCTGATTTTATCGTACGTTTTCGGACTTTGATTACTACAATATTGTTCCAGAACCTTTGTATCATGGCGATATAGGCACATAATTCTAGTCGTAAACTCTGCACTAGACTATCTGGGGCTTTCTCCCACAATGACCAAGGACTCTGTTTCAATTTTTTTTACAGGTTCCCTAATCTACAGTTTAAATTTATGTAGATCTCTAGCTGAAAAACCGCACTTCGATACGGAGTACATTTAAATTAAATACAACGGTCAATGTATGCAATTAATGCCAAAAATATTAAATATATATATTTGTAATAAATACGACGATCAATGTATACAATTGATATTGATGTAATATATATATATATATATATATATATATATATATATATATATATATATATATATATATAAATCGTAAGGGTTATTTATTTTTTTTTTGGATAATATCCAATCGTCTGCTGCATTAGAAAGAAAAAAAAAATATTTTTTTGTCTATTTAGTTGTTATGCACGTGACGATAAATTTATTTAAAGTACCAGAAAAAGCAATCACGTGATCGGCATTTTTTTTTTTTTTTTTTTTTTTTTTTTATCCAATGCGGAGGCACTTGTGTGATCGGCATTTAATAAATTGAATTCTGAAAATTAATCTTTGAAAATTCACCAAAAATCAGAAAATGGAGGTAAAGATTCGAAAAAGATTTCATTTTAAAGGAATTTTTAGGATCTTTCTCGTGATATAAATTTTATAACCCTCAAATTGTTATTTTAAATGCAAACTTAAAAAAAGTTACAAAAACAGCTTAAAAATTTAATTTAAAAAATCTAAGAAGAATTTTTCAAAAATCTTTCGCAGTGCACCCCTACACCATAAGAAGAATCGCCATGCAAAATGTCAGCCCTTTAGGTCCAGCGGTTTGGTCTGTGAGTTGTATGTCAGCGAGTTAGTTACGGAACTGTTTTATATATATATAGATTATGCCGCCGACATCGTGCAGTTCGTAGCTTCTCAACACGAGGTGGGCTCGGGTTCGAATACCGAGTAAGGCATGGACATTCCTGGGCTGCCCCCTGAAAAGGAGCAGTGTTGAATATACTATAAGGTGTTTCCATAATAAAGCAGCTAAAGAATTCGTGTCGTGGATAGATCAATGTCCCGAGGAAATAATACCTGCTGCATTGGAAATAAAATATTGATCTTGATCACTTGTAAATAAAATTATCTAAGCCAAAGTATTTTATACTAGTACTTATGAAGAACTACAGTATATATATATTTGTTTAAACTGCTATGTTGTTATTAATCCCTCCTGATCTAGCGGCGATAGACCAGGTCCATGAATCCATAAGAAGGCCTTATTTGAATAGTAGTCCAAATCCATTCTTCTTCATTTTGAGATACAGAGCCTTAAAGTGTAATGAGTGCTGAAAAATGACTGCTGAAGTCTGATTTGTAATGTCCTCTTGTATGAACATGAAATCACTTGTATGAACATGAAAGTGAGGCTAACTCCATATTTTTTTTTAAAGTGGGGTTGGACCACTATTCAAATAAGGCGTTCAGTAGGTCCATCAAATGGTGAGGATCGGTAATGAAGTCCTTCCTATATAAATTTAGGCATTTCAGGATGTGACCAGGATTGGTCTGCTCATTACTGCATTTTTCACAAGTGGGAAAGGTTTTGTTCTGGTGGTCAAATATTAGGCACCTCAGGTGGCCACTCGCAAACCTAGAGATTGCAGTCTGCTCAGCTCTATCAACCTTGAAGGCTAAATTGCTATTATAACTTCAAGTGATATAATTTCCTGTAATTTCGCTTACATGTCCAAGAAATGTCTCCTTTACAAATCTTGTAAAGCGCAAAACTATTGCAGTATTTTTTGGACAATCGATTGGAATTTTTTTTTTACAATTTTTCAGTTGGAATAGATAGGAAAAGTAACCGAAAATGAAAATAGTATTGTAGCGTACTACCAGTATGGGATTATTTTTTCCCAAGACCTCACAGATTGCACGAAACACAGCTGTGTGTTTATCGTGCGGTTTCCCTAACAAGTGGTGCAAGTAACTGTTTGGAAAACAGAAAAGGGTTTCACCCCCGTCATAAAACTGTCTTCTCTTAGCGATAGCTTCAGGCAAGTGACATTCGGCGGGCGATAAAGTTTCGGCACTAAGAAGACTTGTCAGCCGATAATCTGCCGCCCCCGGCTGAAAATCCAGACATTCAAGGGAGAGACGCTGGTTAGAATGCGCCCTGTGTAGGCGTGTTTTTTCTAGGCTTCTGTGTTTTTGGGCCGGGAATAGGTCCTGGAGCGCGCAATGTGAATCTGCACGTAAATTTAAGTGAATATGTAGAAAGTGTCTAATGTTTAATTTTGTTTAATTTTTTTGTTAATAAATTGTTGAGTTTTTGTTTTAAAAAATTGGCCTTCGCTTTTTAATTAGGACTCTGTCTTTGCTTTGTTATGGATCCCACAGTAGTAATTTTTAGCAACGCCTCAGAGAATCGCCTTAAAGATTTGTCGTGACTCTACAATATTAACTCTTGATGTTCCAAACAGGAACAGAACTGAACAATTTTTCCCCGTTGATTTTAGGCTTTCGGTTTTTTATAGCATGTAACGAATATATTCGTTACATGCATAACCTCATTATAAGTTAAGTCCTCATTATTAACCTCATTTGTAAGTTTATAAATCAGGGGGCTCTTCATCGCTATCTTTAAATGCCCTTTTAGGTGAAAGAACCCCAAACTTCTATTTTCCATTTTGTTTTAAAATGTACTGGATTTTATTCTTTGATTTAAGGAGCATCCGGCACACATTTAAATTTTTTTTTCACTTATTGAGTTAAAATTTTGAATTTTTTGTGATAGTTAACCATATAATTTGTAAGCAAAATCATATCTAAAACTTCTCATACAGTTTTTTAAAAAATTTAAAATTAAATTTTTTTAACAAATTGGGATTATTTAAAATCGTTATAACTCGAAATATTATTTGTCGAATTTCAAATTTTTTTCATTTAATCAAACACAAATATATGTTTTAATTTTAATTCAGAATTTTTTTAAATATTATTTTTTATAAAAATTACAAAGATTTAGATTAAAAATTTTAAAAAAAAATGATTTAACTTATTTTTTTAAAATCATATTTTGAAAAGTAAATATTCTTTTTTTTCAAATTTGATGGGTGAAAATTAAAGTAAAGTAATTGAAAAAAAACATGCTCCAAATATGAACCATTTATCTTTGACGGTTCTTCACTTATAACAATTTAAAGGTGAGAATTGGTGAAAAAACCCCATCTTGCAGAAAAACGCATTTAAAGGTTTAAAAAAATATTAAACCTTTGTATTGTAAAAAAAGGTTTTTTTTACACTACAAAGATTGGCTGCCATTAGAATGTTGCAAAAAAATAATAATATCTCATGTTCTAATTAAGACAGAAACATGATTTAAACATCATTATAAGCGGAAAAGAACAGACAATTTTTTAAAGCAATAAATTTATTTTCGAAAATTTGAAGAATTTTGTGTCCCGGACCATCTTAAATCTTTTTTCTCTCCTTTTTTTTCTCATGGCGGCTTTTATTTTGGATCCGGAAGCCTTGGTTTCACATTTTTTCTTCTTTTATCATATCTTTTTATTTAACTGCATTTATCACTATTATATGTCGTTGCTTTTACTTTGAATTTACACCTATATGCCTCTGATTTTACATTTCATACATCCTTGCTTTTACTTTTCATATATCACTGCTTGTACATTTTATATATCATTGCTTTTACATATTTTATATATTGTTCCTTTTATCACCTTTACACTTCTATTTATAATCACCGTTACTTTTATACCTTTTCTTTGTATTTATAAAGATATTCTGAGTTTATCCTGCGTTTACCGCGAAACAGTTTTAAAGTGCCCGCCGTCCAAATACCTAAATTTTAGGTATTTGAGATTCGAAATTTGATTTTAGATATTTTTGATTGTTTGATTTTATATCAGTAGAGAAAAGGTATTCGAGCGGTTTTTAAAATTATTATCACAGGTGAAAGAATTTCTATTATCCAGGAATAAAATTTGTTTAGAATTAGAACAAAAACCTTCGTTAATTGAGCTAGGCTTTCTAACTGATGTAACTGTAAAATTGAAGGAACTAAATATGAAACTACAGGGTAGAAATCATCATATTGCTTCTATGACAAGTACGATAAATGCATTTAATGCTAAATTGGCGCTCTGGAGAAAGCAGATGGAGAAAGATAATTTATCACATTTTCCAAGTTTAAAAATAGTAATAGAAAATCATTACGGTGGAAATTCTACAAACTATCGATTGGTCAAACATTTTGATTCCTTATTGGAAGAATTTAATACCAGATTTGAAGAATTGTATGAATTACTTTCCTCTGCAAATGTAGCTAGCTGCCAGAGCAACGTCAGTTTTAAATCTAGCAGCACTTCATTTGAAAATAAAGCTTAAATACATTTTCACGGTTTTGAGCTTGGCCCAATTTTGTTTATACCTACCGGGTGTTTCAAAACTCGCGCACATCAACATTTGTGGTTGAGTTTTAAAGACAGATGAATTATGTTAACAAACAGAATAAAGGGCAAACAAAGGTTGAACGATTATCTTTATTGTCAGGTGTCAGACTTGGTCAAATCACAGTAAATGTTCAAAATGATGTCCGTTTTCCTGGACACACAATCGAACTCTTTTTACCAGATTAGTCGACACTTTACGAAGTGTGTGAGAAGTAATGTTCGATATTGCATGAAGGATGTTACTCTTAAGTTCATCAAGCGTATGGAGATTATTGCTGTAGGCGACTTTTTTCAGATATCCCAAAAGCAAAAAATCCGGAATTGACAAGTCCGGTAATGTGGTGGCCAAAGTCCTTTGGAAATGACACGATCATCGAAAAATTCAGTTAAAACTTCCATACTGTCCCGTGATGTGTGACAGGTTGAGCCGTCTTGCTGCAACCAACAAGGATTTTAAGCAACAAGGATTACAATGTGGATGTGCGCGAGTTTTGAAACACCCGGTATCTACACCAGCTCGGGAAACAGGAAAAATGAATTTTCTCACTGAAAGCACGTTTTTCTTGAGTCAAACTGTGAATAAATTTTAGCAACAGTACCTGTTTGCCCTCACGCACGACTGAGGCACATTTGAAAAGAGTGTATTGTGTATGATTTCCAACCTCTGAAGTCACAGCGATTGACTGGGGATGAAAGGATGTACAACTATCCCTCGTTTTATACGATAGATCGTTCCACGACAAATCGTGTAAATTGGAGCCGTGTAAAACAAGACAGCATTCATATTAAACAAGGGGATAAGTGCAAGCCGTAGTTATGTTTATAATAACAGCGTAAAAATGCAAAGAGTTTATCCGGAGTGAAGACAAAGTAATTTAAGTAATATGCAATAATAAATCATTTATTTACATATGAATTTCAACAATTAACGTCTTGCCTCGTATAGAAATGAACTAGGAATGACAGTATGGAAATGAAACAAAATCTACTTTAATGACGCCAGTGCTAAACGCAATGCAATACATTTGTGACGTCTGTGCAGATAATTAATGAGTGCGTTGAATGTAAAACACTCAATCAAATAATACATCGATTTTTTTATTTATAAAATTTAGAAACAGTGTAACAGCGAAACCGTGTAAACCAAGTCAAACAAGTCTCTAATCCAGCCAAAAGGAAAAAAGGATTAACCTAAGACTTTTTAATCAGGTATGATGATAAAATAAAGGAATCATGGAAGATAATTTCTATTCTGATCATTCAGGGGAAGAAAAATATAGCGATTCATTCACCAAAGATTCAGTTAAACGTAAATGCGCAAGTTCCAGAAAGGACAAGATATGACAAATGCAAAACAACAGCAGAATAATTATTTAAATAAAAAGGTGGTAGATTCCAACCATGATTAAAAGACGCATAAAGGTGACAAAACTAATGATATACAAAGATGACAACAACAGTGAGGGAAGATGATAACAAAATGACAGTCATAAAAATGTGTAAAAGAAAACTAAAATATAAATGTGATAAAATCAATGATATAATACAAAAGTAATAAAGTCGTGTGAAAAGGTGCTGAAGATAAAAAACAAAAACCTCTGGATGAAGTCTCTCCATCCAGATTCCAGTCAAGCACTAGAAATCAATAGAACCACGGGTAAAAAAAGGAAAGATTAAATCAACGGATAAAAACCAGTGACTGCCTACGTTCGGAGCCAATTTTTTTAAAAAATTGTTTTTTAAGGATTTTTTGGTCTCTTATGGTAAAACAGCATTTAAAAATAAAAAATAAAAAAAACTTTCCTGTAAATACCATACTTTTTTATAAATTGGTCAATTTGAAGTAATTTTTAATGAAATTTAGCTAAAACGCCTATCACTCTGAACAAAATTCTAATGCTACTATTTTAATTTCCTTCTTACACATGATACATATAACAGTTATCTTCAAAATGACCTACAATCTAAGAGAAAGTTTAAAATGCAAAAATAATACAGACAATTTTATGTTCCAATAAGAAAATTTTCCCCGATTCGTCATTCCTTTCCTTATAAAAACAGCCCCAAACAAAAAACTCTTTATTATACATCAATTATTGTACGTCAATTAATTAACAATAGCATCTAAAACATTTCCTGAAATTTTTATCAAATTATATGCATTATTATGTGAAATATCATGATAACGGTAGAGATTTGTGCTAAAAAACACAATTCTGAGAAAAACGCCTTTAAAGTTGTTTGTCACTACAATTTTGTATTAGACGATGTTTATTAAAATAGCTATAACTCTAAATGACGCTTCTAATTGACGTAGAGTGAAAATCTAAGCGGTTTTGAAAAGAGAAAAGATTGAATGACAAGATTCTTGCAAAAAATAAAATTGACCAAAATAGTCAAAAAATGGACGCATTTAAAGTTGTTTGTCACTTCAATTTTGTATTAGACGATGTTTATTAAAATAGCTATAACTCTGCTTTTAATTGACGTAGAATAAAAATGAAAACGGTTTTGAAAAGAGAAAACATTGGTTTACAAGATTCTTGCAAAATATGAAGTTGACCAAAATAGTCAAAAAATGGCATTTTCAACGTAGGCAGTCACCTTAAAAACCGGAAAAAAGCAGGGTGGGGAGTCATTTAAAGAGAACGGATCTTTTAAATGTTTCTGCAAGTATGCTTTCATTGAATTTTGTTTTAAAATGCCAATGTGGAAAAGCAAACGACGATTTCTCGTAACTTCCCATTTTAAATGCACTTCCCATCCAATACGCTTAGCAAAAGCTGACAAACAAGTTCATTATCTCAGTAAAAGTTAGAGTTGTGGTGGTGTGGTGGTGGTGGGGGGGGCTCTAATAGGTGTTTTTGTACATTACTCATCATGTGCGGCTCAAACTCTACGTGGAAGCTTTACGCGGGAAAAATCCAACCAAGTAGTTTTAGTTGTCAAACATAATTTATACACGCATTCTCTCTAAGAGCCTGTTCACATAGAATCCGTCACAGTCAGCGTTACTCGCGTTGAAATATTTTTAACCAATCGCAAACCTCCAAACGATTAGCCGCGAAATTGTTAAGATCTGCGATTGGTTAAAATTATTTCAACGCGTTGACGCTGACGGATTCTATGTGAACAGACCCTTAAAGCAGTAAGGATTCAAGAATGACCATGCTGCCATCATATTCAAAAACAAAATTTTATTAAATAGCCTAAAATAA
Organism: Dolomedes plantarius; assembly: GCA_907164885.2. Taxonomy (NCBI): domain Eukaryota; kingdom Metazoa; phylum Arthropoda; class Arachnida; order Araneae; family Dolomedidae; genus Dolomedes; species Dolomedes plantarius. The sequence goes on along the minus strand of OU015497.1, from coordinate 6,572,353 downwards.
ACAGAGTACTGAAAGCACTGTAGCAGATACTGTGTTTTCCCATTGTTGGGTTAACACTAAGCATTTCTTAGCATTGTTAATCATCAACAGTATTTCACATTGTTACAACATAACTGCTACGCAACAGCCATTTCCTAACGCCGCCATTTTAAACCGAACGCTCATTTGTGACGGTTTAAGAGTCTAAAACCTCGTTGAATTTATTGCTGTTTTATACGACAGTGCTATCAATTTTTACTATATTTTTGTCGTTCATTTTGATTTATTCTCAATTGTTCACAAATATATCATTCGTCATGCTATTTCTTATAACGGCTGTGTTCTTGTATGCTATGTGGGACGCATATTGGTTTTTGCTTGCAGGAATTGCAGTCTTCCGTCTGTACGCTTTTATCGCAGAAAAGAAAAGGAAAGAGAATATTGTAAAGGAGGCTGGCCAGGATATTGCTGAAGATGAGTCCGATCTTTGTTACGAAACTGCTACACATAGTTCTAACGACGAATATTTCATGGCCAGACCTCCGAAACCTCCACGAAAACCTCCAAAAAAGCCTCTTAAACCTCCTAAGCGTCGGTACAAGCTCATGAACCGGTTCTTAACCGACTGTCTTGACTATATACAGACCGAAGACGTTGCGGGGACCTCGAAACCTGGTAACAACCTCCAAACCGAGGGAAAAGAAATGAAATCCGGAAAAGAACTAAGATTCCGACTTCGGTTTAAGAGACTAATCAAGCGTCTCATTTTCCGCTGTATTTCGTCTGGAATTAAGGACTAACAAAGTTTACGCAAATGGACAAATTTTCTGAAGACATTTATTGAAAAAAAAGAGAAATTTTGAAACAGTATTTTTTTAACACGTGTAATAAATCACTGTCCGTTTTCAAAACTTTGCATCTCAATACAATTTCTAGTTTATGATGTTTTTGCTCATCGCTCCCTTCGGTCAGTTTTATCATCCAGAAATTCAAAATCATCAATTTCACATGTCTTTCACTGACTATCTGTTTCTCCGTCACCACTCTGAAGTCATCCTCTTCTACACAAGAGCCGTCAACATCAGGCTCAAATCTTTCTCACCTCCACAGCCGACAACACCAGGCTGAAGCCATCCTCTTCTCCACTAGAGCCGTCAACATCAGGCTCAAATCTTTTCTCCACTGCAGCCGACAACATCAGGCTGAAGCTATCCTCTTCTCCACAAGAGCCGTCACCATCAGGCTGAAGCCATCCTCTTCTCCACTAGAGCCGCCAACATCAGGCTCAGATCTTTTCTCCACTGCAGCCTTCACCATCAGGCTGAAGCCATCCTCTTCTCCACTAGAGCCGTCAACATCAGGCTCAAATCTTTTCTCCACTGCAGCCGACAACATGAGGCTGAAGCCATCCTCTTTTCCACTAGAGCCGTCAACATCAGACTCAAGTCTTTCTCTCCACCACAGCCGACAACACCTGGCTGACATCATCCTCTTCTCTACAAGAGCCGACAACATCAGGCTCATTTGCTTCTCTTCTCCATCAAAGCCGACAACACCAGGCTCATATATGCTTGTCTCTCCCAGAGCCAACAACATCGGGCTCTAAACTCTAACCACCTTAACATCGTGCCTCTCCACACCATCAAAAAGGCGAGAAGCACGTCAGCACACCACCATCGTGCTGCGCGGATGGTCACGCTGTAAAGGGGAGTGTTAAACAGCCTGCCTCCAAGTGGTACTCCCCGGGCAACGTTCCTTCCTCAAAAACGAAACGGCTAAAGGGCTGAAGTAATATTTCATATGCACGTCAAATCGAAAAGGAACTTAATCTGTTGAACTGAGGGAAACCTTTCACAAAGGACTACCTCGATGAATTATCGATGATCGTACGAAGACCAGTTTCTTTTCAAGAAAGACTCTTTGAAAACAATTTTACTAACTGCAAATCATTCTTTTTTTTTCATTGTACTTTTGACAAACATTGTGTGTACTGTGTATTCTTATCAGAAATTGCCAAAATAAAAGCTTTTGTACGTTTGTAATAGGTTTCTGAAGTGAATGAATTTTTTGAATTTTTGTTGTGCCGTGGAAAGTTTTGACCCACATCTTAATAACAATAATGAATTTAATGTGAAAGTAAACTTAATAGGTAACGTAAAAGCGTATGGAAGTTCAAAAATACATGAGGATTTTAGCTAGCATTTGCTTTACTGATTGTAAAATGTCTGAGACCCTAAGAAATTGTTGTGCCGCGTCGACTCCCCGTCACAAAAAAAATATACTGGGGACTTTAAAGCAGAACAGGATTTTTTTCGTACTTGAAAAGGCAGGAAATAGAAGAAATACATGAATTATTAGAATCTGAACCAAAAATTGGGAGCGAAATAAATTTTTTTGTTCCCAATTTTATTATAATGTTGAATTTTCGGTGGTTTTGAAACTATAAAACATTTTTTTTTTAAATCACTACTGCCTTTGCTGATCACTTCTTGTGTTCAGCTGGACCAACGGTTAAGAACCAATGTTCGAAGAGAAAGGTCGATTCGGAGAAAGGTTCGAAGAGAAAGAGCTGGAGACACGATACAAGGGATTACTGTCAAGCTGGGACTACCTTTCATTTCCAGATGTATTGTACCATGATAAATTTCAAAATGTTTCAAGCTTTATATACATTAGGAAAATAAGTAGATTTACAAAAGAAATAATATTAAATAAATACATAAGCTCTTACAATTTTTTTTCCTTTTCCAAAAGCTTTCACTACTAAAGTGTGCAGTGCCCGTTGGTCGATGGGGCTAAATTGGAAAATCTCACCTTTCGCTAATTATTTTAAGGTGGCCATGCGCACGTGCTGGAAATCCCCAAGGAAAAAGTCTGCAGGATTTCCTTGAGAATTTCCTCAACTAAACCCACGAGTGCACACGTGAAATGTTTTCCAATCGAAATTTTGGAGACTGTATACAGTCCGCCACCGGTTTCAAGGCTTCCCAAATACACGACGGAGAAATCCTCAAAGTTTGGACTGCGCAGTCAAAACCTCAAGTATTTCCTCTACGCGTGAGGGTACTTTAAAAGCTATGAAGGAATCCAATTAATAATGATAAATATTAATTTGGTTTTTTGGCTGGCTATCATATTCCCCTCTCTCAGTCTTCCCCCCCCCCCTCGCCGTGCATTCTACAGTCTCTTGTTCAAGCATTATTTCACTGGCCGAAATTATGGTCTTTGATTGGTTTTTGAAACCAGCCCTCGGGATCCGATCATTTCAATTACCCCATTTTACACACTGCGTTCATTTCCTATCTAACCATGTGACTAGTGTCCGATTCTGTTTGTGTTCTTTGCACTACGTTTTACCTTATTATTCTTTATTATTATTATTATTGACATAGCTTATTTATAATTATTTGAACTTCGTTTTATTGGAACGAAGTTCTTTTACGCGGCTTACAGTAGTGTGAAATGGCAGGAATCGTCAGGTAACGAAAAATCGTTATGCCCCCTTCATAAAGAGCTTTTTCTCAAGGACTCTGTGGCTGAATGGTTATCGCATCGGACTACGGAGTATCGGACTATCGCACTACGGAGCGAGAGGTCCCTGGTTCAAATCCCCGCACAAGCGGTGGCCCTTTCTATTCCCACTCATTCTTGGAATAGCGCTGTATATATATGCATATATATATATATATATATGTGTATATATATATGTATATATATGTATGTATATATATATGTATATATATGTATATATATATATATATATACTATATATATATATATATATATATGTATATATATATAATCAATAGAAATCTACATTTTAAATCAAGTTTAGAGTTGAAGACATAACGTAAGGAACTTCGTGCCTGACGGGGGTCCCCCGACCGCACAATTTTTTTTTATTTTTAAAAAATAGTTATTACTTTATTTTGTCTTTTGCCCATGAAGTCTCGAATCGTCGTCTTTTTCGACCCTCTTAAATTTGCCTTTCTTTATTATTTCTTTCTGATGATCGTTTTGAAATAACCATGCTTTTTAGTAGTGTCCATGATTGTGCCATGATTATGTTTTCCCCTACATTTAGTGTAAAACCCCAATTACACGTTTTCCAAAAAATCGTAAAAACACGGATGTATTTATTCTATCGCTCTCTTGTTAGAGAAATGTAGTCTCTTGTTAGAGAGAATCGCTCTCTTGTTAGAGAAGTAGAGAAACGAAGTGTCCGGAGAGTAAAACAAAATTTATCAGATATGTAACGAATTTCGAAACAGGTAAAACGGTCTTTAAAAAAAATAGGGACTAAACAATGAAGGAAACGCAATCAAAATGAAAGTTGAATAATTGAAATTTGCGAGTTTCATTTTATTAATTTTGAAACAAAAATCTATTAAAAAAATATTCGGTTCTAGATTTTAAATACGCATCAAATTGTTTTTGATTTTTGTCATTTCTTCTTCCTTTGTTATAGTATATCGCTAAGGCTATATAAATTGTTTTTTTCTGTTAAACGTCACCAAAGCATTGAGTTTTTTTCTTCCTCTGTTAAATGTCACCAAGGCATTGCTATACGACTTAGTTTTTACTCTTTCTCTGTTAAACGTCACCAAGGCATTGCTATGTGACTAGTTTTTTTCTCCCTCTGTTAAACATCACCAAGGCATTACTATATGATTAGTTTTCTTTCCTTCTCTGTTAAACGTCTAAAGCAGGCGTTGGCAACGAGATGCCCGCGAAACAGTTTTAAAGTGCCCGCCGTTCAAATATCTAAACTTTAGGTGTTTGACATTAGAAATTTGATTTAGATATTTTTGATTGTTTGATTTTAGATATTTCATCGAGAGAGATCAGTAGAGGAAAGGTATTTGAGCGGTTTTTAAATTTATTACCACAGGTGAAAGAATTTCTATTATCCAGGAATAAAATTTTTTTTAGAATTAGAAAAAAAAACCTTGGTTAATTGAGCTAGGGCTTTCTAACTGATGTAACTGTAAAATTGAAGGAACTAAATATGAAACTACTGGGTAGAAATCATCATATTGCTTCTATGACAACTACGATAAATGCATTCAAAGCTAGATTGGCTCTCTGGAGAAAGCGTACGGAGAAGGATAATTTATAACATTTTCCAAATGTAAAAATGGCAATAGAAAATCATTACGATAGAAATTCTACCAACTATCAGTTTGCCAAACATTTTGATTCCTTATTGGAAGAATTTAATACCAGATTTGAAGAATTGTACAGATTGGAGTCATTCTTGACGTCTTTTATTAATACTTTCTCATACAGAGGACGATGCGACTCATAAAACCGCAACATATTGATATTTACAATACGGAGGACTGCGAATTCGATATTATAAACATAAGAAATGACATTAAATCCAAAATCCCGCATTTTCGAAATACGGCCTCCTGGCAAAAAAGATTGCCCTCCCCTGCTCATCATCATATTTGCCTCGACAGCCCAGGGTGGGCCAGGGCCTTCTGTTGAGGATTGCTCCAGGACAACCTATTTCTAGACCTGGTCTGCAAGTTAGTTCCTCACTCTAATCACTCTAAAATCTGATTCCACAGAGCTCGAGCCATCTTAGTTTTGGCCTTCCTCTTTTCCGACCCGTAAAGGGCCTTGCAACAATAATCTTCTTTACTGGATTTTTTCATCCATTATACCGGGTGTTTCAAAACTCGCGCGCATCAACCTTTGTGGTTGAGTTTTAAAGACAGATGAATTATGATTGCTAACGGAATAAAGGACAAACAAAGGTTGAACGATTATCTTTATTGTCAGGTGTCAGACTTGGTCAAATCACAGTAAATGTTCAAAATGATGTCCGTTTTCCTGGACACGCGATCGAACTCTTTTTACCAGATTAGTCGACACTTTACGAAGTGTGTGGGAAGTAATGTCCGATATTGGATGAAGGGTGTTACTCTTAAGTCCATCAAGCGTATGGGGATTATTGCTGTAGGCGACTTTTTTCAGATATCCCAAAAGCAAAAAATCCGGAATTGACAAGTCCGGTGAACGTGGTGGCCAAAGTCCTTTGGAAATGACACGATCATTCAAAAATTCAGTTAAAACTTCCATACTGTCCTGTGATGTGTGACACGTTGCGCCGTCTTGCTGCAACCAACAAGGATTTTAAGCAACAAGGATTACCATGTGGATGTGCGCGAGTTTTGAAACACCCGGTAGCAATATGACAGGCCCAGTTCATTCTTTTAGTTTAAAAACTTTTTTATAATATCTGGCTCTTTAAAATATATATATATATATATATATATTTCTGAATTAAAACATCTCCGCCATAGGTCACTTTCTTTGACACCACCAATGCTTCTGAGAATCCTTCTCTGGAAGACTGCAATTCTGTATTCTCCATTTTTTGTTGGAGACCAAGTTTCCGAAACATACATCATGACCAGCCTAATGAAAGTTTTATTGACAGGAGGCTTTGTTTTCCTGGAGAGAAACTGAGACTTCAATAAAGAGCGAAGTCCAGAAGGTTTCGTTGGCCAGTGAGATACGATTTTGAATTTCAGAAATGATATCGTTTTTTGCAAACCATAAAAGATAGGGCCTGAAAATAATTGCCGGCGTCTGAAATTTGGTTCATTCTTTTTTTCATCTGCGATAGACAGCAAGAAACTATAAATGAAATCAGAGAGATGTACTAATAATTCGTGAATTCGTAATTCCTCCGAGGAGAGGACCCAGCCAGTAGTTTACTTACAAACATCTTGTATCTTATGATCTGTTTGGCACAGGGTCTCCAATAAATCTTGTGTATTAGAGCAGAGCTACGCAAACTTTTATCTTCCACGGCACAAAAAAACATTTTTTCGATAATTCCGCGGCACACCACAAGAAAAAGCTTGCAAATACATAAATTACAATAAATACGTATATGTTTTTATTAGATAAAAAACACAATAAAACAGCTCTATGTATCAAGATAATTATAATAATTTAAGTTTCATATAAATTATTTTGAATTGTACACCAACACAAGAACAAAAATATAAAGGTATAGTTTATAAGTAAAAAAAAATTTCTCTTTAAATTTTTATATTAAAATTTGTTTTTTGGTCTTTACTTAAGCCTATTAAATCAAGGTTACTTTAAACATAACTAATTTATTTACGAGATATTTGAGCTTGCTTTAATGAAAATATGTAAGTTTTATATTTGGCTCTATATTAGAAAGAGATTTACTCGAAGTTCATGGTCAAGACCCTTTAAACACGATCGCTTGTCATTTTTCATTAGAACCAGTGTCGAAAAACTTTGTTCGCATAAGTATCGTAGAATAAAGGAGCAAAATTGCAATGGCCTTGTCAGAAATTTGTGGATATTCTTTCCTAACTGAAATCCAGAAATAGGACGCTCGAGCATACATACAATGTATTGCCAACAACATGTTTTTGTTTTGTGTTTAATCTCGACCTAAAGAAATTACATATTAGAAAAAAGTCAGAGGAATATTTTACTTAGAAAAATGTCTAACTAATGCGGTGGTTAATTTTTTTTATTATTATTATCGATAAAATCGCCGCGCCACAGTCAAGATCACCTCGCGGCACAGCGGTTGCGGAGCACTGTACTAGAGTACAACTCATCGGGCGCGCTAGGATGAATTAGCCGCAAGACGTGCTGGGCATTCTATGAGCCGTTCACAAACCAAATTGATTAACTTCACTTTTTGAAGTTTTTGGAATTTTAGTGCCAAAGCAGGGGATTGACTCCTAACTTTTTACATTCATAATAAATTTCCAAAATAATAAGGTTGAACACCACTTTCTGGGACATCGATTAATAAGTCCCCTTTTTCAGAAGCCAATCAATTTATGTCCATAGTTTATTGTAAATCGTTGCAATAGTGCAACTGAAAGGCGGAAGCAAGAAGTTGATGATAACGGTCAATCGTTAAGTGTTGTTTCATCACTAAAAATAAATGAGTCATTCACAGTCTAACTGACGCAGAAGTAACTGCTCATAAAGTCGACTTAGCAACTAAGGGGGCACACTACCTCTGACTACTGGGAAATGACCCTAAAAATGATCAAATTCGAGCTACTGAAACTCTAATAATATTAATATATATATATATATATATATATATATATATATATATATATATATATATATGTGTGTGTGTGTATGTGTGTGTGTGTGTGATAATATTACTAACTACCTATAATCGCCCATTCTGTACTTCATCTCTGCCATGGTAACCCGTCCTTCTTGTCTTGACGTAAACGCTCCGCCTTCCCACATACTAACTTCCTTCGCCAATTCTGGCAACCTCTCTGACTTAATTCTATTTTGGCGCTTTTTTGCGGGAGACGCTGGCCTGGCTCGAAGCGAGTAAGATGTGTTGCTTTACTGTTTAATAAATTAGTTTGTTCCTGAAGTTTGTTCCTATGATTTTATTATTTTCCGGCCACGATGTATGCTCTTATTTCATGAGATGTCCATCCGGACATCTCATATATATATATATATATATATATATATATATATATATATATATATATATATATATATATATATATATATATAATTTTTTTGTTTTATATCAAAATTACAAGTCTTCAGTTATATTTTATATAAAAATAGAACTTGTAAAGCCATAAATAATTTTTAGATTTTATTTTTAAATGTACACATTACTAAAGAGGGAAAAAAAATCATTGGATGTTTCGCGCATCATAAAATTAAGAAATATGCATACAGAAACTAT
>OU015497.1:6553628-6558628 GCA_907164885.2 Dolomedes plantarius | reverse complement strand
GTTCACAAACAAAATACATTTATCTAAAACTTTTAAAATTCAAATTTTAATAGCAATTTTTGAAGCAAAATAGACTGAGTATTCATGGTATTGTATGTATTTACGTTTAGTATATATTTATCTCTCAAATTTTTGTCACTGCATGCACATTTACTGTAGCAATTTTAGTGAAAATCGAACTAGCTATATCTATATAAACATTTTTAGCCTCATTTCTTTCGCTCGATTAATTCAGCGTCAATTCTTCCTTGTTTGTTAGAAAAGGGATTTTTTGTTAGTCTTTATTTTCTAGAGACTATATGCTTTTCAGCGTACTAAAAGTATTAAATACTTCTAAGGGAATACTAATTTCGCTTTAAAAATTCTCTGCTAATTTGAAAACGGTGAAGTGGTCTTCTTTGGACTACAGTTTTATTGCAGCAAAGAAACACGCACACACACACATATATATATATATATAAATATATACGAGTATATATGACACTTTAAAAAAATTTAGTCACCATTTGCAACGACTGTTTTTTATTATCAAAGATTGATTGTTTTTTAAAGTCTTTATATAATGAGCAGAAACCAAATAAATGTACTTAAATAATTTAAAGTCTTGTAATCAAAAAGTTTAAAACTCGAAATCTGAAGTCTGTTTAGTTTTCAATATATCAACGAAGTCAATTTCTGTATTTACAACCTCTCTATTTTTCCCCCGATTGCAGCTGTAGAGGATTACCAGAGTGATGGAAAAACAGATCGTTTCTACAGAAATTTTTATCAGAAAGCTGTAGATCTACCTCCGGCTTGCTAAACACTATGGAACACTGGGAATATAGTGATGTAAGTGTCTTGTACGTAAGTTATTGGAATTTGATACTATCCATGGTACAAGTAAAGTCCTAACAATTCCAAGTATGCTGAAGGGGGTGGGGAAAACGTGATCAAAACTGTCTCTCCAAATATCCTCCCAAATCTTCAATAGCTTTAAGGTCAGGTGGACAGGATAGATGCTTCTCCTTAAACCTTTTTTAATCTCATATTGACACGTCTTGTTCGATGCACGGGTGCGTTATCGTCAAGAAAGTACTGACGGTCATAAGGGAATAGCGCCGGAACCATTGGCTGTATGTGATTCGTCAGATACATTTCGTGACTTCCGATATCGCAGGATGCTGACCAACAACTGAGGGTCCTAGGGAATGACAAATCATAGCATAAAAGCACCACCGCCGTGTTCGACAGCGGACACCAAGCAGTCGTGACGGTAGTTCATCGGAAGGGGCTCGCCAAACGTATACTTTAGCAGTGACAGGAAATAATGTGTAGCTGGATTAATCTATATATATAAAACAGTTCCGTGACTGACTGACTGACATACAACGCACAGACCAAACCGCTGTACCTAAAGGACTGAAATTTTGCATGGCGATTCTTCTAATAGTGTAGGGGTGCACTAAAAAAAATTTTCAGAAATTCTTCTTAGATTTTTTAAGTTTGCGTTTAAAATAATAATTTGAGGGTTATAAAATTTATATCACGAGAAAGACCATAAAAATTCCTTTAAAATGGAATCTTTTTCGAACCTTTACCTTGATTTTCTGATTTTTGGTGAAATTCTAAAGATTTATTTTTAGAATTTAATTTATTAAATGCCAATCACGTGATTTCTGGCACTTTAAATAAATTTATCGTCACGTGCGTAACAACTAAATAGACAAAAAAAAATTTTCTTTCTAATGCAGCTGACGATTCGATATTATCCAAAAAAAAAATAAATATCCCTTACGATTTTTTTATAAATATATATATATATATTTTACATCAATTGTATACATTGATTGTCGCATTTATTATAAATATATATATTTATTTTTTTTGGCTTTAATTGCATACATTGACCTTGTATTTAATTTGAATGTACTCCGTAGCGAAGCGCGGGTTTTCAGCTAGTCTTGATATAAGGTTGCACGTTAGAATCATTTGACCTCCAGTTTCCATTACTTCCGGTGACCATCTGACAGGTTTCCTTGCACTGGTGCCAATAGCATGTGGCATCTCGGTTGCAGCCAAAACTGTTACTACTCAAACAGGGTCATATTTTGCACGTAATATTTCCACATTCTTTTCCCCTGCTGTTTACTGTACTGTATTTCTAGGTTTTCGTTGTACAACCCGTTCCAAGTTCGGAATTCCCCTCTCCGACTTCTTCGGGTGGCGCACACCTTTTTGCATTTAGGGGCACACATTTTGCATCAGTATCGTGCCATGATTTTTTGTGTTGTGACACTCGATGCACTGACGAATTTTACAGTTATACTACATGCATCCGCAAGCCTCACGCCAGTTATCATAACTTACTGAAAATCACTCAGATTCGCCGTTTAGCACAACCATTCCCCAACAGCAAATTCTACACTGAATGTACTACTAGGTCGTGGTCCACCATATTATAGACCAGTGGTCCCTCAAATGGTACCGGGCCGCCAGCTTAGGGCCACAAGCTCAGGGTTGTCTTTGATTTAGCGTTCTAGTGAGCTAAAATGTTAAATCACTTTATATCATTTTCGGTGTAACTGTATTTTATTTTGAAGGCATGTTTAAGTACAATTAAATTAAAATTATTAATTCAAAACAATCTAAAATATAAACTATCAACCCCCCCCCCCAGCGGGCCGCGGTAAAATTATCAAACGTTGACCGGTCCGCGGCGATAAAAAAGTTGGGGAGCACTGTTATAGACAACTGCTCACTGATGACGTCTTTTTTGTCTTTATGTGGTTGGCAGATGCCACACCTCTTAATTAAGCCATGTTTATATTATTACGATAATTTCCTGTCAAAAATATATGAGGCATAAATAGTATTCGACATTTATGAGAATATTATTTATCACATTTTTAATCTCTTAAAACAGCAAAAAGATAAAAAAAATACCATTTTCGGCGGTAAATATACTTCAAGGGAGAATATTTTCAGAATTTTTAGTCTAAATCAAAATTCCCTGACGTAAGATTTAGGAAAATTGAAAAAAAAGAAAGAACAAAAAAAATCATATGGATAATTTGCAAGGAAATTTAGACGGATTGTTTAGAAGATAGCAAATCATGAAGTTTTTCGTATCTTAATAAAGGCTTTAAGTACATGCCCGCACCGATCTACATGTATAAAACCGTCCCGTAACTGACTGACTGACTGACAGATAACGCACAGACCAAACCGCTGGACCTAAAGTGTTGAAATTTGGCATGGCAATTCTTCTTATAGTCCAGGGGTGCACTAAGACAGAATTTTGAAATATTCTTCATAGATTTATTAAAATAAAATTTTTAAGCTGTTTTTGTAACATTCTTTTAAGTATGCATTTAAAATAATAATCTGAGGGTTATACAATTCATACCACGACAAAAATCCTAAAAGTTACTTTAAAATGAAATCTTTTTCGAAACTTTACCCGCCTTTTCTCATATTTGGCGAATTTTTAAAGATTGATCTTTAGAATTTAATTTATGAAAAGCTGATCACGTGGTTTCTTTTCTTTTTGTGATACTTTAAACTAATTTTGCTTCACGTGCATAACAACGGAATAAACTAACAATTTTTTTTTCTTTCTAATGTGGCAGACGATTGGACATTATCCAAAAAAATATTAAAATACAGTAAAATAAATGTTCCTCAAACTGTACTATATTAACTGTACTATATTCTTAAGTATGTTCTATAAGATTTCATTTCATTATTTCCTTCTACATTATTTTGTCTATAAAAATATCCGTTATGATTTTTTTTTATAAAAGTATTTTCCTTGTTTTTTTTGCCCGTTGTATTTATTACAAATATTTTTTTTGTTTTTTTGGCATTAATTGCATACGTTGACCGTTGTTTTTAATTTGAATGTACTCCGTAGCGAAGTACGGGTATTCAGCTAGTCTACATATAGAGTAAATGGCCTTAAAATATTACATTTTACTTTGCAATTTTTGTACAAAAAATGGATTTTTTTAAAGTGATTCTAAGTGTTATGCAGTACGTTTTACTATATCAAGAACAAGAAATGAAGCTTCTTTATTTGTTTTTAGAATTTTGAGTTTTAGTCCTAATTGAAATACGATACAATCGAAAATTAGGAACTTCTGAGTATATGTAAAATTATTAAACTTTTTCGATGGGGTTGCACTAAAATTTCTAACAGCATTATGTTTAAGACACAGAAAATCGCCACTTGTTTTAAGTGTAGCATAATGAATACTTAGTTTATCACACTCAGGGGAAGAAAATTAAAGAAACAGTGCACTTAAGTTTCCGATATAATATGTTTCTTATTTTTCGGAATGTTGTATTACTTTAATCTAATGCACTGCTCATATATATTTGAGGGAAAAATGGGGTGGAACTTTTAGATATACAATAAAGGGAAGAGAAAAACAACATTTTTCATTTAAATATAGTTCTCCCGAGGAATAAGCAGTATCTCTTTGCGGCAGCAGTATGCAAAATAAATGACTACGCATTTCACCATAAGAAACTCCGAAATGTTTATTTCAGTTTTTTGGACCAAATTTGAGCACGTTTTTACAACACTCGAAACATCATGTATTCCGGAGGGATGGAAGTTAGATATTTTCTCGATGGTTTCATTTCGTGTGTTTTTTTTTCTTCCTTACATCAGGCATTGCTATAGCGTGCTTTAGTAAATATTTAAAATTTAGTTTATTGCCGCTTAAAAAAGCCTGTAATTGGCCAAAGGTGATTTAACGTTTTCTTTTTAAAGCAAATAATAGCAAAATGCAAATACACGTAAATTATATATCTTAGTTTTAACAAATATATTTAAAAATGTATACGGTTTAACTCTTTTAAAGGTCGCAGCGATTTCAACTTTTATTAAGGAAGACTAGGACACAAAATTCTCAAAAAAGGCGCATTTTTATCTTCTTTGTTTAACCCTTCAGCAGGGCGCGCCCGTGTACAAAATGCAACATTTCCGTAATTTTGAATGGTTTTTTTTTCAA
>OU015497.1:6538628-6548628 GCA_907164885.2 Dolomedes plantarius | reverse complement strand
ACTGACATACAACGCACAGACCAAACCGCTGGACCTAAAGGGCTGAAATTTTGCATGGCGATTCTTCTAATAGTGTAGGGGTGCACTAAGAAAGATTTTTCAAAAATTCTTCTAAGATTTTTTAAAATTAAATTTTTAAGCTGTTTTTTAAAATTTTTTTACGTTTGCATTTAAAATAATACATTGAGGGTTATAAAATTTATATCACGAGAAAGATCAAAAAAATTCCTTCAAAATGAAATTTTTTTCGAATTTTTACCTCCATTTCCTGATATTTGGTGAATTTTTAAAGATTCATTTTTAGAATTTAATTTATTAAATGCCGATCACGTGATTTCTTTTTCTGGTACTTTCCATAAATTTATCATCACGTGCGTAACAACTAAATAGACACAAAAAATATTTTTTTCTCTTTCTAATGCAGCAGACGATTGGATATTATCCCAAAAAAATGCATATCCCTTACGATTTTTTTTATAAATATATATATATATAGATAGATATATATTTTACATCAATTGTATACATTGATCACATTGTATACATTGTTATACATAGTTATAAATAAATATATTTAATTTTTGGCATAAATTGCATACGTTGACCGTTGTATTTAATTTGAATGTACTCCGTAGCGAAGCGCGGGTTTTCAGCTAGTATTCATATATGCAACGCTAGAAGTTTAGTATTTTTAACTCTAATACAGTTTGAGCATTGTACCAATAGATACGGAAACTGCAATTTTTGTTCCCTGAAAATTTTCTTACAGGAGTGACAGGCATACGCGGAATAATTTTTTGCTTGAAAAGAACACATTCTGTTCCTGAACGGTTCCAATAAGAGGTCTTTGTTTTTACCCGAAAACATATTTTGTAATTTTGAAAAGTCTAAACTTTTCTACATTATTTTAGGAACTATAAAAATCTCTGAAATTTTTCAGTGGAGGCATATTTTATTTGCGATACTCGAACTGAAATAATAATAGAAAAAAAAAATGTCCCATACTCCATGAAGAAGAGGCTTTTCGCGGATATTTGGCTTTGATCCCTTCGGAGTCAGCATATTATGAGATATGTAAAAAATATAAAAAAAAGTGCTCGTTTTTGACACAAATACCAGAAAGAATCATTTCCGTGTTCGTAAGGTGGAATGTGTAGTCATTTATTTTGAATACACCCGCTGCAAAGAAAGGCACAAGTCGCAGCCGTGGTGAAAAATATTCAAATGAGAAATGCCCTCTCTTTTAGGCTTGCCGTATACTTGATATTCATAGATCATATTTTTGTTTCCGAGAATGAATGAAATAAATTTGAATGAAATTATAAAACGTTTAAAAAAGTAAACTATAACTTTATATATTTATGCCATAATACTGTTGTCTTCTCTATGATTTCTAGACGACCAGGTAGTACTTATAAATACAGTACACTTTCTAAAAAGAAAAATTTATGTTGTGTTGTGTTGTTGTTGTTTATGCCACTTGACCGACAGCGACATCAGTTCAAGTCCCGAAGGCTATGGGCGATGAAGGTATGGCTCCTGTTTTGAATTAGGACCACAAGGGGCGGAGTCCGACTTGGCTAAATGACCGGTCCCGTAATTTTGAACCGAGTCGAGTGACGAGACCGGAACACTTGACCCCGCACCTCCAGAGGTAAATTTCAGAACTTGGAGGACATTGCAGCCACGCCCTATTTTACCGCCCCCGGCCACCATTAGTGAACACGTCGGTGGATTTGCAGCGACGAGCATCGAAACAGGGACGCTCAGACACTGGCCCGCTGCTCTTGCCGACCGGGCCCACAACAATTTATTGAACATACGGGCATTTCCCGGAGAATCTGTGCCCAAGCGACCACCGATGGTCCTTTTTAACCGTCTTCAGGCCGGACGATTTTCGAATGGCTAGGGTTCCGACTTTCGGTACCAGAGTCTGTGGGTTCGAGTCCCACTGTTGGCATGGATGTTTGTAGCCGTTCGGAATCGGCTTTAACACTTTGAGGGGCGCCGTTTGCACAGTGCAAACGCCTAAATCTAGTCTTTTTTTTCACTTGCATTCAATGTATTCCAGTTAAATGAGCAGAAAAAGGGTTAGTGCTGCCATCTGATATCATTTTACAGAAGTAAAAACATTTTGGAACCTTTAGTTGGAAAAATTTTCAAGATTTTTTAGGTTAAAAAAAATCAGGGGAAAAATCTACACCGCGCAAAAAGGGGGAGGTTGATTCCCCTGAAAGGGTTAAGCAGTAGGTCCCGGTCTAATTCGCCCTCGTGTAGCAAAAATTGACCGTAGCGCTCTAAACCAAACCAATCCAAACCAAACCTCTTTAGGAGTTATTCGTCTCCGCCCTCACTTGCTTACCTCTCCTCAAGGTCACTTCAAGATTCGGTCGCTGCGCCAGCCATTGAGCTATATATTTACCAATTGTGATGACTTAACAATATTAGGAACTATAGAGAAAAAAGAAGAAAGTTTTTACGTCCAAAGTTTTTACATTTCATTATATCATTGGTAAAAAAAAAAACAATGAAATCGTGCGATCCTTTTACAAATTTATTTGGTACCAATGTAAACTATACTTTTAACTGTTTTTACTGCATTCTCAGGTTAAAAACTCGGCGTCATTTAAAGCTATCTAATTTTAGACAAATGGTGATATGGTATTTGTTTTTCGTTATCTCATGGAACTTAATACTTTCAAAGTCATATATAATTTTATTCCGCATTGCGATTATAATACGTTGTCGAGAATTTTGTGGCAAAAAATAAACTATGTCTATAGAGTAAATACACAGGGTATAATTAGCTTAATCCCATCACATTATACGCTGCGTTAAAACGAAATGAGCGCATCTAAAAGACTTCCTTTGAACTCATTGTATTCACAAGCATGCATATATATATATATATATATATATATATATATATATATTAGACAAAGTTGTAAGTGAAAAACCTGTATAAGCACTAAACCACTACAGCCAGGAACCAAAGACATCAAAAGATAAGTGAAAAATATGAATAGAAGTGTGAAATATAGGTTTTTAGACAGTACCTTGTGTTCAGCGGTGCCGGTACTGTGTAAAAACCAATGGATTGTTTCTAATAAGTATCGTCTGATCAATAAACATACTTAGACACCGTACAATCCATATGAAACAGAAGAAGGAATAATCAATGGCTTTATCATAGATCACCAAACACGGCGCCAGACAAAGTGAAAGTTAAGTTTAGGACACCGCATGAAGACTGACGTCACAAAAATTGCCACCATGTTGCCAATGGAATCACTTTAGAAGACTTACTGTGTTACTGTTTTATTGGACAAAATAACCTAAGTTAACTTAGAAATTTATTATGACTAAGAGTTATTTAGTATTTTAATTACTCTAGTTTTTTAATTCCTTTTTAGTAGTTATTTACTAACTTTAATCATTCATTTTTGTTTTACTAATTATAAGTAACAGTTCATGCTATTCATTAAATCTACAACAACCGATTATGTGCGTGGAAAGACTATCAGGGTAATAATTACTATTTAGCACTATTAACAAATCTTATATATATATATATATATACACTGCTGGCCACTGTAAATGCAACACCCTGAAGGAAACATGCAAGTAACATGAAATTTACAACATGCATTAGCGTAGGTGAGATATGCAAATGATTAGAATTTCAACGCAGACGCACATCACGCGCGCCTCTGGCGCCACTTCAAAGCGCTATTTAAGGCTTGGAGATTTCGACGATTTCAAGTTCGGCAATTGTGTTTTTCTTGTGGTTTTTTCAAAAAACGATCAATTATGCCTCGTCGAAAACAGCGATATGTTTTGATCAAGTATCCGAGTTCGACAGAGGAAGGATACTGGCCTACAGAGATTGTGGATTATCTTTCAGGGAAATCGGTAGTCGTGTTGGACGAAACCAAACACCTGTAATGCGGATACGTGATCGTTGGATGCAGGAGGGTACGGCGGACCGGCGTGTTCGATCGCATCCACCTCAGCGCACCACTTCACGTGATGACAGGCAAATTGTAGGCATGGCAGTGACGGATCGCTCAGTCACATCACGAACCATAGCACAGCACATGCAGTCTGTAACGCGTCATCCAGTGTCTGCGCGTACCATTCGACGCCGTTTACAGCAGAGTGGTCTGTCCGCAAGACGTCCATTGCTTTGTCTACCCTTCACGCAGAACCACAGACGTCTCCGCCGCCAATGGTGCGATGACAGAAGGATGTGGACGGCAGAATGGAATGAAATTGTCTTTACTGACGAGTCACGCTTCTGTCTGCAACACCACGATGGTCGCATTCGAGTCTGGAGACACCGTGAAGAGAGGATGCCGAACAGCTGCGTTATGCACCGCCACACTGGTCCTGCACCGGGTATTATGTTATGGGGCGGTATTGGATATCACTCTCGCACACCTCTAGTACGCATTGCCGGTACTTTAAACAGCCAGCGCTACATCGCCGAGGTGTTGGAGCTAGTTGTCCTTCCTTACCTTCAGGGCCTGAACACAGCCATATTTCAACAGGATAATGCGCGACCACACGTGGCACGCATTGTCCAACGGTTCTTCGTCAATCGCCAGATTGAATTGCTTCCCTGGCCGCCTCGCTCTCCGGATCTTTCGCCGATAGAAAACATGTGGTCCATGGTTGCTCTACGATTGACCCAGATTCCATCCCCAGCTGCCACAGCTGATCAACTTTGGCAACGTGTGGAAGCTGCTTGGTCTGCTGTACCCCAAGAACTCATCCAAAGTCTCTTTGAATCAATGCCGAGGCGTGTGGCAGCGGTGATCTCCAACAATGGTGGCTACTCTGGCTACTGAATTTGGCAGGAACCACACTTCACAGAAGTCTATAAATTTAATCATTTGATACTTGGTCAACATGTTATGTACAAAATAAATTTTGTTGTGATATCTCTTGTCTTTCTTGGTGTTGCAATTTGGGTGGCCAGCAGTGTATATATACCAATTCTCAATCCTAAGGAAGGGAAATTCCCTTTTTTGGGAATCTAAAAACAGTATCAAATTTGACCCCGCCCATTCCCCATCTCTGGTGCTGACGTAACGAGGACATGCGCGGTTTTATTTGGAGCTTTAACACAATGGGTCAGTTAAGCAGAGCGAGACGACAGCAGACACATGATAGGACTTCAGTAGAGCGGGCGCTACGATGTGCGCTCCTTTGGAAGAGATTATCTCGCCATCTTGGAGAGGTGGTTTTCTAGAAGTTGAAAGAAATAAAAATTTTCATTTGGTTTACTGCGTGCCTCCTGAGTATTGACTGCCTTCCACTACACTGCTAAGAACTCAAGGATGTATTATGACTTTGGTGCAATTAGTGAACGGGCGTAATACGACGCCTGTCATATATATATATATATATATATATATATATATATATATATATATATATATATATATAAATATATATATGAGGTGGTGAAAGGCAAAGTGGTGTAAGTCAGTAAATCAAGTGGTATAAGTCCACAGTATTTTACTGCAAAAACTACAAAAATTCCACTATAAATTGAACAAATTATAATTCATAATAATTCATCATATTGCTAATAATAATTATTTGCAATTCTACTATAAATTGAACATAGAGATAACATTTTTGCCCTCAAACAAAAAAGGTGAAAATGTGACATACACCACTTTGCTTTTCACCGCCTAATATGTATATTATATATATATATATATATATATATATATATATATATATATATATGAGGTGGTGAAAGGCAAAGTGGTGTAAGTCAGTAAATCAAGAGGTGTAAGTCCACAACGTTTTACTGCAAAAACTACAAAAATTCAACTATAAATTGAACAAATTATAATTCATAATAATTCATGATATTGCAAATAATAATTATTTACAATTCCACTATAAATTGAACATGGAGATTACATTTTTGCCCTCAAATAAAAAAAGGTGAAAATGTGACTTACACCACTTTGCTTTTCACCGTCTAATATGTATATTATATATATATATATATATATTATGTAATCTATGCTTAATTTTTCAATTTCAATATTATTTCTAAAAAGTTGCTCTCGTGTTCTTAGAATATTTCATAAACCGGATGCGAGGAAAAATAAATAAGTGGAAATTCTTTATTAATTCCTGCAGGAAAACAAAAGGATTAGATTTCCGTTTTATAAGAATACTTAAAATGAGGAGTGTCTAAACTTTTCTCTAAGTGGGATGAAAGACGCTTAGCGTCTTTGTCATCATATCACAAAGAATTCCTTAAGAAATATTTTTTTTTGAGAGATGAAAATTAAATAGGAATTTAAAAAGAAGTTTTTCATGACCTTAATAATGTCAAACAATTGCTGTACAAACTGCTATTTTTTCGCTTAAACAAAATAAAATGGTAATGAAAATATTATACAATATAATATAATTTAAAATGATTTTCAATTAAATTTAATTGAAAAATTCAATTAGATGGGGAAATGTGTGCTTTTTCTATATTATTTTAATGATGCAAAAATGTGATTTTTTAAACATTTCTGTTAGTAAAGAGAGCTGTTGGAACGGTAATGAATTATACATTGTCGTTCTATTTTCGGTCAAGCTTTATGGGGATGTTGCTGTGCAAAGGCTAAACAGACCAAGACCAACAGTTTAAGACTTTTTCGAATAGTTAGAAATATCCATGAGAACTGCAAGAATGAAACTCTCAGAACTTAACTACCTACAATGATTAGCACTTGCAAAAAACTCTGCTACTTATTCACGTACCATCCATGAGTACGTGTTAAAATTTGATGAATAAGAAAAGTATAATCGAACTTAAATAGGATATAATAAGGTCAAATTTATAAGTCCAGTTGGAACACTGCAAAATAGAAATTACACTGCTGGCCACCCAAATTGCAACACCAAGAAAGACAAGAGATATCACAACAAAATTTATTTTACAGATAACATGTTGTGAAAGTATCAAATGATTAAATTTATAGACTTCTGTGAAGTGTGGTTCATGCCAAAATCAGTAGCCAGAGTAGCCGCCATTGTTGGAGATCACCGCAGCCACACGCCTCGGCATTGATTCAAAGAGACTTTGGATGAGTTCTTGGGGTACAGCAGACCAAGCAGCTTCCATACGTTGCCAAAGTTGATCTGCTGTGGCAGCTGGGGATGGAATTTGGGTCAATCAAAGAGCAACCATGGACCACATGTTTTCTATCGGCGAAAGATCCGGAGAGCGAGGCGGCCAGGGAAGCAATTCAATCTGGCGATTGACGAAGAGCCGTTGGACAATGCGTGCCAGGTGTGGTCGCGCATTATCCTGTTGAAATATGGCTGTGGGCAGGCCCTGAAGGTAAGGAAGGACAACTAGCTCCAACACCTCGGAGATGTAGCGCTGGATGCTTAAAGTACCGGCAATGCGTACTAGAGATGTGCGAGAGTGATATCCAATACCGCCCCATACCATAATACCCGGTGCAGGACCAGTGTGGCGGTGCATAACGCAGCTGTTCAGCATCCTCTCTTCACGGTGTCTCCAGACTCGAATGCGACCATCGTGGTGTTGCAGACAGAAGCGTGACTCGTCAGTAAAGACAATTTCATTCCATTCTGCCGTCCACATCCTTCTGTCATCGCACCATTGGCGGCGGAGACGTCTGTGGTTCTGCGTCAAGGGTAGACAAAGCAATGGACGTCTTGCGGACAGACCACTCTGCTGTAAACGGCGTCGAATGGTACGCGCAGACACTGGATGATGCGTTACAGACTGCATGTGCTGTGCTATGGTTCGTGATGTGCCTGAGCGATCCGTCACTGCCATGCGCACAATTTGCCTGTCATCACGTGAAGTGGTGCGCCGAGGTGGATGCGATCGAACACGCCGGTCCGTCGTACCCTCCTACATCCAACGATCACATGTCCGCATTACAGTTGTTTGGTTTCATCCAACACGACTACCGATTTCCCTGAAAGATAATCTACAATCTCGGTAGGCCACTATCCTTCCTCTGTCGAACTCAGAAACTTGATCAAAAGATGATCGCTGTTTTCGACGAGGCATAATTGATCGTTTTTTTTTTTGAAAAAACCACAAGAAAAACACAATTGCCGAACTTGAAATCGTCGAAATCTCCAAGCCTTAAATAGCGCTTTGAAGTGGCGCCACAGGCGCGCGTGATGTGCGTCTGCGCTGAAATTCTAATCATTTGCATATCTCACCTCCGCTAATGCATGTTGTAAATTTCATGTTATTTGCATGTTTCCTTCAGGGTGTTGCATTTACAGTGGCCAGCAGTGTAGTTTTGAAGCTGTCGATAGAATTGATGGTTTAAGAAACTTAAGAATTTTTTTATGTTTTAGCACCTAATTAATAAATTAATTAACAAATGAAGGAATCAAAATTGTTGCCACTGAAATAATTTTAAAAAACAAAAAAAGGATTTGTTATTAAGAATTAAAATTTTTTAAATACAGGTCGTCGCTTTTTGCGCGGAGGTTCTTTTTATATAAACGCCGTTTAAGCTGACGCTGTGTTCGGCAGAACATCTCGAATTCAACTTTAATCAATTTACCTAAGCGTTTGTCCTAAGCATTTGAACTACATTACCCCAGTTTGAGGCTAGATAATTTTAAGCATTATCTGAAAAAGGCACATTTAAATATATCTATATACAGTGGCTCCCAAAAGTGTTCGTACACTTACGATTTTCGAATTGTGGTGGCATTCAAAATATCGTTTGGCTTTAATTTTTGCTTCCCTACTCCGTAATATTCTATTTATTATTTAAAAATGGCTCGTAGTCGTAAAGAAACAACAAACAGCATTCGAAAATTGATTATTTTTCATCATAGTACTGGTAAATCAGTTCGGAATATTGCTAAATTACTTAATTTATCCCATTCTACTGTGCAGTATGTGAAAAAACGCTTTAAAGAAGAAAATCGGATCGAAAACAAGGTAAGAAAAGGCCGTCCGAAAAAGTTAACAAAACGTCATCAGAGATTTATAATTAGAAAATTAGTGAAAAATTCACGTTTGAGTGCTGTAAAAGTTTCTGAATAATTCAATGAAACATTTTCTACTTCAATTCCACCTGAAATTTTTTGACGAGTTCTCAGAACAGCTGGATTACATGGGCTTTCTGCCCATAGAAAAATTTTTGTGAGGGAGAAAAACAGAAAGTTTAGGCTTCCCTTCGCACTATCAATGATAAATAAGTCCCAAACCTATTGGAATAATGTCTTATTTGTCGATGAACATTTTTGGTGCTGATGGGCGTATAATTGTATGGAGAAGAAAAAAATGAGGAACTTAATCCCAAGAACTTAGTAGGAACAGTTAAGCATGCCGGTGGAGGTATCCTTGTGTGGGGGTGCATGTCAGCATCAGGACTAGAAATTTGGTATTTATTGATGGCATAATGAATCATGCTGTCTTTATAAATATTTTAAGAGACAATTTAAAATTTATCAGCCCAAAATTTGGATATTGGAAACAACTTTGTTTTTTATCCAGATAACGAACCTATGCATACGGGTCTCAACATTTTTGCATCTGGTGTCTCTATAATTGTCCACAAAATTGAAAACACCACCTCAATCGCCAGATTTAAACCCATTAGAACATATATGGAGAGAACTGGAGGTTCGAGTACGAAAACACGACATTCACACGAAAAGCGAAATAAAAACAATTATGATGGAAGAATGGATGAACATTGATGCAGAAATTACAAAAGAACTAGTGCAATCTATTCCCAGACGTTTAAAAGCTGTTGTGGATGCTAAAGAATATCCTACTAAATATTAATTTAACGGAAAATTAGAATATTTACTAATATGTAGAAATTTTTTACAAGTGTACGATGACTTTTGTGAGTTAAAGATTTTGTTACTTTTGGATTATTGGTTTCTTAAAAATAAAGTTTTACTATGCTTTCAAAATATTTCATGTAGTTTTGTTAAGAATAGATTGTAGATCTTATTA
>OU015497.1:6448628-6533628 GCA_907164885.2 Dolomedes plantarius | reverse complement strand
TTCGAATACATGTCTCTTACAAACGTTCGATTTTTTTGCCTATGAAATTCCCAGTTTCTGCAGTAGCTTAATTTCGCAGGGTATGATTGTCCTTTTAGCCAGTTTTTTCTTTCAATACTAATCAACCTTACATTCTTTTTTTTCCTTTTTTTATGAATTTGACTGTCTTATTTCTGCATCTTCACCCAACATTACCTGGCGGTTTTGAGAGGAAGCTTTCTTCAAATAGTTAGCGACCATACTAGTACATAGACCTGATTATGTGTGGGCTTATTTTTGACGCAAAAATTAGCTTTCATGATCGCCATGGTGTTACCGATAAATAATACAAACTAGAAACCAAATTCTTTACTAATACAAATTTATTATCGCTTACCTAAGCTTCTGGAAGTGTGCCTACAGTATTGCTCCGACATGAAGAGCATAGGGACATATTCCCCTTTCCCACACTCCAGCTAGGCAATCATCGGTGGTTCTGGTGTTTTTCAAAACACTATACTATTTTTCTGGCCGTGCGAAGTGCTGGGAACGCCCTCTCGCGGTCTACACGATATAGCTTATTTATTTAGGAGTTGGTTCTGTTACAATTTTACATTTTACGAATTATACACGCTTCCCAAAATTACAAGGTTTGAAAGATCACAAACTGTCCAGAAAAATATCAAATCGACATGGCTCTATAACGTAGAGATATGTTCAGTGATAGCAAACAAATACCTACTGAAAATCTATGTGAGTTGTATATTATCTTACCTTTCCTGTATTGGTTCAATTACAGTCTGTTCACTTAAAACCTTTGGAAAGTGCTCAAGAATATTTCTGGATTATCCATGCTTTCTGTTTTTTATTCACGTCCGTTCATTAATTAGAATGTGTCATTTGGAGCAATGCAGCAAATACGTTCATTGAGGTACAGATTTTATTCTGCGTACACTGGCAGGAATTCTTCTACATTCATGCAGAGCAACGATAGCAAAGTCAACTCAACTTCTTAAATTAGAGAATAACTGTGTGACTCAATAGACATTATTAATGTGTTCTAAAGTTTTATTCTGAAACAGATTTGACCTTTTTAATGCAGAACCTTTTGATGTTATTTAGCTCTCAGTCCCATGTAAACACAATTTAATATTTAAAAAGCAAAAATATGACCTTTACAATTGTCGTAATGTAATGACGACATTCGATTAAAAAATTTAAAAGGTTCCTCTCCTCTCTTACCCGAGCGCAGTTATTCCGTCTTTAATGGATTTTGTGCCGAATTCATGCTTTTTAGTTTAATTGCGTTTCCGGAAAGAATCATGAATAAAATTGAATCAGAATCCTACTGATTAATTATTACATTAAAGAAAGCTTCTAAAGTGTATTGAATTTTACTATTCGCAGATCTGCCGAAACTTAAATATTTGTCTGGTTCAAGTTGTGCATATAAGTAGAAATATCGGGCATTTTAACAAATTGAGTTTTTATCGCGTAATCATTTGATGACAAACTTAAAGTTTCATATATACAAAATGGTGACGATTAACCTTTAAACACAATTTCTTAGACTGCGTTTTTAACTTCATTAAGCCTGAAAAAATGGGCTTTCCTTTCATGTTTTAAAAGAAACCTTTCGATACTTATTGATAAGCATTAAGTTGACCATCTCGCAGAAACTACGAGTACCACAGATAATAAAAACCTATATAGGTCCCTATGCAAGTATATCTATATATATTATTTCTAAAACGTGCTTTTTTGTTTTATCCCTTTTTCTCAATTCATACTTCACCAAAATCTATAAATGTGGTACCATGTTAAAGATTAAGATTTCTGTTTCACGCGAATTGTTAATTTAGAATGACACATCTTATTGTTTATTTAAAAATCGAAGTATAAATATTATAAACAATTTTTCTTCTCCTAGATGACGCACGCTAGCTTTATTTATTTTACCATTTTCAATCGCACTGGACTTTTAAATTTAAAAATTGTTTCTTTTGCTATCATTCTGTGATTTCATTAATGAGTTCCTTTACACTGGCAACATCCACGTAGGTGTACATTATTTTTTTTGCATGGAAAACCATATATATTATTTCTAGCAGGTGATTTTTTGTGACGATCCCTTTCTTTTCCTTCATACTGTAGCGTACTGGAAATATGGTCTTATTTTTTCCCAAGACCCCCAGAGTGCTTGAAACACAGCTGCGTTTTATCGGGGAAAAGTTTTGCGAGTTTCCACCGGTTCTGAACACGTGGGGGATTAAAAAATTTTTTCCCACAGATGCAACCAGTAAAGCTGTCGTCCTACCGATTCTGGAATGCAATAAAGTTACGAAGAAACTGTCACCAAAAGTTGCCGATCCCCGCTCTGAGAGAGAGACGCGTGATAGAATCCGCCCTGTGTGGACGTGTGTTTTTTAGGCTCCGTACGTTGGAAATCTACACGGGATTTAATTGAAAATGTTGCACGTATTAAATATTAATTTTTTTGTAAATAAATCTACTTGTTAAGTTTCTGTTTTAAAAATTGGCTTCGCATTTTAATTAGGACTCTGTCTTTGCTTTGTTATGGATCCCATAGTAGTAATTCTTAGCAACGCCTCAGATAATCGCCTTGACTATTCACCGTGACGCTACAATACTCAACCAAAATCGATAAATGAGGTACCATTTTATAGATTTAATTCCTTGCTTCCGATGAAATGTTAATTCAGAATGGCACATTGTATTGTTTGTTTAAAAATCTAAGTGAAAAATGGACTTTTGGCCCTAAAGTTCTTTTCCTGGAAGTGTCGAAACGGCACGGTCAAATAGTGTGCACAGAGAGGTTTTGTAATGCAAATATCCCATTTTCCATGAGTTTGTGTCATACTTAACATTTAATATTGTCTTCTGTTATGAAAACATCAACTTAAAACTGGTTCCGGAGCATCCGATTTGAAACTAGACGGAACCGGTTTTACTTCGCTCCTGCACGCCCGGACATTCTCCAGAACTTCTTACAAAGTTTTTAAAAAAAACTTTGGCAACAGGAAAGGTGTGGAAATTTTTTTCCGGCCGAAGAACGTTATGTGAAATCAGTCTTCGAATATTTTCGGCGAGAGTGTCCGTCGGTGTTCGTTTAGAGAGGGTTTTCTGAAGCACGTGGTTGCGCGAGTGGCACAAGGGAGATACAACTGGTCTACGACGGATTTGTACAAATGCGGAATTGACCGATGTTTCTTGGTTTTCGTGATAAGAATTGTGATGTATAAGTGAAATAATTTTCGTTCTAAGAATTGTGATGTACAAGTGCCAATAATTTTCGTGCTAAGAAATGTGATGTACAAGTGCCAATAATTTTCGTGCTAAGAATTGTGATGTATAAGTGAAATAATTTTCGTGCTAAGAAATGTGATGTACAAGTGCCAATAATTTTCGTGATAAGAATTGTGATGTATAAGTGAAATAATTTTCGTTCTAAGAATTGTGATGTACAAGTGCCAATAATTTTCGTGCTAAGAATTGTGATGTACAAGTGCCAATAATTTTCGTGCTAAGAATTGTGATGTACAAGTGCCAATAATTTTCGTGCTAAGAATTGTGATGTACAAGTGCCAATAATTTTCGTTCTAAGAATTGTGATGTACAAGTGCCAATAATTTTCGTGCTAAGAAATGTGATGTACAAGTGCCAACAATTTTCGTGCTAAGAATTGTGATGTACAAGTGCCAATAATTTTCGTGCTAAGAAATGTGATGTACAAGTGCCAACAATTTTCGTGCTAAGAATTGTGATGTACAAGTGCCAACAATTTTCGTGCTAAGAAATGTGATGTACAAGTGCCAATAATTTTCGTGCTAAGAATTGTGATGTACAAGTGCCAATAATTTTCGTGCTAAGAATTGTGATGTACAAGTGCCAATAATTTTCGTGCTAAGAAATGTGATGTACAAGTGCCAATAATTTTCGTGCTAAGAATTGTGATGTACAAGTGCCAATAATTTTCGTGCTAAGAATTGTGATGTACAAGTGCCAATAATTTTCGTGCTAAGAAATGTGATGTACAAGTGCCAATAATTTTCGTGCTAAGAATTGTGATGTACAAGTGCCAATAATTTTCGTGCTAAGAATTGTGATGCACAAGTGCCAATAATTTTCGTTCTAAGAATTGTGATGCACAAGTGCCAATAATTTTCGTGCTAAGAATTGTGATGCACAAGTGCCAATAATTTTCGTGCTAAGAATTGTGATGTACAAGTGCCAATAATTTTCGTGCTAAGAAATGTGATGTACAAGTGCCAATAATTTTCGTGCTAAGAATTGTGATGTACAAGTGCCAATAATTTTCGTGCTAAGAATTGTGATGTACAAGTGCCAATAATTTTCGTGCTAAGAATTGTGATGTACAAGTGCCAATAATTTTCGTGCTAAGAATTGTGATGTACAAGTGCCAATAATTTTCGTGCTAAGAAATGTGATGTACAAGTGCCAATAATTTTCGTGCTAAGAATTGTGATGTACAAGTGCCAATAATTTTCGTGCTAAGAAATGTGATGTACAAGTGCCAATAATTTTCGTGCTAAGAAATGTGATGTACAAGTGCCAATAATTTTCGTGCTAAGAATTGTGATGTACAAGTGCCAATAATTTTCGTGCTAAGAATTGTGATGTACAAGTGCCAATAATTTTCGTGCTAAGAATTGTGATGTACAAGTGCCAATAATTTTCGTGCTAAGAATTGTGATGTACAAGTGCCAATAATTTTCGTGCTAAGAATTGTGATGTACAAGTGCCAATAATTTTCGTGCTAAGAATTGTGATGTACAAGTGCCAATAATTTTCGTGCTAAGAATTGTGATGTACAAGTGCCAATAATTTTCGTGCTAAGAATTGTGATGTACAAGTGCCAATAATTTTCGTGCTAAGAAATGTGATGTACAAGTGCCAATAATTTTCGTGCTAAGAATTGTGATGTACAAGTGCCAATAATTTTCGTGCTAAGAATTGTGATGTACAAGTGCCAATAATTTTCGTTCTAAGAATTGTGATGTACAAGTGCCAATAATTTTCGTGCTAAGAAATGTGATGTACAAGTGCCAATAATTTTCGTGCTAAGAAATGTGATGTACAAGTGCCAATAATTTTCGTGCTAAGAATTGTGATGTACAAGTGCCAATAATTTTCGTGCTAAGAATTGTGATGTACAAGTGCAAATAATTTTCGTGCTAAGAATTGTGATGTACAAGTGCCAATAATTTTCGTGCTAAGAATTGTGATGTACAAGTGCCAATAATTTTCGTGCTAAGAAATGTGATGTACAAGTGCCAATAATTTTCGTGCTAAGAATTGTGATGTACAAGTGCCAATAATTTTCGTGCTAAGAATTGTGATGTACAAGTGCCAATAATTTTCGTGCTAAGAAATGTGATGTACAAGTGCCAATAATTTTCGTGCTAAGAATTGTGATGTACAAGTGCCAATAATTTTCGTGCTAAGAATTGTGATGTACAAGTGCCAATAATTTTCGTTCTAAGAATTGTGATGTACAAGTGCCAATAATTTTCGTGCTAAGAATTGTGATGTACAAGTGCCAATAATTTTCGTGCTAAGAAATGTGATGTACAAGTACCAATAATTTTCGTGCTAAGAAATGTGATGTACAAGTGCCAATAATTTTCGTGCTAAGAATTGTGATGTACAAGTGCCAATAATTTTCGTGCTAAGAATTGTGATGTACAAGTGCCAATAATTTTCGTGCTAAGAAATGTGATGTACAAGTGCCAATAATTTTCGTGCTAAGAAATGTGATGTACAAGTGCCAATAATTTTCGTGCTAAGAAATGTGATGTACAAGTGCCAATAATTTTCGTGCTAAGAATTGTGATGTACAAGTGCCAATAATTTTCGTGCTAAGAATTGTGATGTACAAGTGCCAATAATTTTCGTGCTAAGAATTGTGATGTACAAGTGCCAATAATTTTCGTGCTAAGAATTGTGATGTACAAGTGCCAATAATTTTCGTGCTAAGAAATGTGATGTACAAGTGCCAATAATTTTCGTGCTAAGAATTGTGATGTACAAGTGCCAATAATTTTCGTGCTAAGAATTGTGATGTACAAGTGCCAATAATTTTCGTGCTAAGAATTGTGATGTACAAGTGCCAATAATTTTCGTGCTAAGAATTGTGATGTACAAGTGCCAATAATTTTCGTGCTAAGAAATGTGATGTACAAGTGCCAATAATTTTCGTGCTAAGAATTGTGATGTACAAGTGCCAATAATTTTCGTTCTAAGAATTGTGATGTACAAGTGCCAATAATTTTCGTGCTAAGAAATGTGATGTACAAGTGCCAATAATTTTCGTGCTAAGAAATGTGATGTACAAGTGCCAATAATTTTCGTGCTAAGAATTGTGATGTACAAGTGCCAATAATTTTCGTGCTAAGAATTGTGATGTACAAGTGCCAATAATTTTCGTGCTAAGAATTGTGATGTACAAGTGCAAATAATTTTCGTGCTAAGAAATGTGATGTACAAGTGCCAATAATTTTCGTGCTAAGAAATGTGATGTACAAGTGCCAATAATTTTCGTGCTAAGAATTGTGATGTACAAGTGCCAATAATTTTCGTGCTAAGAAATGTGATGTACAAGTGCCAATAATTTTCGTGCTAAGAAATGTGATGTACAAGTGCCAATAATTTTCGTGCTAAGAATTGTGATGTACAAGTGCCAATAATTTTCGTGCTAAGAATTGTGATGTACAAGTGCCAATAATTTTCGTTCTAAGAATTGTGATGTACAAGTGCCAATAATTTTGTGCTAAGAATTCTGATGTACCACGTGCAAATATTTTTATGCTCTCCTAACTTAAGTCTTAAATAAAGTGTGGTAAGTGAATTCCAGTTTTATTCTTTTATTTTTTTGCAATGTGCTGACCTTTTAAATTCACGGCCACAACATGAAATCATTTACATCTGCGTAGGTATTTTGACATATATATATATCTCATGTGTTGACATATATATATCTCATGTCTCATGAGGTATATATCTCATGTGTTTTGTGTTATGCTTCACCTCCAATTTTGGGTCCGAAGGTGTTTTGTAATCGGTTTTGCATTATCGTTACGCACCATTGTTATTTGACAAATAAACAGTTACTACAAATGAACCGGTTCTTCTTTCATCCTACTACAAACCAAAACCTCGCTATAAAATTTATTGTATTTTATTCGCATGCAAAAGTTTCGCACATGCCACCTAGTATTATGAAACTAGTATATAATCCCCGTCAAAAATTATGGAATGAATCAGCGTTTCCTTCTCACGAGAGTTCATACGAACGAACAAACAAACAAAAAAAAAGCATGAAGATTCTATTTTTGAATGTAATGAAGAAATATTTTAAACATATACTACGATGAATGCAGGTACGTAATGCTATATAGGTTCCAGAAAATTATAATTTTCCTTTAAGTGTAAAATTCTGCACCAATATTAAATGAATAAAAATACTTAAAAGTTAGCCAATTAAATAACACAGCAATGCATCTTTATGAAAAACCATGGAGTAGAATGAATTCGAAATTCACGTGAATGACTCAATTGAATAAATGATTCTTTTCAATGGATATTTTAATTTGAAGATATTTCAAAAACTAAACGGTTTTGAGCTAATCAATTGAATAATGATTCTTTTCAATGGATATTTTAATTTGAAGATATTTCAAAAACTAAACGGTTTTGAGCTAATCAATTGAACAATGATTCTTTTCAATGGATATTTTAATTTGAAGATATTTCAAAAACTAAACGGTTTTGAGCTAATCAATTGAATAATGATTCTTTTCAATGGATATTTTAATTTGAAGATATTTCAAAAACTAAACGGTTTTGAGCTAATCAATTGAATAATGATTCTTTTCAATGGATATTTTAATTTGAAGATATTTCAAAAACTAAACGGTTTTGAGCTAATCAATTGAATAATGATTCTTTTCAATGGATATTTTAATTTGAAGATATTTCAAAAACTAAACGGTTTTGAGCTAATCAATTGAACAATGATTCTTTTCAATGGATATTTTAATTTGAAGATATTTCAAAAACTAAACGGTTTTGAGCTAATCAATTGAATAATGATTCTTTTCAATGGATATTTTAATTTGAAGATATTTCAAAAACTAAACGGTTTTGAGCTAATCAATTGAATAATGATTCTTTTCAATGGATATTTTAATTTGAAGATATTTCAAAAACTAAACGGTTTTGAGCTAATCAATTGAATAATGATTCTTTTCAATGGATATTTTAATTTGAAGATATTTCAAAAACTAAACGGTTTTGAGCTAATCAATTGAACAATGATTCTTTTCAATGGATATTTTAATTTGAAGATATTTCAAAAACTAAACGGTTTTGAGCTAATCAATTGAATAATGATTCTTTTCAATGGATATTTTAATTTGAAGATATTTCAAAAACTAAACGGTTTTGAGCTAATCAATTGAATAATGATTCTTTTCAATGGATATTTTAATTTGAAGATATTTCAAAAACTAAACGGTTTTGAGCTAATCAATTGAACAATGATTCTTTTCAATGGATATTTTAATTTGAAGATATTTCAAAAACTAAACGGTTTTGAGCTAATCAATTGAACAATGATTCTTTTCAATGGATATTTTAATTTGAAGATATTTCAAAAACTAAACGGTTTTGAGCTAATCAATTGAATAATGATTCTTTTCAATGGATATTTTAATTTGAAGATATTTCAAAAACTAAACGGTTTTGAGCTAATCAATTGAATAATGATTCTTTTCAATGGATATTTTAATTTGAAGATATTTCAAAAACTAAACGGTTTTGAGCTAATCAATTGAATAATGATTCTTTTCAATGGATATTTTAATTTGAAGATATTTCAAAAACTAAACGGTTTTGAGCTAATCAATTGAACAATGATTCTTTTCAATGGATATTTTAATTTGAAGATATTTCAAAAACTAAACGGTTTTGAGCTAATCAATTGAATAATGATTCTTTTCAATGGATATTTTAATTTGAAGATATTTCAAAAACTAAACGGTTTTGAGCTAATCAATTGAACAATGATTCTTTTCAATGGATATTTTAATTTGAAGATATTTCAAAAACTAAACGGTTTTGAGCTAATCAATTGAATAATGATTCTTTTCAATGGATATTTTAATTTGAAGATATTTCAAAAACTAAACGGTTTTGAGCTAATCAATTGAACAATGATTCTTTTCAATGGATATTTTAATTTGAAGATATTTCAAAAACTAAACGGTTTTGAGCTAATCAATTGAATAATGATTCTTTTCAATGGATATTTTAATTTGAAGATATTTCAAAAACTAAACGGTTTTGAGCTAATCAATTGAATAATGATTCTTTTCAATGGATATTTTAATTTGAAGATATTTCAAAAACTAAACGGTTTTGAGCTAATCAATTGAATAATGATTCTTTTCAATGGATATTTTAATTTGAAGATATTTCAAAAACTAAACGGTTTTGAGCTAATCAATTGAACAATGATTCTTTTCAATGGATATTTTAATTTGAAGATATTTCAAAAACTAAACGGTTTTGAGCTAATCAATTGAATAATGATTCTTTTCAATGGATAT
Organism: Dolomedes plantarius; assembly: GCA_907164885.2. Lineage (NCBI taxonomy): Eukaryota > Metazoa > Arthropoda > Arachnida > Araneae > Dolomedidae > Dolomedes > Dolomedes plantarius. The sequence goes on along the minus strand of OU015497.1, from coordinate 6,523,999 downwards.
TTTAATTTGAAGATATTTCAAAAACTAAACGGTTTTGAGCTAATCAATTGAATAATGATTCTTTTCAATGGATATTTTAATTTGAAGATATTTCAAAAACTAAACGGTTTTGAGCTAATCAATTGAATAATGATTCTTTTCAATGGATATTTTAATTTGAAGATATTTCAAAAACTAAACGGTTTTGAGCTAATCAATTGAACAATGATTCTTTTCAATGGATATTTTAATTTGAAGATATTTCAAAAACTAAACGGTTTTGAGCTAATCAATTGAATAATGATTCTTTTCAATGGATATTTTAATTTGAAGATATTTCAAAAACTAAACGGTTTTGAGCTAATCAATTGAATAATGATTCTTTTCAATGGATATTTTAATTTGAAGATATTTCAAAAACTAAACGGTTTTGAGCTAATCAATTGAATAATGATTCTTTTCAATGGATATTTTAATTTGAAGATATTTCAAAAACTAAACGGTTTTGAGCTAATCAATTGAACAATGATTCTTTTCAATGGATATTTTAATTTGAAGATATTTCAAAAACTAAACGGTTTTGAGCTAATCAATTGAATAATGATTCTTTTCAATGGATATTTTAATTTGAAGATATTTCAAAAACTAAACGGTTTTGAGCTAATCAATTGAATAATGATTCTTTTCAATGGATATTTTAATTTGAAGATATTTCAAAAACTAAACGGTTTTGAGCTAATCAATTGAATAATGATTCTTTTCAATGGATATTTTAATTTGAAGATATTTCAAAAACTAAACGGTTTTGAGCTAATCAATTGAACAATGATTCTTTTCAATGGATATTTTAATTTGAAGATATTTCAAAAACTAAACGGTTTTGAGCTAATCAATTGAATAATGATTCTTTTCAATGGATATTTTAATTTGAAGATATTTCAAAAACTAAACGGTTTTGAGCTAATCAATTGAATAATGATTCTTTTCAATGGATATTTTAATTTGAAGATATTTCAAAAACTAAACGGTTTTGAGCTAATCAATTGAATAATGATTCTTTTCAATGGATATTTTAATTTGAAGATATTTCAAAAACTAAACGGTTTTGAGCTAATCAATTGAACAATGATTCTTTTCAATGGATATTTTAATTTGAAGATATTTCAAAAACTAAACGGTTTTGAGCTAATCAATTGAATAATGATTCTTTTCAATGGATATTTTAATTTGAAGATATTTCAAAAACTAAACGGTTTTGAGCTAATCAATTGAATAATGATTCTTTTCAATGGATATTTTAATTTGAAGATATTTCAAAAACTAAACGGTTTTGAGCTAATCAATTGAATAATGATTCTTTTCAATGGATATTTTAATTTGAAGATATTTCAAAAACTAAACGGTTTTGAGCTAATCAATTGAATAATGATTCTTTTCAATGGATATTTTAATTTGAAGATATTTCAAAAACTAAACGGTTTTGAGCTAATCAATTGAATAATGATTCTTTTCAATGGATATTTCAATGTGAAGATATTTCAAAAACTAAACGGTTTTGAGCTAATCAATTGAACAATGATTCTTTTCAATGGATATTTTAATTTGAAGATATTTCAAAAACTAAACGGTTTTGAGCTAGGGTGTTCACTTGAAATTTTCATATTTTTTAAAGGGCTTTCAAAATATAAATGATTCTGTTCAATGGATATTTTAATTTGAAGATATTTCAAAAACTAAACGGTTTTGAGCTAGGGGTGTTCGCTTGAAATTTTCATATTTTTTACAGGGCTTTCAAAATATGCAACTTTTGTGGTATTATTTTTCAAGAAAGATTTCAGAAAATGGCGTGGCAATGTTAAGATGTTCCCGACTTGGTCCGTCCTGGAATGGTTACCTACTTTTTTTCTACTCTAGGCTTTTATATAAGTAAAGATATCTTTCAAAAGGTGTATGTGGAGAGTAATTTTGTTCGCGTATTATTTGAAGGCATCTTTATCATTTAATACAGTACTTCAGCTATTTAAAATAATTTCTTACTTTTTCTTGTAAAGAAATATTCATTCTATGATTAGCTAAAGGTATTTCAATTTGTAGGTAAAAAATCTGTTTAAAGTTATAGAGAATAGCTCACTTCTACCCAGACTTGGGTGTATATAATTTGAAGTGGCACTCTAAATGAATTTGATACAAACACAGTTTATACATGAAACAATGTTTATTGAATTCGTTGCACATATAGAATTTGCTTTTGCAGCAATAAGCATACGTACTACTTGTACGGAATATATATAAACATTCAATAGAAATACTTTTTGCAAATACTCACAAACCAGCAGAGAGTCAAACCAGCAGTACTGCCACGTAAACTTTGGGTCCCCTAAGCACTAGCTCCGGTTAACACCTGGAGCTGTTTACCTCGTAGCTCCCTCTCGCTTATCTATCAACCTTAACAACCTCTTCAAAAACCTTAACAACCTTTTTCAACCTCTATATTAATCAAGCTGCTTGGTATTTATACCAAGCGCGTATGCCGAAATTAGCATATCTCAAGCAGCTTCTTTGATTCATTCACTCAAAAGTTCGATTCATTTGAATCGAATCTTGTGTATACCTTACAAAGTTTATAGAGATAACAAATGATAAGAAATGTTCAGTTGTGGTGTAGATTTCATATTATAAATGAAAAAATAACCGTAATACATATTAGCTTTTCTATGGTTTGTTTGGTGTAGTTTTTTAATGCCATCAAAAGCAAATTGGAAACTAATTCTGAAGATAACATTTTTCCCCATATTCATTGCGTTTTAAAAACCGATGGTAAAAATTGATGCAATATGGATAATACCACAACTATCTGTTATGAGTTTTATATGAAGAGTGGAAAGTACAAGACAGTCCATTAAATTACTTGACTTACATTCAATTAGTAGATTACCTTAAGATTTATTGCCAACACAGTATTCAATAAAGAAAAAAAGTGGAAGAAATTTTACTTGATTCATTATTGATGGAATTAAAGGGTGTCATAAATTACCTACCACAGAAGTAATAGAAATTTAAATTCGACACCATTAAGGAAAGTGATTTCATACGTGAACAAATTTAAAACAAATGAAAAATACAAGTTTTTTTAAAAGAAAAACATTGACTTGTGTTACTGCGACATTTAATTTGAGACATAAATCTTTCACAGCGGTAGCTAATTGCAGTTGTTTGTTTTTGATATCACATAAATCTCACTGTTATTTAAAGTTAGAGAGGTTACGAAAGAAACGTTTTTCGGGTTTTTGTTTTTCGTGAACTGAACGCATTTCAAACTCTTTAATTATATATATTTAGGGATTCAATATGTATCAATATTATTATATTAAAAACATTTTTAAGGTTTTTGACTACTTTCCGAACCATTATTTTTTCGAAATCTGTACTTGAGAGAATTTTTGCCTTATTTTTCCAAGAAATATAGTACCGAGATAGGAAAATGTTTAAAAAAAATCGTCCCAAACCATGCAACGTTTTACAAAATTGAGGACTTTTGTCAAAAGTTAGCAGATTTTTACAAAAATGGCCCTAGCTCTTTAAAAAAAAGTAATAAAAAATCATGCATATAACATTAACCTTTGCCTTACGGGGTGGCATAGCATGTATCCGAATGAGGGCCTAATAATGAATATATATATATATATATATATATATATATATATATATATATATATATATATATATATATATATGTATGTATATGTATATGTATGTATATGTATGTATATGTATATATATATATATATATATATATATATATATATATATTTATATGTATGTATATGTATATGTATGTATATGTATGTATATGTATGTATATATATATATGTATATATATATATATATATATATATATATATATATATATATATATATATATATATATTTATATGTATGTATATGTATATGTATGTATATGTATGTATATGTATATATATATATATATATATATATATATATATATATATATATATATATATTATATATAATATATATATGTATATGTATGTATATGTATATGTATATATGTGTATTTATATGTATATATATATATATATATATATATATATATATATATATATATATATATATATATATATTTATATATATATATATATATATATATATATTTATATATATATATATATTTATATATATTTATATATATATATATATATATATATTTATATATATTTATATATATATATATATATATATTTATATATATATATATATATATATATTTATATATATATATATATATATTTATATATATATATATATATATATATATATATATATATATATATATATATATATATATATATATATATATATATATACATACATATATATATATTAATTATAAATTCTACCCTATATAAATACACCTAGCTCAAATGTGTAATGTCTAGTGCCACAAGTTTTAGCTCCAATTTTTATATAAATTTCTCGTTAATCTTTCTCTATTTCTTCTATATGTATTTAATATAAAAAGAGAAATGATTCTGTAACAGAGGGTGGGCTGAGTAAGTGGCAAGAAGGTTGCCTCCCCAATGTTTTGCTATAAAAACATAACGTAGGCAGTTTAAGTTTAATAAGAATGCATAAGATCTATTTAATATTGTTCTTTCAGTCGATCACTTACCACATCCGTTAAGTCCGTAAAACAAGAAGTGGAGAAAAATGATCAAATAATGTACATTGTTTTTAAAAGTCTCCAGAAAATATAAATTCAAATGCACATTGTACCATATATTATTATTGGTGTTGGAGCTTTTATCTGACGACATATAAGATCGGGTAATCCCGATTATTATAACAATTTTTGCGTTATTGAAGGATTTAAACGATTGGGCAGGTAAAAAAAAAAGTATTAACATCCAATTCAATCTCTAAATTATTTTATTACTACACAAAAATATTTGAAATAATTGTTTAATTATTCCCAAGTTCTTACATCTGCAGCAGTTAGACTGTAACTGACTCATTTATTTTACTTTTTGTGGTGAAAACAACACTAAACGATTGATTGTTATTATCAAGTACTTGCTCCAGCGTTTGAATGTGAGCGATTTTCTTAATCTATATATATAAAACTGTTCAGTGACATACAAATTGACATACTGACTCACTGACATACAACACACAGACCCAACCGCTGGACCTAAAGGGCTGAAATTTTGCATGGCGATTCTTCTTATGGTGTAGGGGTGCACTAAGAAAGATTTTTGAAAAATTCTTCTTAGATTTTTTAAAATTTAATTTTTAAGCTGTTTTAGTAACTTTTTTCAAGTTTGCATTCAAAATAATAATTTGAGGGTTATAAAATTTATATCACGAGAAAGATCCTAAAAATTCCTTTAAAATGAAATCTTTTTCGAATCTTTACCTCGATTTTCTGATTTTTCGTGAATTTTTAAAGATTAAATTTTAGAATTTAATTAATTAAATGCTGATCACGTGATTTCTCTTTCTGGTACTTTAAATAAATTTATCGTCACGTGCAACTAAATAGACAAAAACAAATTTTTTTTCTCTGTGTAATGCAGCAGACGATTGGATATTATAAAAAAAAATAAATATCCCTTAAGATTTTTTTATAATTATATATATATATATATATACTAGCTGAAAACCCGCACTTCGCTACGGAGTACATTCAAATTAAATACAACGGTCAATGTATGCAATTAATGCCAAAATATATATATATATATATATATATATATTTATAATAAATACGGCGATCAAGATATACAATTGATGTAGAAAAAAATATATATATATTTATAAAAAAATCATAAGGGATATTTTTATAGACAAAATAATGTCCAATCGTCTGCCGCATTAGCAAGAAAAATTTTTTTTTGTCTATTTAGTTGTTATGCACGTGACGAAAAATTTATTGAAAGTACCAGAAAAAGAAATCACGTGATCAGCATTTAATAAATTAAATTCTAAAAATTAATATTTAAAAATTCACCAAAAATCAGGAAATGAAGGTAAAAATTCGAAAAAAATATCATTTTGAAGGAATTTTTAGGATCTTTCTCGTGATATAAATTTTATAACCCTCAATGTATTATTTTAAATGCAAACGTAAAAAAAGTTTAAAAAACAGCTTAAATATTTAATTTACAAAAATCTAAGAAGAATTTTTGAAAAACCTTTCTTAGTGCACCCCTACACTATTAGAAGAATCGCCATGCAAAATTTTAGCCCTTTAGGTCCAGCGGTTTGGTCTGTGCGTTGTATGTCATTCAGTCAGTCAGTCAGTGAATGAATGAGTCAGTTACGGAACTGTTTTATATATATAGATTTACTAGCTGAAAACCCGCGCTTCGCTACGGAGTACATTGAAATTAAATGCAACGGTCAATGTATGCAATTAATTCAAAAATATATATATATATATATTTATAATAAATACGACGATCAATGTATACAATTGATGTAAAAAAAAACATATTTATAAAAAAATCGTAAGGGATATTTTTATAGACAAAATAAAGTCTAATCGTCTGCCGCATTAGCAAGAAAAAAAATATTTTTTTGTCTATTTTTTTTGCACGTGACGATAAATTTATTGAAAGTACCAGAAAAAGGAATCACGTGATCAGCATTTAATAAATTAAATTCTAAAAATTAATCTTTAAAAATTCACCAAAAATCAGGAAATGGAGGTAAAAATTCCAAAAAATTTTCATTTTGAAGGAATTTTTATGATCTTTCTCGTGATATAAATTGTATAACCCTCAATGTATTATTTTAAATGCAAACGTAAAAAAAGTTTAAAAAACAGCTTAAAAATTTAATTTAAAAAAATCTAAGAAGAATTTTTGAAAAATCTTTCTTAGTGCACCCCTACACTATTAGAAGAATCGCCATGCAAAATTTCAGCCCTTTAGGTCCAGCGGTTTGGTCTGTACGTTGTATGTCAGTCAGTCAGTGAATGAATGAATGAGTCAGTTACGGAACTGTTTTATATATATAGATTACATCAATTGTATACAATGATCGTTGTATTTATTATAAATATATATATTTATTTTTTTTGGCATTAATTGCATACATTGACCGTTGTATTTAATTTGAATGTACTCCGTAGCGAAGTACGTGTTTTCAGCTAGTTTATAATATATACAAGGTGCTGCCGTTGATTTCCTGGACTGATCTAATAACTCTAGAAAATATTACATGAGATACGTACCCATTTAATAAGTTTCAAAGTAACTCATACTTGCCGTGCTGTATAAGTTTCGGAAACAACTTTTAAAGCCTTCTTTTCGGAATGCTCTTTAATGTGGACGTCACCGTTTTCATGATGGCTTTGACATCCTCAAATCTAGTTCCCTTCAGCAAATTGGCCCGGCATGAGGTCGTGGAGATGCAGCGTCCTCCATAATCACCGACATACTTTTTCTTGTTTCCAAAATTGTAAGATTTGCCGAAGGCACCAAGATTTGAGGATGTCTAAGCCATCAAGAAAACGTTGACGTCCACATTAAAGAGCATTCCGAAAGATGACTTTAAAAGTTGTTTCCGAAACTTAGACAGAAGAGCACAGAAGTGCATGACGGCAGGAGGGACTTACTTAGAAACATATTATATGGGTATGTATTTCATGTAATATTCTCTGGACTTATTCGATCAGTCCTTGAAATAAATGGCCGCACCTTGTATATAGGGTGTGCACTTAATTGGATTCGCTTCTGAAAAAAGTGATGTTGGCGCTCCTGCGTGATCACTGGGTACCGTCTTCCCGCCAATCCTTGGCGACTGTTAGTTCAGTTGCCTATGGAGAACCAGTGAATAAGGTCGTAAAAAAGACCTCTCCGTATAATAAATAAAGGACTATGATGTCCGTTGAAAAAGTCTAGTGCGTTTCTATAACTAGTGAATCAATTAATATAGTTGCCTCTAGATTAAGATGATAAGAAATTATTACGAAGCAAAAAACAAAAGAAAATCTACAGTCCACAACGAGAAATTATCGACCAAGTGACTTATTATTCAATGGGAAAAAAAGTCATTGAGTGTTGTTAATCCTTACAATTTGGGAAATTTATTACGAGTGTAAAAAGTTAGGAGTCCATCAAGTGCTTTGACACAAAAATTTTAAAAAAATCAAAATGTGATTTGGCTTATGAATGGCTCAAATGTCAAGCAATATAATTATTTACATTTAAATAATTATATAATATAAATAATTATATATTTTAAAATATTTAGAAAATTATAAAAAATAAATGACAATGGATTATAAAACACACACACTGTAAAAATTATCTTAAACAAGCGTTATAATTTTTATGGGACTTTTAATGTTAACTGTACTAAGTTTTAAATAGTTTTCGTGATGTTGAGGCTCAGGCAGCAAGCATATATGACGAATGTTATTGAATAACAGGCAGGTTTCAGCTTCTATCTTTATACTTAAGATATGCATTTCACTAAAGATATGCCTCGAGCTTTTTAACTTACATACATAGTAAATCGAAACAAAAGAGGATTTCTGGTGCAGCATGTCTATAAAACTTTCCGTACTTCCAGACACAAAACATAATCTTCAAGCTGTTAATGTATTCATGTCTGCGTCTGAATATGTAAGTTTGTGTCTGATTGCAGCATTTTCAATAACAATATACAAATATATGTGTGTAAATATGCAACTAAGGAAGATTTTACTTTTAATTTCCATTCTCGATAACAGTTAAAAATGTCTATGCATGAAGGTCGTCTGTTGTACTTCTTTTTAACGTAGGATTACATGTCCTGCGTCGCGAATTATAAATTTTGGCAGCGCGCCAAACCCAGTCTGTATCGCTTGGGCAAGCGGTAAACAGTTAAACAGAAAAGTTCCAAAATGCATCAAAATTTTGACATACATAAATGTATATATATACATACGTACATAAATATAGATACACGTATACATAACACTTACATAGACATATACATACAAAAGAGGTAAGCAACGACAAGTAATACTACGTTAATAACCCGCGGTAGTTTTGTTAGAAGAGAATATCTGAAATTTTTTAATTCTTTGATTACAAAATGGTACAATTAGTTTAATGAATTGTCGAGGTCGTATTTTAACGGTGTAAAACCTCGAGTATACTTATATAGTACTGAAATTGATGAAATCAGTCTGGTTTCATTATCATTTTGTTGGTTTTCAACATTTCGAGTCTCACTGTTTATTAATGAACAATGACTTCATTCCATTATATAAACCGGGATGCAACGTATTTCCACTTCCTTGTGCTGCACCCTGGGCAACGCTTAGGCGGTTAAGTGATTTATAGCCCTGCAAAGCTGCCCCTTCGACCTCGTGAATCGACCGCTCTCTTTTTCAAATCGATAAACTCCATAAAAAAGTGGAGAAATGTGATTAAATAATATATACAACATTGCTTTTTAAAATTACTTTCAAAATGCAAATTTAAACACACATTATAGAATGTATGATTGCTCATGTAACTTTTATCTGACGACATAAATCTATAAGAGCGAATATTCCTAGAATCATCGTTATTATTATTACAATATTTGAGTTACTAAGGGGGTTAATCGATTTGGCAAGAGAAAAAAAACAAAATTCAGGTAGTATCTTCTAGCGAAACTACCGGTGGTTATTAAAGTAGGATTACCTATCGTTGCTTACCCCTTTTGTATGTATATATGCATGTATGTGTTATGTATATATGTATCTATATATATGTACGTATATATATATATATATATATTTGTGCACGTATATATATATATATATGTGTGTCAGTCAAAATTTTGATTCATTTTGGTACTTTTCAGGTAGTCTTTTCTAACTAAACTAACGCGGGTTATTAACGTAGGATGACATATCGTTGCTTACCTCTTTCCTTTTTTTATGCATTTTGGTACTTTTGTTCCAAATGCGTCAAAAAATTGAATCTGAATTTAGTGTCTTCTAACGGAAGAAACTAAATTCAGAAGAGACTAAATTCTCTTCTGAATTAGTCTCTTCTAACGAAACTATCGCGGGTTATTAACGTAGGATGACATATCGTTGCTTACCTCTTTCCTTTTTTTGACGCATTTTGGTACTTTTGTTCCAAATGCGTCAAAAAAATTGATTCTGAATTTAGTCTCTTCTAACGGAAGAAACTAAATTCAGAAGAGACTAAATTCTCTTCTGAATTTAGTCTCTTCTGAATTAGTCTCTTCTAACGAAACTATCGCGGGTTATTAACGTAGGATGACATATCGTTGCTTACCTCTTTTCTTTTTTTTTAACGCATTTTGGTACTTTTGTTCCAAATGCATCAAAAAAATTGATTCTGAATTTAGTCTCTTCTAACGGAAGAAACTAAATTCAGAAGAGACTAAATTCTCTTCTGAATTAGTCTCTTCTAACGAAACTATCACGGGTTATTAACGTAGGATGACATATCGTTGCTTACCTCTTTCCTTTCTTTGACGCATTTTGGTACTTTTGTTCCAAATGCGTCAAAAATATTGATTCTGAATTTAGTGTCTTCTAACGGAAGAAACTAAATTCAGAAGAGACTAAATTCTCTTCTGAATTTAGTCTCTTCTGAATTAGTCTCTTCTAACGAAACTATCGCGGGTTATTAACGTAGGATGACATATCGTTGCTTACCTCTTTTCTTTTTTTTTAACGCATTTTGGTACTTTTGTTCCAAATGCATCAAAAAAATTGATTCTGAATTTAGTCTCTTCTAACGGAAGAAACTAAATTCAGAAGAGACTAAATTCTCTTCTGAATTAGTCTCTTCTAACGAAACTATCACGGGTTATTAACGTAGGATGACATATCGTTGCTTACCTGTTTCCTTTCTTTGACGCATTTGGTACTTTTGTTCCAAATGCGTCAAAAATATTGATTCTGAATTTAGTGTCTTCTAACGGAAGAAACTAAATTCAGAAGAGACTAAATTCTCTTCTGAATTTAGTCTCTTCTGAATTAGTCTCTTCTAACGAAACTATCGCAGGTTATTAACGTAGGATGACATATCGTTGCTTACCTCTTTTCTTTTTTTTTAACGCATTTTGGTACTTTTGTTCCAAATGCATCAAAAAAATTGATTCTGAATTTAGTCTCTTCTAACGGAAGAAACTAAATTCAGAAGAGACTAAATTCTCTTCTGAATTTAGTCTCTTCTGAATTAGTCTCTTCTAACGAAACTATCGCGGGTTATTAACGTAGGATGACATATCGTTGCTTACCTCTTTCCTTTCTTTGACGCATTTTGGTACTTTTGTTCCAAATGCGTCAAAAATATTGATTCTGAATTTAGTGTCTTCTAACGGAAGAAACTAAATTCAGAAGAGACTAATTCTCTTCTGAATTTAGTCTCTTCTGAATTAGTCTCTTCTAACGAAACTATCGCGGGTTATTAACGTAGGATGACATATCGTTGCTTACCTCTTTCCTTTTTTTTGACGCATTTTGGTACTTTTGTTCCAAATGCATCAAAAAAATTGATTCTGTATTTAGTCTCTTCTAACGGAAGAAACTAAATTCTCTTCTGAATTTAGTGTCTTCTGAATTAGTCTCTTCTAACGAAACTATCGCGGGTAATTAACGTAGGATGACATATCGTTGCTTACCTCTTTTCTTTTTTTTGACGCATTTTGGTACATTTGTTCCAAAATGCGTCAAAAAAAACTTTCCAAAATGCTTTATGTTTAACTGTTTACTGCTACTGGGTCTGGTGTGCTGCCAAAATTATAACTCGCGACGCAGGACATCTGAAATTTCGCTTTCCGGAGGACCGTTATGGAGGAACGTAATCCTTCGTAATAAAAGTAGTAATATCCAATTTAGTCGTCAAATTAATTTTTAATGCAGAAAAAAATTGAAATAATTATTTTATAGTTTAAAAGTACTTACTTCTGCGGCAATTTGACTGTAGCTGACTCATTTATTTAATACTTTTTGTGATGAAACTACAGGTAACGATTGACCGATATCATCAAGTACTTACTTCTTCGTTTGAATTGCATTATTGCAACGATTTACATTAGAGTAGTATGGATTTAACTTGATTGGTTTCTCAAATAATTTTTTTATTATTCGATGAGAAAAAAATTGTTATTGGTGTTATTTATGGAGGAATTTGTTATGAAAATAAAAAGTTAGGGTTCCATGAAGTGCTTTGTCACTAAAATTAAAAAGGTGGACTTATTCAATCTGGCTTGTGAATGGCGCATATAAGTTTTAATGAATTTTAGCGATGAACAAAGATTGTTTCAAGAATGGTAATAATTACAAGATAAAAAGAACAATTTATATACCATGTTTTTAAATTTTCTGTTGGATCATATAAACTTGATAGTTCTATGTATCAATAAAGAGGTATCAAACTCGCAATCAATCGTTTAGCTCGGGAATTGGAAGTTAACTTGTGTTTAACTTTTCGTTCCCGCCCCGGCCGATAGATGGCTGCACCGTTCTACAAAACAAAATTAACTGAAAATGAATTCAATCCTGCTTAAAGATTGCTAAAAGTATTAAAATAATGCATTGTCATCGTGTTCCGAGCTATTCTAAAAGTTTCAAATATCTAGCTAGTCGGGAGGTTAGTTAAAAATCGATTGCAAGATTTGTACCGGACAAACAAACAAACACACACACACACACACACACAAACAGACAAACAAGAAAGCGAGTTAATAAAAACACGGTAAAAACTTATGAAATTTTATTTACCGTGCCAAATAGGTAACTCGCATTGTCACAAATTTATCTGAATGTTTTATGCATTTCATAGCCCCTGTTCCTCACGGGAAAAAAACAACAAAAGAAGCTGCATTTGAGATTAAACTATGATTCGTATGTGTCTAGACAGTGGTGAGTGGAAATAAAAGAGAGAGAGAGCATTTGACAGGGACACAGAATTATTCAGTCTACATCCCTTTTCACTTGTTCTGTAACTTGTATTTTACGTGTCACGTCATTTCTGTTTTCTAAGCAAGAAATGTTTGTCATTTATTTTACAGTAACGAAAGGCTCGTGACTCATTATTTCCAGAAGTACGAAAGAATGAAAGAAACGTATGGAAGATAATATTATCGTGTTAGTTTGTGTGTGTGTGTGTGTGTACGGGGATGTACACGTTAAAATGCTCGAAAAAAAGATGATTCGAAACAAACGCAAAACCAATATCTTTTTTATTGTGCAGCCCTTAATTACATTTGCTGAAAATAGAAGAAAATTAAGAAGTAACGAATGTTTGCTTGTCATTATCTAGATAGCTTGAGATGACTTAAAGGTAAACTAAACTTGAAAGAAAGATTTTTTTTTTCAATTTCTTCTATTAGTTCACACTCTCCCTATATATATCTTGTTCAAATTTTCAATCGTTAATAAAATACTTTTTATTCATCCACTCAAGTTCAAATACATTTTTTTAAAACTTGTAGTGGATGACACTTGATGTTAATACAGTTTTTTCAAATATTAATTCATTAATTAAATTTAATTAATCGATTTTAGTTTTAGACCTAGAGCGTCTCTTGCTCTTGAATATTAATTTCCCTCTTCTTACTCTGTAAACGGTAGCACTGCGGTAGCGCGGGCTCCTCCCGTCCTGTAGTTTGCGGGATCGAATCCCTAACCTGACAAACTTTTTCTGTCTCTTACCCCCCCCCCCCCTCCTAATCTCGCGCAGTAGGCAAGGTTCTGGCAGGCAATGCTTTTTTTCAATTCCTACTATTATTTCACACTCAAATTTTTCTTTGTTGACCTAAGTAGGAATTGACATTAAAAAATTTTGTTTTTATATTACTTGTTTTTTGACAGCATTCAAGTTTCACGACGTATCTGTGTATGCCATTATACATGTATGTCAATATTCATTTTTCAAAATGCAATTTGAAAAAGTGACCTTATTGTTACTTTAGGAAACTAAGGTGGCCGAAAATGGCGATAAGAACAATGCGTTGTAAGAAAGATAAGGTTACTACTGTAAATTTATATTAATATATCAACTGTAGCAATAACACCGATTCTTTGTCCCAGGCAACATGCACATTAAGCTTTGTAGTTAAGTTAGAGATTAAAGACTTGCATTCTAGTTAACTGACTGACTGCTCGAACCACGTGCTAAAAAAGGTACTAAGTCCATAGTTCAACATATTAGATGAAAATTAAATTACTTATTAAGACAATTAGGAAATTAGACCATTTAGGTAAGGAGCAAAAACTAGATATTTATTTATAACGAATCAGAAATTAAGTTACAAAATGGTCAATAAAACTTGCAAAAAGTAGGCCTAATCGGCACTGCCATACCTCACTTACCACTCACTCCCTAACACCACGCCGGACTGTCCAACAGGTCACTTACAGCCTTCAAGCACAGTTGCAATATGCCCACTGTTTCTCGAGGACAAAACTTTGCTCGCCTCCCACTGCGCCAAGATACCCAAAATGCATCTCGCGCATGCGCAGGAAGGGCCATAGTTACAAGATTTGGCGTAGATCGCCTTTAGTAGCAATAATTCTATCTAGGCATTATGCATGTACATTACAGTCGTTGGTGAGAGTTATAAAGACATGAATTGTGACAGACATACTACATGAATGTCTCTATAACACTTATGTGCTCTTGTTTCGTTACATCTGCTGTAAATACCGTTAGACAGATAACAGATCATCCAGATATTCGTGATCGTACCTTACTGAGATAACCAAAAGGGACCTCACTAAGGATGGCTTGAGAAGCCTTTCACAACTCTGCTAGAAGAATATTACATCACAAAATAGCCATATTTTAATAGCCATATTTTCAGGAAGAGATAAAGGAAGATAATGTCGAAATTTTATTTCTTGTTTTATGAATGCCTATGATAATTTTGAGAAAACTTATCGTTCGAATCACTTCAGAAGGCAAAACTTTATACTATTAAAGTTGTTTTCAATTTTTAAAGCATGATTTTGAATTTTAATTGCAAGATATAACCTTCTTCTAGTAACATCATTTTGTCAACATGGACTGAAAAGCTCGGGGGAATACTGTCATATGTCTATGCTAATGCACAATCTATCTAAATTTTTCACAATACAAAGAAAAAAATACCTTGATAACATGAACAGCAGGTTAGAAAAAAATGCAAATTTATTTTCCACATAAAAATACAGTCGAACCTCCATATATCGAAGTAGCAAAATGCCGGAAAAAAATTCGATATATAGAAATTTCGATATATAGAATTGATGATAGTTTTATCATAATTCTCCTAAAACATTAAAATGAAAGCTAATTTTCGTACACGAAACTCCATTTCTAATTTATCTGCGAATCACATTAAATGAAAGTTAATAACTAAAAAATGAATTAATATGAAAGATGTATTGTGTACTATATACCTTTAAAAAACCAATAATCCAGACAGTGGTTACAGTGATCACAGTTACATTCTTTTAAAAGAAAAACTACGAATATCTTGCCGAAGAGCCAGTTTTGCGGAAAGTTCATCAAAGAAATGTTTCCCTTTATTCAGTCCACTAAAAACTTCATAAGGGACATTTTCCTCTAATTGAAGTCCACGAAGTATTGTTTCAAACGCCAGAAATTGGGAGATTTTATTCTAAAATGGAATAAAATCTCCCAATATGTCGTGAAAAAATTTTCGATATATAGAGATTTTTCGATATATAGAAACGGTTTTTCTATGTAATGAACATGGGGATTTGCTAAGAGTTCGATATATAGAAAATTTCGATATGGGGAAGTTCGATATATGGAGGTTCGACTTTATTTTCCAAATAAAATTCAATGAACAATTTTATTACAGGAACATTTTAATATTACAACAACATTAGGCACTGACAAAAATCTTATTTTCATTCTTTTCGCATGAGCAAGTCCCGCCTCGTAGTTGTGGAATAGGGTAGTAAGCGCCATCTAGGAGATTGTGTTAGTACCAGGCTTATAACATTATTCGAGAATGAGAAGCACTTCTTATAGAGAATCGGGGTGCAATTGTCTCAAAAACGAAAATTTCGGAGATGTAACACTCTTGTACCAGAGGTGCGATTTCTTAAGACAAGATGATGAATTCAAACTATGTAGAAATTTATTATTTATTTCTTTCGACCGCATTATAATGTGGTTAGCGCCACAAACTTCAATGGAGGGAGCTCGGATTCGAATCCTCATCAACGCATGGACGTTCTAGGGTTGTCTCCTTATAGAAAGTGATGGTGCTTTATAATACTAGGTGCTACCCAACAAATTTGCGGATCGTAATGCCAAAATGATAGATGTAAATTGCTCGCTAATTTTACCATGTTTTTATTAACTTGCTTTCTTGTGTGTCTGTGTGTGTGTTTGTCTAGTACAAATCTTTCAATCGATTTTTAACTAACTTCCCGACTAGCTAGACATTTAAAACTTTTACAATAGCTCAGAACACGATGACAATGCATTTTTTAAATACTCTTTGCCATCTTTAAGCAGAATTAAATTAATTTTCAGTTATTTTCAGTTAATTTTGTTTTGTAGATTGGTGCAGCCATCTATTGGCCGGAAAGGGAACTAGTCAAATGCAACAAGTCAAACAAGTCAAATGCAAGTTAACTTCCAATTAACTTCATTTTCTTTCAAGTTGATGGGATAATTCATCAAAAAAATTTTTTTTTAAGTATTTATTAATACATAGAATTGTCAAGTTTATATGATTCAACAGAAAATTTAAAAACATGGTATATAAAATGTCTTTTTATCTTACAATTATTAATATTTTTGAAGACTGATTTGCGTGTTTACTAGTTTACTGTAAGTATACCTTTTTTAATCCTCTAACTTTGCAAGAAATATATAAATAAATATTCTACTCAATCTCTTACATTTTGAATAGCAGTTTTGTTGAAGGATACGTCACAAGATTTTGCTTCAAATTAACTCAGAAAGAAGTAATGCAGATTTTGTGAAGATGCAATTTTCAGCAAGTAAGCTTTATTTTATTGAAAAGATAACAGAATTTTCAAAAAGATCCTGTGACTAGAAAAATTTGGTTTTGAAGTTTCCTACATATTACTCCCAGAATAGTGTAGTGGTTAGCGTTCCGAACTGCCATGCAGTGTGCTTGGGTTCCAATCTATATGTATATAAAACAGTTCCGTAACTGACTGACAGATAACGCACAGAGCAAACCGCCCGACCCAAAGGGCTGAAAATTTGCATGGTGATTCTTCTTATAGTGTAGGGATGCCCTAACAAAGATTTTTGAAAAATCCTTCTTAGATTTTTTAAAATTAAATTTTTCAGCTGTTTTTGCAACTTTTTTAAAGTTTGCATTTAAAATTATAATTTGGGGGTTATAAAATTTATATCACGAGAAAGATCACAAAAATTCCTTTAAGCGAACAAGGACCTTCAATATCGTTCTTATTTAAATTTCAATATTTTACTCTATATACACCATGAGTATAATTAATATTATTTTCTACTATACTAGATATACTTAGAATTCACAACTAAGTATTTTGAGGAGGAATAAGACATATTTATCAAAAAATTTATAAAAAATGCCAAAATTATTCAAAAAGCTCCACGCGTATTCATTTTTTTCTGATATCTTCCAATTTCTCAGAATTGTTAATTGAAGTTTTGTCACAAAACTGTGCATAATTCTTTGAAATCACAAATATTTTTTCAATTTTATAGACCATAAATTAAAGTAAAAACATAAAAACATGAAAAAATAACAGGCAGAATATAAAAAAAAATATATTTAAGACTTTTGATTCATAAAAAAAAAATAAATGCACGTTTATATTTATATACATATGGTAAACTTGTAATACAAAATTTAAGGATTATAATTACTATAGAATGCGAATTTTACATTTTGAAAAACTTTTGCATTTTTGGAAAAAAATTTTGAAAAACAGGCATTATTCTGCTAAAAATTCTTTATTTTGAATTTTATGGGTTTTCAGTGTAGTAAAATAGAAAATTATTATTCTCAATTTGTATATAGAGATGAAAATTGTGAATTAAAAAATTTGAATTTGAAGGACCCTTGTCTCCTTAAAAGAAAATCTTTTTGAATCTTTACCTTCATTTTCTTAATTTTGGTGAATTTTTAAATGTTAATTTTTAGAATTTAATTTAATAAAGGCTGATCACGTGGTTTCTTTTCTTTTTGTGATATTTTAAATTTATTTTGCGTCACGTGCACAACAACGAAATAAATTGACAAAAAAAATATTAAAATGCGGTGAAAGATAAAATTTAATCACTAGATTAATTGAGATGGAAGTCTGTTAAGAATTTAATTCAAATTAGTACGTTTTATGTATATTAAACATACAAATTAATTGCATACATTGACCGTTGTATTTAATTTCAATATTTTCTTCTACACTAGTTTGTCTATAAAAATATCGGTTACGATTTACATATATATATATATATATATATATATATATATATATATATATATATATATATATAATATATATATATATATATATATATATATATATATATATATATATATATATATATATATATATTGATTGATTGATTGTGGGGTGTGATCTAAATATCTTAATTCAGTGGACTGCAGGAAATTCAGTAGATGCGAAGCAACGCAAAACATCGTCGTTTTATTTTTAATACATGACAAAGACTGACATTACAAGTAATATGCAGAGTAACAAACCAAAAATTAGCTATTACCAAGAGGTGTCTAACGGCAAAAATTCGTATTCATTCCGAGCTGGCGGAACGCGAAAAGCATTCATAGAACGCGCGTTTAAGAATTCACATTGTTAGCGGTTGCGCAGAACGAACATCCAAATATAGATGAAATTGCTAATCTTCATTTGAAGAAGGATCACGGTTGTAGCAACCGAACATATATTTTTTTTTTTTGCATTAATTTCATACATTGACAGTTGTATTTAATTTGAATGTACTCCGTAGCGAAGTGCGGGTTTTCAGCTAGTACATATATATATATATATATATATATAATATATATATATATATATATATATATATATATATATATATATGTATATATATAATATATGTATATATATATATATGTATATATATATGTATATATATATATAGTATATATATATATGTATATATATATATATATATATATATATATATATATATATGTATATATATGTATATGTATATATATATATATGTATATGTATATATATATATATGTATATGTATATATATGTATATGTATATATATATATGTATATGAATATATATATATATATATGTATATGAATATATATATATATATATATATATATATATATATATGTCTGTATATATATATATATTATATATATATATATATATATATGTATGTATATATATATATATATATGTCTGTATATATATATATATATATATATATATAGATATATATATATATATATGTATATATATATATATATGTATATATATATATATATATGTATAATATGTATATATATGTTATATATATAGATATATAGATATATCTATATATATATATGTATATATATATGTATATATATATATATATATATATATATATGTATATATATATATATGTATATTATATATATATATATATATATATATATATATATAGATATATATAGCTATATATATATATATATATATATATATGTATATTTATATGGTCGTGACCGTGTCATCCACCTCATGGGGAACAATGCTCGCTCACCTATAGGGTTGCCTCCCACAATAAAGTAACCAGAAAGACTTCGTGGTGAATAACAAAAGGCAAATATTTCAAGACAAAGTGCGTCCGCTTTAGACACCACCCCCCCCTAAAAAAAAAAAAGAAGGTTGGTGCATATTTTTAATTACAGTGATTTATTATTTAGAAAAATAGTATATAATCACTTAAAGTCATATGTAACGGAAGTCTCTTTTTATAGGGATAGAATTTTAACTGCTAACAATTATTTTACCATTTAAACTTAGGCTTACGGGGCCCACTTTTCCGATTCCCTCTTTAGAATGGGAAACTTCATAACCTCTTTGTAAGAACGTACATTAAGTGGGTTATATATATATATATATATATATATATATACATTGGACGCTCGTTAATTCGAACTTTCGGTTAATTCGAACTAATCCAAAGGCCCCAAAAAGCTCGTATTGGAGTTAATGTTAAAAATATCTCATTCATTCGAACTAATTTTTATCACTTCGGTTAATTCGAACTAAAAATTTGACGACATTCGAAAAAAAAATATAATATCTAGCGCATCTTTACGTAATAATAATTTGTCACCTCTGACATCAGAGTCATAGATTCAGCCAATGGCCACAGACTTGTGAACTCATGGCAAGACGCTCGTAAAGTTTATAAAAGTACAGGCATGCCTCGAAGAGCAAGATTTTGGCGTGGATCTGTTGCTTAGTAAACCGTCGTCATTGATGATAAAAAAATGGAGAAATAAAAGTATTTGCAGACGTGAAAAGAGAATTGTGTTATTGACTACGACTACGTTTATTCCCGGTGTGGACATGCTGGCCTCAGGTCATCATTATCCACGGGGCCGGGGACCGGTATGTTATATATATATATATATCTATATATATATATATATATATATATATATATATATATATATGTATATATATATATATATATATCTATATATATATACAGTGGACGCTCGTTAATTCGAACTCGGTTAATTCGAACTAATCCAAAGGCCCCAAACAACTTGTATTGAAGTTAATGTTAAAAATATTTCGTTAATTCGACCTAAATTTTTATCACTTCGATTAATTCGAACTAAAAATTTGACAAAAAAAAATTCTTTTTCCTCGTTTAATGGAGAAAATGCACACTGTATTTATTATTTTGTGGTGTTAAAATTTATTTTCTGTGTAAAGAGGCACATGCCTGCATTCCTAACTATTGCATGTCTGCTAACGTTAGTAGCTATTGTCCTTCTTATTAGTGCTAAACGGAAAAAGCAATTTTCCTTTATTTGGATCGATTTTCTTAGAATTTCAGAAAAACTAGTCTTTACTACAGATTCTAGGGAGCTGCGTCAGTTATAACTGCAGTGCAGACAAGTTAATGTGGTCTAGTTTTTTTCTTCCTCATTGTGTGGTGTGAACGTGTAAAAATTCAGGATGTCTACACGTGGAAAGTACAAAACCCTAACTTTGGAGACAAAGGTAGAAATTTTAAAGAAAGTAGAGAATGGCGAATGTAAAACAAAGTTAGCAGCTGACTATAGAATTAAAAAAATGCCTTGTCAACTAATTTAAAAAACAATGAATTTGAAAATGCGTCCCAAGAAGTTCTAGAAAAAGCTCTACTGCTACGGTTCCAGGATGTTAGAACACGAAATTTTCCGATAAATGGACCCCTAGTGCTGACGAAGCCTGATGAATTGGCAATTCGAATGGGTATTGAAGATTTTAAATGCAGTGATGGATGCCTTTCTCGATTTAAGTCAAGGTACAATATTTCTTATCAAACTGTATGTGGCCAAAGCTCTGATGTAATCGAACACGTATGCACTAAATTCGGTAGAAAACTGCCAGGGGTTTTCTCTACTTACCTGCCGAAAGATATTTTTAATGCGGCCATAATGGACAAAGCCATAATGGACTCTATTAAAACTCTGAAATCATTTATTCAGATGGAACCTTCCTCTGAAAATGAATTGAAATGTTTACTTCAAATCGAGAAGCTGGCTGAACAATGTAGGCATCATAAACAGAACCAAACATCCATTTTACAGTTTTTCCTCAAAGTGTAATTCATATTTTTAATAAAAGTTTACTTTATACTGCGTATCTTCTGCTTCATTTTATGATTAAGGTAAGTCTGTATTGCTTTTTAATATATGTTTAACTTTAGATAACATAGTATAATATATTTTCTGGGGTTATACATACTAGGAGAGTTTCTTCTTCAGTGATACACATTTAAAGTTATATATTTTCTCTTAACATCGGATAATTCGAACTTCGGATAATTCGAACTTTTTTCTGAGAACCTTTGAGTTCGAATTAACGAGCGTCCACTGTATATATATATATATATATATATATATATATATACATATATATATATCTATATATATATATATATATATATATATATATATATATACATAAATATATATATATATATACATAAATATATATATATATAATATATATATATATATATATATATATATATATATATTTATATACATATACATGTATATATATATGTATATATATATATGTATATATATATATATATATATACATAAATATATATATATATACATACATACATATATATATACATATATATATATACAGTATATATATATATATATACATACATATATATACATACATATATATATATACATACATATATATACATACATATATATATATATATATATATATATATATATATATATATATATATATATATATATATACTAGCATTATTGCCCGGCGTTGCCCGGGTAGATATATAGATATAAAATATTTCATGCATTCCATAAAAAAAATACTGGGCTGCACTCCCGCTCTTCATGTTCATCTGGACAGACAGTATGCGCTTAGCGCGTTTCTACTGAAATGATATGCAAACAATAAGAAAGAAAGAAACTTTGAGCCTGCGGACCTTCGTCTGATTTTATTGAGAATTAATAACAGCGTGTTGCGTGATTCGCAGGTTTGGATTGAATAAGTTTACTGTTAAATTATATTTGTTAGATACTGTTCAATTAGATTTAATTAGATTTTTTTGATCCACTGTTTAATAAGAATATAATATGTTTAACCGTCCACACCCGAAGGTTATACGGTAAAAATCCGCTAGACACATTGACCCCACAGTAATCTTCCAGTCGGGGCCCACAGGCAGCCCGGAGGGAAAAAATCTGCCCCACTGTTTAATAAGAAATAAGTTTTATAATTTACATTTGCCTTTATTATTTATTTTTCCCTTAAAAACTCACTTTTTTCCATTTCACCCAAGAGGTAAAGTGCAAGATGCGTTATCCCCTTTATTTAATCAAAGTAAGGCTTGATTCCCCATGAAGCCTTTTTCCTTAAGCTTGTATGTTTTGTAAGAAATGTTTTGAATCAGATGTATTACCTGTGAGTAATGTTCTCAAAGGCTCGGTTCTTGAATTGTAGGCAATTGTACTTTCCCATTACTGCAATACATAGCAGAGCTAGGAAAGTTGTGTTTGTCTGGGGAGCCAGAGCCCTACCCTCTTTTGGAATTTGACCCTCACCCCCCCACCGTCATCCTTAAACCACCCCTCTTAACGCAGCTGGTTGAGCGGGAATCCACAGGGGGTAGACGCACCTCTATCGGGCACAAAAGACATTAAAAAATTCATTTTAAAAAAACTAATTGAGCCCCAAATTTCGTTTTTCCTGATTTAAGTTTCTCGGGTCCAAAACATTAACTGTACCGAATTTGGTCCCGGTGGGTGAAACAGTCTATGATTCTATAGCGGACAAACAAACAGACAAGCTCTTTTATATATATATAGATGTATGTGTGTGTGTGGGGGGGGGGAACGCCCTCTGGCGTTCTCTGCTGACACTCGCCGCCTTTGACCTTGCCAGGGCGAGATAAGCGCTTGGGTATATAGGATGTGTCTGCGCGGCAAACAGCAGAATACGAGAATACGAGGCGAAGACGAGAGGAAGACGAATGATGACGCCATTTTAATGTGTTTTACCTGCATTTGGAGGGGAGACTTCTGTTTATCCTGTGAACTACTATTGAACGACGCATTTTAAATTGTCTTAGTGTAAAGTACCTATTATGTGTTATTTGTCAAATGTATTGTCTCGTGTAAATAATAATAATTGTATCTGTGTAGCAGTATTCGTGTCATTAGAGTGAAGTTTCTGATGATCCCCTAAAACCCCTAGACACCAACCTTTCCTTACATATATATATATATATATATATATATATATATATTGCTACGAATTTTTTGAGTCTATGGTAATCTCGCCAAATATGAGAGTTATTGCCAAATTGGAGATGGATTTGAAGACTTGATCTCCAAATTTGGCGATATGGCGCCAAATATCGCCAACCTTCTAGATCTTTCTCGTACGTTCTGGAGATTTCTAGCTGGCGGCCGATATGGGGCGCTTTGGAAGGCTATATATATATACCTGAGATTGGCATTGGAAGTGAGTATTCTTTTCTGCTGCGTAATGAATGTATTGAAAGTGCGTTATGCGTATATTGTATTGCAGACTCTGTTATCCTGACTTGTGTTTTTTTAGAGTTTTCTGTCGTATAGAAGACAGTTGTTACGTGTTTTCTGTTAGTATTTGTGTGTGCGGCTGAAGAATTTACAGAATAATAAATTTTATTTTGTTTGCACTTTTTGAAGATAATTTATTCAATCCCATCGAACTCAGAAAACGAAACAATATATATATATATATATATATATATATATATATATATATATATATATATATATATATATATATATGTGTGTGTGTGTGTGTGTGTGTGTGTGTGTGTAATATACCGACCCAGTCCCATGTTAACGGAGACCGGAGTCGGCATATCACACCTCAAAAACTTGTAGATATAACCAGAAAGACGATTATCTTCATTTAACACATACGTTTATTTATCCATTTATTGACATCGATGACGGCGGTTTACTAGGCAACAGCGCCACGCCAAAATCTTTCTCTCCGAAGGTCTGCTTGAACTTATATAAACTTCATTCCATAACGTGGCAAAAGGGCGTGATTTAATAGCAGATTCGTTAAAAGTTTTTGCGCGGTTCTGATCTAATTTTTATGGACGCCGCGCCGCGTCTAATTTCGTTAAAAAGTCAGCCATCTTGAATGAAATCGCCTGGGGTTACAAAAGACTGTTACCATGGGACTTTTACATAAGTTTTAATGGGACGAAAATACTAGAATTTGGAATATCTTTTGGAATTTAACTCGAATGCCCAAGGGGAATTAACTAATTTAAGAGATTAAAAAGGGGTATGTAATTTTGAATACTAAAGTGAAGAATTAATAGTTTTTAAATGTTAAGAGTGTTGAATTAAGAAATTACTAGCTTTTAATATTATATATATATATATATATATATATATATATATATATATATATATATATATATATATATATATATATATATATATATATATTTGTACCCGTATTCTTGGGATACATGCTATCCCACCCCCTAATGAAAAGGTTAATGTAATAAAAGCCCTGATAGGCCGAAATCTCTTAAACTGCAGCCTAGAATTTATCATCAGCCCCACCGATATATTCAGAATTATAAAACTAAAATTATCTTCGTACCTATGGAGAAAAAATTTTACCTATCGATTATTTCCGAAACTTGCGGTGGGAGTAATTTATGACTTTAAAAACTGTAAATGGATGATGTGGTAAAATATTTTAAGAATTCAAGTGGTGATGGATGGTCGCGCATTTAAAAACAAACTTATTATTCATCGCGATTCTTGGACAAAATGATATATTGCCGCCGGGTAATAATGTTTCCGATGTAAAACTAAATGATTCGTATAAATCTCTTTCGAATATCCTGATAAGTATAGGAATACGTAGATAAGTAACGAAAATGAATAGCTCCCTTTTTTTTAGTGGTCTAGCTGTTAGAATAATTTTAATAAATAGGGTACGTTAAACCTTTGTAATAATTTACGGATGAATAATAATTGTGGATTTCAAATCAATCTAAGTTTAAGTGTAGTACCCTACAGGATTTGTTGAGACGTTAGACAGTAATTTTAAAAGAAAATACGGAAGGCTTCATTCAAGTTTTCTAAGATGAAATTTTCTGTCTGCTTTCAGTTCGGTATTATGTAAAGTATAAATATTTGCTTTTCACAATTTCCTTTTCATGAGAATGCATCAGATACATATCTGTGTATTGGCACACTTTTAAACACGTGGGTCTCTCCTACACTGTTATATTAATAAACAGTATAATTAAAGTACAACTGACGGCTTAAATTAATTTATTAGATAGTTTTAAACTACAACACTCAAAATAAGAAAAGTGACATTTACGAAGATTTCGTCAAAGTATATGAGCAAGTATTCATTATATATATATATATATATATATATATATATATATATAGGGTGTCCCATAATGATTGGGACAAACTTAAAGGGGAGGTAGGGGATTCAAAATTACATAGCAACCCATGGTCGCAAACGTCATGGGAAAGTGATGTCGGAGGTACAAGAAATGAAGGCCTACAAGACAGAGATTATCATAAATATTTATTGTTCTTAAATATTATACATGCTGTTGTAGATAACACCATTTCAAATGGTTACAAAAGATGCTCAAAGTTTCCACCATTACATGAGATGCAAGCGTTACAGTCACGGACCATGGATTGGCGGACGCGTTCGAAAACACCTGGATTTGCTTGGACCTGGATGTCTGGCCCCCACGCTCTCCGGATTTAAGCAGCCTGGACTTTCTTTCTTTGAGGTATTCTTAAAGGTGCTGTGTATAAGACACATGTCGAATATGAAATGGATCTGGTTGCAAGAATTGTTTGCACTGCTGCAGATATCCAAGCAAATCCAGGTATTTTCGAACATGTCCGCCAATCCATGGTCCGTCGCTGTAACGCTTGCATCTCTTGTAGTGGTGGAAACTTTGAGCATATTTTGTAACCTTTTGAAATGGTGTTATCTACAACAGCATGTGTAATATTTATGAGCAATAAATATTTCTGATAATCTCTGTGTCTTATTCCTTCATTTCTTTTACCTCTGATACCACTTTCCCATGACGTTTGCGACCATGGGTTGCTATGCAATTTTGAATCCTTTTGACATGCCCTACCTTCCCTTAAAGATTGTCCCAATCATTATGGGACACCCTGTATATATATATATATATATATATATATATATATATATATATATATATATATATATATATATATGTATGTATGTATGTATGTGTATGTATATAATATAGAGTGATCCAAAAATCCCAGAAAATTAAAAATTGAATAATACGAAAAGTATAGACAGTAGCACGATGCAGTTTTCTCAGAAGTGCACAAGGGATTTTTTTCATACATATACTAGGGCTAGTCAAAAAGTTAGTTGCACTCGTTGGAAATAACTGTTCCGGGTTGAAATTATAGAGCAAAGTTTTACTATCGTAAAAGTACAATACAAAATCTATTTCTCGACGTAGTCACCTCCTTTATTTTAACATTTGTTGAGGCGTTGCAACAGTTTTTCCGTGACATGGTTGGTGGCCGTCCAAGGTGAGATAACCATTGTTGGGTTGCAACTTTTACCTCCTTATCCGAGTGATATCGTTGTGTTGCAGGTGCTTGTTTCATGGGACCGAAGACGTGGAAGTCACATGGTGCAAGATTCCACACTTCCCACTTAAAAACTTTTTCAAAAGATCCCTCGTTAGGGTCGCCGCATGCTGTCTGGCATTGTCATGCAAGAGCACAATGCCTTTTTTAAAATTTACCTGGTCGTCGATCTTTAAGCGACTTTCGCAACCACTTTAGGCCGGGCGCAAGTTGAGACGCAGCTTGGTGAGGTGGGGTGAGGTGACTCACCGTGAGATTCTGTGAAACAAAGAAGTGAATACTACACCGGGTGTTCGAACGCAGGGAACCGCCATGCAAAATTTCAGCCCTTTAGGTCCAGCGGTTTGGCATGTCACTCAGTCAATCAGTGAGTCAGTCAGTTACGGAACTGATTTAGATATATAGATATATATACTATATGTGCCGCGGAAAGCTTCAGAGGATGTAGTATTTCGGATTCCGTTTTACGTTGTAGTGACTAGTGTATTTAGGCCTCATGCCGCTGAAGATTATCGTAGCGTTCCACACAAAACCGAAGACCGTTCAGCGTTCGAAGAGTACAGACGGCAGATTCTGAGGTTTTACCACCTTGGAGGTAGAGGATTGCACCTTGTCCTTTGCACTGCTTCTACAACGTTGGAAGCGGGCGTTGATTAAATTATCAATACATGGTACTGACATGAAAGTTGTGGAGTTCACAACACCACAACACGCGACTTCTTAATCCACAAAAGAAAAAAAAAATACGAGAATGACAACGTGATCTGAACTTGTTAATACAATTCTTCATTCGGGCCGTAGAATTCTTCGTCATTAGGTATAACTGTTTGCAGTGTTGGAGAAATCCCAAACGCATTAGTTAATTTGCATTGATTTGCATTGTGGAGTCATCTGAATAATATTACGTTGGCACCACAGCTTATATCCATTCAAAAAAATTTTGAAACTTTGAATATTTGACTCCTTTAAGCAAACTTGAATATAAACTCCTTTCTAGTTTTATCAGATTAACGAATGTTTTACTTGGTTTGGTGGCTTTGATAATTGGCGAATATATATCGGAAATTCGGAAACTCGGAAATTTACTTTTATGATCAGCAAAAAAGAAAAGGGACTTAAAGATCATTTTTAAGTACAACACCAAAATAAAACAGATACAAAGAGAGTTTCTTGTGATGACGCCTAATTAATAAATAATTAATTTGATAACAGAATATACTAATTTCATAACTAGAAATACAGGGTTCCCATCTATATCAGTTACACCCCCCTTAACTTCTAAACGGTGTCAGCTTAGGCCATAAAGTTGGTGTCTAGGTATAGTAAAAAGGACATGCGCTACTTGATAAGACAACTTACAACTCCAACTATCGGCAAATTTTGGAATTAGCGTTTTTATCTCAAAAACGGTACGAGATACGAGTAGAAAGTTGTTTACAAAGTTGTTTAGCATCATCGATTTAGTAATAAAAGACACCTTGTGCACATTAATACTTAAAACAGAATGTAGAAAATGGACATTTGTTTGGTCACGGTTTCGAAAATTGTCATGTCATAAAGAGTGGAAGAAAGAAACTGAGAAACTTCCCTATCTTCAGGATCATTTATTTACGTTGCTGAAAATGTTCTCCATTAGCCACTATATACATTTGCTATCTGGACTGGATTTTTCGCTGCACATTGTGCAACATGGCAACAAGTGTTACGGAGGCACAATTTTCGAAATCGTGTCCAAACAAGTGTCCATTTTCTACATTCTGTTTTAAGTACTAATGTGCGCAAGGTGTGTTTTATTACTAAATCGATGATGCTGAACAACTTTGTGATTAACTTTTTTTTCGTATCGTACGTTTTTGAGATACAAACGATAATTCCAAAATTTGCCGATAGATGGGGTTGTAAGTTGTCTGATCCAGTAGCGCATAGCCTTTTTACTATAACTAGACATCGACTTTATGGCCAAAGCTGTCACCGTTTAAAAGTTAAGGGGGGGGGGGTGCAATGGATATAGGTGGGAACCCTGTATAAATCTATATATTTTATGATATGCATACATAACATACTTCAGATAAAAATGCATTTCACATTTTTCCAAGTTCTAATTACTTTAGTTTGTTCTGAAAAAGAACATTAGATTTCATATTGGTATGTGGTTCAAATTAACAATCTATTGTTTAGAAATTTTCCTTTATGCATAGTGTGAAATGTATCTTTGCTGTAAATTTCAGAAACATCTGAAATGGGCAGTATTAAATTGCGATTTTATTTTCACAGGCCGTGCTGTCTCTCAGTTTACATTCCGTTAACATGCCTTTAATATTAAGACAGAATGAAGAAATCTGTCATTTTAAAGTTTCGCGTTGCATGTAAATAATGCTACCTGAATCTGTAAATTGTTCGTTGAATGACACTTAAGGTGTCTAGACTGGAAGCAAATATAAACAATTTGCATGGAATTCAGATTGAGCAAAAAGGGTTCAGAGGATTGTTTTTAAATATTCAACGCTGAGTTTGCCTTATGGTGGTAATACCATTTTGCGTTTTTACGGACAATATTTACTGCTGTTTTTTGAAATAGTTTGAAACTAGTTATCGTTTCGTTAAATACTTAAAATTGGAAAATTTCGCAACTCCAATAAAAACGTAATATTTTTTTTTTGTTTTCTTTTGCAAGCTGGCTATTTACGTCTTATTAACTTAAAATAGGTTTAGCGAGGGAATTGTCAATGCGATGTTTTATAAGGAAATCTCGTCTAGACACGCAATGCATTTTGCGCGTTGTTTTCCTGTATACAGATGGCCTTCTTTAAAGCTACTTATTATGCGCTGTCCTGGTGGAAACATCTCGATCGATGTGGAGTTGGAATTATGCTGCGCTCATAGAAAAGCAATGCAACTTTTAAATTCATCCTAGATAAATCGAAATGTATATTTACTGCTTGACATAGAAACAGATGATGCAATTTTATTTTGAACAAAATTAGTCGAAACATTTAACTACAAGCAATTTTTAGAACGATTTTGACCTCATAAAAATAAATTATCAGTTTATATTTAAATAGAAACTACAAAATTAGGTTAATATAAAGAAGAGAGTACACCAAGGCAGGGTTTGGCGACGTTTTCGAATTTCGCCAAACTTACACTAAAATTTGGCTCTCGTAGAGAATTAGACAATTCTTCAATTAGGCCTTTGTAAAGAATTGGGTACCCCTTTTAACACGAGCGATAAATGCGCCAAACTTATTGTTATCTTATATGTTCTGCAGTTAATCTTGTAAATGGATAACGTTTGTATTTCACAGATTTTTCTTCAGTGGCATCGGCGCCAAGAGTTTAATATCAATGGGGACGTCACACCTTCGACGCGATACCTTTGCATGAGCGGTCCAGTCTGGTCGCTACTTGCATAATACGCTACTTATAATACTTGCATAATTAAAACAATAAGTTATCATAGTAAATAAGTTTTTAAAAGCAAGAGAAGAGATATTCCTTAACTCGGTTAGCTAAATCAGTGCTGTATGAAAGCCCCTGTTGCTCTTAAATGAAATGGATCCGAAAATCATCTACAAAATTTAGTTTGTTGGAAGCAAGGTCGCAGCGAAACGGTGATTATCATTTAATACCAAGTTTATTCATTGAATGTTGAACTCGACTTAGCATTCTATTTTGAAGTGTTTTGTATTCTATTTTGTTCTTTCTCAATATGCTATTGTGTAATCATGTGTATTCTGTACATGCTATTTTGTAATATGTATTCTGTTGGCTTTATGTGTTATTGAAATTCCATCATTGGGATTTCACAACACGCCAATAGAATTCTATTGATGGAATTCTTTTGAAATAGGACATTCTATCTATGACTATATTTGTAATGTGTGCAGGGGCTTTCTCCGGGTCTTTATTACTTTATACCGTTAAAAAAGGGGGAAGATTTTGTGTATATTTATAATCTGTTATTTTCCTTTTCATCCATGATTGGCTAATTTAGTAAATGCACAATTTAACTTTTGCAACGCAATAGCCGAACGTTTCTCCATGGTACTTAATCGACCTTTTTTAAATCTTTATAATGATCCAATGACAACATTTGGGAGAGAATATTCTACAATTTTGAACGACGTGCTTCAATTTTCAACTGAAGATATGACATTTTTATGAAGGCTAAATATTGTTTAAAATAATTTTTTTCTACTTTGCAGTTACATTTTATATATATATGATTGTTTACTTACAGCATTACTTTTGTATTGTGGATATATAGCTTGCATCGTTAGTTACATCCTCCTCCCTGAATTCGGAGGTTTTTTTTTTTCTTATTTCTATTTTCAATCCATTTAGAGCTAAAACCTCGAAGTTCGAAAACATATAGCGTTATAAAGCTATAATTAGGAAAGCAAGTCGTTTAGATTTTAGCTGAATTGTCCATCGCTTTAGTGTTTTTGAAATTTTTATTCAACATCATGTAGCAACAAGTGCTGTGAAAGTTAAAGTGCAGAAAAAATATACTGGCAGTTAACAAAGATTAAAAAACTTATGCGTCTTTTAAAACGAACAAAATGTTTGTCAATACAAAAGTTGGTCAATTTCGTTTCAGATCTGTACTGTCCGTCCGGAGCCCAGGAATATAATAACCCGAACAGGTGCATAACAATCGGCTGAGTTTGCAGGTTTTGCTACACAGCGACTGAACTTCGCGACGGGTTCATACTTGTCGCATAAGGTAGACGCCGAGGTCGACGTATCATTTTGAATTACAGGTGCAGTGTATAGACTGGTAGACCGATTGCATATCTGTTTCAGCTTTCTAAAATGTTTGAGTAGTTGTGATTCAGGTTCGGCCAAGTATAAATTACTATTGCATTTTATTGAGTGCAGACAAAAAAGGGGAAATTCTCAATAATTAAAGCATGTTACTTACTACAGACGTTCAGTTAAACTCTACCTCTATTTCCTATAGTATCTAACATTCATTACTTGAAGAGAAATGTTTCATTGTGGTCACGTGAAAGTTTGATTCCTAAAAATAAAGTTAAATTTAAAATAAATATTATTTAAGGGCGCACAGGTCCTTGAAGTTCGACCGAATGACTATAAATATGGTCTAATTTTAACCACAAAACTCAAATAATATTAGAAAATGAAATTTTCTTTCTTTATACACATAAAGTACATACCTTTTTAATATGTCTTATATAAAAATGGAAATTATAAATCTATAAATTATTTTCGAATTAGCAGTTTAGAATTTTATGATTAACTGCTAATTTTGAGTTTGATGTCAGCATTGCTTTTAAACTATCAACAGGGAACTGATAAAACTACACTCATATGTATATTCCATGGTACTCTACATTTTCAAACCAGGAAAGTGTGCAATTCTGGAATACTTTTTTTCATGTGGGAATATTATGCAAATAATTGTGATAATTTTTGAAGTTTTCCAATTTTATGCTCAATTTTTAATTTAAATAACATTTATTACAATTTATTTGGTTTTGCATTACAGTTAAATATATTACAAGTGTATTTTGACCATTCATTATTTTATGTAAGCATAAATCTCAATTTTATGATGCGCCCAGCAGTTTGATTTTTAATCACCATTTAATCATATAAAATTCTAAACTGCTAATATGAAAGTTATTTATAGATTTATAATTTCCATTTTTATGTAGGACATATTTCAAGATATTCAGAAAATTCAAGATATAAAGAAAGAAAATTTCTTTTTCTAATATTGAGTTTTTGTGGTTAGAGTTAGACCATATTTTTGGTCATTTCGTCGAGCTTGAAGGACCCGTGTTCCCTTAAGAGATGTACTCATTGATTTGATACAAGATGTAACAATCTAATGCGTTATAATTTCTTATAAATTTATATTTTAAGAATATCATCATTGGACTTTATCTATTCGTTTGACTTTAAACATTAAATCAACGAACACATGATTTACTCTTTCACATAGTTTACTCAACAGTTAGTTCAATGAATTCTTGTCATAACAATAAATAAACATGCAGCCTTAGAAGTATTTTATATGTAGTTTTTAGAAGTATTTTATATGTAGTTGTCTTTATACGAATATATAACGACCGAGAAATTGCAAATTTAGAAAAATACTTTTTTGCCAGATCGATGAAGACTAGACAGCTACGAATAGTTTTGAAATGTTTGAAAAATATATATACTTTTTGACGATGACAAGTTAAGTTATTCTCTAAACTATCGAGCCTTCGATGAAAAATTGCGGTTTTAAGCTTTTGTTTCAAAGAACCAAATGAGTTTTTGATACGGTTTTTTTTTTGTATTGATGAGTTCAGTGTAGTGAAATTTAACTTTTTTTCAATGTAAGAATGGGGTTATAGTAAAGCATGTTTAGACCTAACTGATTAACCCTATACAGAGACAAAAAGGATGGTAATATCTAGAGGTATGTGTGGGGTAAGCAACGTGTCACAAAACGAAGTAAAAGAAATGGTGTTTTTGGATTATTCTCGACCAATAATAATATCTTTTTCGTAAACGATTCCAGAGTCATGAAGCAAAGCATAAAGTGAAAAAAAAATAGTTATTATGAGATTTTATATTTAGGTGCTTTCTGGAAAAAAAATTGTTTCAGATTAATTAGCATTTTAACCCTTCAGCGCAGGGCCGCCCAGAGGGAGGGGGGCAACTAGGGCACATTGCCACAGGCCCTCAACTGCCGGAGGGGCCCAAAAAAATTTTTAAAAATTTATTTATTAGATTTCCTCCGAAAGAAAGTTCTGAAACTTGTACCGTACTTCAAAATTCAAAATATTCTCCTAAAAAAAGGCCCCCCCCCCCCCCAAAAAAAAAAAAAAAAAATTAAAAAAATTATTCGATTAATCAGATTTCTTGGGGCCTCCATCAGAAGTTTGTCCCAGGCCCCGTAAAGTCTCTGGGCGGCCCTGCTTCAGCGGGCGCGCCAATTTTCAGAACACACAGCAAGCGCGTGTTGCACAAAGTGCAACGTCTCTTTCATGCTTGATTATTCCTCTAGTAAAAACTCTATATACATACACACACACACACACACACACACATATATATATATATATATATATATATATATATATATATATATATATATAGTGATTAAAATTAAAGTTCATGGTAATGACATATGGTAATGACAAGACATATAATATTGATAAGATTGAGATATACTATTTAGAATTAAAGTCGAAAGAATGCAGGTAGATTCGCCTTATTTCAAAACTGTCCGGTTTATCGGATCTAAGGACAACTTGCGAATGGATTCCTATTATGTCCAAAAACCTAAAAAACAACGAGATTGTCCATCTTCGTGATATGCGAAATACCGTGTAATAGCTGCATATTTGATTTCCTTCATCAACTCCTGCTTTTGTCGTATTGTAATCCAGTATAATCGTTGGTTTAAGACGGTTAAATCACGATTAACTATGAATGGAAAGGAATACGAGGGTCATAAAATCAGACCTGCATTAGAAAGGGTGTAGATATAAATAGAAACTGCTTAGAACATCCAAACCTTACTTGTAAAAACAAATCATTCAAAATTACGAAAATGCTGCACTTTGTACACTGGCGCGACCGCTGAAGGGTTAAAATTTAACTTAAATGCATCAAGAATTACTGAATTTTTAATGTATAGCTATGTGTTGAGCATAAAATATTAATTGTTTTCATTTCGTAACGAATATTTGCAAAATATAAGCTTGCAGTTGAATTTCCTTTAAATTTAAAATAAACACCACTTAGCAAATAATATTTTACTGCTTCGTTTAGGGAATAAATCACAAGGCTTTTAAAATAAAATAATGCGATCCCAGTAAGTATGCAACTTATTAGTAGTATTTGAGGCAATGAAAAATTTTCAGCTTAAGATAAGTATGCTGTAAATAATAAAAAAAGAAGATATAACAGAAAAATTTTCCTCGAGAGACTAATTAAAATCATGCCGCAAGCACATTAAGCTTTTAGCAAATACCAGAATTTTCTATCGGTTTCAGTAGTATCGAATAAGTTTCCTGATTGGAAATAATATTTTACGCACAATGCCTAAGTATAAAAGGATGAAAAGACACGCATTTACATAGGCAAAACATACGAAGTCGATAGCTATGCGACTGACTTAAGTTTAACCCTCTTTCGTAGACTACATCTTTCAGTCTTGTAAGGGCATATATATTATATTTGCTTAAGTTATATTAGTATAATACTGTCTAACCCTTGACAGACTTTTCAAGCATTTTCAACAGCCATGATCTCAGATTTCAACCATCTTATGGCCTCGGGATCAGAGCATATACGCAATACAGAGATGTCTCAACTCAAAAAGCAAAATTTCTCTAAATATTGCGTTGAACCTTCAATAAGCCAAGCCCGAAACAAGTCTATGGCTATTGGGTAGGTAAAAGATGCCTATTGCAGTATAAGTGAACCCCTCTTTTAAGTGTGTTTTTCATGCAGTTGTGTATCGGTGCCTGTAATGTGAATACTTTTACTTTTTGCGTGTATATATATACAGAGGTTGTTCGCACATTTTTTAGACGATTTTGGTAAGCGGTAATAAAAAATTGGTTGCTGCAAAAGAAATAATTGCAATTTTACTATGTTTTTAAAAGTCAAAATTATCGTCTCCGCCTTGAAAGTTTTGTTTTTATTCAAAATGGCGTTTTTAACAAAGCAGTGGTTCGAAGGCTACATTTATGATCTTTCCGAAGAGAAATATGCATACTCCGTTATCCAAAAATGATGTGAGAGTCATGGCTTTGTGATATCTAAAGCGTCGATAAGTATTATGTCACCGTAATATTTAATTATTAGTTATAGTATTAGTGGTAGTACAAGTAATTAGAGAGTAATGCTCATATGTATAGTTCCAAATCAATTTATTAAACCAATCATAAACATATACAAACAACATTAGTCATTAAAGATTTCCGAATTTCTATTTCATTACCACCATATATCTACATATACATTTCAATTTATCTTCCTTACTATATCTTATCAATACATTAATTCTGATTATTTATCTAACCTTCATTCTCATCAATATCAAACTACTAACATTTTTATCTACTCCCTAACATTGTTATATTATCCTACATTCTTAATTGCTATACATAAACACATTACAAAACTATTGCAAGATACTACTTCAATTAATATGGATATACACAAGCACTATTTTATGATAGATATTTATGCATAAATGTAAAGATTTCACCTAATCTGCCCTATCTAATTAACTACGCTCTCTAATCGGCATTGGGCATTGCTAGGATAAGTCAAAATACTCTCCTACCTTTTCTGACGATACATCGACATCACAAGTCTCGCTGGGAGAAACATAGGGCTCTCTTTTTGGGCAGCGGGCTGTCGGTTCCGGGGGAACTGCGGTCACTGTCTGTTGCGGCGTTCTGCGGCGTCTCCGAGAATACACTCGCGTTGGGAGAGCGTTCGTCACTCCGAAGGTCCGTACCTCATCACAAGCATGGCTGGGGGGGTCATCGGGCTCTGGTCCAGGGTAACAGCTGCGATCATCGGCATGCGGTGGACTCAGGGTGCTTTACTCCGCATCTAGGCATCTTCTACGGGGGCGCGTTGGTCCAGGGGAAATGGCTGCTCCTCTCTCGCTAAATGACAGGTTAGTCGGTCGGCCTCTCCGGTATTGGGGTCTGCATCTATCTCATATCGGTTTGCTTTTTCGGGTACCGAGGGCTTGGCTTGTCTCTCCGGTATTAAGTTAGCAGCCCGTCATCTTCTCTCTTCCTTCGCTGTCTACCGGGGCTTATGTGTTCTTAGTGAAAGATCTCAACTCGTTCTGCTCTCTCTAAAAACTTTTCCTCTCGAGCTCAACTTCCATCATTAAATATTCAGGCCCTCATTGGTGGCCACCTTCTGTCCTATGGGTCGATCCGGGACCCCTTCATTGGCCGATCACCCATTTTTATATTCCTATCTTCTCCAATCCATATTGACGGGGGCGTTCGCCCTTGCACCTGTCTGGGGTTTCTTACATTTTTGACTTCCCACGCTCTCGCCTGGGCCTCCTGTGGTGTTTCTAACGCCGGTCAACCTCGTAAATCGCCCTACCCCTTTTCTTCTCCTAACTGTGACTCCGTTTTCACATTTTCCTCAGCTCATTATCACCAGCTGGGCCCTTCGTTAAACGCAGCTGTTGACCGTTTTCTCATTTCAATTGCCCCCTCTCAACTTGTTATCTCTCCTTGCCATTCGCATACGCAGTACATTATCCCGCTGTTCAAGGCATCTCTTTTGTCTGATTTTTTGAATTCCGTTTTCTATCGCCCCTTTTCTGAACACATGTCGTGTCTAGTTACGAGAATTAAATGTGCAGAAATTTCAGGAAGCAGTGAGTAGGGCAAAACAAATTGAACGCGTAAGAAGCGAGCAGGAATGCAAGGTCGAAATAGGGTGTATAATAAGTAATGAGGACGCGACAAAAAGTCTAAATTGCACAGGTCAAAAGCAGGAGGAATTAAATTTAAATGAAGCGCAGAAGGATAAAACTAGGTGTGAACAGGAGAGGTCAGTAGCGCAAAAGGTAGAGATACAGGAGGACAATGATACAGAAGTTTGCATTTTATGCGAAATTAACGGACATTTAATTCAAAACTGCGATGAATTTAAACGAATAAAATTACATTTAAAAGAAAATAAACAGTTGCCTTTCTGTGTCGCTTGTGAGAATAAGGGTCATTTAATTAATGATTGTGTAATTTTCCGAAAATTCAAACAGAATTACGAGGGTGACAGGAAACATAATAAACGAAGAGTAAAAGAAAAATGTGAGACGAATTGCAAAAAATCGAAACAGTCGAATACGGAGCAATTAGAGAAATCACACAGTACGATACGACAAAATTCAGTAAAGAACGAGCAACAATTGAATAATATTAACGCAATGTATGTCAACACACTACTCATAGCGGGTAAGAAAACTAAAGAGAGTAAGAATGATCAGAAAAGGGTGACAAACATTCGTGAGCAAGCAGCCGGATCAGGACAGTCGCATAGTAAAGAATCAAATACACGAAATTCACGCAAGAGTAATATACGCTATCAACGGCGCGAAAGAAATATTCAATTTATCGTAGGAGAAATTGTAAGTTTGCGACGATTAAATTCAATTAAGGCATTAAATAGGCAATTGAACGGGGAATTCGAAATTTTGCGAATTTACAGAGATAGGAACACATTATTGAGATTTATAAAGTCACCGCGCACAATAATAAAAATTAATTTAAATAAAGTAGTCAGATCACAATATTAGAAAATGATAGGCATAGACAAAATAAATAAATAAATAAACAAATAAATAATAATAATAATAAAGCCAAATAAGAAAGAGATCGCAAAATAACAGAGGTAAACAAAACAATAAGTAAGGTCATAATAAATACCTAGAAGGGCGTCAAATTATTAGAATGTGTAGTAAACTAAAGGTCTGAGTGAAAAGATAACAGCGGCCAACACAAAGTAATTTAAATACATGCGAATAAGACTAGAATTATCTCACAAGAATAATAACACGAGGAGTAATAAGTATTAATGATAAGTGATAATTTAAAAAAAAAAAAAAAAAAAAAAATTTAAAAACCTATCAAAGCCAAAAACAAAAAAAAAATGTAAATAAACACTGACCCGTGTCATAGGACACGCCCCAAAGAGGAGGAGGTTAAGGATTAATGGTTTCTTATAAATGTCACACAGGCAGAAAAGGGGCGGAGTCAAATTGGAACATAGAAGTCGTACTCTAGAATACATTATGGGCAAAATCAAGATGGATAATGGTAGCACTAATATGATATGAAATTTAAAAGATACATACCTGAAGAGTTGAGATGAGATTGACGGGATGAGCGCAAAGGAAACAAAGAATGTCATATTTGTCCAGATCAAACCGATAGTATCCATACACAAGGCGTGGGGCAACAAGATAGTAGGAGATTTCACGCGAAGTTAAAAAAAAAAAAAATAATAAGAATAAATCAATAAATAAATAAATAAATTAAAAACAACATGTAAATACTTGAGAGGGCAGCCAATTGCTTAAGTGCAAGAGGCAAAAATAAGTATAAGTACAAAACAAAACAAAAAAAAAATAATAATAATAATTGAAAGGTAATTAGATAATTGCCATAGGCCTGTCTAAAAAAAAAAATAAATAAATAAATAAACGATGATAGGGGTTTATTAAATAAAATTAAATACATAGAAATGAATCATTAAATAAATACAGAAACAAGTAAATAATTCATGAATGAACGAACGATAGAGATAGATACATAAAATAACTGCTAGATGGTTAGAGGAGAAGTAATTATGAGTAGTCAGGCATTCGGATAAACGCGTGCAGGTGGCCGGAAATAATGAAAATATTAACAATAATAATAATAATAAGTGATATGAATGATTAATGAAGTGAATAGTTAACAAAATCACTAAAATGAATGTAGGCTATAGAAATCATAAGTCAGACAACGTGATTTAAGAGTTCAAAGAGGGCCTATGATTAAAATCAATTAAATAAACGCACACTAAAAAAAATAAAATAAATAGATAAATAACATAACGAGAATGACACAGTAGATATGATAATTGTTAAAAAAAAAATAATAGGAAACAAAACAATTAAATCATTGTTG
This sequence comes from Dolomedes plantarius, assembly GCA_907164885.2. Taxonomy (NCBI): domain Eukaryota; kingdom Metazoa; phylum Arthropoda; class Arachnida; order Araneae; family Dolomedidae; genus Dolomedes; species Dolomedes plantarius. Next base: position 6,483,895 of record OU015497.1, on the reverse strand, counting down.
AATAAAAGTAAAAAGGAACGATACGAATACTTACAAATCCCAATGGCGCTGAATGCTGAATACATGAGATTTTCAAAAACACGCGGTCGAAATAGTTGGGGTTGCCAACGCAAGGTAAGGAATATTGCAGAGGTGCCGGTTAAAGATAAAGGCAGACCATTGAGAAACTGGTCCCGACAACTACTTAAAATAGCAGGCAAAAGTAACAGGTGAATAGCCAGCGCCAAACAGAACTGGTTTGCCCCATGGGAATAACGCATGGCCGAGAAAACGAGTTGGATATGGTGAAAATGAGGGGTCGAAGTGTAATCAATCAAGTGCTGTCACGTTTGGCGGGTCAGGAAGAGAATGTCTTTCAATCGTAAATAAACAAACATTTGGAATCGAAGGGAGGTTTTAAATGAAATACAGTTATGTCAAAAGGTAAGGAAGTTACGTCAGAAAGGGATACGAATGGTTAGGAAACTGTAATTCTACTGTATTATTAAGGGGAATATGAAGCTTTTTATATGAATAATTACTGAAGTGAAGGAATGAAATACAAAAAAAAAAAATGATTTGTTTAAAATATTGGGCATTGCTAGAAAACAAAAGGCTCTCCACGACAGTGATTATTGAACTCGAATAACAGAGGACAGTCATAAAAAACTGAAAGGACAATCAGCAAATTGATATTGAATACAAGGACAATTTAATAAAGAAATTTTTTTTAAAAAAAATACGTTACTCAAGTATGAATATATATATATATATAGTATGTAATGTATGATTGTTGATTATTTTTAATGGAGTGTATAATATAATTTTTATTTGTTTTGGTAGCTGAGAATGAAATTGCGAAATATATGGGTATTTCGCGCGGTTTTCAGTACTTTAGTAAGTGAAGATATATGAAAGGTTTGAGTATTGATTATTTTATGAAGTGTATAATATATATTTTATTTGTTTTGGTATCTGAAAATTAACTGATTTGAGAAGAATTAATTTAATTTGTTTTGGTATCTGAGTATGCGAAAAGTGTGAAATATATTATACAGCACAAACTACGGCATTGGGCATTGAGCAGGAACGATACAGATAATTGTGAGGTCAAAATAGAGACTAGATAGTGTCGAACAGAGATTTTGAGGTTGTTTCAGTAGACAGCAGGGAGAGACGTACGTAGGGAGGTGGCGAAAGGTAGATTGATTTGGAGTTCGGTCAGGCGTAAGTTTGAGGTGAAGTGAGGCAGATGTCATGGTTCGGTCTACGTAAAATTTTTTTAATTTTGAAAGGAAGGGGTGAATGTCGTGGAGACACGACATGTGTTCAGAAAAGGGGCGATAGAAAACGGAATTCAAAAAATCAGACAAAAGAGATGCCTTGAACAGCGGGATAATGTACTGCGTATGCGAATGGCAAGGAGAGATAACAAGTTGAGAGGGGGCAATTGAAATGAGAAAACGGTCAACAGCTGCGTTTAACGAAGGGCCCAGCTGGTGATAATGAGCTGAGGAAAATGTGAAAACGGAGTCACAGTTAGGAGAAGAAAAGGGGTAGGGCGATTTACGAGGTTGACCGGCGTTAGAAACACCACAGGAGGCCCAGGCGAGAGCGTGGGAAGTCAAAAATGTAAGAAACCCCAGACAGGTGCAAGGGCGAACGCCCCCGTCAATATGGATTGGAGAAGATAGGAATATAAAAATGGGTGATCGGCCAATGAAGGGGTCCCGGATCGACCCATAGGACAGAAGGTGGCCACCAATGAGGGCCTGAATATTTAATGATGGAAGTTGAGCTCGAGAGGAAAAGTTTTTAGAGAGAGCAGAACGAGTTGAGATCTTTCACTAAGAACACATAAGCCCCGGTAGACAGCGAAGGAAGAGAGAAGATGACGGGCTGCTAACTTAATACCGGAGAGACAAGCCAAGCCCTCGGTACCCGAAAAAGCAAACCGATATGAGATAGATGCAGACCCCAATACCGGAGAGGCCGACCGACTAACCTGTCATTTAGCGAGAGAGGAGCAGCCATTTCCCCTGGACCAACGCGCCCCCGTAGAAGATGCCTAGATGCGGAGTAAAGCACCCTGAGTCCACCGCATGCCGATGATCGCAGCTGTTACCCTGGACCAGAGCCCGATGACCCCCCCAGCCATGCTTGTGATGAGGTACGGACCTTCGGAGTGACGAACGCTCTCCCAACGCGAGTGTATTCTCGGAGACGCCGCAGAACGCCGCAACAGACAGTGACCGCAGTTCCCCCGGAACCGACAGCCCGCTGCCCAAAAAGAGAGCCCTATGTTTCTCCCAGCGAGACTTGTGATGTCGATGTATCGTCAGAAAAGGTAGGAGAGTATTTTGACTTATCCTAGCAATGCCCAATGCCGATTAGAGAGCGTAGTTAATTAGATAGGGCAGATTAGGTGAAATCTTTACATTTATGCATAAATATCTATCATAAAATAGTGCTTGTGTATATCCATATTAATTGAAGTAGTATCTTGCAATAGTTTTGTAATGTGTTTATGTATAGCAATTAAGAATGTAGGATAATATAACAATGTTAGGGAGTAGATAAAAATGTTAGTAGTTTGATATTGATGAGAATGAAGGTTAGATAAATAATCAGAATTAATGTATTGATAAGATATAGTAAGGAAGATAAATTGAAATGTATACGGGGGCGCGTTGGTCCAGGGGAAATGGCTGCTCCTCTCTCGCTAAATGACAGGTTAGTCGGTCGGCCTCTCCGGTATTGGGGTCTGCATCTATCTCATATCGGTTTGCTTTTTCGGGTACCGAGGGCTTGGCTTGTCTCTCCGGTATTAAGTTAGCAGCCCGTCATCTTCTCTCTTCCTTCGCTGTCTACCGGGGCTTATGTGTTCTTAGTGAAAGATCTCAACTCGTTCTGCTCTCTCTAAAAACTTTTCCTCTCGAGCTCAACTTCCATCATTAAATATTCAGGCCCTCATTGGTGGCCACCTTCTGTCCTATGGGTCGATCCGGGACCCCTTCATTGGCCGATCACCCATTTTTATATTCCTATCTTCTCCAATCCATATTGACGGGGGCGTTCGCCCTTGCACCTGTCTGGGGTTTCTTACATTTTTGACTTCCCACGCTCTCGCCTGGGCCTCCTGTGGTGTTTCTAACGCCGGTCAACCTCGTAAATCGCCCTACCCCTTTTCTTCTCCTAACTGTGACTCCGTTTTCACATTTTCCTCAGCTCATTATCACCAGCTGGGCCCTTCGTTAAACGCAGCTGTTGACCGTTTTCTCATTTCAATTGCCCCCTCTCAACTTGTTATCTCTCCTTGCCATTCGCATACGCAGTACATTATCCCGCTGTTCAAGGCATCTCTTTTGTCTGATTTTTTGAATTCCGTTTTCTATCGCCCCTTTTCTGAACACATGTCGTGTCTCCACGACATATTATCGTCAACAAGAAAGGAAAAAAACGTCAAATTGGAGCCTCAAGTGGGACAAAAATTCCGAATAAGTATCCAAGGAAAAAACGGACATCTTCGACTATTGCAAAGGTACGTTGTTTAATGTTAAAAGAAAATCCCCCTAGTCAAAGGACAGTTGCAAAATCATTAAAATGCTCGGTGTCCACTGTAAACAAAATGATAAACGTTGATTTAAATCTTAAGAAAGCGAAAAAACGCAATGTGCATCGTCTTCTTCCAAATCATATCGCTGAACGCAGGACACGCTGCAGAATTCTATATGAGAAACACTTATCCAAAGAAAAATGGAAAACAATTGTCACAATAGATGAATCATGGGTGTATTTAAATGATTTCAACAAAAAAAAAGAGCCATTTATTATCATAAAAGGGGAGAAAAAATTTAAGTACATGGTTCAAAGAATCGAAAGAAAGTTTTTCTAAGGGATTCATGATTGTTGCTGGTTTTTCTTATAATGGCAAGTTAAAAATAAAGAGAGTGGAAAAAAATGTCAAGATTAACTCCAAATACTATCAGGAACATATTTTATCGCCAATTTGTCTGAATGAAATATCATCGCTTTACCCACAGTGCCATCAATCCGTGACACTCCATCAGGACAAAGCTAGCAGTCACACATCAAAATCCACTGTAAATTTTCTAAAAGAAGTGGAACAAAAAACTGGTATCAAGGCCATACCTTTCACTGATATCCCTACTAAATCTCCCGATGTATCACCTATGGATTTTTGTGCTTTCGGACTTTTAAAATCTTCATTATCCAAACGTCGTCCCAAATCCCTTACAGGACTCTGGAAAGCTGTTCAGGAGGACTGGGATAGAATACCTCTTCTGACACTTCAAAAGGCATTATTATCCTGGAAATTGCGGTGTCGAAAGATAGTTCAGAATAAGGGATGTCAAATAGAACATTTAAAACACAAGAATTTTATGTAATTTAGTTTTGTGAATACAATATACATCGTCTAAAAAATGTGTGAACAGCCTCGGTATACAGGGTGATTATAATTAAAATTTAACTCTCAAAAAGCTGTAAAAAATGAACTACTGGTCAGAATGACCTGAATATACGCGAAGAGGAAAATGATGTGGTACAAGACAAGAAAAAATTTGGCAGCCTGGTAAAAATTTGGCATCCCAACCCATTTACGTTATGACGAGTAAATCACCATCTATTGTTAATATTATGAACTATTTTTTTACTATGCCATACCGCGAAGAAGTGTTCCTCCTTTCTTCGTATATACGCAGGTCAAATTTCAAGTCATTCTGACCAGTGGTTATTTTTTTACAGATTTTTGAAAGTTGAACTTTAATTTTAATCACCATGTATATATATATATGTATATATATATATATATATATATATATATATATATATATATATGTATATATATATATATATATATATATATATATATATATATATATATATATATATATATATATATATATATATATATATATATATGTATATATATATATATGTATATATATATATATATGTATATATATATATATATGTATATATATATATATATATATATATATATATGTATATATATATATATATGTATATATATATATATATGTATATATATATATATATATATATATATATATATATATATATATATGTATATATGTATATATATATGTATATATGTATATATGTATATATATATGTATATATGTATATATGTATATATATATGTATATATGTATATATGTATATATATATATATATATATATATATATATATATATATATATGTGTGTGTGTGTATATGTGAGTGAGTGAGTGAGTGAGATAGATAGATAGATAGATAAAAAATATGTTAGCTCTTAAATTTCATCTAATGTTTAATCCAAATTCACTTTCCTAAGAAAGCACAATCCGTTTTTTCTAAAACGTAATATATGAATCACTAATTTTATAAATTTTTCTGTATCTTAAGCCACGAATCTAAATTCTTTCTCAGGCATTGGACATTCCTCAACCCCGAAATCATTGATCAAAACCAATAATATTACCATACATGTTCAAGAAATTGTTTAACCTCTCGAGCCCCATTAAGCAGTAATAAATAAGCCCTGTTTACAGCCAATTATGTTTTTTGATCATGGACGTTTTCTTAGTTGTAAGTTTGATCCTAGGAAAAGCAACTATCAGGATGTTGTGTGAGCTAGGTTTTAAGGGTTTTCTAGATAGTAATGAAATATCGACAATGGGTAGAGTATGAGAGGGTAGAACAAAGGGTTGAATAGCAAAAGGTTTTCTGACTATTGTAGTTAGTAATTGGAATATTAGTCTTGTATAGAAACAGAGTTGTGGATTTATATCAAATCAACAATATACTTTTCAAGAGAAGGGCAACCCAATACATAAAAAAGAAATTTTCCCCTACTTCATTTTTATAGAAAAAAATACTGCCAACAAGATCGATTGTTATATCTGGCACCATTCATATTATTTATGATAAAAATTTTTACCTTGTATATGTATCCTTTTTAATTGTTGATGTTAAAGTAGCTCTTAAAATCGTGGTTTGACGCGTAAAAGCCGTTGAAGCAGGCATAGCTTCTGCTTCAAATTTAGCCACGCTGCATTCAAGTCAATTGCGAGAAGCTAACGCCCTTCAAAAATTGTTAGAGATCCTCTACAAAATGACATCGGTACCATGGCTGCATTTCCCTTTGTTCGGCTATTTTAAATAAATTATTAAAATATATGTAAATTAATACAAGACTTTTTCGTATACATTCTTTTTCATTTATGACTATAAATAAGTTGAGGTATTAAGGAAAAAATAGAATTTGATGAGTTAACATAATTTAAAAAAGCTTTAAAAATATATAAACTAAAAAAAATCCTAAATCTATTGACAATTTACTTTCCTAAAGTAGAAAAAGTAAGGTAAATATAGTATATTCAGAGGTTTATTTGGTTGGAAGCAGTACGGTCATATTTTGAGCCATCAGGAATTTGCAAAATTCCGTAAGAAATTCAAAAAGATACTTGGTGGATTGTCTACGAAAATTTTAACAATAAAATACTTATAAGCTAATTAGTAATTTTTTTGTGTTGTGTGGACTGAACATACTGTTTGCTATTTCTAATTACCTTAAATCAACACTAAAAAAATTAGAGCGCCCAGAAAGTATAACCTTTAATCCTAGTACTGAAATCAAGGATATTTCATAAACTAAATACTTTTATCCTCAAAACGTTGTTAATTACTAGGTAGTATTATGAACCGTATACAAATCTTGAGGACATGATCTAGATTCAGTGATCTATCTATTTAACAGGCGTATGAACTTGTTTTCTAGACTTTATCAAGTGATAGTGGATTACATAATTTCATGTAACTAAATATTAAATGTGGTATACTATTTGACTTGGGAAGGGTGAGAGAATACTTAAGAAGAAGGAAATAATATTTATTTTAATGCGAGAGAGCAATCGTTGTTGGAAAGTACACATTTCTTTAGATTTTTCCCCAGAGAACAAACTTTTTCAAGGCTGTCCTGCGACACTGATGATGGATACAGTCTAGACGACCGGGATATTTTGGAAGTCCACTTTATTAAGCAATAATTAGATATGTGTCAAAATGATTTATTTCGCACGTTTTATGATAAACAGGTTGTACATTCTTGGCAGTAAATTTTATTCTTAAAGAAAGAAATCAGGTTCAAAGAGAAGTAAATTATTCAATTTTGCTATCCTCATAAAGATAAAATCTACATGGGATTTATACATTTATGAATATTGCAGAGTTTCAAGTAGGTATTTATGTGTGTGCGAACTCAAAATATGAATTTTCGATTGAAATATAAACAGAAAGTGAAAAGTTAGGTATTTTATCTGACCTTTCTCGTTTAAAATTATTCCTTTCTCTGAGTCGAAGAGAATGTCCGTGACACGGGAAAATGCACTTTTGATTTCTTTTCTTCCATTTTCAAAATCAGTACGTGAATCTGTCACTAGGGCAATTTATCTAATTTGCATAAGATCTTTAAATTTAAATAAAATATGACATACCTGCTACTCAATTGGTTAACAACCTTATCACTGAAATGCAATCACTTTATACATCGAGTCAAGCAAAACATGGGGCGAACATTGTTATTTATCTAAAACCTATATATGAATTTATTTCGACTGTCAGTGCCTTCTTCCTGTAATTTACTCTTTTACTTTTTCTGGTGAATCATTTAAAATTTACTTAATCTATGTATTAAGAATAATCTGTAAAATATGAAGATTAAGAGATTAAAAAGGTTTTGATAAAGAGGACAACTAAAGTCATCAAAATTTAGAAACATTAATTAGCATCTTGTTAGTTTAATCGTTAGAGCGACCTTCATCAACTGATGAAACTAAAACTAATTTTCTTTAAGTTGAAAGTAGTCTAATATGATGATAATATAGGGTGATTTTATTTTAAACTGACACTACTCAGAGCCATCTGTAGAGCGATCTATCAGGCGGAATTCCACCAAAATTGATAGAGGGACTAAGGACGACATGGGAAAGAGTTTCCATGAAAAAAAAAATAGTTCCAGAAGTCGCCGATAGGGGACAATATGGCGCTGTTGTCGGCGCACCCGAGATTTTGCATAAAAGGCAAGTAAAACATCAAAATCCAAATTCATGACTACGTAGTCGACGGCAGTGCCAGTATTTTGGGCTATAAAGATCGATGTGGAATCTGCTGCAACTTCGCTTTACAGAAGAAAGGGTCATCAGTCGCTTTTTTTCCACTTGCATGGCCACTTCGCTCCCCGGACCTAACCCATGTGATTTCTTTCTGTGAGGTTATTTAAAGTCCAAGGTGTATCTTGGTGGAGTCTCTAACTTGGAGGCCCTAAAGGACAACAAACTCCTGAGAATCATGAATGGTGACATGGTACTCTTGGCCGTACTCTTGGAAAAAGCGACTCTTCCCCGGACCTGAAACATGACATTTTTCTGTGGGGTTATTTAAAGTCTAAGGCAGGGGTCCCCAACCTTTTTGTACCTTAAGACCGCATTCAAGAATACCGGTCGGACGGCGGGCACCATTTATTTTTCCAAGGGGAATTTATAGTTGGACATAGTTAATTATACATACACATAATGTACAAAAAAACATTTAATTCTCAAAATATAATTTAACATATAAAAATTGTTAATATTCTTGTGTAAAATTACTGATTACTAAATAATGCATACAAAAATCTATTAAAAATGACAAAACTTTTACATAGCGTTTTATTGAAAACTGAAATATATTTATCGTGGTCGCACAGCTGCGAACACACGTAAAACGATCGGTGGGAATAGGGTTGGGGACCCCTGGTCTAAGGTGTATCTTGGTAGAGCCCCGAACTCTGCGGTCCTAAAGGACAACATATCCCGGACTTTGATGAACATTCCTGGTGACGTGTTACGCTCGGCCGTTGAGGACGTAGTGTTCAGGATGCGATGTGTCGTCCACCAGGACTGTGGTCACATTGAAAGAAGGAGAAGTGAATTTGCTGCATAAAGTAGTGTTGCAGTGAAATTTCTTTGTTATCCGTTTGTCTGCTTACAACTTTTTCGGTATTCATCCCTTATCTTTAGAGCCCGAAATACTCGCGCTGCTGTCGACGACATAGTCGTGGATTTGTATTTTGATGTTTTACTTGCCTTTTATGTAAATTCTGCTGTGAGACGACAACAACAGCGCCATATCTTGGCATATCGGCATTTTTTGGAACTAATCTTTTTATGCAAACTTTTTCCCATATCGTTCTTAGTTCCTCTATCAATTTTGGTGGAATTCCGGCTGATAGATCACGCTCTACAGATGGCTCTGAGTAGGGTCAGTTTTGAAAACAAAAATCCCCCTGTAAATTTGGATCTTAATCATAATTTAGAAATATCTTCTATAAATTATTTCTCAAGTTATAGGACGGTATATATGTCAGTCACTTATGGAAAAAGCTATATACGTAAATCACCAATCAAGTTAGGAAGTCCCACTAATGTAAAACAGTTCCAGATATGAAATTCTACCTCATGTAAATCCTTTAAAAAGGTATAAAACTGTATTACCGACAAATGGCGCATGAATTTTCAAAATAAAGGATACTATTAATTGAAACATATCCATATATTTAATAATATGCAGGTCTTATAAACGACTAGCTGAAAACCCGCACTTCGCTACGGAGTACATTCAAATTAAATACAACGGTCAATGCATGCAATTAATGCCATATATATATATATATATATATATTTATAATAAATACGACGATCAATGTATACAATTGATGTAAAAAAGAAAAAATTATTTATAAAAATATCGTAAGGGATATTTTTATACACAAAATGATCTAGAAGAAAATATTCAAATTAAATGTAATAGAACATACTAAAGAATATAGTACAGTTAATATAGTAAAGTTTTAGGAACATAATATCTTTTATTGTATTTTAATATTTTTTTGGATAATGTCCAATCGTGTGCCGCATTATCGAGAAAAAAAACATTCTTTTTGTCTATTTAGTTTTTATGCACGTGACGATAAATTTATTCAAAGTACCAGATAAGAAATCCCGTGATCAACATTTAATAAATTAAATTCTAAAAATGAATCTTTAAAAATTAATCAAAAATCAGAAAATGGAGGTAAAGATTCGAAAAAGATCTCATTTTAAAGGAATTTTTATGATCTTTTTTGTGATATAAATTTTATAACCCTCAAATTATTATTTTAAATGCAAACTTAAAAAAGTTACTAAAAAAGCTTAAGAATTTAATTTTAAAATAATCTGAGAAGAATTTTTCGAAAATCTTTCTTAGTCTTCCCATTAATCTTCCCATTAGATCCAGCGGTTTGGTCTGTGGGTTGTATGTCAGTCAATCAGTCAGTCAGTTTCGGAACTGTTTTATATATATAGATTATCATTCATCATTTAATAATCTAATAACTGTTTTAATAATATTCGAATACATATTTTAACCTAGAAAAGAAAAAAAAATAAAGCTTTCGAAAGAGATAATTTAACCAGTTTCAAAATAATTATTTTTAATGCAATAGCTTTTGCCATCAACATTTCTTAACAAACACGCACGTCAATTTTCATGGGTGAAATTTGTGTATATATGTAAAACAGTTCCGTAACTGACTAACTCACTGACATACAACGCACAGACCAAACCGCTAGACCTAAAGGGCTGATATTTTGCATGGCGATTCTTCTTACAGTGTAGGTGCACTAAGAAAGATTTTAAAAAAATTCCTCTTAGATTTTTAAAATTAAATTTTTAAGCTGTTTTTGTAACTTTTTTTAAGTTTGCATTTAAAAAAATAATTTTAGGGTTATAAAATTTATATCACAAGAAAGATCCTAAAAATTCCTTTAAAATGAGATCTTTTTCGAATCTTCAGCTCCATTTTTCTGATTTTTGGTCAATTTTTAAACATTTATTTTTAGAATTTAATTTATTAAATGCCGATCACGTGATTTCTTTATATTGTACTTTAAATAAATCTATCGTCACGTGCTTAACAACTAAATAGACAAAAAAATATTTTCTTTTCTTGCTAATGCAGCAGACTATTGGACATTATCCAAAAAAATATTAAAATACAATAAAAGATATTATGTTCCTCAAACTGTACTATATTAACTATACTATATTATTTAGTATGTCCTATTGCATTTAATTGGAATATTTCCTTCGACATCATTTTGTCTATAAAAATATCCCTTGCGATTTTTTATAAATAATTTTTTTTGTTTTTTTTTACATCAGTTGTATAGATTGATCGTCGTATTTATTGTAAATATATATTTATATTTTTTTGCATTAATTTCGTACATTGACCGTTCCATTTAATTTCAATGTACTCCGTAGCGAAGTGCGGGTTTCATCTAGTCGTTTATGAGAGCTGCATAATATTAAATATAGTAAAAGATATTAAATGTAGTAAAAATAGTAAAAGATATGATTCTCAAACTCTACTACGTATATTAACTGTACTGTTATTCTTTAGTATGTTCTATTAGATTTAATTTGAATATTTTCTTCTACATTATTTTGTCTATAAAATTATCCCTTACGATTTTCTTATAAATATATTTTTTGTCTTTGTTTTACATCAATTGTATACATTGATTGTCGTACTTATCTATATATATAAAACAGTTCCGTAACTGACTCATTCATTCACTGACTGACTGACTGACATACAACGCACAGACCAAACCGCTGGACCTAAAGGGCTGAAATTTTGCATGGCGATTCTTCTAATAGTGTAGGGGTGCACTAAGAAAAAATTTTCAGAAATTCTTCTTAGATTTTTTTAAATTAAATGTTTAAGCTGTTTTTTAAACTTTTTTACGTTTGCATTTAAAATCATACATTGAGGGTTATAAAATTTATATCACAAGAAAGATCCATAAAAAATCCTTCAATATGAAATTTTTTTCGAATTTTTACCTCCATTTCCTGATTTTTGGTGAATTTTTAAAGATTCATTTTTAGAATTTGATTTATTAAATGCGGATCACGTGATTTCTTTTTCTGGTACTTTAAATAAATTTATCGTCACGTGCAAAAAAAAAATTGACAAAAAAATATTTTTTTCTTGCTAATGCGGCAGACGATTGGACTTTATTTTGTCTATAAAAATATCCCTAACGATTTTTTTTATAAATGTTTTTCTTACATCAATTGTATACATTGATCGTCGTATTTATTATAAATATATATATTTATTTTTTCTTGGAATTAATTGCATACATTGACCGTTGTATTTAATTTAAATGTACTCCGTAGCGAAGCGCGGGTTTTCAGCTAGTTATATATACATATATATATATATATATATATATATATATATATATATATATATATATATATATATATATATATATATATATATATATATATATATATATATATATATATATATATATATATATATATATATATATATATATATATATATATATATATATAAAATATACGTTTATTTACTTTTTTGGCATTAATTGCATACATTGACCGTTGTATTTAATTTGAATGTAGTTCGTTGCGAAGCGCGGGTTTTCAGCTAGTATATGTATAAAGTTGTTGATTTCAATGATTTCGTAATAAATATATGTATGGATGTGCACAATATACGGAAACCTCGCACGAGTCTCCACCTTTCTTGCTATTAAAGGATTCCCAGTATTTCCCAGGGTACGCATGATGGATAAAGTCGAAAAGAAAAGAAAGTTCCACGGCTCCCGTGAAAAGTATAAATTAGAAATATACCGAGGTGATTTATTTTGCAAGCTCTTGAGACCCGGGAGAAAGATTTTCGGGCCATTTGGTCCTTCTCCCGGAAAATTCAGAGAATCTATTAGAAAAATAGATTGAAGGTAGCGGAAAGTATCAGTCCAAACATTTCTCTATATTCCATTGCATATTTCAATGTGTGTGATTTAGCCAGAATCTATGCAAATCCTAAAACACATTTCGGAGGCTTATTTCAACGTCATCCTATAATATATACTGACACTTTATTATGTATCCTGTATTCTTCCCCATAGAAGCAATTTTCATTAAGGGGGTCCAGGACACAAAATTGTTCGAATTTTCGAAACAAAAAATTATTCCATTAAAAATTTCTGTGTTCTTTTACGCTTAAAATGACGTTTAAATCATGTTTCAATGTTAATCTGAACAGGAGAAATTATTTTTTTTTTTTTGCAACATTCTAATAGTAGCCAAGCGTTGTTTAAACCTGTAAGTCCGTTTTTCTGAATGATTGGTTTTTTTTTTCCCATTTATCGTATTTAAATTGTTATAAGTCAAGAACTGTAAAAGATAAATGGTTGAAACTTGGAACATGTCTTTTTCAACTATTTTACTTTAATTTTCATTCAGCACATTTGAAAAAAATATTTACTTTTCAAAATATGATTTTTTAAAAATTTTACATCATTTTTTTTGTAATTTTTAATATAAATATTTTAAATTTTTTTAAAAATTAATATTAAAAAAAATCTGAATCAAAATTAAAACTCATATATTTCTGTTTAATTAAATAAAAAGAATTGAAATTCTACAAATAATATTTCGAGTTATAGCAATTTTAAATTATCCAACTTTTTTTTAATTTTAAAATTAAAAAAAATTTTTAAAAACGTTTTCAGAAGTTTTATGAAGTGATTTTGATTACAAATTTTATGGTTAATCATTACAAAAAAAATCAAAATTTTAACTCAATAAATAAATATTATCTTTTAAAATGAGTCGCGGACCCTCTTAAAAACGTATGTTGAAAGCATGCCAGTAGAAACCCAAAATGGAGTTCTAGAAATGCACATTGCATATGTGTACATCGCATTTTAAGTAATGGGTAACTTTCTTTTTAAGTGCTTGTATCGTATAAAAATGAATGATATAAATAATTACAAGATAAAAAGAACTTTTTATAGACCATGTTTTTAAATTTTCTTTTGAATCATATAAACTTGACAATTCTATGTGTTGATAAATACTTTTTTAAAAATTATTTTGATGAATTATCCCATCAACTTGAAATAAAATGAATTGGAAGTTAACTCGCGTTTAACTTTTCGTTCAAATCCCGGCCGACAGATGGCTGCACCAGTCTACAAAACAAAATTAACTGAAAATAATAAAAACATGGTAAAAATCTACTTAAAGATGGCTAAAAGTATTAAAAATTTATTGTCATCGTATTCAAAGCTATTCTAAAAGTTTCAAATGTCTAGCTAGTCAGGAAGTTAGTTAAAAATCGATTGCAAGATTTGTACTGGGCAAACACACAAACACACACACAAACAAGAAAGCAATTTAATAAAAACATGGAAATAATAAGGTAACTTAAATTAAGCACTGAACCCAAAATTTTAATAAGTGCCAAAATAGTCATTTTAAGAAGTTATGACATAAGAAACTTCTAAATACTTACACAGAACGATGAAATGTTAAATCAATCAAGTACTGTCCAGTAAATTTTATGGAGAAATTATTTTGGCTCTTTTCCTATGTAAAAAAGCGAAAGAAAATGTGCAAACAGAGGTTTTCGTTCAGGAGATACTAATATAAACAAGCAATTCATGATTTAACCTTTTTTCTTTTGATTGCAAAATTTTCAAGGTGTTTAAGGTGACTACCTACGTAGAAAATGTAATTTTTTGACTTGTTTTGGTCAATTTAATTTTTTTCAAGAATCGTGTAATTCAATCTTTTCTTTTTTCGAAACTGTTTTGATTTTCATTCTACATCAATTAGAAGCAGGGCTATAGCTATTTTAAAAAAAAAAATCTTCTACTACAAAGGTGAAGTGACAAACAACTTTAAAAGCGTTTTTCTCAGAATTATGTTTTTTAGCACAAATCTCTACGGTTATCACAATATCTCTCATAATAATGTATATAATTTGATAAAATTTTCATGAAATGTATTAGATGCTATTGTTTATGAAATGCCGCACAATAATTGGTATGTGATAAATCGTTTTTTATTTGGGGCTGTTTTTATAAGGAAAGGAATGACGAATCGGGGAAATTTTTCATACTGGAACATGAAATTGCGTGTATTATTTTTGCATTTTAAAATTTCTCTTAGGTTGTAGGTCATTTTGAAGATAACTGTCATATGTATCATGTGTGAGAAGGAAATTAAAATAGTAGCATTAGGATTTTGTGCAGAGTGATAGGTGTTTTAGCTAAATTTCATTAAAAATTACTTCAAATTGATCAATTTATAAAAAAAAATATGCTATTTACAAATAAGTTTTTGTTCCTTTTTTTAATTTTTAAGTGCTATTTTACCATAAAAGACCAAAAAACCTTGACTCCGAACGTAGGAAGTTACCTTAAGTAATTTTTCCAAAAATAATTCTAACAATTTTTTAAAGTTGTTATTATTATTTAATAATGTAATATTAATTATTAATATTAATTATTAATTAATATTAATTATTAATATTAATAAAATTAATATTAATAATAATATTAATAATAATAATTTAACTATTAAATAATAATAATATAATATATATATATATATTAATAATAATATTAATATTAATTAATATTAATATTAATATTAATAATATTAATTAATATTAATGATATTAATTAATATTAATATTAATATTAATTTATTAATTATTATTTAATCCATTATTATTTAATAATTTAATAATTTAGTGTAAATTTTAAATAATTTTTCCAACGGGGCTTGGTGGCCGAGTTGGCAAGAGCAGCGGGCCAGTGATCTGAATGTCCCTGGTTCGATGCTCGTCGCTGCAGATCCACCGCCGTGTTCACTAATGGTGGCCGGAGCACGTAAAATAGGGTTTGGCTGAAATGTCCTCTAAGTTCTCAAATATACCTCTGGAGGTGCGGGGTTAAGTGTTCCGGTGTCGTCACTTGACTCGGTTCAAAATGACGGCCGACATGGCTAAATTTATCGAAGAGCATTTATCCAATTCGGACTCCGGCCCTTGTGGTGCTAATTCAAAACAGGAGCCATACCTTCATCGCCTATAGCCTTCGGGACGTGATCTGATGTTGCTATCAAGTGGCATAAGCAACAACAACAACAACGGGTAATTTTTCCAAACATAATGATTTATACAATTGTACGGTTACAATCTGCGACTGTTACGAAAACCTAATACGAAATATGTGTAGGTGGAAATACAGTGGAATCTCGATCGATCGTTTTCGGAATCATCGTTTTCCCGTATGTGTCGTTTATTTCACCCAGTCCCGAAGATCATATTTCTTTGTTTTGTTCCCGCATCTATCGTTTTCCCGCATTTATCGTTCAGTTCAGTCGGTCCCTTGAAAAACGATAGATCGAGATTCCACTGTAATTGCTTCTTGCACCCCCCTTAACAAAATAAACAGATTGTGGTCAAATACTGAAATTCTTATAAACGTAATTTTTGATTGTAGACAGTTGTTATTTATTTTTTATGACTGATATTAAATTTTAATATCCCTTTATTGTATTAAGATTTCCTCCACACTTTTTTCTCAGAATTAGCACTGATACCGCGGTAAATATATTATATATATAATAGCCTTTGTCTCTGTATAACACTTCCGGGCTGTACTCATCTTTCAATTGAAGCCCTCAGTAAACAAACGGCCGGTTAGGCCTAATTTCAATTTCAGATGTGGATCAGAATTTTTTCTTACCTAAAAACTAATATCTTCTCCATCAAATCACGTTTGTGCAGCCTATTTTTCTATAAAACATTCAGAACTAAAAAAAATTGGATGCTTTTAGCTGTATATTGAACAGTTTTTAAAAATCTGTTTACTTTTGCGATGAATTCTGAAAGTAAACAAACTTGAATGTGAATGAATCAAGTAGCTCGAGTATTCATATCGCGTAGTGAGCCATAAAAAACTGGATGGCAGTCTACTACTCCAATCGCATGAAAATCTAAATAAATAAAAAATAATGAAAGGGTTTGCTTTTACAAGGTGTGGATTAAATGCAATATTGTTAGATAATTCGGGATATTTTTTTAACTTTCATATACTTTTTCCATTATGACGTCATTATTAGTATTATGACGTCAAAATGACGGGTTACCTTCTAGTAATTTTATAATGGCCGCATTTTATGCATAATTTATCAACAACGTTTGTAAATATTGTTGTCGGTGGTGTAAGAGGGGAAAGTACTCTGCGTTGTCGTTCCTGTTTCTACTGCCCGAATTAGAGAAAAAACAAATATTTTTATGCTTATTATTTTGTCTAGGCGTTCCTTATTTCGCAGTTATTTAAAGCATTAAAGACTGATAATGTCAACCCACAATCGCTAGCGATTTGTGGGTTTGTGTCTGAATGAATTCATACTAAAGTATTGCCTATATAAATATGATGTGTTGTCCAAGTATGTTTGATCCGAAATTTAACAAAGCATTCATTGGCTGACCAATGTACACTAGCACAGGTGTGAAGGGTGTAAAATTAAAGGAATGCATCTAAAAATCGAAGGGAAACCCTTTAATGAAAAGACCATTTTCTTACGAATCAGCAACATGCATGTACACAGACTGACTAATTTTACTTGACTTTTTCTCCAAAGTCGCTTTATAAAGTATGAATTCTTTGTATGTAAACCTTCAGTTATTTTTTCTAGAGTAAAATTGAGAGTGAAAAACCATCTTTTTTAAACAATCTGCCAAACCTTTGGCAAATTCTCAAAATCATAATATCCGACGGTACAAGTTTAAATCTTTTCTTATTTTATATCTTAAAATTTTTCCCACCTATTTTTGAAGCAGAGGGTGCAGTAATGAGAAAAAAATTACCAGTCTTATTTTGTTAGAAACAAAAAAATATTAAACATTAGGCATAAAATGAACGCCCTGGATTCCTATTTTGCTAATGGATTGTTTAAATTTATAACTATAGGATAAATTTCTGTATTATAACCGAATAGCTGGGAATTAGCAATCGGTTCTGGAGCCGACGAGTTCAGCGTCCGACTTCAAACTGTTCCAAGACAAACAGTCCAAAGTACAAATCTGTTAATTTCTTTGCACATTGCATGGAAAGAAACTTTCTGACTTCATACTTATAATACTACTAAGATTTCATAATTTCCTTTTGGATTTAACACGCTTTTTTATAACGTTAATAAAAAGCAACAACAAATTTTAATTTTTGTACTCAGTTATTTTTTTAGCACTTAATGAAACATGTTGATATATTGCATAAATAGTTCAATGAGTCATATTGCATTTCAGCATATTTATGCGATTGCATTCCAGTGAGATTTTACTGGAATTTATCATGTCCTCTGAGTGTAAATATAACAGATAAAATCTAGCAAGTATGAATAAAACTCCTGTCAGTTCCAAAAGAAAAAGAAATATGTCGAGGTGATTTATTCTCCTGAACCCTTGAGACACGAATAAAAGCTTTGTGTGTCATAAGTTTAAGAGTTTTCGTCAAATAGACGTTGACTGAAAAAAACAAATATGTCATGCAGTAAAAGTTTCAAGCTACATCGTATTTTTCATGATCACCTAAAGAGTTATTTAGAAAGCGTTTGTGTATTTTTACCTATAGTTTGAAACTCGGGCAAAAGTTAACCTATCTCTCAGCAGTTACATCAAGGTTAATTACAGTAGAAAGCGCTTTGGTCACCTATTTAGAGTAATTTTTTTATAAATATTTATTTTCTCCGTAGATTTCTGGAGGGGGAATGTTAAGAAACATTTATTAATTTCTATTTTAGGTTCTTTACACACACACTGACACACTCTGATGCACACATACATCTGAATGCACATGTATACGTGATAAGATAAAGCAAGGTATAATAAAGTGAAAAGGAGAAGAGACAATAACCGGTTGCAATTTCATCTAGATGTGATTATATTGATTTATTAGCATTATATTTTATTTCTCATTGCAAAATCGTTTGCAATATGATTTGATGCCGAATTTATAGTCCCCCGTTTGGTTAATTCCATTTTACATATTCGAACACATAGGTGCGTGTGTGTGTGTGTTTGTTTGAATGAGCAAGAAACAAAAACAAGATAGATAGGTAAACAGACAAAAAATATGAAGATGAAAGTAACAAATAACATACATTAGTTTTCTTTTTCCACGTCACCAGTGTACTTTGATGTCTTCCTGGTCTTTAAGGGGGCTCAGGACCTTGAATCCTTAAAAAAATCGATTTTTTGTTTTTAACTTTTTATGAATCTCTGAATATTTCTAAACAGATTGCAAAAAACCGCGTTAAAAAATTCCTATTAGTTCTTGAGTTATGAGTATTTTTGTATGACGCTATGCGATTACCACACCCATTTAAACAGCTGTCATCGTTTGTTTACGTTTTGTGGTGGTCAACCTTTCAGTGTTTCGTCATTGCTTTTACCCATGTCAATGATTCTTTTTTGTTATTCTTTCCTCTGTGGTTTTTATTTTTCATACTTTTCAGAAGAAGGAGTAAAATTTCTCAACTTTACTCGCTATAACTGTTTACATGTAGATTTCCCTCGTGTGTTTCACACTCACATTGTACGTTAGAGCTGTTCTGTGCTACAGATTTTGACATCGTTTTAATCGTTTTACTTTACTGTTTTCTTTTGATTTCTTCATTAAAAATGAGCGATAATTCTAAAGTGAAAAGATCATCTGGTCAAAGGCCAAAGAAAAGGAGACGTCATCAATATTTTGGGAACCAGTATACTGAACAATCTAAAGTTACTGGTGAGAACTTTTCTGCATCAGCCAAAAAATTGTCTACTGGTGGAGCGCTGCAAAATGATGAAAAATCTAATTTTCAAGGCTACCTTTTAATGGATAAAGGATTATTATTTTCTGCATTTGAGGAATGGCTGTGTTGCTTTATTTGCCATAATAGAGTAACAATATCTACGGAAAATGATTATGGGCTTGTGGTGAATTTGAGTGTTTTGTGCTCTGTTTGTGGAGTGATTTCTTCATTCAAAAACTCTATGATGATAGGGAAAAACCAAAAGGCCTCTGATTTAAACAGAAGGTTTACATTTGCCATGAGGTGTATTGGCAAAGGACTTGAAGCATCAAAAACTTTTTGTGGTGTTATGGACTTACCTATCCCTGTCTCGCAAAAGTCATATGATAAAATCATTAGTCATATTTATGCTGCAACACATGCTGTTACAAAAGCAAGTATGAAGCAAGCCGTTGAAGAAGAAGTGAATCTAACTGGCTCTTCTGATCTAACAGTGAGTGGCGACGGAACCTGGAAGACCAGAGGCCATTCTTCTCGAGTTGGAGTGACTACTGTTATTGGCAGTGAGACAGGAAAAGTGATTGATCGGTATGTTTCAAGCTCATATTGTAAAGGTTGCGAAGCTGCCAAAAATATCCCCAGAGAAAATTTATTACAGTGGAAATCTGAACACCAAAAAGTTTGCAGTAAGAACCATTCAGGTTCAGCTGCTCTAATGGAAGTGAATGGCATGATTGAGATGTTTTCTCGTTCTGAGGAGCAATATGGAGTAAGATATGTAAATTATATAGGTGATGGAGACTGCAAAACATTTACAGGCATCACAAATAATAATTCTTACAATGTCCCAGTGTCTAAAATTGAGTGTGTGGGCCATGTGCAGAAAAGGATGGGTGCACGCCTGCGAAAACTGAAAACTGAATATAAGGGTAAAAAACTATCCGACAATAAACCACTTAGTGGTAAAGGTCGGTTAACAGATGGTCTTATAGACAAATTAACTACCTATTATGGTAATGCAATAAGGAAGCATTCTGATAATGTCAGAGACATGCAGAAAGCAATATGGGCCATATGGTATCATAAGGCTTCAAATGATGATACCATAATGCACGATTTCTGCCCTGATGGGGTCAACTCCTGGTGTCCATATCAAAAGTCGGTTGCTAATGCAACACTAAAGGATTTTAAACATAAAAATCCAGTTCCTTTAACTGTTATGGAATGCATTAAACCTGTTTTTAAAGATTTATCACATCCAGATTTGTTAAAAAAATGTCTTGGGGGTAAAACCCAAAACGTGAATGAATCTTTAAATGCATTAATTTGGTCATATTGTCCCAAAACATCAAACTCTTCTAGAAAAATTGTACAAATTGCAGTAAATGTTGCTGTTTCCCAATTTAATTATGGAAAGCAGGCCACATTACACATTATGAAGGAGCTCAGCATTATACCAGGTGTAAATGCTATAGCAGCTGCTGAAGAAGCTGATAAACAACGTGTTAAATTGGCAAACAAACGAGCTCTAAATTCAACTTTAGAGGCTCGAATAGCTAATAGAAGAAAGAAAAAGAAAGAAGAGGAAAAACATCTATTAGCAGAAGGGGATGTTTATACCGCAGGAGCATTTTAAGAAAGTTTGGAGCCAGTTAGTAGGTTATAAACAGAACTTTAAACTTTAAAGTACTTTTTCTCAAAATGATGATTTTGAACATTGTGCATTCTCTTACCCTTAAGCTATGCAAGCAATATTGATGAAATTTTAACCACATGTTCATTATAAGTCATTCTCTAAATTAAAACCAAAAAAATAGAAACTCCTTGGAAAATTTTTGGATTTCACTTACAAATATGCATTAAAATTCATCAAATTTTATTCATTTCATAATTTATGCATATAAAAAATGTTTAGTAGTATTTTATTGCCATATTTTGGTTTTAAACTGAAGGTAAGTGTGTTTTAATTATTTTGTAACAAACATTTTTTTTCTACATGCATATTTTGTTAAATAATGCTGCGCTCAGTGACTTTTTACTTTTTGGCCCTTTAACAAATTCACATTTTTTAAATTGAAAAAATTATCTTAATTATCTAGTTTTAAATTTAATTTCTGATGCGCATAATAACTCATAATGTCTTACTTTAATATAAAATCAAAACAATCTTTCTTTTTTTAATTTTACTGAAGTTTGGAGTGTTCGAACTGCACATGTTTCTTAGCTTTTTCAACCAAATCGAAGGTCCTGAGCCCCCTTAAGATAAAAAGACTCTATACGCACACTAAAACCGTTAATATTCAGATTATTAATAAAAACGAGCGAACGCAAAGAGAAAACGTAGAAAAAATTGGGAGTCATATTTATAAAGAAGAAAAAGTGTTTAACTAGTAAAATTTCATATTTCTGAATCAATTGTCTTAGAAACTACTAATGATTGAAAATAGGGATATGTTTGTCGGGTCTCTAGGACTTTAAAAGGTACCCTGCCCCTTAATTTATTTGAAGAACTCTTAATCGATAGTGCTTTATATAATTGTTTAATGTGTTTATTACAATTATCTTAGTAACACAGCATACAGTACATACGAATAAGTTAATTTGTAACTAAGTTATCAAAATGGAATTTGTCGAGGTATTATAATGTTGAAATTTCATGTACCATATTTATTATCTAAGTTTATTATTTGTTGTATATCAAGTATTATCTTTTCAGCTAAAATTTAGATGATGGAAATAACTATTGAGAATATAGCTTTGTCATAAAAAGATAATTGTTAACTGATTGTCAGGATTTGGAGTCAATGTGTTTTCTCTTGTATGTATAAGACAATGAAATAAAATTCACGAAAAGAAATAAAATAACAAATTTAGGTGATAGTTATTTACTAATGTCTCTTAAAAATGCCTCTTAAGAGAGAAATTACATTTTACTCATAAGAGTTCCGTTTCAGATACACCGCTTAAACTGATTATTCAATTCTTGTTTATGTTGAGCTTTCTTGCACGATAGGCTCTAATGCAGCCATACTCAATCATTTTCCCTTTCGGGCCGCATGCATATGTTTGCCACATTCCGCGGGCCGTAACATAAGTGTCGTGGGGTACGACATGCTTAAAGTTCGAAAAAAGCAGAGAAAACAACTAAGTCAAACAAACGGGGTGTAGAATGAAAGAATGAAATGGCGCCCGCCGGTACAAGAAACCGTAAGAAGGAGAAAAGAGCAGTTAAAAGACTGGACAACGATGGGGCTACTAAAATGGGACAATGAAGTAAAAAGGGTGATTGTTGACAAAGATGAGACGACCCCACACATATGAGATTTTCTGGGAAAACAAGATTCCGAGAAGTGAAAGGGAGAGTCGAAGGCTGAATTATTTTAATGAGAAACGCCCCGCACTCGGAATGGTCAAGAAAGAAGATTTAGGGGGTTGGATTTAGCGAATGGAAATTGAAGTGAGAGAAATGATATAACATGATTGACGAATAAAATGAAAAGGGGAGGAACGGTGAGAAGAAGATAAAAATAGAGAGAGTGAGAGTATTAATTGATATTGGAGCTCAGACTCAGCACACGGCTATGAGATAAGCAGAAAATGTAAGAGAGAATTTGAGGGTTTACGCTAGATTGCGCCCAGATGCAACACATTGCCATGAGATAGTAGCCTCATAAGAGAGAAGTTCTCAAAAGAGCATACGCGAGATTGCGCCCAGACTCAGCGCATCGCTATAATCCTGCAAGCCAACGATGAGAGGAAATAGATGAGTGCCCGAGCCAAAAAAGATTGCCTGACTCCTGAAAGCCGACGATGAGAAGGAAATAGATGAACGTCGGAGCCGAAAAAGATTCCCTGACCTCTGCAAGCCAGCGATGATAGTTGACCGGAGGAAAACCTGTCCTGCCTTCACAGCCCGCTAATCGCCAGACATCTTCTCGCGCCGTCCAGCGAAATTTGATGAATGCGTCACCGGAGAGAATTGAATCCGAGAAAGATACCCGGATCGATGGAAGGTAACATGCCGGCGAGTGTTCCCTGTGCAGTCTACAAAAATGGAGGTAACCTTTAACTACCTAATGCTAAAAAGTCAATAAATCCCCGAGTCATATAATACAGGCTAAAATTAGGACATAATAAATTGCGTACTGAGAATGAAATCAAATTAAACGAATGAAATAATATAATTGAATAATCAATTGATATAATGAGTGTTTTTCTTTATGTTGACACTGTAGCGTACTACCAGTATGAGGTTATTTTTTCCCATGACCTGACATATTTCACGAAACACAGCTGCGTGTTTATAGAGCGGTTTCCCTAACAAGTGGTGCGGGAACTGTTTGGAGAACCGAAAATGGTTTCACCCCCGTGATAAAGTTGTCTTTCTCTTAGCGTTAACTTCATGCGAGTGACATTCGGCGGGCGAAAGTCTCGGATTAAGAAGAGCTGTCAGCCGATAATCTGCCGGCCCCTCCACCCCGTCTGAAAATCCAGACATTCAAGAGAGACGCTAGAGAACGCGGCCTGTGCGGATTTGTGTTTTAGGCTCCGTACGTTGTGAATCTGCACGGGATTTTAATTGAATATGTTGCACTGTTTAAATGTTAATTTTTTTGTTAATAAATTGTTGAGTTTTGTTTTAAAAAATTGGCCTTCGCTTTTAATTAGAACTCTGTCTTTCTTTGTTATGGATCTCATAGTAGTAATTTTTTGCAAAGCCTCAGAGAGAATCGGCTTACCTACTTACAGTGACGCCACAACATAATTATCAGTAATATAATTTAGTGTGTAATCATCTATGTGTTTATGCTGATAAATCACTCTATTTTTTAGAATTCAGAGTAATGGTGTTATTGCCTACCACTATACAAAATCGCCCCCAACTAAAACCCTATGACAAAAAGTACTCTATAACTTATACTAACGTAAAAAATAAATCTCAAAACCTAAACATATTCAAACGTTAATTATAAAAATGAGTCTAATTTTTTATGTTGGGAGAATTTCTTTTGACTATTTTATACAAATTAGGTTCATACAGTAAAACCTCGTTTATCCGGACTAATTGGGACCGTGCGCAATCCGGACAATCGAAACCCGGATAATCCGGGTAATATGGGTATCGAGCAAAACAAAAACCTCAACTAAGCAGACTTAGCGTTTATTACTATAAAGAACTATGTTTTGTAACAACATTCCATAGTATTGTATAGAAGACATTAAAAAATATAAAAATAACTTTTCACATCATTTCTTGACAAAGAATTGTTAAGTCTAGTAAAGCTTTCTTAAACTCAACAAAAAGTATTTTATTGCCGTAATTTATTGCACAATCTATGCAGGAACTGTACATTGAATCAAACTAAAAAGCGAATATTTGGCATACTTGTAGTGACGTTCTTGCTACCGTAGTTAAAAATTGTTATCTAATGAGAACATTAATTAAAAATAATGTCTATATATTTGATCCGGATTATCCAGAGATCCGGATAAACGAGCTTTTACTGTACTTACTACATGCTACTCTCAATGCATTATCAACGTCCGAGTGGATTTCTACATACGTTCTTTCCATGATTCCTTTTAGAATTGGAGGATTCACAAATATATGTTGAAGCGAGCAACGTGATCAGGTGGCACATATTTCTTTAGTTTAGCATTTTTTAGCTTCTAATTTCCAAAATTATATTTACAAAGCACCTGCACAATAAGGGGTGCGAATGTTGCTTGGCTGGCAGCAGTTTGAGTATTCCTGCATTAATGTATTGATGTGACCAGCATGTAAATTGACAAAGATGTGGAATGTGGAAGGAAGGCTGAAATTTATTAAATACTTTTACCTGTAAATTAACATATTTATATACACTTAGATATCCTGATGATTTTTATGAATGTTTTTTGGACTAAGAAGTTCTTAATAATTATTGTTGTGGCCGTGATTCTAGAAGATTAGTACACTGAGATAAAAAATAAAAGAATAGTAAAACGAGAATTGACTTAGCACACTTTTTGATAAATGACACTTTATTTAATACATGAACTAAGAGAGCACATAAGGAATTAATCATAGGCATCACATCTTTTCCTCAAAGGGCCGGAAAACATTAGGATTTCTTGAATCCATTAGCATCTGCGTTAATTCTGTACTATATGCGTACTTGTAGAAACCTACACGTGCGAAGGAAATTTGCTCACAGAATATCGATTAATTTCTTCATCAGTATTTTGAAGATTGATTATTCTTTTTATGCCACACGTGCACCCACGTGGTTCAGAACCATTTTTCTACAAGCAGATGGATGTGTTCTCTCGCCGAAGAATTCACGAAGACTGACTCCCCATACAGTTCTTGAACCGGAAATTCAAAGATCGCCTCTCCTTTTCTGTTGCCATCGTTTTTATCGAAACTTTGTAGTCGGGGAATGTCAGTGTGCGCGCTTTCATTGACGCGAAGGCAGACGCTTTGAATCGAACGAGCAGGAGAAAAGTTGGGTGCAAACCAGTTCCGGCTAGTTTTAAGTCGATGTTCCGGAATTGTTTTAAGGCGATGTTTTCATAACAGAAGTTGAATCCAAAATCTACTTTATTGGTAGAGATGAAATTGAGTATTTCGATAAAGACTTTATACTAAACAAAAGATATATCCCTCTCCTTAGCCAGTATGAAAAAGATGCCCTTTCTTATAGATGATTTTTGTTATTTAATTTTCCCTACCTAGTGCAATTTTTCTTTTCAATATTTCTACATATCTGTCAATAGATCTCTTTCTTTACACATGTACGGTGGCAATTCTTTAAAAAACCCTACAGCATAATTCAGTATAAACAGGTTCTTACAAATACGTATCTCCCAGCCTGAAACCTAAATGCTGTTTTTGTTTGTAGCACAAATTTACACATAAGTTATAGTAAAGATCTTTCCTATAAATGTTTAGCTTTCTAAATAGTTTTTAAAAAGATATAAATTAGATACTTTTTTAATAAATACTTGATGCCTTTGATATAAACAACAGTTCGCAAAAATGTATTGAAACTTACTAGCCATCAGTGAAAGCAATATTGTGTATAGCATGCAGGTGAAATTTTTCTACCCGTAACATATATCTACGGAAATTCATTTAAAAAAAAATTTTCGTATATTTTGGTACAGTATCTTTTTAAGACCGTCACTGGTTTGATATTCCTTATTTTTTTATGTAATGTGTAATTTCTATCTCACCGTGTATTAGTTTTAGAATATACGTAAAATCTCATGGAACAAGAAATTGATTGGAAAGTGACCCACTTTAAGAGTTTTGCTTCGACACAAAATGAATAGCCTTAAGCACTGTATTTGTCTTTTAAAAGTTTCTCGCCAGAATCAACTTAGAAATAATTCAACAGGAGGGAATGCCTTTAAAATCAATAAACTGGTAATGAAATCTCGGCGACGCATAGATTTTTTTATTAAGAGTTTCAACTGTAAAATATCTGATTTTAGTGAACTAAAAGGAATATCAATTACACGAGAGAAATATATACGCAGTTTGGATTGCTATTTCATAGATTGATAAGAATTGTTTGTAAAGGTTAGAATATTTTATAGAGCGTAGCAAATTGAAAATTATTGTTCACAAAATTCGCTGTTTAATAAACGTTCTGCACAGCGTTCTTTTATCTCATTTAAATGCATCATATTAAACATAAACAAAATGAGACAACATTTAAAATTTCTTTGACATTTTGAAAATTTTCTGTCATTGTAGCATGATGTGTCATATAGTGTGCTTAAAACTGTGGAAGTATTGAAGAAATTTATGGAAAAATATTGTTGTATTTACAAGTTTTTACTGGTAAATTCAGTACAAAATGAATTGTTTAAAGCAGAGAGCCTAAACATTTTGCAATGGACACTAAAATATTTTAACTTCTATCATAGTTGAAAATTCATTCGTAACTTTAAAACTAAAATTATGGGTATATAATCCTTAATGTTTCGTTGTAAGCTGTACTCATATTTTTTATATCATACCTGAAACCCTTTGCCATTTACTTAAGTCTTGAATAACATCAATACTAGCTATGATTCATAATTTAAAACATAGTATCTATAATAACTGGACGTACTTTTGCAAGACGAAGTATCCTATATTAAAGAGTTATTCCAGCGGTTACGAAATTGAAGTTTTATTTTTAAATGCATGCCAAATAGAAAACAATAAACGCTGAAAATGAAAATTTTATCACCGCATTGCGGGGAGACAGATTGATTTTTGATATCTGTCAAAGATTTGGATTAGTTTAGAACGTACTAAGCTGCTTTACTTTGTTTTACTTGTCATTTCTCTTAAAAGAGAATTTTTTTTTCATTTCGTGTAAGAAAGAATAGTTTTTTCCCGCATTGCAACATGAGTGGAAGTATTGAACACATACAAAATTCCTATTCAAATGGTATTATTAGTTAAAAATTAGATTTTTCCCTTTAAATTGAAACGCATTCTCCGTTGTCCTCCGTAAGTTATACCTTTGTATTGACAATTTTCATTGTTAATGCTTGTGTTAATTGTGCTAATAATCTATATATATATAACAGTTCCGTAACTGACTCATTCATTCACTGACTGACATACAACGGACAGACCAAACCGCTGGACCTAAAGGGCTGAAATTTTGCATGGCGATTCTTCTAATAGTGTAGGGGTGCACTAAGGAAGATTTTTCAAAAATTCTTCTTAGATTTTTTAAAATTAAATTTTTAAGCTGTTTTTTAAACTTTTTTTGCGTTTGCATTTAAAATAATACATTGAGGGTTATAAAATTTATATCACGAGAAAGATCCTAAAAATTCCTTCAAAATGAATTTTTTTTCGAACCTTTACCTCGATTTTCTGATTTTTGGTGAATTTTTAAAGATTAATTTTTAGAATTTAATTTATTAAATGCCGATCACGTGATTTCTTTTTCCGGTACTTTCAATAAATTTATCGTCACGTGCTTAACAACTAAATAGACAAAAAAAAAAATTTTTTTTCTCTTTCTAATGCAGCAGACGATTGGATATTATCCAAAAAAAATTCATATCCCTTACGATTTTTTTATAAATATATATATATATATATATAGATAGATATATATTTTACATCAATTGTATACATTGATCATCGCATTTATTATAAATATATATATTTATTTTTTGGCATAAATTGCATACGTTGACCGTTGTATTTAATTTGAATGTACTCCGTAGCGAAGCGCGGGTTTTCAGCTAGTTTTAACATACGTCTGTTTCGTAATACACAAGAGAAGAAGCTGTGTTTCTAATAGAATTTTCGGTTTACAACTTGCAATAATATTAAATGCAAATTTTGTTCCTTTAATTTTTTATGAGAAAATTTCTCTTTCACGATTTCTAGACGGACATATCAAACTGTTCTTCGCTACTTTTATCATTAACATAAGTTCAAATGAATAAAAAAAAAATTCTCCTCTGTTATGTGTTATCTGTTT
Source organism: Dolomedes plantarius (assembly GCA_907164885.2). Taxonomy (NCBI): domain Eukaryota; kingdom Metazoa; phylum Arthropoda; class Arachnida; order Araneae; family Dolomedidae; genus Dolomedes; species Dolomedes plantarius. The sequence continues at coordinate 6,454,687 of OU015497.1, read as the reverse complement.
TTTTTTTCCCTTTCGCATCACTTTTGGACCAGAAACGGGGAAAATGCATAACTCAGCCAATCTTCTTTCAATTTAAGAACTTCAAAGAACAAATGAATCGACAAGGAACATTTTATTTTCTTTTGTCGCAACGTCGTTCTAGAGAAAATTAGACAATAAATAAAGGAACAGATACGTTTTTGCGGGGCAAGTGTGATATTTGGATAGTACAAATATTTTCGGATTTGAAAATTTGAAATGTTTGATTCAAAAGCTTTTATATTTGTCTTTTGACGAGAAGGTTTCGTGCCTAATCTGCAAAAACTTTCGCATTTTTAGATGCTGAAACCAATTTTATACAATCAGTCTAAATCTAACTTTCTAAGTTTTAGTGCGCACATGCTCCGATAAACTTTACATAATTCGGGGTTTGGATTATGTATGAATCGGGAGGAACGTAAAAGAAACATGTAAGCATACATCGAAATCAGATGACTTTGGCAGAAATATGTATATTTCGAGGCATATTGTTAGCTCTGTCATTCAGTACTTAAATCTATGAACTCGAGTCCCACTTGTTGTTTGAATGTTTGTGGCCGTTCGGAACTGGCTATTAATTCTAGATTTCGTTCTGTATAACCATAGTTTAGCTTAAGATGACCGTTTTACTCTCAATCAAATATTGACCATCAAATCCACTTTGTTTCTTAGGCCTATATTACACTATCAAAGTTCTTTGACAAAGATCTTTCATGAAAGATATTTGCATCTTTTATAAATGTTGTACATAAAAGAAATGCTATGACCCAAAAATACCCTATTACACTATCAAAGTTCTTCGACAAAGATCTTTTATAAAAGTTATTTCTATCTTAGGGGGGCTAAACCCATTAAAATTCGAGCTCTTAAAAAAGATTTATTGGTGTGTACCTAGGGCTCAAGGGGAAGTATCATACACAATTTCAGCTTCCTAGACCATATGGTTCCAGATATAGAGTGGGATTTTTTTTTTGCAAGGGAGGGAGCTAAACCCCTTAAAATTCGAGCTTGTAAAAAGATTTATTGGTGTGTACCTAGGGGTTAAGTTGTACCACCGTACAAAATTTCAGCTTCCTAGGCTCTATGGTTCCAGAGATACAGTGGGATTTTTTTGGAAGAGAGCTAAACCCCTTAAAATTCGAGCTCTAAAAAACATTTATTGGTGTGTACCTAGGGCTTTAGGGGAAGTACCATACATAATTTAAGCTTCCTAGGTCCTATGTTTCCAGAGATACAATGGTTTTTTTGGAAGGGAGGGAGCTAACCCCCTTAAAATTCGAGCTCTTAAAAAAGATTTATTGGTGTGTACCTAGGGCTTAAGGGGAACTACCATACAAAATTTTAACTTCCTAGGCCTTATGGTTCCAGAGATACAATGGATTTTTTAAAGGGAAGAGTGCTCAGCCCCTTTTAACTCCCTTAAAATTTGTATTTTTCAAAAAGAATTTTTAGTGGGCATCTAGGGCTTAAGGGGAACCACCATACGGAATTTCAGCTAACTACTCCTATGGTTTCAGAGATACAATGGGTTTTTTAGGGGGGGGGGTAAAGCCCCTTTTAACCCCTTTAAAATTTCCATTGTTTAAAAATATTTCGTAGTGGGCACGTAGAGCTTTGGAGTAACCACCATTCAGAATATCAGCATCCTAAGACTTTTGCTTAGAAATATTTGCGTTTCTTTTAACGTACTCATTTTGAATGTTTTTCGCGTATTTCTGTTTTGTCATTAATACGCAATTTTTAATTTGAGCTAAAATTATTTTGAATCAAAATCTTGTTCTGTTCCGCATATTTGTATTTTTTTCAACATGCTTTTGCTCGAAATGTTGTTTATAACGTCCGGGCACCGAAATCTTTTATAAAACTTTGACGAACAGCCCAACTTTTATAAAAAAAAAAAAAAAAAACTTTTATAAAAGTTATCTTTTATCAAAGTTGAGGTATTACACTGTCATGTTTCTCTTCAAACTTCTTTTATAAAAGATCTTTGTTAAAGAACCTTGATAGTGTAATGTAGGGCTCACCTTCAGTTTTCATATCATTTCTCGTGGTGGAATTGTTTACTGTTGCTGATTTTACGTTTTAGAAAGCGGAAGTTGAGAGGAGTTATTTTAGGTTATAACAAAGAAGGTTTATTTTCTGTTGAAAACCCCACCTCTCAAGTAACGTTCGGTGCTGACAGAAAACATCTGCGAGTAGTAATCGCAGGTGACGAAGAAACTCCAAAATTTGCAATTTACGTGACGTTTCCGGTTCTATTTAGTTATTTGTTTTATACTGTTTTTAAACTTGTTCATTATTCTTTTGTCTCTTTGTGTTTAAATGCGGTGTATTTACACGTTTGCGGATGATTGTAATTCGCGTACTACTGCTAAAGGAAGATTCTGCCTTGATTAGGTAACATTATTTGAGTCATTGTTTTAACTACAGCAAAAAATACAGTTAAAGCGTTTCTCTCTATTCTAAAATAAAGTATCTCCAGCTGCCGCTGTCAAAAGCTTGTCACGCTATCTCCTCCAAAACCGCTGGGGGTATGGGGTCGAGAGCGATATCAATGGACGCAGAAAAATGGAGGGATCAAAGTCAGACATGTCTCATCTTCGTCGGACTATAAGTTTTTTTTAAATTTTGTGTTTTGTGGGAAAATATTGACTTTATCATCTTCAGATTACGATAACTCGCCAAAAAAAGGATCGTAGAATTTTGATCTTTTTACAATCTAAGACTACAGACATTTCTCTTTCAAACTAGACCTCATTCGTTTAAAAATATTTTAAAACAGACTAATGTATTTTCATCAAAAAATTAAACACGGTTTTTCAAGAAATATCGTCCCCAATGTGGATGTAATATCGATGCTCCTCGAGTTTTTATCTTACAAAGAAAATATTTGCATCATCTGGAAGCTGAGAGCTTTACTATTCATATAAACCTCATTTCAAGTCTATATCTTAAATTTTCGATTTTTAAATTGAATTTTAAAGCTGATAATTCAACAGTGATGAAACGCTCTTCGCATTAAGGGTGACAACAGTAAATGGATGGAAGCTGTTACATTGCCCGAGAATCACCCCTATGTATCTCGCTGTTAGGCATAACAGAGGAGCGAGCGTAGCCTCTAGTATAACATAAAAAGGTATAGGTAGAACTGAACGCCGTCCCTTCCTAAGGCAGTGTCGACTAGACAGCAGTCCCCTCTAAGAGGCCCACCAACTGACCAGGTAGCACACTACGGAGTATCCTAAACCGAGAGACAAAATACTGGCGTAAGCTAGCCAGGAAAACACTAAAAGTTTCCTGAGCATAACAGTAGAGGATAGCACCATCATTTCACATCACCATTGACTCATCATAACAGGAGGTTGGACATTAATAAAATACCCTTATCCTTCAAAACTTCATTATCTCCCTATCTATATATATAAAACAGTTCCGTAACTGACTCATTCATTCATTCATTCATTCATTCACTGACTGACTGACATACAACGCACAGACCAAACCGCTGGACCTAAAGGGCTGAAATTTTGCATGGCGATTCTTCTTATAGTGAAAGGGGTGCACTAAGAAAGATTTTTGAAAAATTCTTCTTAGATTTTTTTAAATTAAATTTTTAAGCTGTTTTTTAAACTTTTTTTACGTTTGCATTTAAAATAATACATTGAGGGTTATAAAATTTATATCACGAGAAAGATCATAAAAATTCCTTCAAAATGAAATGTTTTTCGAATTTTTACCTCCATTTCCTGATTTTTGGTGAATTTTTAAAGATTCATTTTTACAATTTAATTTATTAAATGCCGATCACGTGAATTCTTTTTCTGGTACTTTAAATAAATTTATCGTCACGTGCATAACAACTAAATAGACAAAAAAATATTTTTTTTTTCTTGCTAATGCGGCAGACGATTGGACATTATTTTGTCTATAAAAATATCCCTTACGATTTTTTTAAAAATATATTTTGTTTTCTACATCAATTATATATATTGATCGTCGTATTTATTATATATATATATATATATATATATATATATATTTATATTATTTTTGCATTAGTTGCATACATTGACCGTTGTATTTAATTTGAATGTACTCCGTAGCGAAGTGCGGGTTTTCAGCTAGTCAAAATATAAAAAGGTTAAGATGGATCATTAGAAATTTTAATCCTTGTGCTCGGTGCATAATGTGAGTAAATACTGGACAGAATAAGATTTTCACTACTGCCTAACAACACTAAATGATTAGGATTGTAATTTACAGAAAACTATGAACAATTTTATATAAGTGTTAAAATTAAGCATAAGACATAACATTATCCGATAATACTCAATATTCCGATTGATCTTTGATAAAATAATCATTAATGCAAAAAACTTAACTTCTCCTATATAAATGCAATATTTCATGCTAATTGGGTACGATAAGTTTAATATCTCAAAAACATAATAACCGAAAGCCTCAAAAGTGAATATATTATTTCTGAGTTTCAAGGTGGTCGTAAGCATTTTATTTAAAAATATATGATCTTAATAATTTCATACTTAATTTACATAATTAATACTTCTATGATCCTTATCCTATTTTTATATCTCGCTGAAACTTTCAGTACTATTGCAATTTTCTATAAAGCAAAAATTACTATTAAAGCGGATTACAAACAAGATGTAACACTGTATTCACATAGTTAAGTTTGTCTGTGCTCCAGATATATTCATTAAGACGGAATACACACTTAACATTCATTAAATCATCCTAAGATCCTCAAAAATCTGTCATTTTATTCAGTCTTTATCTCCTAAAATGTCGTTCGCAGACAGCTTATTATTTTTCTGTAAAAGATTCATCGCTTTTCACATCATTATAAAATTTTCGAAGACAAGTGCTAAGAAGATCACCAGAAACAACAGAAGCACCGATGGAATACGGCCGAATACAACCCGTACTTCCAAGACCGTAAACCTTGTAATATTCGAAACAATACCAATGGGATGTCATTACTCGGTTTAAAAATATTTGAAAAGTAGTGTAATCTTAAAATTTCCTTAAGGATTATATACTTCACTGCACATGCAGGCAATGAGTACCTGATTTTACAACTTTATATGTAAAAATTCATGAAATTTCCTCATATCATTTATTCTGTTTCATATGTGTAATGAGTTTGAAATAATGAAATTCCTTAGTATATAAAACCTACTATCAACACTGATTTACTATGCTTAAACACAATTCGCTGAATGTCAGATTTGGCTAATTTGTCTTTAATAACAATATATATATATATATATATATATATATATATATATATATATATATTGTTATTAAAGTTATATATATATATATATATATATAATGTGTGTGTGTGTGTAAGTAAGTAAATAACAATAATGCCACACCATTATTAATTGTCATAGAAATCTAACGGGTATTCTAAATTATCCTCTCAATAAAGCACAACACCTCTTCCAAATTGAGACCTTGAAATAAACTAATTGACCATCTACACTACCCTTTAATGGCCGTGCTGATCATTACGTAGGCACTTTATAATATACTTTTATTTACATACAAACAGAACTCAGCGGCGCGTGATGCCGGGAAAAGCCACGATGCTTGAAAATTTCCACGACTATTTCGTCATTCATCGTATGCTTGAAAACAACGCGATTGTTACTCATGCCTCACATGTATAGGTCATATGTCCGACTGTAACCAATTGAATAATTCTAAGCCTAGTGATAGAATCGGGAAACATTCATTATAAAATGTTGAACAGATGTTTTCCGCGCTTCGTTTGCTTTTGTCTCGTCTTCACTCTGCTTCCGCTGCTCTCCGATGTTTACTCCCGCTCCTGCAGGTCCGGTGGCCGTTACTGTCGTTCGAGTCCTTTCCGTAAAGCTGCCTTTGCTGAAATAATGTCTTCTCTATACTTCAGGCTGAATAAAAATGGTTCAATTGATACCAGCGGTGTGGTTCGTGCATCTCTTCAATGGCTGTCATTATTCACGACTACAACCCCAATACCGAATGCGTTGTGT